>CM014270.1:39239260-39273658 GCA_004135705.1 Alloteropsis semialata
TCCCAGGTAGAACCTATAGACTTGCCCAGTCCAGCTCTTGCCATCCGTTGAGGAAGAGGAAACTCAACCCCTCGGATTGCCATTCGAGTTCGAGGAAGATCTTTTTGAAGACTTCGGGAATACCTCGAACTACACAACATAGAAAAAGCCTACGGTAAAGACCCCCTCCATTTATATGGAGACAGAATTCCTAGACGAGACCGTGAGGGAGCTTATTCCCATCCTAAACATGGAATGGTCAAACGAATCTGAGTCTTCTTCCGAAGTCATTCGGATTAACTCACCTTCGCAGACTATTCGCGGTTTCGTAAGCAAGGTGGCCGTAGACATTCTGTACAACCCGACTGTTGGGGCAAACATCATGTCCAGTTCTTTCGCCTACATCCTTGGACGTCGTAAAAAGATGGCCCCAACGTCAAAACTTCTTAGAACACCCTCAGGTCAAATTCTCGAGAGTCTCGGCATAGTACGAGACTTTCTCCTCGTTCACCATGGGATTGAGATGGCTCTAGACTTTTACGTCTTTGAGACATTAGATTTTGACCTCCTGGTAGGACACCCTATCGAGGGCCTCTTTCAAGATGTAACCTCGGAAGGAAACCTCCTAGCCAAAATAGGAAGAAATCTTCTCACCATACCTTTAGCCAGGGTCAAGAATTCCATAGTTGAACCTTTGGGAGGACCTAACCCAGCCGAGGAAGTGAAATCCCTACAACTTAGCGACCCTTTTGAGTCATTCCTCGAAGAACATGTTCACGACTTTATAGAAGAAGAGGATGACGCTTCTAAGCCGCTTGAAACTGAGGAGCCACCTAAGACACACGTAGAGCTAAAACCCTTGCCTGCTGGCCTTCGCTATGTCTTTCTAAATGAAGACAGGGACACCCCTGTCATCATTAGTGACAAGCTATCGCAGGGCGAGAGTGATAGACCCGTTAAGGTGCTCGAGAAACACCGCTCGGCGTTCGGGTACTCCCTCAAGGATTTGAAGGGAGTAAGCCCTGCTCTCTGTACCCATCGCATTCCCATAGATCCAATCTCTACACCTTCTAGGGAGCCTCAGCGTAGGCTAAACAATGCGATGAGGGAAGTCGTGAAGAAGGAAGTTTTAAAACTTCTGCACGCCGGGATTATCTATCCCGTCCCTCATAGTGAATGGGTCAGCCCTGTCCAAGTAGTGCCCAAGAAGGGAGGTATGACCGTCGTGAGTAACGAGAAAAATGAGCTGATTCCTCAGCATACCATTACTGGGTGGCGGATGTGCATTGATTATCGCCGACTCAACAAGGCAACAAAGAAGGATCACTTTCCGCTCCCTTTCATCGATGAGATGTTAGAGAGACTTGCGAACCACTCTTTCTTCTATTTCCTTGATGGGTATTCTGGCTACCATCAGATTCCCATCCACCCCGATGATCAAGAAAAGACCACCTTCACCTGCCCCTATGGAATGTATGCATACCGCAGAATGTCGTTCGGGTTGTGCAATGCACCAGCATCGTTCCAAAGGTGCATGATGTCTATCTTCTCAGACATGATAGAAGAGATTATGGAAGTTTTCATGGATGATTTTTCAGTCTACGGAAAGACTTTCGACCATTGTCTGCAGAACCTAGATAGGGTGCTACAAAGATGCCGAGACAAGGACCTGGTGCTAATTTGGGAAAAGTGCCATTTCATGGTCCGAGAGGGTATAGTGCTAGGACACTTGGTGTCCGAAAGAGGAATAGAGGTGGATAGAGCAAAAATCGAGGTCATTGAAAAGCTTCCACCTCCCACTAATGTCAAAGGGATCCGCAGCTTCTTAGGTCATGCGGGGTTTTACCGGCGCTTTATCAGAGATTTTTCTCAGATAGCCAGGCCCCTCACTAGCCTTTTAGCCAAGGATGTGCCCTTTGAGTTCGATGATGAGTGTTTGCATGCTTTCACCATTCTAAAGAACGCTCTCATCTCAGCGCCAGTCATTCAACCCCCTGACTGGACGCTACCTTTCGAGATAATGTGTGATGCCAGTGACTATGCTGTTGGTGCTGTCCTAGGACAAACCAAAGATAAGAACCATCATGCTATCTCGTATGCGAGCAAAACTTTGACAGGAGCTCAACTTAACTATGCTACCACTGAAAAAGAGCTCTTGGCAGTAGTTTTTGCTATAGACAAGTTTAGATCTTACTTGGTAGGAGCCAAAGTGATTGTTTACACCGATCATGCTGCTTTGAAATATTTGCTTACCAAGAAAGATGCTAAACCTCGCCTTATCCGCTGGATTCTCCTACTTCAAGAATTTGATTTAGAAATTAAAGATAAAAAGAGAGTAGAGAATTCAGTAGCAGATCATTTGTCGCGTATGCAGTTTACTGACACACAGGATCTACCGATAAATGACTTTCTGCGGGACGACACCCTACTCAAGGTAACTGCCTCCGACCCCTGGTATGCAAACATCGTCAACTTTATGGTTGCAGGATATGTGCCACCAGGGGAGAATAAGAGAAGGCTTCTCTATGAGAGTAGAATCCATTTGTGGGATGAACCATACCTGTACAGGGTGTGTTCAGATGGCATGCTCAGGCGATGTGTACCAACAACCGAAGCAAGAAAGATCGTCGAGCAGTGCCATGCAGCCCCATATGGAGGACACTACGGGGCGTTCAGGACAAGGTCAAAGATCTGGCAGAGTGGATTCTATTGGCCCACAATGTATGAGGATACAAAGGAATTCATTCGACGATGCCAGCAGTGCCAGAAACACGGAGGGATCACTGCAAGAGATGCTATGCCACTCACAAACAACTTACAAGTTGAGTTGTTTGATGTGTGGGGCATTGATTTCGTGGGACCCTTCGTCAAATCCTATGACAGCGAGTACATCCTGGTGGCAGTGGACTACGTCTCAAAGTGGGTTGAAGCAATGCCCTATCGAGCCACTGACTCCAAACACGCGCGAAAGATGTTCCATGAGATCATCTTTCCACGTTTTGGAACCCCCAGGATGGTGATCAGTGATGGAGGGTCACATTTCATCGACAAGACCTTCCGGAAGTTTCTGGCAGAACTAGGGGCGAAGCACAACATAGCTACTCCTTATCACCCCCAGACAAGCGGTCAAGCAGAAACATCAAACAAGCAAATCAAGAACATTCTGCAGAAGACCGTGACAGAGATGGGAAAAGGATGGAAGAGCAAGTTACCAGATGCTCTATGGGCTTACCGAACGGCATACAAAACACCAATCGGGATGTCCCCATATCAACTGGTTTATGGCAAGACTTGCCACTTACCAGTTGAGCTAGAGCATCGGGCACACTGGGCCATAAGAAAGTGGAACATGGATTTGCCAGCAGCCCAACAGATGAGAAGGATGCAGCTGTCAGAGCTGGAAGAATGGAGAGACAAAGCATACCACAGTGCCAGAATCTACAAGGATAGAACCAAAAGATGGCATGACAGGAGAATCAAGGTGAAGGAGTTCCACCCCGGAGATAAGGTATTACTCTTTAATTCCAGGGTGAAGCTTTTTGGGCATGGAAAACTCCGGAGCAAATGGGAAGGACCATTCGTTGTGGTGGAGACCTCGTCGCATGGGGCAATCACACTCCAAGATGATGAAGGTAACCTCTTCAAGGTAAATGGTCAACGTTTAAAAGTTTTCCTTGAACCTGATAAAGTAGATGAGGAATTTGATGTGATCAACTTGGTCATGGATTCTCATTTATAATTNACGAGAAAAACGAGCTGATTCCTCAGCGTACCATTACTGGGTGGCGGATGTGCATTGATTATCGCCGACTCAACAAGGCAACAAAGAAGGATCACTTTCCGCTCCCTTTCATCGATGAGATGTTAGAGAGACTCGCGAACCACTCTTTCTTCTGTTTCCTTGATGGGTATTCTGGCTACCATCAGATTCCCATCCACCCCGATGATCAAGAAAAGACCACCTTCACCTGCCCCTATGGAACGTATGCATACCGCAGAATGTCATTCGGGTTGTGCAATGCACCAGCATCATTCCAAAGGTGCATGATGTCTATCTTCTCAGACATGATAGAAGAGATTATGGAAGTTTTCATGGACGATTTTTCAGTCTATGGAAAGACTTTCGACCATTGTCTGCAGAACCTAGATAGGGTGCTACAAAGATGCCGAGACAAGGACCTGGTGCTAAATTGGGAAAAGTGCCATTGCATGGTCCGAGAGGGTATAGTGCTAGGACACTTGGTGTCCAAAAGAGGAATAGAGGTGGATAGAGCAAAAATCGAGGTCATTGAAAAGCTTCCACCTCCCACCAATGTCAAAGGGATCCGCAGCTTATTAGAGATTTTTCTCAGATAGCTAGGCCCCTCACTAGCCTTTTAGCCAAGGACGTGCCATTTGATTTCGATGATGAGTGTTTGCATGCTTTCACCATTATAAAGAACGCTCTCATCTCAGCGCCAGTCATTCAACCCCCTGACTGGATGCTACCTTTCGAGATAATGTGTGATGCCAGTGACTATGCTGTTAGTGCTGTCCTAGGACAAACCAAAGATAAGAACCATCATGCTATCTCGTATGCGAGCAAAACTTTGACAGGAGCTCAACTTAACTATGCTACCACTGAAAAAGAGCTCTTGGCAGTAGTTTTTGCTATAGACAAGTTTAGATCTTACTTGGTAGGAGCCAAAGTGATTGTTTACACCGATCACGCTGCTTTGAAATATTTGCTTACCAAGAAAGATGCTAAACCTCACCTTATCCGCTGGATTCTCCTACTCCAAGAATTTGATTTAGAAATTAAAGATAAAAAGGGAGTAGAGAATTCAGTAGCAGATCATTTGTCACGTATGCAGTTTACTGACACGCAGGATCTACCGATAAATGACTTTCTGCGGGACGACACCCTACTCAAGGTAACTGCTTCCGACCCCTGGTATGCAAACATCGTCAACTTTATGGTTGCAGGATATGTGCCACCCGGGGAGAATAAGAGAAGGCTTATCTATGAGAGTAGAATACATTTGTGGGATGAACCATACCTGTACAGGGTGTGTTCAGATGGCATGCTCAGGCGATGTGTACCAACAACCGAAGCAAGAAAGATCGTCGAGCAATGCCATGCAGCCCCATATGGAGGAAACTACGGGGCGTTCAGGACAAGGTCGAAGATCTGGCAGAGTGGATTCTATTGGCCCACAATGTATGAGGATACAAAGGAATTCATTCGACGATGCCAGCAGTGCCAGAAACACGGAGGGATCACTGCAAGAGATGCTATGCCACTCACAAACAACTTACAAGTTGAGTTGTTTGATGTGTGGGGCATTGATTTCATGGGACCCTTCGTCAAATCCTATGACAGCGAGTACATCCTGGTGGCAGTGGACTACGTCTCAAAGTGGGTTGAAGCAATGCCCTGTCGAGCCGCTGACTCCAAACACGCGCGAAAGATGTTCCATGAGATCATCTTTCCACGTTTTGGAACCCCCAGGATGGTGATCAGTGATGGAGGGTCACATTTCATCGACAAGACCTTCCGGAAGTTTCTGGCAGAACTGGGGGCGAAGCACAACATAGCTACTCCTTATCACCCCCAGACAAGCGGTCAAGCAGAAACATCAAACAAGCAAATCAAGAACATTCTGCAGAAGACCGTGACAGAGATGGGAAAAGGATGGAAGAGCAAGTTACCAGATGCTCTATGGGCTTACCGAACGGCATACAAAACACCAATCGGGATGTCCCCATATCAACTGGTTTATGGCAAGACTTGCCACTTACCAGTTGAGCTAGAGCATTGGGCACACTTGGCCATAAGAAAGTGGAACATGGATTTGTCAGCAGCCCAACAGATGAGAAGGATGCAGCTGTCAGAGCTGGAAGAATGGAGAGACAAAGCATACCACAGTGCCAGAATCTACAAGGATAGAACCAAAAGATGGCATGACAGGAGGATCAAGGTGAAGGAGTTCCACTCTGGAGATAAGGTATTACTCTTTAATTCCAGGGTGAAGCTTTTTGGGCATAGAAAACTCTGGAGCAAATGGGAAGGACCATTCGTTGTGGTGGAGACCTCGTCGCATGGGGCAATCACACTCCAAGATGATGAAGGTAACCTCTTCAAGGTAAATGGTCAACGTTTAAAAGTTTTCCTTGAGCCTGATAAAATAGATGAAGAATTTGATGTGATCAACTTGGTCATGGATAATTCCCACCTATGATTTCACTTTGCTCTAAGTCCTTAACCCCTAGAACTTGGTTGCACACATTTTGGGGTAAAATGAACCTGTCACGTAGTACACAAAAAGGAAGAGGGCGACCGGGCTCAAGGCCAGGTCGGCCGATCCCACCAGGTCGGCCGATCTGCCACCGAGCCCGATCAGCCCTATCCTTTGCTAACGTCTCATTCCAACGTCTCTGAAGCCGTTCCGCGGTGGATGAGCGATTCATCCTCTGAGGGATCCGAGAAGAGGGTTAATTCTTCTTTAAAATTTCAACCATCCTCTTCTTCCCCTCTCATCTGAGCTCTTCCTCGCCCACACTCTGAATTCACTAAACCACACCTTCCAAATCCCGAGCAATGGCCGGAAAGGGTCACCCCAAATCCCGATCGACCTTCGATCTAGATGGAGAGCCCACTCCGGCCAACCAATTGGTGCCCACCAACCTGGAGCAGGCCATGGCCGTGGTAGTATCCCCACTGGCCAGCCTCCCGCCTGAGGAGGACGCGAGAGGCCGCACCAGGGGGTCGGCCGATCTGCTTGGTCGGCCGACCGGCCCTGGTGGCCCCTCACGTTCTCGTTCGGCGGCACGGTCTCAGTCTCCGATGAGGCTCCAGAGGCGTGATGCACGGGCGTCAAGCCCGTACAGAAGGCCGACGACGGGGCAATTGACTCCGAAGATGACGCCGGCGACCGCTCCAATCAAGGGGGATGGACTCCCCAAGCTTCAACCAGGGGAGAAGCTGAAGGAGGTGGTCAGAAATAAATGGGACGACGTGGCGTATCATTATACGTCCGATGTGTCCATTTACTCTCCTGCCAGCACCCCAGAGCCACGTTTTCGGGTCTTTGGAGAAAGGAAACCCGGTGGTGGCTATGGTAAGGGGCTGTTCCCTCCCCTCACACCTGAGGAGAGGAAGGAATTGGAGGAGTCGGTGGAATCTTCACCCGCCGGCAAGATCAAGAGGCACATCAAGCCTCCTCCAATTCGCAGGCCTAGGGGCCAATATGAAAGTGATGATGAAGAGAAGTCCCCCAAGGCTCCCTCCAATGCTGAGTTGCTAGAGTTGATTACTCAACTCGGTCGTGACCATGCAAAATTGGAGAAGAAGTTCGCTGAAGAGCGACTTGAGCGCATAAGTCTTCAAGACGACTTTGAGATGCTTCGCAAATCAATAGCCGTGAAGCTTAAGCGCTTTGCCAAAGCTGCTGGGGATGAAAATCTCTACCATGCACCCTAGATTCCCTAGGCTTTGGATTAGGATAGGCACATTAGTTTCCCTTCAATTTATTTATTTCATTTATTTCCTTTGATTATCATGTAATGTGCCTCTAAGTTATTGAATAAAATAAATTGTTTAGTGTATTAGGATTGTGTTTTGTGTTTCCACTTGTTTTGAATAAAAGGTACAAGTGTGGGGGAGACCTGCAACGGGAAAACAGAGTGATCCAACGCGAAACAGAGCCTATCAGAACGCTACAGAACGGAACGAGAGAGATCAGAACCAGGGGAATCACCCCCAGGTCGCCCGACCCCACCAGGTCGCCCGACCTGGTCTGGGTCCCACCTGGCCTCTGCTTCTTCCTGCACGCTGGTTTGGTTATCCTAAACTCTGTTTCAGTTGAATATGTGCAGAACCTGATCCTGGAATTCAATTTTTAGTAAAATCAACCCTGTTGCACCCTACCATCACATGAAAATTCACTTTAACTTACATATATTTTATTCCCTGTACCTTTTGGCTTGTGGAAATCCTCATATCTATAGGAACTCATGTCATCTAAGTAATTGCATTTTGAGATATGGCTTTAATATGAAAGATGCCTTTACTATTTGAGTACTTGGAATTTGTGAAAAGTTTTAAAAACTTTTACCTTGCTATGCTCCTCATGGGTTTGAGAGTTAAACACTTACAAATATGATCAATTCTTACCTTTGAGCTTTGAGTTATTCCAAGTCTTGTGACCCTTATTAGAGATATTTCATGTTTTTAAAGTCAAGATCACGTACACTCCACCATAAAAGCTAAGTCCTTACACTGAGGATGAAGCAAAACATGCCTTTGTCTCATGGTCATAAAGTAAATACTCCTGAACACCGACTCTTCTTCCCCAAAATTAAAATAGAAAGAAGATATGGGCTAAATGCACAGGAAAATAAAGAAAAAGACTCATGCTAAAAGAGCATTGAGTAGAAAAAAAAAGAAAGAAAGAAAGATAGAAGAGTGCAATAGCCCATATCCAAAATAAAGAAAAAGGGAAGAAAGGTCAAAATAAAGGAGTATCATTACATGTCCACCTCATATCACACACTTGCACATCTTGACTTGATTACATGACTTGTCTCTGATTTGGATCCAATCCTTGGAATGACAACATAAGTGAGAAAAGGTATGTATCTTGAGAGCTCCACACAAAAAGTTCTATTTTGGAGAATATGAGTGTTGTCTAACCACCATGATCATCCAGAGAGAAACTCTTTGAGGAGCAAGGCATACGTTTTCTTTGAAAAATTCAAAAACCCCAAGTACTTGAGAGTGAAGTGTATCATGTCATGAAAAGGCTGTTCCTACCTGCAATTATTCAAGAAGACATGATTAGCCACTCATACAATTCCACTAAGCCTAAATGTTTGGGAATAACTTATATGTTTGTTAATGATCTCCATGATGAAGCTTAGACTTTACTCGAGGGCGAGTAAGGGATAAGTGTGGGGGAGCTTGTTTGCAGCTCTTAATGACAGATTATTATTGCCAACAAAGATATAAAAAGTGCTAAAACAAATAGACTTAGGGTGATTTACTAATGAATTCCACGAGTTTTGGTGCTTATGTGCTCACAGGAGTAAAGTGGAGAAAGGAAGGCTAAAGTGGGCCCAGAGCCAGGTCGCCCGACCTACCCTGGTCGGCCGACCTGGGTCCAGGCCCAATGAGGTCCAACCTGAGCCCAACAGCAAAAGCACACTTAGAACTGATCAGGAACGTTGAGATCATGACGGTGGGAATGAAGAGATGGGATTGGTCCACATGGCAATCACATGGATTCATGGGCCCACATCCCCAACTAAACTGACACATCTTCACCATTACCCACCGGAAACCGACCAAAGGACCCACTGGGAAGTGACCCTGACAGAGTGGGGCCGAGGGGCCACAGCCCTGGGTCGGCCGACCTAGCCAGGTCGGCCGACCTGGCCGCGCGCCCAAACCGCCACCGCCTTCAGGACCAACTGTAAACCGCCTCCAGGAGTTCATCTACGCCGTGCATCATCGACGTCGGTGGAATGGAGGGTCGGCCGATCCTCTCTAGTCGGCCGACCTGGTCCCACCTCCGGACCGCCTCAACCGCTGCACACCGACTCTAAACCGCCTCTCCAAGCTATAAATAGCTGGACTCGGGGCAGGGCTAATCATCATCGAGCTGAAGTGAAGATCCAAGACGAAGCCCTTCTCATATCCAGAGTAGAAATAGGGAGAGAGTGAGGGAGAGTCTGGAGGAGTCCCGGCGTGTCGGCGACCCTCCACCTGTACCTCGACAGATGCAAGCTTCTAGTAAGTATCCGGGATTCAACTAGTAGTTAAGACTGAGTTATAGATAAGTTAATTTCTCTATTGTGCTTGTGGATTCGTTGCTTTATTTATAAAGTATTCTAATCTCTGATCAAGGTTAGGATAGCTGATATTATCTTAAGCGTGGTGCTTAGGTGTATATCTGCCCTCGTTTGCCTCGTAGCCCCACGGATTAGTAGAGGTAGGCAGCAGGTGGTGACAGCCTTGTCCGTCCTTTGTAATCCTCCACGTACGGGTACGGCGTAGAGCTATTGGCCGGCAATTTTCTAGAGGCCTAGGATACCTCGGTGCCTAAAGCAAGCATAGGAGAATTCTCTTAACTATCATCAGACCCTTAATACTACGTTATCCTCTCTACCCAGCCTTTATATACACTTGATCGATCCGGCTCAGCTTTAGTGATTAGATACTCGTTTACGTTCCCCGTGGATTCGATACCTGGTTTACTCTCGGGTGAAAGCTACTTCGACAGCCGTGCGCTTGCGGACTTTCTGTTTGCCACCGCTGGTGTCAACAAAATGACAACATTCATTCATATAATAAATAAATTTTGCATGTAATCATTTCTAAACAAGTAACTAATAATCATTCATTCATATAATAAATAAATTTTGCATGTAATTATAAAATTTCCTAACACATTCATTTCTAAACAATAACTAATAATCATTTCAAAACAATAACTAATAATCATTTCTAAACAATAATCAATAACTAATAATCATTTCTAAACAAGTAACAAAGTTTACATGAAATAACAAAGTTTACATGAATTAACAAAGTATACATGAAATAACAAAGTATAATAAATATATTCATAATAAATATACACTAATAATCATATTTCCATATACACTAATAATCATATTTCCATATACACTAATAATCTAATGTCCATATACACTAATAATCTTATTTCCATATACACTAATAATCTAATTTCCATATACACTAATAACCTAATTTCCATATACACTAATAATCTTATTTCAATATACACTAATAATCTAATTTTCATATACACTAATAATCTAATTTCCATATACACTAATATTTCCATATTAATAATCTAATTTCTATATACACTAATAATCTATTTTCCATATACACTAATAATCTAATTTCTATATACACTAATAATCTCATTATCCTTTGGATAACACTAGATCATACACATTACAGAACAAGTCATATGCAAGTATGAATTGTTTTAATTCATACCATGAGTTCTTCTTGAGTCGCTTTTTTGGGAGAAACAAAGGTATGGATCCACTGGCAGACGTAGTATCCGCATAGATTCGTCCCTTCTTCGTGTCTGGCACACTGAAAGTGGAGAAGAATAAAGTTAGACGTAACAACTATATATTAGTGTGATTTTATGAGATATGCGGGTACACCAGCCATGTACCGGAAAGTCCGTCTTCACATCCAATTTTTGTTTGAAATTTCCTTTTTGTTTCACACGGAAACGTGTCCATGCCATGTCAATCAAGTCTAAAACTGCTTGTTCGAGACTTGCTTTGTCTAAGGAAAATAATCCTTGCAAAGGTGTGTCGGTATCTCCCGGTTCCAACCGACAGAGCTTACAGATCGGATCATGGTTCCCTCCTCTCTTCTAAAGATTATTGGCAGTTATGTACCTTTATTTGTGGAGCAGGCTCTGGTGACAGTGGTGGTTAATTTCTATCAACTCCACGAGTACTTTCAAAATTAGTGTTCGTGGAGCACATCTTGAGGAGCTCCACAAAAAACGTGGAGTTGGCCTCCAGATTCAAGTTTTTCACGGAGCTGCAAAACATGGAGTTGAGGGTGTTTAGCTTGAAATTGTTGGAGCAGAGCTGAAAAATGTGGAGCGGAGCGGATCCAAACAAGCCCTTAATATCACTTGAATTTGCAATAGAGCTTGTTATGATCTACCAGCAAAAGCAATAACCACTACCGGAAACGGCTTGTTTGTCGGCTTTGTCGTTTGCCACCCACGGCAAAGCCCCCACGGCAGCGAGGTATGACGGCAAAGAGGACTTTGTCGTCTGCCTTTTGTCGGGCACACGGCAAACTTCTTTGCCGTGTGTTTTTCACGGCGCATGGCAAAGTTTTGAACAGACGGTGCGGGGACGGAGACGGCACGGGCTGACGGCGCGGGGGCGGCTTTGCCGTGTGCCAGGCTGGCGGCACACGACAAAGATTTAAACATCACAACAAGCATCACAAGCACTTGATATAGCATCACAGGCACTTTATATAGATAAATTCACAAGTACGTTCATACAAACATTCACAAGTACCACAAGTTCACAAATACAAAGTAAGTAAAGTTTATCACTGAGGTGGGGGGAAAAGCGGTGGGTCGAATGAAGGTGGGAACAACTGTTGTGCGGGGAACGTCGGTGAGATGCCCGGCGACACGTCTGGCGTATTCGATGCCGCCGATTGATTCTGCAGAAAGGAGAATAGATTGCATGTGAGAAAAAATCAAGTTCTCCAAGTTATAATCTTAAACATTCAAAATTTCATCGAAGTCTCTAAGTGACTCTAAGTCTCTATATTCTGTAAGTCTAATACTTGAAATGAATCTACAAGGTTGTCAAATGGCTCACATGAGGAGTTACAGGAGCCGGAGCCGGAGTAAACATTATTGGTGGTGGTATGGGTTGACCCATCTGAACAGGAAGAGCTTGAATATAGTTGTACATCTGGACCATCTGCTGCTGAACCTCAGCCTACTGCCTCGCCATCTCCTGCTCCCGTATCCTCCTCTTTGCGGCTATCGCCGCCTCGTGTGCCACCGCTTGCGCCGCCAGCTGGGCCTACAATTTTTCATCTCAATGTTACAATGCAAAGTAAACATATGTAGAAATTGAATGGACAATGAATAAATCAGAAATAACTTGAAGTTCCTGCACTTGGAGCTGTGCCACAGATAGCCGTGGGCGTATGGCCGGGCTACTGCTTGTGCTCCTTACTCAAACTTGGGCGAGAGTGGGAGTACTGGCCGTGTCTAGAGTGTCGTCACCTATATAGTACCGGCCATGCTTCTTACCTCCTCCCACCCTTATGATGATCTCTCCATCAAGGTCATGGGCGCTCGGATCCCACTCTGGCCCATGGACCTGCCTTCTCGCCTCTGTGTACTCATTGATGCGGGTGTGGATGGAGGGATTGGTGTACGCCAAGGGCGGGTCATCCGAGTTGTAGGTGACCTCAAACGCCTTGCCCTTATGGACCAAAGCCCATTCCATGAATTGGGAGCACTCAGCGCCTTCATGTGCTGCGGATAGCGAAAAAACAGCAAGTTGATTACAAATTATGCAGAATTGAGCATTAAAATAAGGAATGAATCCGCATACCACCTAGCCCTATTCGTCATTGCTAAGGTTGCCTTGATGATGTGCTGGACCTGGCATCAGCAAACGCCACTCTCGGCTAGCATTGTGCTTCTCCTCCCACTCTAGTGTGAACCACCTGTTCACTATGTGTTCCCAGCACGTGGAATCACTGCGGCATCACCACGCAGGCACCAACATGTGATCAAGTGAATGACATGTAAGAAGATCAAATTAAGCGATGTACTTAATCTGAGAATAAGTCTAAATTTACCTCCAAGTATTGCTCCTGGGTCAGCTTCAAATTTCTTGCAGCTTCTTTTTTGATCTTCTGGTCAAGGAACAGAGCGGCGTAGTCTATGACACACTGGACTTGCGCCTCATAGTGCATGTCCTTCACCAGCTTAACGTATCGATTGTGAGCCACAACTGCCGCTCGTTCCACGTATCCATCCACACACCTGTAGAAATCCATCTATTGCCAGCGCAACACGTACATTACGAGCCTCCTCAGTTTTCTCACGATGACACCTGTCAAAATGTCTCAATGCTTCAGCGCCGGCTGGATGTACCATATTCTCAGGATGGTATCGTTTTCCTTCTTTGTGCCATGTCATCTATTTCGTGGATTCCTCGGTCATGTAACTACATTGGATCCTCGGTATGAACGGAAGGTATCATAGGATTTTCACAGGGATTTCAAGATGCCTCTTATGACCATTGCCAGAGTCTACCTCTAGGTACCTAGAGGATTTACATTTAGGATAGTACTTTGCATCCGCATGGTCTTTCCTAAACAAGATGCAACCCTTCATACAAGCATGTATCTGCTCATATGGCATCTTAAGTGCACGAAGGAGTTTTTGTGCCTTATACAAGTTGCGTGGCTGATTGTGACCACCCAGAAGCAAGCTGCCAAAAACTGTCAACATATTATCAAAGCTGTCTTGACTTATGGCAAGCTGAGACTTTAGGGCCATTATGCGTCCGATGGCATCCAGTTGAGAAACATCGGTATGCTCGTGAAATGGTTTCTGTGCCGAAGACAACATGTCGTAATAGGCCTTGGCGGTTGCCTCTGGCGGATCCTCCCTAACATGACTAGGTCCTCCATTGAAGTGTGCTTCATGAAAGTCATCTAACATGTCTCCGCACCCGGCATCAGCATAATAATCCTCGATGCATTGTCTCACGACCTCGTCTCTCGCACGATGGGCTTCACCATGGCAGATCCACAGGGTATAGTTTGCCACAAGCCCATTGGTGCAAATGTGTTTACCCATCTGGAACTGCGATTGAAGTACCGTGTTTGCACACTTGCTACAGGGACACGCCGCTTTACCCCGTCCTTTGTCAAATGCCTTTTTCAAGAAATCTTCGACCTTGTGAACGAATTCATCGGTCCAGTCACGCTTACCCAGCCAGCCCGTGTACATCCACTCACGGTCATCCATCCATTAACATATGAGTGGGTGATATAAAAATCAATTGCATCTACACGATGTCTTTCATGCTGTAATAGGTGAAGATAGGTCCTAATCCTACCCGAGGATGTGTAGATGGGGTTAGTTTCCATGCTCTACTCCTATCCGAGACAGAATTTCGGCAGCACCTCCTCGCTGTTCTCCAAATACACATCTTAGCAAGGAGATTGTGTATCCGGAGAACAACAGGGAGGTGATGCCGAAACTCTGTATCGGATCGGAACGTACCATGAAAACTAAACCCATCTACACATCCTCGGGCTGTCCAAAAAATGTGGAAAAATCGAAACAGATATGTTCATACATATGAAAATATCTGCATATTTCCAACCGTACCTCTTTCGAATGGCAGACGCCTAGGTTACGTGAACTAAGGTCATGATACGAAAATAGGGGCATTTTGCACGTGCTCACCTAGTAACTCGGCGGTGGCGAGGTGGGGGCGGACGATGAGACGGGGCCGACAAGTCCTCCGGGGCAAATGCGGTGCGGCCTCCTACTCCTCCTTGTCCTTGGGCGACGGCTACGGCAATGGGGGGTTTCCTGCAAAAATAGATCAATGCTTAGTGTTAATTCAAAATTTTGGCAGCACCTCCCCTGTGTGGTGAGATTTTCAAAACCCGCAACAAAAACCACGACATGAAGTCCAGGCTACATAGAGGTTTTCTTCACACATCTCAATGGCCGGACACATTGGCATGTAGCGCCGAACACCATGAGGCTCAACTAGCGGGCTCGACGGCGGCGAGGAGGGGCGGGCGGCGCGACAGGGGCCGACAAGGCTGCCGGGGCAACGACGACACATCCACCTCCTCCTCTCCTCATCATCATCCTCATCATCATCATCNGAGGCGGGCGCGGGCCAAAGGGGCGGCTCCAGCGGCGGGGTGCTGTTGACACTAGCAGTGGCAAAAGGATAGTCCACAAGCGCATGACTGTCATAGCAGATTTCACCCGAGAGTAAACCAGGTATCGAATCCACAGGAACGTGAGGGCACTGTCTAATCGCTAAGGTTGGCCGGATCGATCGAGTGTATATGAAGGCTGGGTAGAGAGGATAACTTAGCATTAAGCTGAGAATATAGCTAAGGGAGTTCTCCTATGCTTGCTTTGGACACCGGGGTAACCTAGGCTCTAGGAAATTGCCAGCCAACAACTCTACGCCGCACCCGAACATGGAGGATTACAATGGACAAACAGGGCTGTCACCACCTGCCGCCTACCTCTACTAATACATGGGGTTACGCGACAAACGAGGGCAGATATATTCCTAAGCACCATGCTTAAGATAATATCTGCTATCCTAATCTTGATTAGAGATTAAGATACTTTACGAATAAAGCAATGAACTCACAAGCAAAATGAAGAACTCAGCCTATAACTCAAACTTAAATACATAGCTGAATATCTTGGATACTTACTAAGGAGCTCGTATCCGCCAAAGGACAGGTGGAGGGTCGCCGACATGCCAGAACTCCTCTAGACTCTCCGAACTCTCTCCCTATTTCTACTCTAAGATATGAGGAGGGCTTCGCCTTCACTTGTTGCTACAGCTCGATGATGATTAGCACTTCCCTGAGCTCAGGTATTTATAGGTAACAAGGGCGGTTTGAAGCCGGTGTGAAAAGGTTGAGGCGGTTAGGCGATGGGCCCAGGTCAGCCGATCCCAGGGGTCGGCCGACCCTAGGATCCACCGTCCTAAGGTGTGCACGGCCCAGATCAGCTCCAGGAGGCGGTTTACAGTTGTGGGTCATGGGGGACCGAGTTGGGCGTGCGCAGGGGTCGGCTGACCTACGGGGGTCGGCCGACTTGGCCTTGCCGCCTTTCGGTCACACCTTCTCTAGATGGCTGCCATGTGGGCCCTTGAGTCCGTTCCAGGTGGGTATGATCATGTTTGGGTGCATTGAGGTCGAGAGGTGGGCCCTTCAATCCATGTTCTTAAGACTTACAGAGGTTTTTGTCATCATTCCCAAACCAAGACTTACAGAGGTTTTTGTAGCTGATGTAGCTCCATGTTCTTAAGCATCACTATCCATCCTTCTTCTTAATCTCCACCTGAAATGGTTAGTGACCTGTTGGCGATCAAAATTGGCACCGAGCAAGTTTGACAGGAAAACCGGTGGAACCGATTTTGGTTCCCTGTTGCCCGTCTGACAAGGCAATCCGGTAGCACCGGATTTAGAAACTGGTGGAACCGGTTTTCCCCGAGTCCTAGTAGGATTGGACTCTTTTATGGGTCTGAGTTGTAATAGGGCTTTTCTTGTGGGGCAAGACCTCCCCACCCTATAAATATAAAGGGCCACGACCGATTGAGGGTTGATCCAATCGATTAAATCAAAATACCTTTACTTTTTGTCGTCTACAAACCCTAGCTTTTCCAACCATAATTGTTGTTTGTACTTCGTCTCTACGGCGTTGACGGTGTTCTGAGTGGCCTTCCGATCTCAGAGCAACCCTAGGTGCGCCTGCCCTGACGGGGTCCCTCCCGGACCGGCGTTCGTAGGTTCATGCAGCAAGCCCTAGGAAACCGGTTCCATCGGATTCCTGAAACTAGTTCTATCGGTTTTGCCAGGCCTGCTGCTGGTGACCGATCCGTTGCGGATCCTCGCGAGCTAGCACGATTTTCGGTGTATTGGCCAGAAAAAGCATCAACACATTTGGTGACTCTGCTGGGGAAAGAGATCTTGGTTTCTATAACCGATCTACCTAACCCTAGCCAGATGGATCTACTGCAGATTTGGACAAGGAGAACATCATTGTGCCCTCCATGGAGGAGCTCAGTGATGAGGAGTGTCAGAAGTTTGAAGCAGCCCAAGAGTTCTTCAAGAATCAATTTCTGATGGGGCTGAAGAAGGATCGCCAAGACAAGGTGACAAGAACTCACGAATTTATGATGCCGGCGTTCAGTTTGAAGGACAAGAAGGTGGAAGAAATACCCCCGGTAATTATGCACTCACCTGAGACTTCTACTCCCAATCCTGATGATAAGCTTAGTGCTGCGCTTTTACGTACTGATGAGGTAGTAGGCACTCTTATAGACAGGATGGATAGAATTGAAAAAGATAGGTTGGTAGATTCATCTTATTATGCACACAATTTACAACCTATGCAACATGAGAATATGCATGCGAGTGTGTCGGCTACACTAAGGAAAACTCCTGAAAACCCATTATATGATATGCCGGCTAATTTCTATCTAGGGCAGATGCCGCCGCCAGCACATGTTTCGCCAGCCTCGGCGAAACCGGTGGCACCGGTTTTGTCGCCCTAGCTAGGCAGCAGCTTGTAACACACGCTATAGCCCCTCTTTCGGTAGTCCCTAACTGAAATACAGAGGTGGCTAATCGTTCTGGTTATATTGAGACACTTGCATACACATCACCCCCTATACCTAATCAAAACATTAATTCTAGTGGGATTCCAAATGATGTGTATTATCAATATTTGCGGCAAAGCCCTTATCGCATGCCTCATGTTGTTCAAGCTCAAAGTACAGCCACAGGGCAATCTGATCTAGCTCGTTCAAATTTATATGCTGAATTCTTTAAATTAAAGGACGAGTTAGCCAGTATGATGCAGGATAAGCTCGGCATTGATGTGGGTAATTCTAGGTTATACCAAAAACCATACTCTGCTGATTTTAATGTTGTTCCTTATCCTAGTAATTGGCATGTTCCTGATTTTGTGAAATTCAATGGTGATGATAGTAAAACCACTTGGAAACACATTAGCCAATATCTTGCTCAACTAGGAGAGGCTAGTTCTAATTATGCTTTAAAAGTTCGCTTATTTTCATTGTCTTTAACTAGAACTGCTTTCTCTTGGTTTTCTTCGTTAACTCTCGGTTCAATTCATTCATGGAATCAATTAGAGAAAAAATTTCACGATCATTTTTATATTGAGAGTACTCAATTAAAATTGACAGATTTAACATCGGTTAAGCAACAGAGAGATGAATCGGTTTTGGATTACTTTAAACGATTCAAAGAAACTAGAAACTGGTGCTTTAATTTGTCTCTTTCTGAAAGGGATCTTGCTGATGTTGCTTTCAATGGTTTGAAATCCTTTATTAAAGAAAAGAGAGAAGGCTTGGATCACTTTTCGGTTAGTCAAGTACAAGTGAGAGCTTTGGCTACTGAAAACCGAATAAAAAATGCTAAAGATACATATAAGACTCGTCGTTCTAATGTTCATATTGTTACTTATGATTCTAGTAGTTCGGACGATGATGAAGATGTGTATGTTGCTGAACTTGTATGGCCTTCTAAGAATAAATCGTACGCTTGTCCATTTCTTAAGCCAATTCAAAAGAATCGGCATGAAGAAGTGCGATTTACTTTTGATGTTTCCAAATGCGATCGTATTTTTGATGAATTATTGAAGAATGAAAACATTAAAATGTCTCATACTATTCCTTCGCCTGAAGAGCTTAAAAGATGGGCATATTGCAAGTTACATAATTCATTTTCGCATGCTACTAATGATTGCAATGTTTTTCATTGACAGGTGCAATCGGCCTTGAATGAAGGACGTTTGACACTACATGAGATGCAGGTTGACAAGGCACCTTTCCCTGTTAACACCCTTGAGATGCAACCTCCTAAGGTTCTGGTTCGGCAGTATCAAGTCGAATCAACTAAAGGAAAGAATATTATTGTGGGTGATGCAAAGCCTAAAAATTCAAAGGGAAAGGCAATAATCAGGGAAGTGGTGTGTCAGAAGACCCCCAATGGCAGAGAGACTTTCAAAATCACTGCAAGAGTCTCGGATCTCGAGGGGCAAGGATCCTCAAAAGCACCATTTGAGCCTGCTGCACAGGACAAATCGGTGCCACCGATTTCAGAAACCGGTTCTACCGGTTTTGGACAGGGGTGCCCGAAGATGTTAAAACCCACGCATCCTGAGATCAGAATCTAGAAAGTGAATATGGCCAAAGATCAGGGCAAAATTGCAAAGCCAAAGTCGACCTTTGACCAGTTATTTTCCAAATATGCAAATCAAAGGCCAGTTGTTGAGGATTGGCCGGCAAAAAAAGAAGGGTGATATTGCTGCTTTATATCCTCTACAAAATCAGTATCAAGCCATGCCATGTATTCACCGCATTATAATTCTTCGTATCCAGCATGGGATTACAATGGGAGGTATATGCCATATTACCCTATGCAATATCCTCCTTTTCATCCAGGATGGGGTAATGACAGAGTGCCTGTACATGAGAGGCCGATGGATAACCGTTCGGCGCCTCGTCGATCAGGTTGTGACGTACCACCAAAACCGGTGGCACCGGTTTCCAAAATCGGTGGAACCACTTTCCTCAGAAGAGGCAGCCTTCTCCTCCCAAGCAGGTTTATCGACCCGAAAAGGTGGAGGAAGTTGTCCAGAAGATGGATGTCGACCAGGAGAGGACTACTGCTGCTGATGTGATTCAGATTGGCGACATCAAGGTGATTCCTGAGGACGATGGCAAGAGACCGGTCGTGATTGGTGATGAGGCTAAGGCATCAGTCCAGGAAGATGTTGCTGCAGATCTTGGTGAGGGTAAGAAGGTTGAAATTGCCAAGGTGGTGTCCTCCAGGTTTGACGTGCACACAAAAGAGGAAGTTGCAGTGACTTCGCTTTCAAGAACAGAAGGAAAAAGAGCTGGAGAAGCAGAGGGAGGAGAACTTCAACCAATACAGGCCCATGGTTTCTCTAGGCAAGGGATGGAAGTTGAAAATCAATGAGGTTCCAGTGCCAAATCCGGTGGAACCGGATTCCAAACCGGTGGAACCGGTTTTGCCCCCTTCGATGCCTGCTGCTGCGTCAAAACCAGTGCCACCGATTTTGAATCCAGTGGCACCGGTTTCTGCTGATCCAGGGCCATCTTGTATTGCTTCTGAAATTTCTGTCACTTCTTTGTTTGATCAGAGGTTTTCATCGGATTCCCAGGATATGGACGATGAACAACTTGTTGATTATGGTTCATCACCTGATCGCATGAATGTTGATGCTAATGTGGTGCATCTTTCTTCGAATTATTACGTCATTCCGGAGGAGGAGATGGCTCATCTTGACTTTGGCCCAAAGGAAGCTATATTTCAGAGACCAAAGGATTCTGAAAATCACCTAAAGGTGTTGTACATAAAGGGACATATCAATGGGAGGCTAGTTTCTAGGATACTTGTTGATACTAGGGCAATTGTTAATTTGATGTCCTATTCTATGTTCAAGAAACTTGGTGGTTTGGATGATGAGCTGATCAAGACAAACATGACTGTCAGTGGTGTGGGAGGAGGCGAGCCTATGAGTGCTAAGGGCATTGCTTCTATGGAGCTCACCATTGGGAGCAAGACGCTGGCTACTGCTTTCTTCGTCGCTGAGGCCCAAGGTAATTTCAGTTTAATATTGGGTCGTGATTGGATTCATGCAAATAGATGCGTACGTTCTAGTTTGCATCAATTTCTTATTCAATGGGTTGACGACAACGTTGAGATTGTACATGGGGATGCATCGGCTTGTGTTGCTGTGGCTGATGGTTCTACCATGTCTATGCATGATCATGTCAAGTGCTCGACAGGCTTAGATATTTCTGATTATGAGATGATCAGCAATACTAGAGATGGTTTTGTATCTGTTGTTCTAAAGCTGGTTGAGTATCGGCTAAACCATTTGTTGTGAATTAATGAATAGTTCAGAAAGGTTGCAGCAGAGACTTGAGCACTATCGGGCACAAAAGAACGATATGTGTGAAGACATTGAAGATTTTGATGATATGAGTAAATTGGGACAGTGTTTTACGTCGGCTGATCTTTTAGAGGAAATTGATATTGGTGATGGTTCTATACCTAGGCCGACGTTTGTAACAAAAATTTAAAAGCTGATTATAAAGCTGAATTAATCGAGCTATTGAAAGAATATGTTGATAGTTTTGCATGGAATTATCAAGAGATGCTTGGTTTAAGGCGCGAGTTAGTTAAGCATTGGTTGCCTATTAAACCTGGTTTTAGGCCTTTTAAACAAACTGCTAGGCGTTTCAATCCTAATATGTATGACCGGATTAAAGAGAAAATTAATCGGTTGTTAGATGCAAATTTTATTAGGCCTTCGTTATGCTGAATGGTTATCAAATATTGTGCCAGTTGAGAAGTAGGATTCTAGTAAGCTCAGAGTTTGCATTAATTTTAGAAATCTTAATAGAGCTACTTTTAAAGATGAATATCCTATACCTATAGCCGACATACTTATTAATGATGGTTCTAGACATAAAGTTATTAGTTTTCTTGATGGTAGTGCTAGTTATAATCAAATATTCATGGCTGAAGAGGATATATCCAAAATGGCCTTTATATGTCCAGATTTTGTTGGTTTATTTGAGTGGATGGTTATGACCTTTGGTTTAAAAAATGCTGGTGCTACTTACCAAAGGGCTATGAATTTAATCTTTCATGATTTGCTTCGCTTGATCATAGAAGTTTATATCAACGATATTTTTGTTAAATTGGCTGGTTTAAAACCTCATTTGGCTGATTTGAGACTTGCATTTGAGAGAATACGTCGATATGGTTTAAAAATGAACCCACTTAAATGTGCATTTGGTGTGTCGGCTGAAAAATTTCTAGAATTTATTATTCATGAAAATGGCATAGAGATAGATCCTAAGAAGATTCATATTATTAAAAAGATCAAGGCTCCTACATGCAAGAAGGATTTGCAGAAATTCTTGGGCAAGGTGAATTACTTGAAGAGATTTATTTGTAACTTGTCTAGGAAAGTCAATGCTTTTACTCATATTCTTTGGTTAAAAGATGAAGCCGAATTTACTTGGGGGCAAAACAGCAAGAAGCATTTGAGAAAATTAAATTTTACTTGTCTTCACCACCGGTCATGAAAGCATTTCTGTTTAAATTATATGTGGCTGCTGAAGATCAAGTGATTGGGGCTGTTTTGACTCAAGAAACCGAAGGAATGGAACATATTATTACATATGCAAGTCGTCGATTATTGGATGCCCAAACGAGGTATATATTTATTGAAAAGCTTTGTTTATCATTATATTATGCTTGTTCCAAGACGAGGCATTATTTATTGTCCAATACTTGCATATTAGCTTGTCAAACCAATATTATTAAATATATGTTGCATAGACCAATTTTAAGTGGTTGAATTGGTAAATAGGCTTATTCTCTTATTGAATATGATTTGGCTTGTGAACCTTTGAAATATATGAAATGCCAAATTGTTGCTGATTTTATTGTTGAGCATAGTATAAATGATAATGAATTAGATATCGGTTATATTGCTTTTACCCTATGAAAATTGCATTTTGATGGATCGGTTTGTAAGAGCGGTTGTGGTGTTGGTGTTGTCTTTATGTCGTCAAATGGTGCTAAATTTGAGGCTCTTAACTGATTAGAAAATGATTGTACTAACAATCAAGCTGAATATGAAGCTTTATTGTTCGGGCTAGAGATTTTGCATGACATGGGAGTAAAACATGTGGAAGCATTTGGTGATTATCTACTGGTCGTACATCAAGTTAATAAAGTATACCAATGCTTTAATGGATTTTTAAATGCATATCTTGATAAATGCTTGAATATGATTGCTCAATTTGATGAATTCTCTATATATCATGTTTCAAGAGATGAGAATCCAAGGGCAAATGCTCTGGCTCAACAAGCGTCTGGCTATGAGGTTCAAAAGAGAAATTTTCATGAAAGAAAGCCGACACTTTGCATAGCCGAGTTTTCTGCCCAGGAAAAACCGGTGACACTGGATTCCAAAACCGGTGGTACCAGAATTTCCGGTGAAACTGATTCCAGAACCGGTGGCACTGGTTTATCTGCTGACAGCGGCACTTCGTCTATTGAGCGTTCTAAAATTACTAAAGACGAAGTTGCTAATTAGAGAATGCTCATTATTGAATATCTGCAGAATTCTAGTCATAAATTTGACATAAAAGTCCGATGGTGGGCATTTAAATTTATTTTGGTTGATGGTGAATTGTATCGTCGGTCGGCTGAGGATTTATTATTGAAGTGTCTGGATTCTGATCATGCTAAAATTGCTATGGGTGAAGTGCATGAAGGCATTTGTGGTACACATCAATCGGCTCCTAAGATGAAGTGGCTTTTGAGAAGAGCTTGTTTCTATTGGCCAAATATGATAGCTAATTGTTTTCGATACTACAAAGGTTGTGAAGAGTGTTAAAGGTTTGGGAATATTCAGATGGTTCCAGCAGCATTATTGCATCCTATTATCAAACCTTGGTCTTTTCGAGGATGGGGATTGGATTTTGTTGGGCAGACTCATCCTGCTTCATCAAAAGGGCATCGGTTTGTGTTAGTGGCTACTGATTATTTCACCAAGTGGACCGAGGCTGTTCCTTTGAAAAATATGACACATCGGAAGGTAATTGAGTTTATTACTGAGCATATTATCCATAGATTTGGCATTCCACAAACTTTTACTTCTGATCAAGGTACTTCATTTATATCAAAAGAAGTTTGTGAGTTTGTTGAGATGTATGGCATTAAATTACTCAATTCATCTCCATACTATGCTTAGGCTAATGGTCAAGCCGAGTCTAGTAATAAGATTTTGATTAATCTATTAAGAAGAAAATAGAGGAGAATCCTAGAAGGTGGCATGAGGTTTTATCTGAAGCTTTGTGGGCTCGTCGTATTTCTAGACATGGACCTACTAAGGTTATTTTTTTGAGCTTGTATATGGTCAAGAAGATGTTTTACCCGTTGAGGTGAATCTGGGTGCATATAGGTTGGCCAAGCAAAATGATCTTGATGTTATTGGTTATCTTGACTTGATGATGGATAATATTGATGAGGTGATCGATAAGCGTTTGAAGGCCTTGAAGAAAATTGAGAAGGATAAAGTCTGAGTTGCTAAAGCCTACAATAAAAAGGTAAAAGAAAAATCTTTTTAGGTTGGTGACTTGGTTTGGAAGACAATTCTACCTGTAGGATCGAAGAGCAACAAGTTTGGTAAATGGTCTCCAAGTTGGGAAGGGCCATACAAGGTGATAAAAGTGATCTTCGATAATTCTTATATGGTGGAGACTTTGCAAGGTCATCGGCTGCCGAGAGCTCTTAATGGGAGGTATTTGAAGAAGTATTGTCCAAGCGTTTGGCAGGAAGCTTAGTATACATGGCCGATAGCATTGAATATTTCCCTTAGATGAAAAGGCCGATGGATTTTGTTTAAACATCGCCCTTGTGAGTATTTTTTCATGCTAGTATGTTTTGTGGTACGCAAGCTTTACCAAAAAATAGGGGGGCATATGTTGCCGATCAAAATTGGCACGGAGCAAGTTTGACAGGAAAATCGGTGAACCCGATTCTGGAACCGGTGGAACCGGTTTTGGTTCCCTGTTGCCCATCAGACAAGGCAATCCGGTGGCACCAGATTTAGAAACCGGTTTTCCCCGAGTCCTGGTAGGATTGGACTCTTTTATGGGTCCGAGTTGTAATAGGGCTTTTCTTGTGGGGCAAGACCTCCCTACCCTATAAATATAAAGGGCCACGGCCGATTGAGGGTTGATCCAATCCATCAAATCAAATACCTTTACTTTTTGTCGTCTACAAACCCTAGCTTTTCCAACCCTAATTGCTGTTCATACTTCGTCTCTACGGCGTTGACGGCGTTCTGAGTGGCCTGCTGATCTCAGAGCAACCCTAGGCGCGCCTGCCCTAACGGGGTCCCTCCTGGGCCAGCATTCGTAGGTTCACGCAGCAAGCCCTAGGAAACCGGTTCCACCAGATTCCGAAAACCGGTTCCATCGGTTTTGCCAGGCTTGCTGCTGGTGACCGATCCGTTGTGGATCCACGCAAGCTAGCGCGATTTTTGGTGTGTTGGCCAGAAAAAGCGTCAACATGACCAAAAAAATATCCAAAGGAAAGTTTATCCTAAAAACATGTTCTTGCTTTTATCTGAAAGGAAAATAAATGATAATCTGGGCCATCTCCCGACAGTGCTTTGTTTATTGTTTGAAGCTAGACCATGAGGAATCCGCACATTGCAGCTATCCTTGGTGATGTAGTTTCCAAGCTCATCGCAAATTATTGATGTGTTATTGAAGCTTTAGCTACAAGGTTAGTGCCACAAATGCAACCATGAAATTTGCAATGTTTATGATAAACAAATGCATCTACAACCAACCTTCTAAACATTTTAGAATTAAGGACTTCAAGCTGGTTGTAGTCTTCGTATGTGCTTGTGGCACAAAGCGTGGTAAACTCTGGAGATTTGTTAAATGAGCATTCTTGTGGGATTTTGAACGAAAAGGTTTCATGCTCATTTATTGAATCCTTTTGCTCGAATTCCTGAGTCAACGCTTCAAGCCTATCCATGGCCCTTGGGTTCTGTAACTCAAGAGATTCATCGTGTATGATTGGGGTTGATTCTTGACTGTTGTCGAGAGCAACGTCCTGAGGGCCATAGGGCCAAAGTTTTCGCTCGATCGAGCATGATGGAAGTCATTCGTGTTCATAAAGATGAGCAGTTGGTGCAAATGATGACACAAACATCACCTTCTCGAGTGAGTTATGCTTGGGAGATGACTTTGCCCTTGGAATTTCTGGGCAAGAGATAGGAGTGGCAAAAGCAGTTCTCCCAAGCGTGTCATGAGGGCTTCCATGAGATGCTTCTTTTTGGAGAAGCTTTTCTAGCGTATAGCCTAGGAGTATATCAAAATCGAGGGTATCAAAGATGTAGAAATCTAAATTGACCTCGATTTTGTCTAGTGTGCTTGTCACGGCACTGGCGATCCCCCGACATTGAAGGATGTGTCTAAAGGGACAACTTTTGAGGAGCTTGTTGGATGGCCATAGCAGAACATTTCCTAAGAGTGTGTGTGCAATGTGTCATGACATGATGTTGACATCCATGGTGGGGTTGAGATGGGCTTCTACGACAATCCCCTTATAGAACATGGAAGGATCGTGGAAGGTGGACTATTCCAAATTGCTTCAGAAAAGTGCTACATTCCATCCGACCATTCCTCCTTTATGTCTTTCATGAGAAATGCTTCGTGGAGAGGATCAGGAGGATCAGAAAGATGGGTGTCATTGCCTTCTTGTGCCTTGTTTGATTCGAGGCATTTCCCTGATTTTCAAACAAATCATCCTCGAAATCTAAAGGTGATCCGAGAGGCTGAGTTTCCTCTGCCTTAAAGGATGGTGTCTCAGGAGATGGATCTAGACTAGGCAAGCCTACGGATGAGGTAGGGGTTTCTTGGAGGCCTTCTTGCTTAGTTTCGTCCATAGCAGCGGGAGAGTTCTCTCGAATTTTCTCCAGAACCACTCTCGCTTCGGCCAGCATTACGTGTAGGAATAATCCTTCGGCGGCTACATCAATGAATCGGGCAGCTTTACTAGTCAAACAAGACCGAAAATGTTGCATAAGCATAAAGTCCGGGAAGCCTAGATCCGTTTCGGTAAGACATGAGTCCTGGAATTGGTCCCATGTTGCCGTGATCGTTTACTTCTCTTTTTGCTGAAAGTTAATGATTTCCTTCTGAAGGGCACAGATCCGATGAACAGGGAAGTACTCCAGACAAAACTTGTCTCGTAACTTTTCCCATTCACCTTTCGTTAGCCCAACGGTATGGTCATACCACTTCCTTGCCCTCTTTTGAGAGAGAACGGGAAGAGCTTCCATCTAATTGCTGCTTGCGTCATGCCTGATATGACCAGACACGAACAGAGCGACTCAAATTCGTGCTGGTGATGGTATAGGTTTTCACCATCACGTCCCAAGAAGGATTTCACCTGGACCATAGCTATGAAAGCAGGGCGAAGCTCATAGCTATCTGTTAATATGGGATTTGACGAGGGGTGCGGCTCCAGTAATTCGCCCTTGGAGCAGAGAACTCATGGATTTGAGGGGAGTCCATGGTTAAAGAGTAAAAGGAAAAGAAAAGATAAAATAAAGATAAACAGGCAACTGTAGTTCTTAGACAACACAGCTACCATTCCCCGGCAACAGCGGGGCGCTGTTGACACAAGTGGTGGAAAACAGAAAGTCCGCAAGCGCACGACTATCATAGTAGCTTTCACCCGAGAGTAAATCAAGTATCACGAATCCATAGGGAACGTGAGGGCACTGTCTAATCACTAAGGTTGGCCGGATCAATGGAGTGTATATGAAGGCCGGATAGAGAGGATAAGTTCGCTCTAAGCTGAGAATATAGCTAAGGGAGTTCTTCTATGCTTGGTTTGGGCACCAGGGTATCCTAGGCCGCGAGAAAATTGCCGGCCAACAGCTCTACACCGTACCTGAACGTGGAGGATTAAAATGGACGGACAGGACTGTCCCCACCTGCCGCCTATCTCTACTAATCTGTGAGATTACGGGGCAAATGAGGGCAGATATATTCCTAAGCACGACGCTTAAGATAATATTGGCTATCTTAACCTTTATCAGAGATTAAGATACTTTACGAATAAAGCAACAAACACACAAGCAAAATAAAAAACTCAGCTTTCTATAACTCGAACTTAAATACTTAGCTGACTATCCCGAATACTTACTAAGGAACTCTTATCCACCGAGGTACAGGTCGAGGGTCGCCGACACGTTGGGACTCCTCCAGACTCTCCTCACTCTCTCCCTATTTCTACTCTAAGATATGAGGAGGGCTTCACCTTAACTTGTTGCTCCAGCTCGATGATGATTAGCACTACCCTGAGCTCAGGTATTTATAGGTAACAAGGGCGGTTTGGAGTCAGTGTGAAGAGGTTGAGGAGGTTAGGCGGTGTAACAACCCGAAAATTTGAAAATCTTAAATCGTTCTTAACGCGTGGGTTTTCAAAACTTTTCCGATGAGTTTCCGAATTCCAAATCTATCTAAAACCTTTCCATCAATTCTAATTCCAATCTACCAAAACTCCTTCCGACCGTTCGTTCTGTTTTCTCGATCCGCGCGTCACGCGTGCCCGACCGACCCACGGTCGCCGCCGCGAATCCCGGCCGACCTCTCTCTCTTTCTTCTTCCTCTCTTTTCCTCTTTTCTCCTTTTCCTTCTTTTCTCTATTTCTTTTCTCTATTTTCTTTTCTTTCTTTTTCTTTTTCTTCCTTCTCCTTTCTTCCTCCTCCCTCCTCCTGCTCTGTTCGGCCGACACCATAACCGCCAAGCCCCCTCCTCGAGCTCCTCAGGCCACCTCGGCCCCCACCCCGGCCGTGCCCTACCACAGCACCAAGCCCCCACCGCGTAGCGCGCCGCACGCGCCCTACCCCCCCTCTCTCCTNTTAACTCGGCTCACCGGCCTCCTCACCGGCCGCCGGCCACCTCTCCCCCCATCGCCTATATAAGCCCCTCGCCGCGCCCTTGAGCCGCCACACCACCTCCACCTCCTCACCACCGAGCTCCCGGCCACCTTTCCCTCCCTCCCTGGCCGTGCAGCGCCGCCGCCGCCCATCATCGCCGCTCGCTCCGCCCGCCGCAGTGGATCCGAGTCCCTGCCCCGCCTTAGCCCGAGGTAAGGAGGGGAATCGACTCCCCTCCTTTCCCTCTCGCTCCCCCGCCCTTTTTCCGGTCGCCACCGTGGCCAGGGGCCGGCGAATCGCCGCCGCCACCACCCCAGGCACCCCCTTCCCTCTCTCTGCTGCGACTGAAGGGAGGAGAAAGAAGGAATGGCCGGCCATTTTTCTGATAACCCCCTCCCTATTCACTAATCCCAAAAGAACCCTTTTCCCTTTTGAAAGAATCCAAAGAAAGTCCCTGCCTTTTCGAAATAATTCCATAGGAGTCCCTGTACCCTTACCCGTACCCCCACACACTTTTCCATATTACCAATTAGCCCTTCCACCATACGAATATATTTCCAAAATAGCCCCTGGCCCTTTGTATTAACTGTAAAGAGGTCCCAAAACCCCTAAACTAACCCTAACCCCCTCTTTAACCCGTCATTTTATGCGCCAAACTTTTCCGAAAATTCTCCAAATTCGAACACACCTCTCTTTCATCTATTCTGGCCGAGCTATACAAGAATCCTTCAAAAATAACACTCCTTCCTATTTTATTTAATCACTTTCTGTTTTGAGCTCATCGGTAAAGACTTGTTTGTTTTCTTATTGTGTGTTTTGTTGTGTGTGCCGTAGACGACGGAGTGATCGAGGAGGAGCAGTACCGCCAGCCGGAGTACGCAGGAGAGTACTGCGAACCCGAGCCCGAGGACTTGTACCACGAGCAGGAACTCCCGGAAGCTTTTGGAGACGGTAAGTTCAATCCCATCCTTTGATGCATGTTTATCCCATGTTTTACAAACACAACCTATTGGCCTTTTTAAATTGCATGTTGTTTTATTACTGAAAACCCGATTGGATAGCCATTCCTTGATTGATATGATCATGCCTTGATAACCTAGTTATCTCTAAATATGATATGCTCTGTTTAGATGATAACCGCTGTTAGAATGCTTAGGACTTGTTTTTCTCACTTAATCAATCATGACTACACTTGGTTTATTAAAGAATAAAAGTGTGAGTGCGTTGAATAAGAAAATGGGTTTTGGGTTTTCAAAATAAAGAAAGTGTTGGATGAGATGGATGGGTGTTTCTTTGTGAAATACTGAAAGCAGGCTTGTACCTTTGTGGTTAAGCGAGTTGGGAGATATCCATTTTGTCCGGTTTTAAACTGAGGTGATGTGTCATATTGCCTAACCCAACTTATTTCGTACAACCACTCGACTCTTGTATGGTGCAAGGGCTTAGTCTAAATCCCACTAGCTAGGCTGTTAGCTGTCTGGTGGCAGGTGTGCAGCGGGAAAACCAAGTGCCGACTTAGTGTCATGGTTACCGACTTAGTGTCAAGAACCCCCTTGGTTATTTCTCGTGATGGCTAGGCAGTTTTGGCTATGGTGGGTAATGGCTTCGATAGGATCCGCACTGGCACTAAGGTGACCATGTTGCGGTACCCTACTTGTGGTGAAAGTGTACACCTCTGCAGAGTTTTCAAACTATTCGAATAGCCGTGCCCACGGTCATGGGCGAGTTATGGCTTGGTCACAATACCGAAGGTTTTGGGATGGGTTGGAGTGTGTTGGTTTTGGAAAAGAATCCGGCTTTGTGCTGGGAGCTACGGCGGATGGGAAATCCGGTAGCCTTAAAATTTGGATCCTTTGTGGATCAACCCCCACTTATTGTACTGGTTACTAAAGTCTTGCTTTGCTAAAATATTCCTTGGCAAACCATTGCATGTGTAAAACTTGGCTTTATTGCAAATAAACTGTAGCCTTATCCTTGATATATCCTATTCATAATTCTGTGTTAACCCCTCCGTGGGTGCGGTTGGACTTGCTGAGTACTTTTGTACTCACCCTTATATTTGTTGCTTCAGAAGAAGACCCGGACTTTGTTGCCGAAGAAGCTGAGTAGGTGGTTGTGCCCGCACCTGACTTTGCCTGTGGAGTTTGGTCCCGCCCAGGATGTCTTCGCTACCACGTAGCTCTGATCCCTTTGTTGAGCCTGAGCTGTTCATAGTTTGGCTCATCATCGTTATCAACCTTCTAGTTATCATAGCTTGTATCAAGTGCCCTCATCCTTGGGGGTTGTAAGGTTCTGAACTATCTGTCGAATAAATGTGTATCAGCCTCCTGGGACTGATAATTGTATCACATTTAGTCTCTGCTCAGGCAGGGGCGCTTCAGGCGGTGGGCCCAGGTCGACCGATCCCAAGGGTGGGCCGACCCTTGGATCCACCGTCCTAAGGTGTGCACGGCCCAGATCTGCTCCAGGAGGCAGTTTACAGTTGTGGGTCAAGGGGAGACCGAGTCGGGCACACGCAGGGGTCGGTCGAGTTGGCCTTGCCGCCTTTCGGTCCCACCTTCTTTGGATGCCTGCCATGTGGCTCTTGAGTCGGTTCCAGGTGGGTATGATCGCGTTTGGGTGCATTGAGGTCGAGAGGTGGGCCTTTCAATCCAGTGAACGCCATGTGGCTCATCTCTCCCCCTTGGTGCAAACCGATGTTGAATCAATGGTCTAGATCTTCTCCTGGTGTGTTTCATCTGCATGGGATGAAGGGAGGCTCGGTTGGGCCTGGGCCCATGTCGGCCGACTTGGTGGGGTCGGGTGACCTGGCACTGGGCCCATTTTTCCTCCTTTTTTGAGACTTTGTTCCTGCAGGCACATATACACCAAGACTTGTTGAATTGATTAGATATAAAACCTATAGCTATGGTGAATGCATTTTTATAAATATTTTCTACAGGAACTAACGGTCAAAAATGGTACTTATGGACCGTCAACAAGCGCGGGGGGTAGCGAGGCGTGCGGGCCGGCGGCCGGCGGAGAGGTCGGCGAGCAGTGTGTGAGTGAGTGTGTGAGTGTTGTGTGAGTGTGTGTGTGTGTGTGTGTGTGAGAGTGAGTGAGTGAGTGAGAGAAGGGCAGACGCGCGGCTAGTCATGGAAACTAGCTTTGCCGTGTGCTTTGGATCCGTGTGCTTTGGATCTGGCACACGGCAAAGTCGTGGCTTTGCCGTGTGCCAGATCCAAAGCACACGGCAAAGCCATGTCAGACTTTGCCATGTGCCAGATCCAAGGCACACGGCAAAATCGTGTCTTTGTCGTGTGCCGGGACACTGGGCACACGGCAAAGTATGCATCCTATATTTTATGCATACAAAACTTCCATTCACATTATCTACAAAAAATTACTAAACCTAACCACTCAAATTTTTACCAAAGCCTTGCTCTGGACTCAATAACATGAATATAATTTTTGTACTCACTCTATTCTATTATGTCATGTACTTATAGGTTGAATTCAATTTATAACAATTAAAATGGTATAATTACAATTAATACATTAAAATTATCAAACAGATCCAAAAATTACCAAATTTAACATGACACAATCTATGTTGTGTATTACCTATAGAAAAAGTTTAGAAGTCAAACTCTAATTCGAACGTGATTGCGCATACAAACCTAACCGCATCCTTCTCTTCTCTATGGATCTTTTTCGGAGAAGCTTTAGTTTGTAAGCATCGTACGTGACAAAAATTTGTTAAATATAGCAAACAGATCGAGAAATGTACCAAATTCGAACATGGAGTACCAAGCAATGTATGTGGAGTGGAGAAAAAGTTTGGAGGGCGAACTCGATTTGTTTTGGTTGGTTTGTCGTGTGCCTTTCAGGGGCACACGGCAAAAGCACGTCTTTGTCGTGTGCTGCTAAAGGGCACTCGGCAAAGCCGGGATTTTGCCGTGTGCCTCCGACAGGCACACGGCAAAGCCTAACAGCCGTCGCTGGCCCTGCCGGCCGTTAGCTGAGTCGCACATTTTTTTTGCCGTGCGTTGGGAACTAGGCACACGGAAAACTTATTTTTTGCTATGTGCTTGTCCTTGGGCACACGACAAAGAGCCGATTTGCCGTGGGTTGCCTCTGTAGCACACGGCAAAGAACATGTTTGTCGTGTGCCCGATAGATTGCACACGGCAAAGTTTCGGGCACACGGCAAACTAGGAGTTTCTGGTAGTGAACATTTTCTTATACAAGTTTCTATTGGCATATATACTGTCACACTTTGGCCGTTGTCAATCCATGACAAATCAACATTTGGCTTTGATGATTATCAGGGCAACTAGGAAAATATGTCAGACTGATCTGCACCGTTAAAACAATTTATTACCACTCTGCATTTCTTGTACTGGACGTATTCAAATCATACATCACTTCTGGTGGTTGCTTTTGGTGATGCCAGTGTTGCGGGTCCGATCATGTTTCTCTCCAATTCGTGGCCCTCAAATCTGCCCCTTTTTGACTGGGCAGGTAGAGAATGGCCCATAGATCACAGTTCTGCCAAACTCAAAAGTCTTTAGTGCAGTGCATTGCACCCCATTTTTCAGGATACGCAAATGATGACGTAAAAAAAGGTCGAGGTTGTTCGTGTTCAACCACAAGCTTAAAGCCTCAAGCGGTGAGATCCAGCTGCCATGCCACAATCCCCTGCATGCATGCATATACGTGCTCCCAGTTTCGCATTACCAAACGATTTTCGCCGTTCAAATGATAATGGCGATCATGAGGCGCGAACGGCTGCCACACTGTGCTTGCGCAGACTTTTACCGATACATGATGCATGCGTTTCTCCCGGTCATCTGAGCACTTTCACCAACACCTCCAAAAGGTGATGCCCTGTTCGCTTACAGCAATGTGCTGGGTTGAGTGAGAAGCTTTTAAGCGTCGTTTGCTGGCTCATAGCAGCTGCCACCTGTGTCTGTGTGTCACTGGAGCTGACTGCCTGCAGCTAGGCTCCTGAGTTCTGGAACCATGCATGGCACCATAGCAACACCTAAAAGTCAATATGGCCGTGTAATCTGCTGGCGTCCGATGGCCACAGAACTGGAGCTGGATCCTGGCTTCCGGTGCGCTGAAATGTTAGGTCCTGTGCTGGACAAACGAACAATCAATGCATCGCCGTGCAATTTGCGCTTTCGGCTTCTGGTATTGTTCGACTATCTTCTATGCTGCTAGTTTACCCCATTGTAGCCGTCACTTCTAGTGTAAATATTTTTAGCAACATTTCTGGAAAACTTCTGCATTCCGACAATATTCTATTTCTATGTATGACTTATATTAGCAGACCAATGGTAGTATGAGACTAGCAGAGAGAAAAACAGGACGCGCATGAGCCTGAGGGTGTGGTTTAATGATCGAGTGGTGGGATCATCTGTGTGTAATTTCGACCAGATTATTGTACAACACACCTCATGCTTTTCCGCGACGGTAATTTCAAAGTTGGTGAGCAGCAATGTAGCATGCATGACACGCCTGCCTTGCAGCTCATCCGGATCAGTGGTTCCTTTGGTAGTGCCTAATGGACAGC
>CM014270.1:39274658-39291815 GCA_004135705.1 Alloteropsis semialata
ACAAATGAAGCATGATACACAGCCCTAATGCTCATAAGGCTTCACCTCCATCGAGATCTTAAAGCAGAATACTGGATGGAGGAGAATCCACGCACTTTATGGAATGCACTAAAAAGTCGATATGAACAGCAAAAAGTGATCATTCTTACTAATGACAATTATGAATGGACACATCTTCGTCTCCAAGACTTTAAGTCTGTTGGAGAATATGACAATGCTGTTCATCAAATCTGCTCCAAGTTGATTTTTTGCGAAAAAGAACCTACAGACGTGGAAAAGATAGAGAAGACACTCTCTACAATGCTTCCCACTGATAGGATCTTACAACAACAATACCGTGCAAGGAATTTCCAAACTTATTCTGAATTAATTCACACTCTAATCCAAGCAGAGAGACATGATGAACTTCAATTGAAGAATCATCATTAGCGCCCAATTGGCGCACAACCACTCCCGAAAGTGCATTATAATTTTCAGAATAACAAGTTTGATGCCTCTACTTCAGGCAATAAAAAGAATTTCCATGGTAAAAATAAACGCAAACGCAACAGGAAGCGTATTCCAAGTGCAAATGAGCATGGTAGTGAAAATAAGGGTAATGGTAATTCTAAGTCCAAACTTGACAAATCTAAAGTTTGTCGCAAGTGTGGTTGTTACAAACACACGACTAAGAAATGCCGAACCCCTAAACATCTTAAGGATTTGTATCTTAAGTCCGTTGGACGTGGCCGTTTTGCTCCCAATTCAAGATATGAAGCCCACTTCAACAATCTTGACCAGGATGTCTCCTGGGAGGCCGGTTATGGACCAGAAGTTCTACCAGAACCTAGCACCAACCCAACTCTTCAGAAACAAGAGGACCTCATGAGCACGGATAACATGCTTGTTGAATTTGCTTCACAAGACATGTTTGGAGACCTAAATTAGTTTCTAGTTACTTAGATACTATTTTAATGTTCCAATAAATGTTGTAATAAAACTATATTATCATCATTTTATTGTATGTCATGTACTCATACATTAGATATTCAATAAGTTTATGTGTGTATTCTATGTATTCGATAAGAGTTTTATATCAAAATTCTTCATTCTGTATATAGATTTCTATGGGAGTCGATCCAATGGAAGAGGAAAATGTGCCTAGTGGATAGCTGCACCACAGACTCTATACTTAGGGAAATTAAATATTTTCACACTCTTACTAAGAGAGAAGGACATGTTTTAACAATCGCTGGAAGCGATGCTATGATAGTAGGCTCTGGTCGTGCCACTATTGTGCTCCCTATGGGTACTGAAATTACAATCGAGAATGCACTTTTGTATCCCGATTCCACTCGTACCCTGTTAAGTTATAGAGATATCCGTCAAAATGGTTTCCATGTCGAAACCTATGATGACAACAAAGAGGAATATCTCCTCTTGACCAAAACACACGGATATGGCAAACAAATTCTTGAAAGAATTCCTTCCTTAACATTTGGATTGTACTATACATACATTAAACCCGTAGCACATGTTGCATATAAGGTAATTTTTCAGAATGTTGACACATTCCATACTTGGCATGATCGCCTTGGCCATCCCGGCATTGGGATGACGCAGAAATTTATCCATAATTCAATAGGTCATGGTCTAAACGCTACAAAATTTCCACAATCTTCGAATTTTGTGTGCACTGCATGCGCCACAGGGAAATTAATTTTAAGACCATCACATTTCAAAATCAAGGATGAACCACTTAAATTCCTTGAAAGTATTCAAGGTGATATTTGTGGTCCCATACAACCATTATCTGGACCTTTCAGGTACTTCATGGTTTTGATAGACGCATCTACACGATGGTCTCATATGTGTCTACTATCCACACGAAACCATGCATTTGCAAAAATAATGTCTCAAATCATTAAGTTGAGAGCACATTAACCTGAACATCGGATTAAATCCATTCGCATGGATAACGCTGCTGAATTTTCCTTGCATGCCTTCAATGATTATTGCATGGCTCTAGGAATTCAGATCCACCACTCAGTCCCATATGTCCATACTCAAAATGGTTTAGCGGAATCCCTTATTAAGAGGATAAAGCTAATATTAAGACCATTACTTTTGAACAGCAATCTACCAACCTCATGTTGGGGTCATGCAGTTCTACACGCTGCTGACTTGATTCAATTGCGACCAATTGCATATCATAGTACTTCCCCTCTACAGCTCGTACGTGGAGATCCACCAAGCATTTTCCATCTGCAAAAGTTCGGTTGTGCTACATATGTACCAATCGCTCAACCACAGCGTACATCCATGGGCCTCCACAGGAAATTGGGGATATACATGGGGTATCAATCACTATCGATTATCAAATACCTCGAACCTCTTACTGGGGACGTATTTACGGCTCGGTACGCTGATTGCATCTTCAATGAGGATTATTTCCTGGCATTAGGGGGAGATTCTAAGTACCAAGAAAAATGCCAGAAAATCAATTGCAATGTCCAAGGCATTCCAGCCTCAGATCCACGTACTCAAGAGAATGAACTTCAAGTTTAGAAAATAATTAATTTGCAAAATATTGCAAATAACCTACCAGATGTGTTTGTTGATTACAAAGGTGTCACCAAATCCCATAATCCTTCATGTAATGTGCCAAAAAGAGTGGCAATACCAAATAAAACCACTCAACTCCCAACTGAAAACAAGAGGGGGAGAAGTACGGCTACAAAGAAGGATTCAGTTCCTTGCAAGCAAAAAGGAAAATAGAGGAAAACATCCTCTAAATCAACGAATGCATGTTAACCTCATGTTGATAGACACCAAATGGTTATACAAAACCAAGTGGGTGATCAACATCCACAACCTAGCTCAGGAGTGCACCTAGAAACTGACGTTGGGACATCGGAGTGCCTCGATTCTTTCACATTGGGAAATTGCGAGGAATCATCAAGGGTACAGGAGATTTCCGTAAATTACCTTGACTCAGGAGAAACATATTGATGAGGACATCACCATGATGGACACGCACGCGCCATGGCCTTCCCCACGTTGGACTTCGTCCCCGACTCAGCTGCCACGTTCGTCTCGGATTCAGCCTACACCCCCGCACGGTTTCGGCGATATCTCCATCATACGACGTCAAAACGAGGTATATAAGGACCCGTTGGAAAGGGGACGACGACGCCATCGATTTGGTTCTGGTCCTACCTCCAGAAGCCTCGTGGATCATGCTGTGTGACCACGACAAGGTGCTGCGCCACCTATTTTGGGCCAACTTGGCCTTGTATCGAGTCGGGCCTTCAGCCCATGTTGTGGGCGCCCCCTTTGGCCGCCCCCAACCCTAGTTCACCCCATAAACTCAGCAGCCGCTGTTGGTTTAGACTGGGGTTTTGCTTAGATTATTCTGTCAAGAACAGTTTCGCCGTTCGTCGGTTTGTAAAACCCCAACTCGTGTGCTTAATCATTCATCTGCAGTTTGTCACTTCATATTTGAGCTGCGTCTTTCGAGTTCTTACTTGTGTTCTTCGCTTCGCAGGCAGGGATTAGCCTTTGTGGCGAGGTCAATCGGGTTGTGACACAGTTGATAACCAGAGGAATCGTGGTGCTAAGATTGCAGGAGTTCGGGTCTTTGAGATCTGAAGCCGGATCGGTGCGTCACCTCCGCCCAAAACGAGTTATCCTTCACCTAACGGAAGATCGGGCACCCACGTCCCCATCACATATGACCGTAAGACTACACTTGTCGACAATTACTTCTCAGCTTCAATTGCAATCAACCTTCATGATGATCCAGATCCAAAGACCATGGCAGAGTGTAGAAAATGCTCAGACTAGAATCTCTAGAAGGATGCAATACAAACAGAGATAGACTCGCTTACCAAAAGGGAGGTATTCTCATCAGCAATACCAACTCTTCCATGTGTCTTTCCTATGGGATACAAGTGGGTTTTTGTCCAAAAACGGAATGAAAACCATGAAGTGGTAAGGTACAAAGCGAGACTAGTAGCACAAGGGTTCATGCAGAGACCCGGCATTGATTTCAATGAGAAATATTCTCCAGTCATGAGTGGAATCATGTTCTAATATTTAATTTCATTGGTAGTACAAAATCGTCTTTCTATGCAGTTGATGGACGTAGTGACAGCCTATTTATATGGCTCACTGGATTCTGACATATACATGAAGGTTCCTGACGGGATCCCAATATCAAATCCTAACGCAAACCGTAACATGTATTGTGTAAAGCTTAAAAAGTCTTTGTATGGCTTAAAGCAGTCGGGGCGAATGTGGTACAACAGACTAAAAGAGTTCCTTATACAAAAAGGTTACTCTAACAATGATGATAGCCCATGTATATTCATTAAGAAATCCTCAAGTGGATTTTGTATTATCCCAGTGTATGTTGACAATCTTAACATCATTGGCAACCCACACAATATAGATGAAGCATATAATCATCTGACGACGGAATTCGAGACGAAGGACTTGGGTAAAACCAAATCTTGCTTAAGCTTACAACTTGAGCACCTTCCCTCAGGAATATTTGTTCATCAAGCCACTTATATCCAAAAGATATTAGAAAAATTCAACATGGATAATTCTTGATGAGGACATCATCACGCTGGATATACATGAGCTGACCTCATCACCAAGCTACAAGTCGTCGTCAACTTGAACTACGAGTTTGGTTCGGATTCAGCCGACATGCCTGCACCAAAACGGCGATATATCCCTCATATGATGTCCAATAAAGGCGTTCTTGGAAGCGTTGGAATTGTGATGACGAGACTGTTCTGGTCCTTGCTCTAGAAGGTTCATGGATCATTCAATGTGACCACGAAAAGGTGCTGCGTCACCTGTTTTGGGCCTTTTTCAGGCCTTGTATCGTGTCGGGCCTTATGCCCATGTTCTGGGCGCCCTCCTGGTCGCCCCAACCCTAGGGCACCTCATAAACTGAGTAGCCACCGCCGCTCGGGTTTTGCTTAGATTATTCTGTCAAGAACACTTTTGTTGTTCGTCGGTTTGTGAAACCCGAACTTTGTGAGTTTAATCATTCATCTGCAATTTGGTTGCATTCTTTCTTGTTCTTGCTTGTGTTCTTCGATTTGCAGGCAAGGATTAGCCTTCTTGGTGAGGTCGACCGTGCACCACCGGTCGATAACCTGAGGAGATGTTGAGCTGTGATTGCGGGGGTTCGGACGTGTTGTTCGGAAGCCGGATCGATTTGTGTAGCGACTCCACCAAATCGAGAGTTATCAGAACCTTTCAGAAGATCAGGAACCCTAGTTCACATCAAATCTCGTCCATCTAAAACTCCTATGGTGGTTCAATCTCTAGACGTAAAGAAAGATCCATTCAAACCATGGGATGATGGAGAAGAGATCTTAGGACCGGAAGTTCCTTATCTTAGTGCTATTGGACCGCTTATGTACATTGCAAACAGCACTAGGCCTGATATCGCTTTTGTAGTGAACTTACTAGCTAGACACAGCGCTGCTCCTGCCAAACGTCATTGGAAAGGAGTTCAGAATATCTTTCGATATCTCCAAGGCACCAAAGACCTAGGACTTTTCTTTTGTAGAAACCAAGATCCATCCAAGATTGGATACACTGATGCTGGTTATTTGTGTGATCCCCACAATGCCAGATCCCAGATAGGCTTCGTATTCCTACACAGTGAAACTGCTATTTCATGGGAGTCTTCCAAACAGACTCTGGTAGCTACATCCACGAATCATTCTGAAATAATAGCATTATATGAGGCTTCGCGTGAATGCGTGTGGCTTCGCAAAATGATAAACCATGTACAATAATCATGTGGTATTGGTTCAATAGAATCACCAACCATTATCTACGAAGATAATTCAGCTTGTGTTGCACAGATGGAAGCAGGCTATATAAAGAGCAATATCACTATGCATATAGCTCCAAAATTGTTTTATCCTCATGAACTACAAAGTAGTGGTGAGATAAACATCTTGCAAATTAAATTTTGCGATAACCTTGCAGATTTATTCACCAAGTCTCTACCAACATCGACATTTGAAAAATATGTTTTTGGTATTGGTATGCGACGACTTCGGGATTTGCAAAGTTCAGGGGGAGTTTCTCTTTGAACTATAACCTGATCAAACATCATATTGTACTCTTTTCCTCCTGTGAGTTTTACATACAAGGTTTCTCATAAAAGATTTTTAGCGAGGCAATATCAATACAAGCAAATATGTTATATCTTCTATTTTCCCCATAGGGGTTTTTAAGGAAGATAATCAAAACATATCTATTCATCTATTTTTCCCACAAGGATTTTTAAGATCATAACTATTGTTCTTTAAACTCTCATATGAACTTTTCCTTTTTAAAGGTTTTTATCATATGAGTTTAAATTGAGCAGTAAACTCTATAGGCTGTATCATTTTCTCCTTATTTTTTCCGTTGGGTTTTAAGGCAGTTTTCACAGCATACCATACATATATTCCTCATATTTTTCTCATAGGGTTTTTGGAGGAATAATTGGAGCATTGGTCATCGAGCTAGATTCGATCAAGGGGGAGTGTTACGATTAGATGTCTCTTCCCAAGAGACACCTCTCTAGATGATCTCATCTATTAGAATAGGAATATTCATCTGTATTAGGAGGTTCCCTCTGCCACCCGAAGGGGCATGTCCTCGGGCCTTTCCGTGGGAATGGTTGCCGCCCCTTCGGAACCGACATCTTTTCCGAAGGAGTATCTGTTTCTCACGACCTTTCCCCCGTATATATATCTAACAGATCAATTCAATAAATAGTTCTTGTTTCCCATTCCCTCTTGCTCATTAATAACTGCATGTCTTACATTTAACATACATGATGCTTTCGGGTTGTCTTTAATATATTGTTTCAACTTTCATTATGAAATACTTTTGTTATGTTGTATTAAATTTGGATATGTGAAAAAAGTATACAAACTATGAAAACCCCTGCACCTCCCATCAATAACAAACAAATAACCTGTGGATTTTCATTCTAATAGCTTTTATGCCAAATTCCCAGAGCATCTACAAGAGATTCTTATATCTTTTCTAACTTACAAATATAGATATTTTGGTGAAAAAATATTTTCCAACAGCCTCTTCAATTGGATATCCAAATATAGATATTCTCTATTTCGGATTTCTCGCTAGCCAAAGATAGAGAGCGATGATGACTCTCTAAACTGCATGCAATATATAGAAAAGTTATTGGAGAGTATAAGAACAACTCCAAGAGAGTCGCTTTCTTGTTTGGCTTCGGTAAAAAAAAGAAAACACCAGTAAAATCCCTTTCCAACGGACTCGTCATCTTCATTCATTCACTATCGGACTTGGCATCGAGCCCCCTTCGCTCGCCATCTATTCTGAGCGAAAGCGACTAGCCATACCCTCGCGCACGCCCTCCTGCCCCTCCCATGTCAGCCGGCCTTGCGCCATCCTCGCTTCTCCACTGCCACGGGCTCCCGCTGAGCACGGGCCCCGACGTGCTGCTCCGCCTCTCGCTTCTCCACTGTCCGTCCTGACGCCTCTCGCTTCTCTCGCCCATCCCGACGCCCGCTAGCAGCAGCACATGCCGCCACCGCCATGTACAGGTCGCCGCCATCGCAGCTTCTCTGCGCCTCTCTTCCCTTCCTGAGCCTGCGCCGCGCTCCCTCAAGCCTCCGCCATCCCGTCATAGCGCGCCGTCGCAGCTCCTCGCCGGTGGCCATGGCCGCCGCCGCCATTCCCACTTCGCGCTCCTACCTCCACCGCTCACCCACACCCGTTGAGGACCCAACCTGGTTCGCGCTCTCCTCCTCTTCGCGGTGGTGCCGGCCCCAGCAGCGACGGCCACCGTACCCGTCGCCGGTGGTCGCTGGCCGCCGGTTGGCCTTCTTGCCTTGGCCCGGCCCCACCTGTAGAGAGGGAAAGGAAGGGATTAGAATTGGGCTAGGTGAAAAAAGGGAAAATCCAAAGGAGATGTCCCATATGAACAGTCTGATTTGGGAGTGTATCGAAATATAGAGAGAGAATCTTGGCTAAATGGTTCTCTAAATGAGAATATAGAGAGTAAGATTGCTAAGCTCTTGGAGATGCTCTAAGATATAGAGAATGATTTTTATTTAAATAACTCTCCAAATGATGATTTAGAGAGTAGATTTTAGAAACGCTCTTGGAGATGCTCTTAGTATTTTGCCTCTATTTGGTTTCACTCCCCTCACCTCTGTAATATGCTTACATGGGCTCTTTTTCTATTATGTAGCACCGCTGCACCATACCTATTGAGTTACATGTAATTGTGTAACCAAAGCCTGAGGGTCAAAGACTTGATGCCGAGCCACATAAGGCTCCAAGGGACACGAAAACTGTGAATGTCCCTACTTCCACCATGTTCCAAACCACCATTATGGGAAAAAACACCGTGTAGCTTTTGCCAACAGTTAACTTTACTTTTGAATGACAACTGTTGTCAATAACAACATCGTGTATATGTGTAGTGCCACTAGAAGGGGCGGCGTGTAGAACATCTTCCAATTCCAAAGCCAACTTGCTCTCTGGTGGATCACACCTACGACGGCTACACCATGCAAATTAGCCATCTATGGAAGGTACGTCGTGTGGAAGACTTCCTGTTGTGCTCTTCACGTCGTTGCTTTGGCCAACACTACTCCATGTACACAAATAGTGAGCGGAAGGAACACTATGTAGAGCATATTCAACCTTTAGTTTGTAGCCTTCTCTGTTGAATACTACGCCGTTCAATTGATTACATCAGAGCTGAATGCTACATGTCAAAAGTGGTGGAATATTCCTTCGGCGGAAAGAGTGGCTTGTAGCATGAAAGTAGGTTTTGTCCAATTCAATCACTTTAAGCCTTTGATTCTCTTTTACATGATTTGGATACCCTAAAAAAAATTTATTTGGTTCTAGGTTATGACTTGGAATCCATCCTTGGAACCTAAAAGACTTGTAATATTCAATTGACAAACTTAGTCCCGATGACCATGTCATCATCTAATCACCAAAATCACAATTATGGCCTAGAAGGCCATATTCCTCGTACCCTCCAACAAAAGGATTTAGCTCTTAATAGCCCACTGTTAGGCCACAAGGGATTCTGCACATAGTCGACCTTCCTACTAGGCTAGCAAAGGAGATCTTTGAATCCCACCTTATGGTTGAACCAATTGCTGGACTAGTGCATGTACCACATCAAGAGTTGTGCGCCTGGGCTAGGAACTTATTATCCTTGTAATCTGCTTAGAGTTGGAAGTTGATGTAGTGGTAGCTTAAGACCTTGTTTAGTTCGGTCGATTTGACCAAAAAGGAACGCATTGAACAACGTGCCCCCTCTCTGCTTTTACGCTTCCTAATGCACTTTTCTACAGAAAATTCGATCGAATTGGACCAAACTAAACAAGGCCTAAATAACATTCGTTCGATGCCATGGATCTTGAAGAGGAACTGAGGCTAGGCGCAGGCCCGTATAATGGGCAGTGCAAGTGAAGTGACAGCACAGGGCCTCCCAAAGTTAGGGCCCGCCAGGTTGCCGTGCATGCGGCATTTTGTTGTGTCTTTTAATCTTTCCACTCTGCCGTCCTAATGAATGCATGTAAGCTCCAGCATGCAATCTGCTAATCCAACTTGACTTTGATCTAGCTAGTTTTTTTTTATTGTACAACCTTTTCTTTCTTTTCAACATGCACACGAAATCTCAACCCATGCTTGCTTGCATTGCTTCTCTCTTTCCTTCATTTTGTTCACGCGCAAACTCCAGCATGCAATCTGCTAATCCAACTTGACTTTGATCTAGCTAGTTCTTTTATTGTAAGCCGATCCAAATTGAAAATCCAGCCAAATAAATTACTTGATCACATTATTTTAAGCCATTGAAGGTGTCAAATTTAGCTATCGACAACTAGTACTAGTCACTAAGCTACTACCTCCATTCTTAAATATATAAATATATAACACCATTGACTTTTTTCCTTTATTTGACTATTTGTCTTTTCTATAAATATTTATAAAAAATATAAGTCTATGAGTTAAATCCAAAGTATTATTGATATTAGATGTATTGGTATCTATTTTACTTTATTTAACAAACTAACTAATGAAATATTGTTGAAATAAAAAGTCAACAGTGTCATATATTTAAGAACGGAGGAAGTAGCAAAGCAAAGTGCACCTATAGTCCAATTTGCCGCTGATTATAACTTGGAGTCTGTAGGTTAAATTTCCAGCCTATAACTTTAGGGTTGACGTAGCTCCCCAGTGCCCCTGTTCTCCAAATTTCCAAGCGCAAGCTGCAGCCAGCAAAGACAAAAGAAAGTTATGCTGCCTTGTATTTATGCCGATTAATGTTGATTGCACCCGCTCAACAACAATGCTGGTACTGTGCTACGTGGATGACATGGATGCCTAGTTGTTCACCATTTTGGCTTATTTACTATTTATCCTTGCCATGTGGCTGATTTTCGTACCATTAACTGCAATAATTCGGTAGGTAATCAACCTACCATAATCCGTACCAGTGTATGGGCAGCATTCAGTATTCCAGCAGCCAGCACCCCAGATGTACCTACAAACTCAGCAAGGTTAAAAGGATATGATGTGTTTAAAAAAGTGGAAGAACAAGTGCTGAGGGTGTATGCATTTTGATGGAGGCACACCAACCCCAAATCTACGGACCTTCACGTGCTGGCATTACAGGGTGTAACTTAACCACCAGAGGTTTTACCACTCGACATGCCATCCAGAACTCGTACGTCGTCTACCCCGTACGTTGTCGTTTAGAAAAATCGAGTTCTTCAAGTTCAATTGAAGGTAGTTTTATTTTGGCATTCCGTGCAAGCAAAGAAAATGCTGCTCGATTGTCCAGTGCAAAAAGCTTGGCCTGAATATTACGACCGACAAAGTGTCCGTTCTTATTGTCTAGAAAATGTCTAGCTAGTACGCGTTAGGTACAGTTGCCGCCGTTGCAGCATTAGCGGTTCAGGTTCTATTGGCAAATGCAGAATCTGATGCAAGAGTCCCCATCATTGCCTGGCGAGGGAAAAAAAAATGCATCTACCTGTAGTGGTTACTAATTTTGCCTGACAGTTTCCTGTTGTGCAGTAGTGGCTACAGCACGTACGGTAAAATTCTCCAAAATATTCCAGGTACAAGGGAGAATAATACCAAGCAGATCACTAGAATATAATGCAATGCCGCTCGATTATGATGTTGACATGGTCTCTAAATATCACATTTTTCACTAGTGATCTCTGTTAAACAATACTACCATATCGCAACGTGCCTTCAGTCCTGCACTTCAGGAAATACTCCAAGATATAGAGAAGTAAAACCAGGTTCTGAATCACCCACCTCCAAGAGACCAAGACAACGATCTGATAAAAGGGTGGTGAAACCGCAGAGTGACCATATCCGGCGGCAAGGTTGTCAGTGAATAATTTGCTCGGCGAAACGGAAGAGAGTGGCAGAGATGAATCTACATACATACGGCCAAACTGTCCACGTATACTTTAGAAAAAGCGCACCTGCAGACCAAATAAATGTATGGTCCAGAAAGTGTTTGTTTTGGCCACGGGCTAAGGTCAAAGTGGGGCGGCCCCCATGTTGTGCCGCTGCTTCCTGCTCTCCCCTGACGACCTTCTTCTATGGTCCAACCCCGTCCGTTCCCATAACACGCCCCGGGGACCAGACCAGAAGAGCCAGACACCACACCAGGCATTTTCAGAGCACTACCATAAAAAAAATATACTACGCTGCCGGCTGAGCCGCTGCCATTGGATACGATTTGGTATGCCCCACTGCCCGAGATGATGCTTGCAAATTCTGCAGCGTTGTGTGCTCTTCGTTGACTACTGTTTTTTCCTTGTATGTGCTGTCTGTGCTCCTGAGAACGCATTGCCGATCGAGTTTTGTGTTTGATGACGAGTTGCTCCAGAGACGCTCTAGCAGTTACCGAACTAGTCCAACATTGTAGCTAGATGGAGCAGTTCATGACTTCATGTTCATGGTGTCCCGTTTTCACATGCTGGGGATCTTTCTAGCGAAAAGCCAACACATTTTGTGCTGGTAACGTGGGTACCCTCTCGGTACATCGCGGACAACGACGTCTCCCGTACTCGAAAACAGAGACAGACATCGAGTCAGGCTACGTCCTGCTCCGGCCAGCAAATACAGCGCAGTGGCGCGCGGGCACATGTCAAAGACAAAGAGAGCCAGATTACGAGCGCGCCACCCGGGCTGCCGTTCGTGCTCGTACGTGCCACCGCCGTGCACCGTACCGTACCGCGGCTCATTGGGCAAGGAGATGTGGAAAAGCGCCGCGCGGGGCCGCGACAGCAAAGGCTGTCCCGGCCGGGGGCTGGGGCGACTGCGCACGGTGCATGAACTGGTTCGGCATGGGAGGCCGATGAGATGACGCTCGCTACCGCTGCGACACCAAGCAAGGGTCGGGTCGGCACTCGGCACTCGCGGCGCGCGCGGCGTGAGGAGCGGTGCCGTGCGCTGGAAATGAGGACGACGAGATCGACGGGTTTCGCGCTGCGGAAGCAGCGTGCTGTGCTAGTTGGTGAAATCTGAAATGTCACGGGCGTTTACGTGCGGGGTTTCGCCGACAGTACGACCGTTGTGTGTGACTGTGAGCCGCAGCTTCTTTGGGCCTCACGTGAAGGCCCCCTCTATTTGTGTCTCTCGATCTACCGTGAGGTGACCAAACGCGTTATTATAACAAGATCGAACATCATTCGATTCTCATTTATACACGAGTGAAGAAACAGGCGTCCTGTACTGCTGAATGCTTGTGTTTCTTTTTTTAATTAACAGCTGATTTATCTTTAACAAGTAATCTTACGCTCTAGTATTAATATGTCACTAATTCTGCAAACTCACGGAATAACCTTTGTAGCACTTCTCTTTTTTTGCGAAAGAACCTATGTAACACTTCACCTTGGAGTATTCCATGTATATTTTCCCTTATGGAAATACTTATGGCTAAGTGTATCGAAAGCCAAATATTATGGATAAATCACAACTTAGTGAATAGTAACTCAACGGGGGAAAAGTAAATGATAGGAGTGATAAGCATAACACATGAAGGGTTCCACAGATAAATAAAGATAAAGGAAGGACTAGCTAGCGATGAAAACAACAAGAAGAGGCATATTCCTATGTTAGTCTCACCTTGGGTCAACTCTACAGAAGCCTAAGCTAGTATTGATCAATGACAAGAGGCAGATAATTTTTCTCTCAACTTGATGTAACCACTTGAATGTCCTGGCCAAAACTAACATGGTGGAATACGTCAATGAAACAAGGTTTTCACCACCTTTGGCTACCATAACTATCTGTTACAACATATGCAAATTAGGCCAAAGATCAATTCTACGTACCACGCCAATAATCAATCGATGAATGATCAAACTAGACCTCGAAGGATCGCTTGTTGTCCTCGAAGGATTTAGGCAAAAAAAATACCCACTAAGAGAAATCCTAAAATAAATCCACTAGGGCCTAAGCCAAAACTACTTTGGTCTACACTAGAAATATTGCAACTACAATAAATTAGATGTTGAATATAAGTTTACTCGGGTATGAGATAGAACTGAACTTGTATTGATAAATTGAGTCTGACAAAAGTAAAGGGAAAGATACAAAAGCTTATACTAGAACTCCCAAAGACTACCAGAACCCTAAGGTAAAGCTCGACTTGACTCTAACTCCCAAATAAACTACACTAACTTATACTAAACAACAAAGTAAATTGGTGAGCTCCTTCTCTGTGTGTGTTCAACTCTGGTGGGGTGAACCTATTTATAGTTTCTAGGAGGTAGGGGGTACTTGTAGGGATGAGCCAGCGTTGGTTGTGCAGTAGGCCCAGGATGGATGACCTAGGGAGGGCAGGTCGACCCTCCAATGCGTTGCCTTCAGTTCGTCACGGTCTAGATCACTCCCTGATGGCGATTGACAGTTATTCCATGGCGGTTGCATGCCGACGCGTTGAGCGGCTGGGCCAACCGAACAGGATAGGGTCATCCGACCCTAGATTATGTCCTTGTTGATGGTCCTTAAGTGTTAAATCTGACCGTGAACTCCTGCAGAAAACATTGAAATGACAAACACCAACTTAGAGATAAGATTTTATCTCTAATCATGTCCATGAGTTTTGGTGAACCACTGTTTACTAGGAGAACATGTCTGCATAATGGGGAAGAACATGATCAAACATAGAATAAACACAGTTTTGGCCTATCCTAAGTGAGCATGGGGATTGAATGGCCCATATGTCGAGCATATCTGCCCAATCCAGCGGGAATCACCGACGATCTCCTCAAGGACCCACAGGATTGTCTCGAACAAAAGGCGGTACGGGAGGTGGTCCCTGGGGTTCAGCCCTCTCGTGCTCATCTTCCACATGCCGCTTCCTCTGTATCTCCCTATGTCAGTTGTGTGGGGTTGGAGCGAATCTAATGCACCTGGATGTGGAATCCTTCACTCATGGAAAGGATAAGAGGGGAATGTTTCATGGGATCCTTGGAGCATATCCACTCGCCCATGACTAGCCATCCACTATATAAGGACCCCCTCCCCTCATTCTACACACAACACAAGAAGACAAGAAGAGCTCCACTCCAAGTCAAAAGCCCTTCCACCATAGTGCTTAAAAAACAGGGAGAGAGTGAGGGGTATTTTGGGGAAGTGCCAGCTTGTCGGCAGTCTTCCCTAGTCTTGTACCTCGACGGATGCTTCATTACTTAAGTGTTCGTCATTGCCTATGGTGGTGAGTCTCTTCCTTAAGCAAATGTTATTCTTTACATGCTTGTGGCTTCATCATTTGCTCTTATAGTGAATAATCTAGTTAAGGACTCCTGATAGACATGGATGCTCCTGCGTGAAGCTGGAGCAATAATCGATAGTGTAGACGTGGTGTCTGGATATATGTTACCTTTGTTTGCCTATTCCCCACAGTCTGAGAGATAGGTGACAGGTGGTGACAGTTCTATATATCCATCCTTTGTAGTCCTCCATGTTCAGGTTCGATGACCTACAGGACGGAGTCACCTGGCAGACTAGGTGTAGGCCGGTGCCTATTGTAAGCAAGTATAGGTTGAGCTTATCTTTACCAACGATGTTCCTTGTGTATTAGTACACACGTGTTCCCTATGGATTCGATACCCATGAAAACTATAGGGTGAAGTTACAATAGTATCCGTATGCTTGCAGATTTATTCGTAGTGTTAGAAATACCATAACCATAAAGCTTTCTAGTGTCATTCTCGGGAAATAGTTGTTGTATTATCTTCGAACCTAGTTCATCCCCATATCATTTATTTTATCTTTCTCTTCTTTTATCCAATTTACCATGGATCGTATCCTAATTCAAAAACTCTCTTCTCCAAAGAGCGAGTTCTTTAAGCCACCACCTTCCTCAAAACCGGTTGTGAACTCCTCCCTTTATAGCCATGGTTCGGTAGAAATCCTTCTCTCAGAACGACAGTGAAAATCCTACCACCACTTGCCAGAGTTCGATCAACTATGTTCGTGACTAGTGATCCCACGCATGACATAAGAAACCGTAAAGTGGAAGTATTTCCCTTATCTCTTACAGAGAATGTGAAGCAATGGTACACTCATATTGTTGGAAGTACAAATAAGGATTAGGATGAATTTCGAGACAAGTTTTGCCTTGCATTTTTCCCTATATATCGTATTGTCTCCTTGCAAAAGGAGATTCCCGGCTTTCAGCACTATGAGGAGTCTATAGGTGCAGCCTGGGCTAGGTTCTTAGTTTTAATACACTGCAGCCTAGACTTGTTATTACCTGACCATGTGTTGTTACAACACTTTTGCTTGGGCCTTGACAAGGAATTTGACTTGTATCTCAACATTTGTTGACCATCATTACAAGTCAAATCCAACCGTCAATATCCTCAATAAATAAAGGAGAACTAGATAACTTACTAACATATGATTTTATAATAACTTGGTTTCACATGTATTGTACAAATAAGTGTTTATAGAAACACAAGACTACAAGAGGGGAAAAACGTGATCGAATGCAGGAGAAAGTGCAACGCAGACCCAACTCCGCCAGCATGGCAACAAGAAGGGCCAACTTACCAATCACACAAGGGCAATCTCGCGGGCAAACCGACCAAAGACGTTCCCTAGACCCACCTGCGAGCCACCAGAGGAAGGCATGCATGGGAATCTCCTGCCCGGGTTCGGCCGAACCTGGATGGGGCCAGTGCGCGCCAAACTTTGGTAGGAGCTCTTCCCACGCGTCACCCTTGGCGCCAAGACGTGTTTCCTTCTGAGGAGCGATGAGAACCGTCCACCCCTAGTATAAATAGGTGGGTAGAGATCATCTCATTCACACACTCACCTTCAAGGAGCCTCTCTCTCTCTCTCTCTCTCTCTCTTTCTCTCTATCTGTCTCTCTAAGCTATTCTTATAGTCTTTAGGCTAGTGGAGCTCAGGCTAGTTCTTCCTCTTGAAGTATTCCAAGTCGTCATTGGGCCGTTGTTGGACGTAACCTTCGGCCTTCAGTACAGTCTTTGTATAGTTTGTTAATATTATTCAGAAATGGAGTTTGACCTAAATGCTATCTCTATAGTGTTAATTTCACATGCATGCCTCATCATGAGTTATATGTTGTTCATGTATAGGCTAGTCGATCTAGGCTATGGCATCAGTTCGTTGTGTCTTCGGCTTGTTCTAGTTTCATGTTTCTTGGGAGAACTAGGGTATTCCTCAAGCATGACAAGAATCTGCGAATATGACTCAACCCCATGGTTTGAGGGGTAGGCATCCGTCCTTTGTATTCCCTCACACTCAGATATCGATATTGAAGGTACATAAAGCCTTCCTGCTTGCTGGTAGACCAGTGTGGTTCTGTCTCCCAATGTGTGCCTGGGTGCTTAGAACCAAGTCCTATTCATGCCTCCTTGAGTGATGTGTCGCATTATCTTGAATGTGTGCCTGTATGAAATTTGCCGGGAGCTTAAGCATAATGTCAACATATGCATATTTGATAAACTTTTGACACTAACGCCATCCTTTGGGAATTATAAAAAATGATACCGATGAATACCCACAGGTGAAATGATACAACGATAATTCCATGCGCTTGCAGATAACGTAAACATAGCAATACCAACAACATCC
>CM014270.1:39291829-39308970 GCA_004135705.1 Alloteropsis semialata
TGGCCTTCTAAGAATAAATCATACACTTGTCCATCTCTTAAGCCAATTCAAAAGAATCGACATGAAGAAGTGCGATTTACTTTTGATGTTTCCAACTGCGATCGTATTTTTGATGAATTGTTAAAGAATGAAAACATTAAAATGTCTCATGCTATTCCTTCACCTGAAGAGCTTAAAAGACGGGCATAATGCAAATTGCATAATTCTTTTTTGCATGCTACTATTGATTGCAATGTTTTCCGTCAACAGGTGCAATCGGCCTTGAATGAAGGACTGAAAGGACCTAGATGTCGCCTAGAGGGGGTGAATAGGCGAGATGACCGATTAAAACCACCAATTGCAAATTCAGCCTGCTGTCAGCACAAACCCGGTCTAACCGGTATTGGAACCCGGTTAAACCGGTCTTGGACAGTGAGGCTGCACAAGTGTTGGTCGTCCCCCTCTTGTTCTTCTAGCACCAAATAAACTTAGGGCACTGCTTGTATAGCTTTCTTTCAGGAGGTTCACAAAGTCCCTGCACACAGATAGAGCACACCCAAGTAGATCGAAGCGGAAGCAAATATAAAGCTAGAATTAAACAAATGAGGCAAACCAAAGAGAAGACACGAGGATTTGTTTCCCGAAGTTCAGACCCACTGCATGTCCACCAATGACAAGCTCAGTGGTTCCTAATCTCTGTTGAGGAAGCTTATGCACCACCATCTAGGTCAAGCTATATCCTCGGCTGCACTAAGTTGATCTTTTCCCACAAAGGAGGCAAGACCAGCCCTTACAAACTTCCAACCGCTCACCACACAAATGGGAGCTCGCCGGCAACGCCTAGCCGTCTAGGAGGCGAACCTCCAAGAGCAACAAATGCACACGGACTTTCTTAACACCAACCACAAGTGCTCAAGCTAGCAATGCTCTCAGATGCTCTCTGATCACACAATGTTTTCACCCAAATGCTTCTCTCAACCCAACTCAAGGATTTCACTCAAATCAAGCAAACTCACAAAGAGGTGTTGGGGAGAACTTCTCTGCTGTTAGAAATGAGTCTAGGAGGCTTGGGATTCACTGAGAACCAGCAGCCCTCAAAGGAGAGGGCTAAGGGGTATAAATACCCCGGCCAACAGAAACTAGCCGTTAGAAACCTGCCAATAGCGGTTAGATCGATATTCATACCGGTTAGACCGGTATTTGAACTCAACTAGCCGTTACCCTTGTCAGAGGGTCAATAGAGGTTAAACCGGTCCTTGGACCCGGTTAAACCGCTATTTCCCTGTTAGCACTTATCACTCATCCCAAGGGCTAACTCTCAAGGCTATCTCACATGGGTCAACTATTTGAGCACTTTACTCGTGTTTTGTCATCCAGCCAATGTAACATCCCTCTTGATAGTACGGCATATCTATACTCAAGAATAAATATAAAAGCAATTCATCCACTTGAGCTTGTATGTCTTCAATCATGCCATACATGATTACTTCTTCATCTTGAGGAATGTCCACATTGTTCTTGCTTAGCAAAACCAACTTGAGCTAGTGACTTGAACCAATGTCTTGGAATGAAATCCACTTCTAGTTCAATTCACCCTTTTCCAATATTATGCTAGAAAGATTGATACTTGCCAATATGAACACCATATGTAACCAAGATTCATCAAGTTGAAATCCCAAGAAAGTTTCGTCACCCTAGCAAAGATACATGACTCAAGTCCACCATTTGATCACACATTGCTTAGTATCTTGAAACACTATCCCGAATTTCACCTCTTCATCCTTGCATCACATATAGCTCCATATAGGTTTGTATCACATTTATATTCAGCAATGAAAACCAATTCTTGATATGCAATATTCAACATTTTTATCCACCATGTTCTTAGATATCCCATATATATGTTCAACAAGCCTTCATCAAGTTAGAGACCAATATATCACACATATCAACATGTCTCTTTCTTTGTTTCACCATAGCTTGCCATTCATCACATTCATGCATAATGAGATCACACACTTGTTTATATGTGTCACTATGAGCCATACGCTTGCATTCAACCCATGAATAATAGTGTAAATATTTCAAATCTTGTGAATGCACATGGCGTTAATCTTGCAGCTTGAATTCAATGGTGAATTAACAATTGGTGGTGAAGCTAGGAACTACACCTTGTTGATGGTCCACAAGCATTAAAAACAACCATCAATTATCACAATAAAAACAACATGATAGTCACCAACATAGAGATAGGAGCTAATCCTAAAAATTTCCATGAATTGTTGTACACAGATGGCCACAGGCGCAAACATGGTGAAATTCTGCTTGACACATCAACGAACTCACTCTACACAAGCACAAGAGATAAAGGGCCCACATGATAGTAAAAATCTGGCCAATCCACCCCGAGCCCGCAAGGAATATTTGGAGGATAAACTCAATAGATGTTGGGGGAAGGGCATTAGGGGGAGGAACTAAGGGGTCGACAACCCTGGGAAGGCTCCTTTCGTGCCCAACTTCGACGTGAAGCTCTCCCATGGTCCCCCAATGGTGGCCCACCATGTTTTCCAACTAAAAGAGCTCGGGAACCGCCCCTAAGCACCTATATAAATAAGAGGAGAGCCCCTCCCATTCCACAAAACACAAAAGAAGAGAAGAGCTCCACTACCTTCGTAGTGCTTAGAAAATAGGGAGAAAGTAAGGAGTAGTTCGAGGGAAGCGCCGGCCTGTTGGTGCTCTTCCCCAGCCTTATGCCTCGACTGGTGCTTCCTTTCATAAGTTAGTGTTTGTGATCGCCTACAGTGGTGAGTCTCTTTTTTTAGTTAAGTTCGGTTCTTTAATTCTCTTGCGGGTTCATTGTCCGACTTTATGATGGATGCTCTAGTAGAGGACCCCTGATAGAGACAGGTAATCTTGATCAATGCTGGAGCAATAATTGATAGCTAGACGTGGTGTCAAGGCTATATGTTGTCTTTGTTTGCCTCATTCCCCATGGTCTGTGAGGTAGGCTGCAGGTGGTGATAGCCCTGTCCGTTCTTTGTAGTCCTCCACGTTCGGGTTCAGCAAAGATCTATATGCTGGAGACACCTGGCAGATAGGGATGGCAACTCTACCCATAGACATGGGTACCCGTGAGTTTTGTACTCGATGTGCGAGGGTATGGGTATAAATTCTCGCCCGCAAGTGAGGGTATGGGCATGAATTCTTGACCATGGGTAGGGCATGGGCGTTAAATCTCGCACGCGGGAACCCGTCAGGTTACCTGCAATATAAGGGGTTAAATGAAATTTTCACTTAACAAAGGTCCAACAAAATAGGATACGATCCAAGTCCACAAAAAACTCAAGCACTTGCATTTTTAATTAGTTTATGCATGGATAGACAATAATTGATCCTTATATTGTAATTTATATTTGGCTTGTGTGAAAGAGATTTCTGTATGTCTGTGTTAATTTTTTATTTGTATAGATAATTTAGTCATTGGTTATGTGAACTTTGAAACATTTTTGTTACTTATATAGTGACATGGATATCAAACTATTATGGTACACATCCAGATAGGCACCCAATACCCGACCCGTATCCGGTGGGCGCAGGCACAGGCAAAGGATTTGCCTGCGGGTATGCTTGCGAGCGGGAAAAGTTTGGCATGGCGGGCATGCTTGTGGACATTCAAATGGCTTACTCGCAACTTACCTGACCCATTGCCATCCCTACTGGCAGACCTAGTGTAAAGCGGTGCCCAAAGTAAGAAAGTAGAGGCTGAACTTATCCATCCAAAGACTCTTAAGCCGTAGGAATCCTCTCTACCCTCGCTTTCTTACTCTTGTTGTCCTTGTACGAACCAGCAGAAGACTAGTACACATGTTTCCTGTGGATGTGATACCCTTGAATAATCAAGGATGAAAGTTACAGCGGCATCTGTATACTTGTAGATTTATTCGTGACGTAAGAAATACCAACACGCCACCATTCATAGCCATTGCATGAAGCCCCATGGCAAAGCATGAGACTATTGATGGTCCTTATGTGTCATATCCAACCGTCAACTATCACAGTAAAACAACATGACAATCACCAACAAAGATACAGTAGTTAATCCTAACACATTCTTTGGTGAATGGTTGTGAAAAGATAAGAACAGTTGCACAAGGGGAGAAAACATGCTTGACACACCGGCAACTAAAACTACTCAAGCACAAGGGATAAAGGGCCCACATGACAGTCGAAACCTGGTCAATCCACCACGGGACCATAAGAAATATTCGGAACATAAACCCACCAAATAACCATGTGAAAGGTTGTCCAGGGGGAAGGAACCTGGGATTCGACCGAACTAGGAGTTCGGCAGACCCCAGAAACCCTCCATTCGTGCCCAATCTTGACGGGAAGCTCTCCCGCGTTCCCCCTAGGGTGGCCCATTAGTATTCCCACCTAATGGAGCCTAGGAACCACCCCTAAGTACCTATATAAGGAGGAGGAGAGCCCTCATTCCATAAAAAAACATAAGAGGTGAATAATATATCCACTCCAAGACGAAGTTCTACCTCTCTAGTACTAAGAAAATAGGGAGAGAGTGAGAGGTAGCTCGGGGGAAGCATCCGTCTGTCAGTGCTCTTCCCTGGTCTTGTACCTTGATGAATGCTTAAGTAAGTGTTTGTGATTGTCTATGGTGGTGAGTCTCTTGGTTAATTAAATTATGTTCTTTACTTGCTTGTGGGCTCATCATCCGTTCTCGTGACAGATGCTCTAGTAGAGATCAACTCTAGAGTAGTAATCGATAGCATAGATGTGGTGTCTAGGCTATAAGTTGCTTTCATTTGCCTCATTCCCCATGGTCTTAGAGGTAGGCGACATGTGGTGACAGCCCTGTCCTGTCCCTTGTATTCCTCCACGTACGGGTTCGGCGTAGAGCTGTTGGCTGGAGGCACCTGGCTGACCAGGTGTAAACCGGTGCCTGAAGTAAGCAAGTAGAGGCAGAGCTTATCTATCCAGAAACTCTTATGCCATTACAATCCTCTCTACTCTCGCCTATCGTATTCTGTTTGTCCTTGTATGAACCAGTTAGAAGACCAGTATGCACATTCCCAGTGGATATGATACCCTTGAATATTCACGGGTGAAAGCTACAGGGGTATCCGTACGCTTGCGGATTTATTCGTAACGTAAGAAATACCAATAGTGACTATAAACAAATTATTGCCAAGAGATAGCCTAGATTATCTTAAAAAACTTTCTTATTAATATAAAAACAAGAACATGTTTATAGGATAGATGTAGATTCGAGTATTTTTGGTCGCTAACCATTTCAAGTTGAGATTCAAAAGAACGAGGGTCATGCAATGCCCGAAAACCTAAGAACTGCATCAATTGTGCACTTGGTACACTTTGGTGATGGAACACCCTCAGAAGGAGACTCCGATATTATACACTTGACTGCTGGTGTCTTGAGACACAAAAGTCCAAGTGTGGGAGAAATCGGTGATCATTTCTCTACAAGTTTCACTCATACTAACGTGTATCCAAATTTAAATATGGTGTTAGTTTTGGCCTTGATAATGAAAAATAGAAAAAAAAGAAAATAAAAAGGAAAAAAGGAAGAAGAAGAAGAAAAGAGAGACAAAAAAATTAAAATATAAAAAGAAGGGAGCAGAAGAAGAGAGTGAGAGAGCCGCTGAGCTCCATTTGGATCAAAGGTCGCATTGTGAGCGTGCCTTCAACATTGCACCTTGGTAGATACCATTTTTCCACTCGGCTCCACCTATCCTTGCTCTCGCTTGTGCATGCAAGCCTTTGATGAGTCTTCCGGTCTCGACTCTGCATAGCTTCGCTCTAGCAGCTCCTACGCACATAAAAGCAAGAGGAACGCTCCTCTTCTTTTCCAAACCTTTTGCTGCTCCACTCTATTTGGCACTTGCACACATGCATGAGAGGAGACGTACTCTGCACCTTCAATCCTATAGCATTGTGCCAACGGATCATGCCACAAAGGCCCATGGTTCTTGCATAGTAGGCTCATGTAAAACCCAACCATGTTGTTTACCCAAGTTGGCATGGTCAAGTGTTTTCCTCCACTAAATAGAGGAGTCATCGACAACCATATGTGACCACGCCACCACTACAACAATTCCAAAGTATCCATCTTCATGTGTGGCGAGTAAGCTCGCTCAGGTTCATGCAAGGTAATCCAAGGCTCACCAATCATTAACTCATTTTATCTCGATGGGAATACATCTTGACCCTGCAAGCTATGCCTCCTTTATCTATTTTTGTATGCTCTAGTTTGGATGCCTCATGCATGATGCTTCCGTAGGCTTTTTAAACCAAGCATGGTGCTTAGGTTAAATATCCTTCAAGACATGGTGTTGAGTTTAATCAATGAATCGTTGGATTTAATATTTTCATAAACATTAGATGTACATCCTTTGTGGACTAACCCATGCAGGAAAACTTTCAAAATTGACAGGTAAATCCTCAAGTTCAATTCCTATTGGAGATTAACCAAGGCCCTGGACACAATTGACCATAATTCCATGATATGCAAAGAAGGCACATATCGGCTATCAAGGTGCATTGTGAGTATGCCCCTTTTGTTTATGTTGACACAATTTTACCTTAGCCTTGCAAGAGTTATGCTGAAAAGATAAAAAATCAGTGAGCAATAAAATTTCAAAGAAAACAGTCTTTCAAAAATAAATGACAAAATAAAATGATGGCAAACATTTTGAGGTCCGCGCTACTCAAGCTTTAATCCAACATTCCTTAAGCATGATGTGAACAACTAACCTTGGGGCAACACTGATATCTTTTCAAAATTCTTTTGCGTCCTTCGAGTATTTGTTGTCCACTAACCTTTTGCAGGGAGTACAATGACAACCAAGTAGCAGTAGAAACAACTCCAACACTTCAACAATGCTTCTTGGTCCAATGTGAAGAAAGATGCATGAGGAACCAAGCAGAACAAATGTAAAGCTTTGTTGCTTTCATAAAAGCTTAACTCTTGCATTTTGTTCTGAGCTTCGGGAGATGTGTCAATCTTAATCTAACACTGTTATAGCTAAGAGATGTTGTTGAGATCTGTTTGCGTGTGTTGTTGATCTTTGTAAACAGGCAAACGACCCGTGACGTGATAAGGCATGAGACCTATTTTATAGTTCTACATTAGTTAACTGGATAAGTTGCAATTAGTTTGAGGTTGTTGCCAACTCTGCTATGTAAGCCACGCACAGTGGTGTTCTGCGCATTAAGGGAAAAACACACACACATCGCGGCCGATATTAGGGCATCGACGTTTCCTTCCAGTGTGCCTCTGAGTTTGATTTTGTGCTGCTCTAGCATACTGCAATTAAGGGATTACAATGGAAGACACTAGTACGAAGAACCCAAAGGAGTTGCCACTGCTTTGCCTTATTCTGTTATGTTATATCGAGGGTTTTGGCAAGTGGTGATGAACATCCTGATGAGACCCAACTCTAGGGTTTGGTGCTGATTCTTCGGTGAGTGGGGAATAACTCGATTTGGGGGTGGATTCGATGTTGTGTTGCCCGACTACAACAACCACAAGGATGTTGCGCCTTAGCGACAATTACACTGGCTCCAATTTGTTGTTGTTCTTGCCGTGCCAAGAACAACCTTGTACCTGCAAGCAAATCAAAGAACAAGTAAGAAAAATTGGACAAGCAAACAGCGCACAGACCTTTCCCAAGGAATAAGTGTGATACACACGAATTTGGGGTTCTAAATCGAGTAGAAAGAATGGTCTAGTAGACACACACGTCTACAAGGAAGTAGCAATGGCCAAACTTACATCTAAACAAAACCCAAACCCAAAAGTGGTGGTGGCTACTGAATATATGAGTATTAGGTTGTGCAAAACCCTCTAGCCACGTCCCTATTGGACTCCAAATCGATACACGGGCCAACAGCCCAAAAGACTGTGGCGCAACACCCTAATAGATTGTGTACGTCCAATTGTTTTGACGATTTCTATTGACTCCAACAGCATTTAGACATGGGACCAATGCCATTGGAAAGATTATCTCCTTAGCTTTCCAAGCATATGTAGAACGCCCAAAATTGAGCTCATATGCGACCTGGACATCGTTTTTGTGCATGCCACTCCTGGTCTCCGAAACGGACTCGAACTTGACATAGAATGGGCCCCCAATTTGTCATGGACACCCTTGTTGGCCTCTAAAGGTGGTGGCTAAGGAGAAGGACATACAAGGACTTCCTTGATGTGTTTTCCACATGATTAAGACATGCTCCAATTTGGGCCAGGGTCCTAAGTGTGAATAACAAGCCCACAATGACATCGTAGCACGCAGCAGAAACAGAGATATCATGTCTTGATGATATGTAGGCCTTGCCGACATGATATTGAGGTGAGATCACATCCATTTGAAAGCTTATAAAATAATATTTCCATCAAGTGATCATGGACCTCAACACACTCCGGACAAAGGAACCATGCCCTTCCCAATGGATTACTTCTGAACTGCCGGCAAATTGAGTGTTCAATTTTGATGGACTTGCACTTCGAGGTTGGTCTTGTTCATGGTATATCAATAGTATTTCATCATCACTGTTGTTCCTTATAATCAATGGTCGTATCCGACTATGTCATATCCTCATCACATCCTCTATGGGCTTATGATTTCAGATTTGCCTCTTTTTTCTACTCCAATATTCTTAAGTCCATGACATTTAAGACAAACTAACTAATTTAAAAATAAACTTATTAAGTTATCCTTAACTTCATATATATTTATGAACAAAGTGAGTAATGCCATCTATGTATTTGAAATATAAACAAAAAATTACCGTTTGTTCTAAAGTATAACAGAAAACTCACCAAGTTTCCATTAAAAATGTTTATGCTTCAATGGTCCGGCCTGTAACAAAGTATAAGTCTATATGATATTAAGTTGTACGGTGAAAAGTTAAATGGTTATACAGGTTCAAATAAATCTTCATGTCTGTCAAATATTATGAGTGGCATGATCACCTCACAACTTGGCATTGCTACAATGTGATGTCACTACCTAGTTTCCAAACATCACATAGTCATCCACGTGCCAAAGCACAAACACAACCAAATTAGACAAATAAAACCATTTAATAATACATAGAATAGCGTAAAACAGCGTAAGGAAACAGCACAAGTGACATGTTCCAAGAACAGTCAGAAAAGAAACGGAAGGAGTACAGTATACGCTTGGTAGATTCTTCTTCAATGTACCGTCCTTCATATTCAAATTTCTATTGGCAAGCAGTAAGACAGGTTACAACTCATCATTACGTGCTTTGACCCGGCCATTGCTCGCGCCAGACCACGCGGTTTACAACGTAATGAGTAGACGACAAACCGTTTGTACGATCGCACAGCTGTCCTACACCACCTTTCACTAATTTCTCTGAACCTCATCTCACCACATTCCGCTCTCATCGTTCAAAACTATTACTAGATTTGAGCCAAATTACTCCTGGTAAAAAAAAAAAGTACACTTGACTCATGCCTATAGCTAGGTACGGGCGCAATGTCCCTGAAACAAGGTTGGTACAGCCATAATGCGTCTGTAGTTCTCTCTGAAATTCCCATATGCCTTTGAACAAACACAATTATAAAGAAATTAAATGAGTGTTAGGTTGTTGTAGCAACAGTGCCTATAGTATGATATAGAGACGTTCAAAGATTGGCATTATCGTCTTTCTAGTGTCCATGATATTTGAGAAGAGTAATAACACTACTACACAAAATACCTTTGGATTGGTACCTTTAGTCCTGGCCACATTTGGCACCAGGACTGATGGGTGCATTGGTCCCGACCATATTTGACACTGGGACTGATGGGTGCATTAGTCCCAGGTCCAACGGCTGAGGCGAAGGAGGGACATTTAGTCCCGGTTGGAGCCACCAATTGGGATTAAATGGTACCCTTTAGTCCCGGGCGGTGGCTCCACCCGGGACTAAAGGGAGTGCACATTAGTCCCGGGCAGAAACAGCCACCGGGATAAAAGACCGCTACATGATTTTTTCTAAGTGTTGGCGATCCACTCTCTCCTATTATATTTCCTCCAACTCCTCTTTCCAACTTCACCACCACCGTATGTCTTTCCTTCTTCTCCAACCTTATCCTCTCATTCCTTTCCTCTCTCTCTCCCTCTACTCCTCCCAGACCAGATCGAGCAGCTCCCAGCCTCGGGCACGGGCGGGCGCAGGCACACGGCCCCAGCCAGCCTCGTGCGCGGTAGCGTGGGTGGCTCCGCCAGCCCTGGGCGCGCAGCTCCCGCCCCAGCTTGGCACGGCGATGCTCAGCCCTCTGGCAAGCTTTTTTTTTTACTTTCTCTGTGATTGATTCAAAATAGAGATTCATGTGATTTGGTGTTATCTCTGTAATGATTGATGATTCATGTGTGGCTTGTGATTGTGATTGACTGTTTCTGTGGTTTGTGAGGATGCTACAATTTTCAATGTGTGAACTTTATTGTGGAATTCATATGACTGATTGTGTGATTGTGAGAATTGTGCGATTTTTGATATGGGGCTTCTCGATCTGAATCTGGAAGCTGGAGCAAGACAGTCATCCGGCTTTCATGGTCTATTTTTTATTTCTCAAAAAATCACATTAGTCCCGGGTGGTGCTATGGTTCGGGACAAAAGGACCCTTTTAGTCCTGGGTATTTACCCGGGACTAAAGGCCGAGGCCTGTAGTCCCGGTTGGAAATCTGGGACTAAAGGCCGTACTCAACCGGGACTATATGTGGTTTCTGTAATAGTGTAACTACAAGATACATTTAATCATGTCTTTCTAATGTCCATGATGTGATGCATAAACATGAAAATTGTTTTAGAAAGGTTTCTTTTTTAACAAACGGATGTGATGCCTTTTTCAAGCTCTATGGAAACACAGCTACACAACCCTACATATGTCCTGCCCATCAGGGCACCTCCACTCCTACGTCAACTCATACAAAACACAGAGGTCAAAAAAGTAGAGTTCATTTCTTCTTTGTTGACACCGATTCGCAAGGTCCACCTACACCATAAAAAATCTCTCTTTCATCCTTCTTCAATGCCTGGAGGAACACACAGTACAACATGGACATGGTCACAAAGTGATCTGAATGGCCAGATATATTATTTTATTCACTAATGATCGACTGCTATTTGACGTTCTCCTTTTCTTGTGTTCTATTTTTTGAGCTATAAATCAATTTTGGAGCAACAATGGAGCTGCCAATTCTCGCCGATTTTGGGTCCAATGGCTAGGGCGCAAAAGGACTTGGTGGTGCCTCCAACAGGGACAAAAGAGGAGCTTTTAGTCCAGCTGGAGCCACTAAATGGTACTAACGAAGGTGGTACCCATTAGTCCTCACTAGTGGTTCTAACTAAAACTAAAGTGGTCATTTTAGTCCTAGTTGAAGACACCAACAGGTACTAAAAATTTTCCACGCATTGGGGCGCAAAACATCTCTCTTTTTTGTGTCTCCCTCTCTTTATCAGTACTTATTTTCGACTCTATCACTCCCCCTGTTATCTCATATGATCATGTCCCCCTCCCTGGTCTTCTCTCCCTAGGCGCCTCCTCTCCTCCCTCACAGCTTCCTCCATGTGGGCCCTAGGCCGCCGGCCACCCCCGGACTGTGAAGGAGGTGGAGTCCCACTGCGAGGAATCTAGCCGCCCACCCATCATATGCAGAGGTGAGCGAGTCTCGTTGATTCAATTGCCTTTTGTGTTTTGGAATTTCAATCTATGAGATGGATGGGTTGGTTTGGATTTGCTTTGTTCGTCGGCATGCAAATGATCTTGGAGGCGAAGACCAGGTTGAGCTAGATGACCATTGCCAAGTACATGGAGGAGAAGGACAGTGGGAAGCTGCCGCCCAACTTCTGATGGAGATGTGGTTCATTGAAGACAGGAACAAGGGGCATAGACCCGAAGCAGCACCTAGGCCTTCCGGCATGCGTCTTTTTTTATTTAAGAAAAAGGCAAAGATCCCCGGTTGGGAACACCTACCGGGACAAAAAAAAAATCGACCCTAGTCCCGGTCGCCGCACTAAGAACTAAAGACCATTAGTCTCAGATGCGTAATCCCGGTTGGAAATCAGGACGAAAGCTAGTTTCTAAAGGACTAACAAAGGGTTCTGTAGTAGTAAAAAGAAGAAGCAACGCAACATGCACCGCTATCCTTGCTTGTGCTGTACATTCTTCACTCCGCCTGTCCCTACATGGAATGCGCAACATTGTCATGGCCCAAGTAAAATGACACCGAAATGGCTGCCATACCAATGCTTGTCTGCTAGCCTCTATGCTAGAGACTAAGCCATCGATACACCACCCATTTTCATCTCAACAATCTGTGTAGGCTCCTGGCCACCATCTTGAACAGGGGTGTGGAGGGGCGGGCGAGAGATTAGAGAGATCTGCTTGACCTAGGCACTAACCTTTTGCTAACTAGATTACCACCATCTTTATATAAAAAAAACTTCTACGAGACAAAAAATTCCTAATGAAACCTACAAGACAACTCCTCCAGGAAGGAAAAATGGCGCTGACATCGCCGCAATTGCTCGTCCAAGGAACACAAGTTCTTCATAAGGTTTCTCTATTACTTCTCTTTTCTGAAACAGCACCAACTCTAGAACATGTACTCTGAGAAGCACGCATGTAAAAAGACACATCGAGTTCTTTATAAGGTTTCTCTATTACTGTTTTTTTCTGAAATAGCACCAACTCTGGAACGTGTACTCTGAGAAGCACGCAGGTTAAAAGACACATCAAGTTCTTCATATGGTTTCTCTATAGCTAATTTTTTCTGAAATAGCACCAACTCTAGAACATGCACACTGAGAAGCACGCAGGTAAAAATACACATCATAGAATTTAGAAAAGTGTAAGGGTTGTAATTAAGTTCTAATTATATATTTCCGCAACTTATAGACATCTTTGCCTTAAACTCTAGGGATAGCCTCATTGCAGATGAGGCTAGTGCACACAAAAAAAGATGCATAAGATAAACAAAGGAGACCGATTGAGAGGGTGTGCCATGCAAAGGTATATACGACGCAAAATTACCCTGTCAACCAAGCAACTAACTTATAGTTAACTAAATTTGTTATTACTATGAATTGCAATTTTCTATATTTTCATGAATTCTGATTTCCAAAGTTTATACATCTGTGTACAACAATTTCTAAAATTTACACATTTAATATACTTATATACCACCTAACCATTAGTTTATTAACAGTGGGAGAGGAAGGGGTGCACATATGCTCATTAATGGGGTCAACGCGAGCAGAAGAACTCGGTGACATTGATATGGTCCAAGGTGTTGAGAAGAATTAAGTGATGACGTGGAGAGCAAGGATAGGTGAGGATGCCGGTTAGGCATATGTCAATGAGGGCCATGGCATGCCAAAGAGGAAGAGGACAGCGGCGGAAGTGGCCATAAATATTATGTGAGGGCAACTAACGGTAAAGGAGGTTGGCATGGACATCCACACATGGTGAATGCGGCAACGAACATGAATGGTGGATGAGGCGCACACATATGGCCCAAAAGATGACCGATGGTGGAGGATGCAGGAGTAGAGAAAGAGATTCAACAACGAGTATAGCACAGTGATAGATAATCATAGGAGAGGGCTGTAAAAGATGAATAGAGACAATACCGTTGTGAATTTGACCTAACTCGGTAAAATGTGCAAGCCATATGTAACTGGTATTGATAACATTCGTCACTTACGGCCTACTTTATTCCTGGTCACGGCTCGCCATGCTGCAGCAGTAGTGGTGCTACAATCGTGGCGCGGATGTGTGTTTGCAGTAGTGGTAGCAGCCGTAGGGTTGGCAAAAACTAAGCAAAACTTGTGGCCGCCACAGGGTTTGTCGCGTGGTTAGCGTTGACAGGAACCTCTTACTAATAAGTAACAATGACCCAATAATGTTACTACACCACCACTTATGTTTGGTTCTAATTAATAAGAAGACCCGTCACTTATGAACAGTGAATGTTGAAAATAACAATAACATAGAATGGAGCCCGACCCAAAGGCCACCTAAGCGATAGTTCGTATGAAGAGGATCCATGCAGCGTTAACGGGTGAAGTGTAACACGAACGGGTGACGGTCGGCACTTATGTTTTATTCACGTAGTGTTTTGCCGTAGAGGTGCAACTGTATACATATATCTCTAGGAGACATGCGCAGATTCGATGGTGTCCCTACGTGATTTTACCCGGCCAGTGTCTGCCTCCACCCACCATAGGCTTCAAGAACGGACGAGCTAAACCCAGCTAGCCAGTGGCGAATTTAGGAATAGAGATTAGGGGGGGCTGAGCTCCATTCTTTCTCCTCATCTTCATTTTTTTCCTCCTCTCCTTCTTCTACTCTCTCTTTCTCTCTTTGTTTTCTTCATTGTTGCATCAATGTAGGGGGGGCTGGAGCCCCCTCAGCCCCCCCGTGGCTCTGCCACTGCAGCTAGCCTAGCAGTCTTAGAACTGGCAACAAAGGCCTTGTTTAGTTCGGTTGAATTCGATTGAATGCACTGTAGAAAAATGCATTGAGAATCGAAAAAGCAGAGAGGGGCATGTTGTTCAATAGATTTGATTGAATTGGTTGAATTAAAGGGAACTAAACAAGGCCAAACATTGGTCTCCATGAACAGAGCTGCGCTCCATCTCTCGACCACAGCCCTCGACGTTCAAATCACCACGGTAAAAAGAAAAGGAGATCCAGCGACGGCTGTGGCGGCGAAAAAATTGTTCGTGTCAGGTACGGCCGGGATGTCCCTGCAACGCGAACGGTACAGTCGTGATGTTTGTCTGAACTCTTGTCTGACACGTCCGTGCACCTCTGAACAAGCTAGCACTCAGCTTCGGCAGGGGCTGTACTATACTACTAGTGGAAGTACTTGAGTATGGGAGCAGCGCCAACATTGGTAGGACTAGGAGCATGGGCTGTAACATTGGTAGGAGATGACCCTGTAACCGGAAGCTGGCGACACGGCTGCTCGGATCTGCCAGCCGAGTGCCGACTGCCGCGCACTCCTGCGTGCTACAGCAGCCGATGCAGTAAAAGTTTCGTCGCCAAATATACCGCGCCCCGAGACGGTGGAAGTTAGTTTTACGGCTGTACAACTTCCTTCGAGTGCGAGTGTTTTTAGTTTTTATGTAACATCGAACTTATGAACTTGTATCTGCTCGCTCTTCCTTAGGCCTTGTTTAGTTCCTACAACAAATTTAACTATTCATCCAACTTCACTATTTATAAAAGGGAATCTTACATGCATGGAGTATTAAACGTGAGTTAATGACAAAACCCATTCCATAACCCCCTAACTTTGCGAGACGAATCTAATGAGCCTAATTTGACCATGATTAGACAACGTCGTGCTACAGTAAACAATCTCTAATGACGGATTAATTAGGCTTAATAGATTCGTCTCGCGATTTCTCGTCCATCCGTGTAATTAGTTTTATAATTAGATCATGTTTAGTCCTCCTAATCTTAGGTTTATAATTGCTACAGTAAAATTGCAACCTAAGTTGCACGAACTAAACAAGACCTTAATGAAATAGCAGTGCTCCTGCTTTAAATTAAAAAAAAATATACCGCGCCCCTCTCTCCCTCTTCCTGTGCCAAGAAGCAGCAGGGGCAGAAGCTTTCGAGAGGAAGACCCCAAGAACAGAGCGCAGCAAGCGAGCCCGTGGTCCGTGGACCATGGTCGCACGGATGGATTACATTACGGCGCTGTTCCCACCTCAAACTTCACTATTCATCAAACTTCACTATTCATCAAAGTGAATTTTACATGCATAGAGTATTAAACGTGAGTTAATGACAGAACCCATTCCATAACCCCGGTAACTTTGCGAGACGAATCTAATGAGCCTAATTTGGCCATAATTAGACAACGTCTCGCTATAGTAAATAATCTCTAATGACGGATTAATTAGGCTTAATAGATTCGTCTCGCGATTTTCCGTCCATCCGTGTAATTAGTTTTATAATTAGATCATGTTTAGCCCTCGTAATCTTCAATTTAGTTTTGCTACAGTAAATTTCCTAAACTTATCTTACTGAATTAAACAGGGCGTTATTAGATTATTTTTATCACGCCCTGCTGCTTAGCTGTTAGCTCTGGAGCGTTTGTTCTCAGCAGTGTGGGGCCACCCAGCCCAACATCCAAATCTGCGCTTTTGACCGGTTTGGAATAAAAGGAGGCTCCATGCCACGTCGTCCTTTGATTAGGATTTGAATGTAGCTAGCTTGTAGTATATTTAGGACCAATGTCCATGGGGCCCTTTGATTAGGGTTTGAATGTTACTCCGACGTGTTATGACCCCCAAGCTACAGCTCAACGGTGGGTTGAACGAAGATGGGGAAATGATGGGATAAACGAAAGATCATTGCATTCAAATGGAGGTGATAATAAGGGATTAGAGACTAGCCTGTGTCACTGCCTGTTATGGAATGCACCCTTTTCACCCTGGAGAGATTAAAAAGCCACTACTACAAACCTGCAGCAATGATGGAACACCAATATCTCAATTATCAAAGGCACAGCCCCAGAGCAAGAGCTCAGGCTTTTTTACCTGATGGATGGATAGATAATTGCTCCCGGCTCTGACCGCCCTTTCCTTGTTGCAGAAAAGGCCATGGATGCTTTTCCCAGATGCATCAGTAGAACCGGTAGTTTAATAACCCACCACCATCATCTCCAGCATTGCTTATTTTACTGACCCGGCCTGATGCGCCAGAGGGACTAGTATAATGCGTGGATTATATTCATTCACACATCCATCCGTGCATGCTCCCCGGTCTCCGAGCGCTCAAATCCACGAAATCTTTGATTACCAGCAGATCATGCGCGCCCTCAAGTATTGAACACCCAGATGGATGCGCGCTAATCGCAGCTGCACCTCATTGAATATTCGGAGCTGTGGGAGTAGCTCTCGCCTGACACTGTATTTTAGTATTTGTTGCGGAATTGTTTTTCAAGTGCCAATGTGCTTTTGTTGGAAGCCAGGGGAGAGGACAAATAACGGCTAAACTACGCCGCGTGTTTTTTGTGTACAGTTACCAACGGGAAATAAATAAAAGGCAATAAATTTTTAGAAGCCCATTCCCCTCACATACACAGAGAGATTTTTT
>CM014270.1:39309970-39320597 GCA_004135705.1 Alloteropsis semialata
CTTGGTCTACTGTACGGAAAGCTATCATTATTATATTGTTTCTTTGGATGTGAGTGCTTCGATTTACGAGAAATTTAAACGGTATCGATTCCGTTTGGGATGGGAAGGCGGCGGCTTTACGCGGATTAGGGGTTTGTGGTTGGATTGAATTGGGAGTTGGGGAAGGTTTAAGCGATCGTGGGACCGATTGGGTTTGTGAATTTCGCAGGTGTCGCCTAACGGGATTGCACTGGTTGATTCTTGTTGGCTTCTTTATGTTCGTCAGTTTGACAGTTTTCCTGTTGCTGCTGTGATGAATCATCAATCTACTTCCCCTGAATCTTGACCCTTCCGAAAATTCTGCACCTTGTTTCATCTGGCGAATACCTATTGCTTGCTACACATACCAGGGAGGATTTACCCTTGGTTTTGGTTGCTGAGAAGCTTTGCTCAGCCGTGATCAGATAGGGAAGCTTTGCCCTAGCCGCTGCTGTTCTATCTGCCGAGTTGTGCCTCTCCGAAACCATAACTTGAGGTACCTTCGGTAAAACCGGCATAACTTTTCGCTCGGTGCTCCGTTTTGGCTCATTTTTTTACAGCAGCTTGGAAACAAAAAGTTGCACATACGCTTTCCCAATGTCGCCTCGTCCTCCGCCTCTTCCACCGCCACGCCGCCCACGGGCGTGCCCTACTTTGGGCCGCCTGGGCCGTTTGTCGTGGGCCTCGGCCCGGCGGCTCACGCATGACGGCTGACTGCTGCTGAAGTCAAGCGAGTTGGTTTTTGACTTTTTATTTTTCTTTACTAGTTTCCTTGATTTTAGTGTTTGATATATCATTTCCATCTTTTTGTATTTCCATTTCCACTAGTTTTGACTTTTGACTCGTTCCGATGTACAGTTGGTAAATTTCTCCGAATTGTATCCGTGTTCGGTTGGTTACAACCTGTGCGTGTTAAATTACCGTAATTGTTTTTTCACATGGGTTTCTCCGGTTTATACCTAGGGCTTTGTGCTCTCTGGTTCAGAACAGCCATCAAATTTCGACGAAATTCCTGGGCAATTCCACCGCCTTTCCGTTCCATCGCCCCCCACACGCTTCCATCCATCGTAAGCCAACAGCCACCGTTTCCGGCTCGCAGCCAATGAAAATATTTCATTTCCCGCTCGAGTCCTCCCACTGACAAGTGAGCCCCACCGACCAGGGCCCACGTCGCAGGCATACAAAGGCTCTCTGCAACCAACGCCGCGCCACTCTCCCAAAATTCTCCAGGTCTCGCCGCCCGCTCCGCCGTCACGCACCTCACCGAATTCCCCACGCCGCGATAGATTCTCGCCGACTCCGCCGGCACGTGCTCCCCGCCGTCCGACGCCGCGCCGGCGCACAGTCGCCCGCCGATCTCCGCCCGCGCAGACTCGCCGATTTCGGGGCAGGTGAACACCGGTGCTTGACTTCGCTTCCCCATGGGGCTTTGCTTGACCGACCGGTTCTTGGTCTACTGTACGGAAAGCTATCATTATTATATTGTTTCTTTGGATGTGAGTGCTTCGATTTACGGGAAATTTAAACGGTATCGATTCCGTTTGGGACGGGAAGGCGGCGGCTTTGCGCGGATTAGGGGTTTGTGGCTGGTTTGAAATGGGAGTTGGGGAAGGTTTAAGCGATCGTGGGACCGATTGGGTTTGTGAATTTCGCAGGTGTCGCCTAACGGGATTGCACTGGTTGATTCTTGTTGGCTTCTTTATGTTCGTCTGTTTGATAGTTTTCCTGTTGCTGCTGTGATGAATCATCAATCTACTTCCCCTGAATCTTGACCCTTCCGAAAATTCTGCACCTTGTTTCATCTGGCGAATACCTATTGCTTGCTACACATACCAGGGAGGATTTACCCTTGGTTTTGGTTGCTGAGAAGCTTTGCTCAGCCGTGATCAGATAGGGAAGCTTTGCCCTAGCCGCTGCTGTTCTATCTGCCGAGTTGTGCCTCTCCGAAACCATAACTTGAGGTACCTTTGGTAAAACGGGCATAACTTTTCGCTCGGTGCTCCGTTTTGGCTCATTTTTTTACAGCAGCTTGGAAACGAAAAGTTGCACATACGATTCCCCGGTGTCGCTTCGTCCTCCTCCTCTTCCACCGCCACGCCGCCCACGGGCGTGCCCTACTTTGGGCCGCCTGGGCCGTTTGTCGTGGGCCTCGGCCCGGCGGCTCACGCATGACGGCTGACTGCTGCTGAAGTCAAGCGAGTTGGTTTTTGACTTTTTGATTTTTCTTTATTAGTTTCCTTGATTTTAGCGTTTGATATATCATTTCCATCTTTTTCTATTTCCATTTCCACTAGTTTTGACTTTTGACTCGTTCCGATGTACATTTGGTAAATTTCTCCGAATTGGATCCGTGTTCGGTTGGTTACAACCTGTGCGTGTTAAATTACCGTAATTTTTTTTTCACATGGGTTTCTCCGGTTTATACCTAGGGCTTTGTGCTCTCTGGTTCAGAACGGCCATCAAATTTTGATGAAATTCCTGTGCAATTCCACCGCCTTTCCATTCCGTCGCCCCCCCACACGCTTCCTTCCATCGTAAGCCAACGGCCACCGTTTCCGGCTCGCAGCCAATGAAAATATTTCATTTCCCGCTCGAGTCCTCCCGTTGACAAGTGAGCCCCACCGACCAGGGCCCACGTCGCAGGCATACAAAGGCTCTCTGCAACCAACGCCGCGCCACTCTCCCAAAATCCTCCAGGTCTCGCCGCCCGCTCCGCCGTCACGCACCTCGCCGAATTCCCCACGCCGCGATAGATTCTCGCCGACTCCGCCGGCACGTGCTCCCCGCCGTCCGACGCCGCGCCGGCGCACAGTCGCCCGCCGATCTCCGCCCGCGCAGACTCGCCGATTTCGGAGCAGGTGAACACCGGTGCTTGACTTCGCTTCCCCGTGGGGCTTTGCTTGACCGACCGGTTCTTGGTCTACTGGACGGAAAGCTATCATTATTATATTGTTTCTTTGGATGTGAGTGCTTCGACTTACGGGAAATTTAAACGGTATCGATTCCGTTTGGGACGGGAAGGCGGCGGCTTTGCGTGGATTAGGGGTTTGTGGTTGGTTTGAAATGGGAGTTGGGGAAGGTTTAAGCGATCGTGGGACCGATTGGGTTTGTGAATTTCGCTGGTGTCGCCTAACGGGATTGCACAGGTTGATTCTTGTTGGCTTCTTTATGTTCATCAGTTTGACAATTTTCCTATTGCTGCTGTGATGAATCATCAATCTACTTCCCCTGAATCTTGACCCTTCCGAAAATTCTGCACCTTGTTTCATCTGGCGAATACCTATTGCTTGCTACACATACCAGGGAGGATTTACCCTTGGTTTTGGTTGTTGAGAAGCTTTGCTCAGCCGTGATCAGATAGGGAAGCTTTGCCCTAGCCGCTGCTGTTCTATCTGCCGAGTTGTGCCTCTCCGAAACCATAACTTGAGGTACCTTCGGTAAAACGGGCATAACTTTTCGCTCGGTGCTACGTTTTGGCTCATTTTTTTACTGCAGCTTGGAAACGAAAAGTTGCACATATGATTCCCCGGTGTCGCTTCATCCTCCTCCTCTTCTGCCACCACGCCGCCCACGGGCATGCCCTACTTTGGGCCGCCTGGGCCGTTTGTCGTGGGCCTCGGCCCGGCGGCTCACGCATGACGGCTGACTGCTGCTGAAGTCAAGCGAGTTGGTTTTTGACTTTTTGATTTTTCTTTATTAGGTTTCCTTGATTTTAGCATTTGATATATCATTTCCATCTTTTTGTATTTCCATTTTCACTAGTTTTGACTTTTGACTCGTTCCGATGTACATTTGGTAAATTTCTCCGAATTGTATCCGTGTTCGGTTGGTTACAACCTGTGCGTGTTAAATTACCGTAATTTTTTTTCACATGGGTTTCTCCAGTTTATACCTAGGGCTTTGTGCTCTCTGGTTCAGAACGGCCATCAAATTTCGACGAAATTCCTGTGCAATTCCACCGCCTTTCCGTTCCGTCGCCCCCCACACGCTTCCTTCCATCGTAAGCCAACGGCCACCGTTTCCGGCTCGCAGCCAATGAAAATATTTCATTTCCCGCTCGAGTCCTCCTGCTGACAAGTGAGCCCCATCGACCAGGGCCCACGTCGCAGGCATACAAAGGCTCTCTGCAACCAACACCGCGCCACTCTCCCAAAATCCTCCAGGTCTCGCCGCTCCGCCGTCACGCACCTCGCCGAATTCCCCACGCCGCGATAGATTCTCGCCGACTCCGCCGGCACGTGCTCCCCGCCGTCCGACGCCGCGCCGGCGCGCAGTCGCCCGCCGATCTCCGCCCGCGCAGACTCGCCGATTTCGGAGCAGGTGAACACCGGTGCTTGACTTCGCTTCCCCGTGGGGCTTTGCTTGACCGACCGGTTCTTGGTCTACTGGACGGAAAGCTATGATTATTATATTGTTTCTTTGGATGTGAGTGCTTCGATTTACGGGAAATTTAAACGGTATCGATTCCGTTTGGGACGGGAAGGTGGCGGCTTTGCGTGGATTAGGGGTTTGTGGTTGGTTTGAAATGGGAGTTGGGGAAGGTTTAAGCGATCGTGGGACCGATTGGGTTTGTGAATTTCGCAGGTGTCGCCTAACGGGATTGCACTGGTTGATTCTTGTTGGCTTCTTTATGTTCGTCAGTTTGACAGTTTGCAACGGCGCCAGAAAGCTTGTTGACACCAGCGGTGGCAAACAGAAAGTCCGCAAGCGCACGGCTGTCGAAGTAGCTTTCACCCGTGAGTAAACCAGGTATCGAATCCACAGGAAACGTAAAAGTGTATCTAATCACTAAAGCTGAGCCGGATCGATCGAGTGTATATAAAGGCTGGGTAGAGAGGATAACTTAGCACTAAGGCTCTGATGATAGTTAAGAGAATTCTCCTATGCTTGCTTTAGGCACCGGGGTATCCTAGGCCTCTAGGAAATTGCCGGCCAACAGCTCTACGCCGTACCCGTACGTGGAGGATTACAAAGGACGGACAGGGCTGTCACCACCTGCCGCCTACCTCTACTAATCCGTGGGGCTACGAGGCAAACGAGGGTAGATATACACCTAAGCACCACGCCTAAGATAATATCAGCTATCCTAACCTTGATCAAAGATTAAGATACATTATAAATAAAGCAACGAATCCACAAGCACAGTAGAGAATGTAACTTATCTATAACTCAGACTTAAATACTAGTTGAATCTCGGATACTTACTGAGTAGCTCGCATCCGTCGAGGTACAGGTGGAGGGTCGCCGACAGGCCGGGACTCCTCCAGACTCTCCCTCACTCTCTCCCTATTTCTACTCTGGATATGAGGAGGGCTTCGCCTTGGATCTTCACTTCTGCTCGATGATGATTAGCCCTGCCCCGAGTCCATGTATTTATAGCTTGGAGAGGCGGTTGTGAGTCGGTACGAGGAGGTTGAGACGGTTTGGAGGTGGGCCCAGGTCGGCCGACTAGGGGGGATCGGCCGACCCTCCATTCCACCGACGTCGATGATGCACGGCGTAGATGAACTCCTGGAGGCGGTTTACAGTTGGTCCAGAAGGCGGTGGCGGTTTGGACGCGCGGCCAGGTCGGCCGACCTGGCTAGGTCGGCCGACCCAGGGCTGTGGCCCCTCGGCCCCACTCTCTCAGGGTCACTTCCCAGTGGGTCTTTTGGTCGGTTTCCGGTGGGTAACGGTGAAGATGTGTCAGTTTAGTTGGGGATGTGGGCCCATGAATCCATGTGATTGCCATGTGGACCAATCCCATCTCTTCATTCCCACCGTCATGATCTCAACGTTCCTGATCAGTTCTAAGTGTGCTTTTGCTGTTGGGCTCAGGTTGGACCTCATTGGGCCTGGCCCTAGGTCGGCCGACCACAGTAGGTCGGGCGACCTGGCTCTGGGCCCACTTTAGCCTTCCTTTCTCCACTTTACTCCTGTGAGTACATAAGCACCAAAACTCGTGGAATTCATTAGTAAATCACCCTATGTCTATTTGTTTTAGCATTTTTTATATCCGTGTTGGCAATAATAATCTGTCATTAAGAACCGCCAACAAGCTCCCCCACACTTATCCTTTACTCGCCCTCGAGTAAAGTCTAAGCTTCATCATGGAGATCATTAACAAACATATAAGTTATTCCCAAACATTTAGGCTTAGTGGAATTGTATAAGTGGCTAATCATGTCTTCTTGAATAATTTCAGGAAGGAACAGCATTTTATATGACATGATACACTTCACTCTCGAGTACTTGGGGTTTCTGAATTTTTCAAAGAAAACCTATGCATTGCTCCTCAAAGAGTTTCTCTTTGCATATTCTTGGTGGTTGGACAACACTTATACTCTCCAAAATAAAACTTTGTATGTGGAGCTCTCAGGATACATACCTTTTCTCACTTATGTTGTCATTCCAAGGATTGGATCCAAATCAGAGACAAGTCATGTAATCAAGTCAAGATGTGCAAGTGTGTGATATGAAGTGGTCATGTAAAGATACTCCTTTATTGTGACCCTTCTTCCCTTTCTTTTTATTTTGGATATGGGCTATTGCACTCTCTTTCTTTTTTTTTCTTTTTTTTTCCACTCAATGCTCTTTTAGCATGAGTCTTTTTTTTCTTTATTTTCCTGTGCATTTAGCCCATATCTTCTTTCTATTTTAATTTTAGGGAAGAAGAGTTGATTTTCAGGAGTATAGCACTTTATGACCATGAGACAAAGGCATGTTTTGCTTCATCCACAGTGTAAGGATTTAGCTTTTATGGTGCAGTGTACGTGATCTTGACTTTAAAAACATGAATTATCTCTAATAAGGGTCACAAGACTTGGAATAACTCAAAGCTCAAAGGTAAGATTTGATCATATTTGTAAGTGTTTGACTCTCAAACCCATGAGGAGCATAGCAAGGTAAAAGTTTTTTAAAACTTTTCACAAATTCCAAGTACTCAAATAGTAAAGGCATCTTTCATATTAAACCCATATCTCAAAATGCAATTACTTAGATGACATGAGTTCCTATAGATATGAGGATTTCCACAAGCCAAAAGGTACAGGGAATAAAATATATGTAAGTTAAAATGAATTTCCATGTGATGGTAAGGTGCAACAGGGTTGATTTTACTAAATATTGAATTCCAGGATCAGGTTCTGCACAAATTCAACTGAAACAGAGTTTAGGATAACCAAACCAGCGTGCAGGAAGAAACAGAGGCCAGGTGGGACCCAGACCAGGTCGGCTGACTTGGTGGGGTCGGGCAACTTGGGGGTGATTCCCCTAGTTCTGATCTCTCTCGTGCTGTTCTGTAGCGTTCTGATAGGCTCTGTTTCGCGTTGGATGACTCTGTTTTCCCGTTGCAGGTCTCCCCCACACTTGTACCTTTTATTCAAAACAAGTGGAAACACAAAACACAATCCTAATATACTAAACAATTTATTTTATTCAATAACTCAGAGGCACATTACATGATGATCAAAGGAAATAAATGAAATAAATAAATTGAAGGGAAACTAATGTGCCTATCCTAATCCAAAGCCTAGGGAATCTAGGGCGCATGGTAGAGATTTTCATCCCCAGCAGCTTTGGCAAAACGCTTAAGCTTCATGGCTGTTGATTTGCGAAGCATATCAAAGTCGTCTTGAAGACTTATGCGCTCAAGTCACTCTTCATCGAACTTCTTCTCCAATTTTGCATGGTCACGACCGAGTCGAGTAATCAACTCAGCAACTCAGCATTGGAGGGAGCCTTGGGGGCCTTCTCTTCATCATCACTTTCATACTGGCCCCCAGGCCTGCGAATTGGAGGAGGCTTGATGTGCCTCTTGATCTTGTCGGCGGGTGAAGATTCCACCGACTCCTCCAATTCCTTCCTCTCCGCAGGTGTGAGGGGAGGGAACAGCCCCTTGCCATAGCCACCACCGGGTTTCCTTTCTCCAAAGACCCGAAAACGTGGCTCTGGAGTGCTGGCAGGAGAGTAGATGGACACATCGGTCGTATATTGATACGACACGACGTCCTTCCACTTGTTCCTGACCACCTCCTTTAGCTTCTCCCCTGGTTGAAGCTTGGGGAGCCCATCATCCTTGATCAGAGTGGCCGCCGGCGCCTTCTTCGGAGTCAATTGCCCCGTCGTCGGCCTTCTGTACGGGCTTGACGCCCGTGCATCACGTCTCTGGAGCCTCGTCAGAGACTGAGATCGTGCCGCCGAACGAGAACGTGAGGGGCCACCAGGGCCGGTCGGCCGACCTAGCAGATCGGCTGACCCCCTGGTGCGACCTCTCGCGTCCTCCTCAGGCGGGAGGCTGGCCAGTGGGGATACCACCACGGCCATGGCCTGCTCCAAGTTGATGGGCACCAACTGGTTGGCCGGAGTGGGCTCTCCGTCTAGATCGAAGGTCGATCGGGATTTGGGGTGGCCCTTTCCAGCCATTGCTCGGGATTTGGAAAGTATGGTCTAGTGAATTTAGAGTGTGGGCGAGGAAGAGCTCAGATGAGAGGGGAAGAAGAGGATGGTTGAAATTTTAAAGAAGAATTAACCCTCTTCTCGGATCTCTCAGAGGATGAATCGCTCATCCACCGCAAAACGGCTTCAGAGACGTTGAAATAAGACGTTGGCAAAGGATAGGGCTGATCAGGCTCGGGGGCAGATCGGCCGACCTGGTGGGATCGGCCGACCTGGCCTTGAGCTCGGTCGCCCTATTCCTTTTTGTGTACTACGTGACAGGTTCATTTTACCCCAAAATGTGTGCAACCAAGTTCTAGGGGTTAAGGAAATAGAGCAAAGTGAAATCATAGGTGGGAATTGTCCATGACCAAGTTGATCACATCAAATTCCTCATCTATTTTATCAGGCTCAAGGAAAACTTTTAAACGTTGACCATTTACCTTGAAGAGGTTACCTTCATCATTTTGGAGTGTGATTGCCCCATGCGACGAGTTGCTCCGGAGTTTCCCATGCCCAAAAAGCTTCACCTTGGAATTAAAGAGTAATACCTTATCTCCGGGGTGGAACTCCTTCACCTTGATCCTCCTGTCATGCCATCTTTTGGTTCTATCCTTGTAGATTCTGGCACTGTGGTATGCTTTGTCTCTCCATTCTTCCAGCTCTGACAGCTGCATCCTTCTCATCTGTTGGGCTGCTGGCAAATCCATATTCTACTTTCTTATGGCCCAGTGTGCCCGATGCTCTAGCTCAACTGGTAAGTGGCAAGTCTTGCCATAAACCAGTTGATATGGGGACATCCCGATTGGTGTTTTGTATGCCGTTCGGTATGCCCATAGAGCGTCTGGTAACTTGCTCTTCCATCCTTTTCCCATCTCTGTCACGGTCTTTTGCAGAATGTTCTTGATTTGCTTGTTTGATGTTTCTGCTTGACCGCTTGTCTGGGGGTGATAAGGAGTAGCTATGTTGTGCTTCGCCCCCAGTTCTGCCAGAAACTTCCGGAAGGTCTTGTCGATGAAATGTGACCCTCCATCACTGATCATCATCCTAGGAGTTTCAAAACGTGGAAAGATGATCTCATGGAACATCTTTCGCGCGTGCTTGGAATCAGCAGCTCGACAGGGCATTGCCTCAAACCATTTTGAGACGTAGTCTACTGCCACCAGGATGTACTCACTGTCATAGGATTTGACAAAGGTTCCCATGAAGTCAATGCCCCACACATCAAACAACTCAACTTGTAAGTTGTTTGTGAGTGGCATGGCATCTCTTGCAGTGATTCCTCCGTGTTTCTGGCACTGCTGGCATCGTCGAATGAATTCCCTTGTATCCTCGTACATTGTGGGCCAATAGAATCCACTCTGCCAGATCTTCGACCTTGTTCTGAATGCCCCGTAGTGTCCTCCATATGGGGCTGCATGGCACTGCTCGACGATCTTTCTTGCTTCGGTTGTTGGTACGCATCGCCTGAGCATGCCGTCTGAACATACCCTGTACAGGTATGGTTCATCCCACAAATGGATTCTACTCTCATAGATAAGCCTTCTCTTATTCTCCCCTGGTGGCACATATCCTGCAACCATAAAGTTGACGATGTTTGCATACCAGGGGTCGGAGGCAGTTACCATGAGTAGGGTGTCGTCCCGCAGAAAGTCATTTATCGGTAGATCCTGCGTGTCAGTAAACTGCATACACGACAGGGCATTGCCTCAAACCAAAGTGCCTGACTGGTTGATCAATGCATGATGAACAGCCTGGTGAATCATCTCTGTCATGTTGACCTGGTACTCCCGACCATCAGTTGTCTTCTTGATCAATTTTGGATCTGGGAGAGGACCTTTGAGTATAGGTCCTGAACGATTACGTCCAAATTGGCCAAGGCAGAGCTTCTCAAATGCATCAATTTGGGCCTGAACTGCATCCAATTGAGCTTTAGACAGATCGGCCTTTGTTACTGGAATGGCCGTCTCAGGCGTCTTGTTCTTGTCATTCTTGGCCTTCTCAGCAGCTTCTTTTTCAGCAGCAAGTCTTGCTGCAGTTTCTTGTTCAGCATCAGACGACGACATCTTGGAATTTGCCTCTCGTGTCCCACTGGGCGTGCCAAAAATGTGTTGGCGCAGAAAATCGGCGGTTGTATCTTCTGCGTGCAGCACACGAAGACCAGGGAGATCTGCTTCACTCCAGTGCCAGCCCA
>CM014270.1:39321030-39332164 GCA_004135705.1 Alloteropsis semialata
GGTGGCGCGGCGGCTCGCGGGCGCGCGCGCGCGTGCGTGTGCGCACGCGTGTGCGTGGGCTTGCGCGAGCACGGGGAGGGGGTGATGCACGGCGGCGCGTTGGCGTGGAGGAGGAAGCGGGCGGCGCGGCGCTTGGGCGGGAGCGGCGTCGGGCCGAGCCGAGGAGAGGAGGGAGTCGGGCGCGGGAGGAAGAAGGAGGAAAAAGAAAAGAGAAAAGAAAAGAAGGAAAAAGAGGAAAAGGAAGGAAAAGGGAAAAAAAAGAGAAGAAAAAGGAAAAAAAAGAAATAAGGAAATGGATTAAGAAAAAGGAAAAGAAGAAAAGGGGACGACGGCCGGGAATCGCGGCGTCGCGGACGCACGCGCGGCGGTCGGCCGATCGGCGCGACGCGCGGATCGAGAAAAAGGCGAGAACGGGTTAGGGTTTTCGGACGGTCGGATTTTTCTGGAAACTGGATCAACGGGAAGATCAGGAGTTTGGATTTGGATTTGGATTTAGGAACTCATCGATCAAAGGATTTTTAAAACTCGTGATTTAGGTTTTTGATTTTCCGGGTTGTTACACGGTGGTGGTGGGTCTGGTTGTGTGATGCCTCGTGTCGACGTCCCAATCCGACCAGGCAGAGTTTGCGGAGGCTCGTGTCGATGGCCCAATCCGACCGGGCGGAGTTTTAGTTGTCAAGAGTTTGAGTTCCTGCACGTGTCGATGGCCCAATCCGACCGGCCGGAGGAGTTTGTGTAGTGGAATTGTGTGCGGCGGTTGTCGATGCCCCAATCCGACTAGCCGTCTTGTTGTTGTCGTTGCTGTGTGTTTTTTTTTTTTTGTTGCCTGGTTACGTCCTCCCAGGGATGTGATCTTGTATTTTTTCTGCTATATCAATAGAAACACACTTGTCGAGTGTCGTTCGTTCAAAAAAAAAGTTTATGAACCAAGGATATTATAGTAAAAAGTCATCATGGACCATGATGACTTTTTACCATAGTGCCCTTGACTCATAAGCTAGATTATATAATATAGGTGGGAAACTAGTCATTGGACAACCCATTCCAAGCCTACGTGCAGTACTCCAACGCCTCTTTATGAACTTCCGACATGTGCAACTGGATCTTCCAGCAATCCAACAAATTTTTGAAGAAACTACGCTAAAAACAAGATTACGGACTATCCTGCGATAAACCGAGGACTTAAACGTAATTAACCGTAGATCCTAGGGGGTAGCAGAGAAGTTTCCTGAACTGCTAGGGGGACAGCGGGTTGATTTTGGAAAAACCCAGGGTCTCTTTAACAAAACGGCGAAGGGGTATGTTGGGATCTAATCCTGGCCGTCGGATCAAGGATGGACGGCCGGATTTTTATGAAACGAAGGGGTAAGCTTGATTTAATCCTGGCCGTTGATCGGAGATCTGACGGTGGCTGGGATTCTCAGATCGGCACAGGAAAGGGCGAGCCGGTCTTCTGCCGATTTTTTTTACCGTGAGGGCGCCGGTTCGTCGATTTTTTTCGCGTGAAACAGCGGCGCCGCCCAGAACAGAACAGGCCGCCGGTAGTTCTGCTCGCCGGCGTTGAGGCCTGGGGCTACAGGGCTTCGTTTTGCATGCTGTTTGAACCAGGAGAGGGAGGGAGACGAGGCGAACCTGATTGGGGAGCGGGCGCGCGACGGCAAGGGTGGACGCCGGTGTGGCTGTGCGGTGCGGGCGGAGCTGCAGCTTTGGTTCTTCGGTTTTGGGCGTCGTGCGGCCTCGGTTTGGGACTGCAGGGCGTTGCCAACTCGTCAAAGGATTCCTGCGTCCGAGATTACGAGAAGGAGGTGATCAAGAGGGCGTCCAAAAAGGAGAAAGACGACGACGCTGCTTCATACCTGACGAACTCCGGCGAAAGGATCACTGGTGGCGATGGGAAAGGAGATTAGGAAGTGGGGAAACCGGAGGGGGATGGGGAGGAGCTCGTCCAGAGTATTCCTGCAGGGGATGAGAGAGCCTTGGTCCTGGAATTGAAAGGGGGGCGATTTCTGTTGGGAGAGTTAAGGGAGGGGGCGACGTTTCTGGAGTAAAGGGGGCGTCAGTTTCGCTTTGTCGAAGATGAAAGGAAGGGGCGAAGGAAACAGACCAGGGCGACGGCATCCTCTCCCGCGTGCGTGGTTGGTCTTCTGGTGCGACGGATCAGAAGGGCGAAGGGGCTGCATGCGTGCGTGAGGACAGAAGGGGGAAGTCCAGCATGGGCTGGCCCAAGGAGAAAAGGGTTGGGCCAAGAGAAAAGAAAAGGGGGAAAAAAGAGAGTTAGGGTCGGGCTTTTGGGTCGGACTCGGGAAGAAAGGAAAAGAGACGGTTGGGCCGGGTTTGGATTTGGATAGGGTTTCGGACTGGGTAGGGCCCACAGGGCTTAGGGTTAGGTTTTGGACTCTGGGGTTTTAGGACCTAGAACCAGCACACAAAACACTCAGACAAGAAAACAATGCATCGGCATGAAATGCACAAACAAGTTTTTAAACCTAGGGTTGATTTTAATTTCCGAAAAGGGTTTTACTTTTATCTAAATTTGTGAATGCACACACAAAACCTAGCAAATTAATTACTAACTTAGAAAACGAAATTTTCAGGGTGTTACAATCGATCTTCATGGCTTTCTTGCTGTCTTCAAATTTGATTTTGCCTGACTCAATAGCCAATTGGATCTCCCTTCTGAACACTTTGCATTCATTGGTCTCGTGAGATGTCGAGTTGTGCCATTTGCAATACTTGCGTTTCTTCAACTCATCGGCCGATGGAATCGAGTGATTTGGAGAAAGCTGGATAAGCTTCTCACTGAGCAGCAAATCAAAGATCTTATCGGCCTTTGTTATATCGAATCCAAATTTCTCAGGATTCTGCTTGATCCACGGGAGCGACACTGGCTTCTTGGATTTAGTCCATTCAGCTATATTGACATCAGCCTCCTCTTCAGTATCAGAGAGATAAGACACTTGTTTAGAAAACTTCATACGCTTCATCTCCTGATATCGGACCTCATGAGCTGACACTTTCTGAACCAATTGCCCCAATGTCTCAAACTCCTGAGCAGAAAACTTTTCTTTAATCGGCGCGAGCAAACCTTGGAATGCAAGCTCGGCCAACTGCATGTCAGATAGCTTCAAACTATAGCATCGATTCCTAGTGTCACGGAATCGTTGAATGTACTCCTTGACGGTCTCATCCTTCCTCTGCCTGATAGCAATCAAATCAGAGATCTTCATCTCATTGAGACCAGAAAAGAAGTATTTATGGAACTGCTTCTCCATGTCGGACCACCCTGTGACTGATCCTGCTGGCAACGATGTAAACCAGGTAAACGCCGGCCCTGATAGTGACAGAGGGAAAAATCTGAGCCTGAGTCCCTCCTCAGAAGCAGCCTCACCACACTGAGCCAAGAATCGGCTCACATGTTCGATGGTGGTCATATCATCTTGCCCGGAGAATTTGGAGAAATCCGGCACTCTGTAACGTGGAGGAAGTGGCACTGCATCAAAGTAAGATGGGTACGGGTGCCGATACAACCTCGCTTCATCTTTAGACTTCAAGCCGAATTGATTCTGGATCACCTCGGCTATCTTTTGTGACCAATCGGACTGTTGATTTCCATGTGGCATCCCATCAGCTATGTCCATCACATAGTTATTGTAATCTCCGACCATACGCTGATGTGAAGGAACCTCTGTACGTAGCCTTGCAGCAGCAGGCTGTTTCTCTTGTTCGTTCAGAGTCCTGGCATACTTTTCACCATGTGGGCCGACTATGGTTCCATCGGCCATCAACAGAAATCCGCTGGCCAGTTCAACAGGAGGTGGTGGAGCAATCGGCATCTGTGGAGCAACGGTCATTGTATTATCTGCAGTTTCTTTGCCTCTTCCTGATCCTGATGCTCCTGCAGAATCTGCTATAAATACTGGACCCTTCAAGCAAATAGCATCGTCTACCGCCTTCTTGATAAGATTGTCCAAAGAATTCACCAGGGTGCCTGATTGGTTGATCATTGCATGATGAACAGCCTGGTGAATCATCTCTGACATATTAACCTGGTGCTCCCGAGCTTCAGTTGTCTTTTTGATCAACTCTGGATCCGGGAGAGGACCTTTGAGTATAGGACCTGAACGATTACGCCCAAACTGACCAAGGCAGAGCTTCTCAAACGCATCTATCTGGGCCTGAACTGCATCCAACTGAGCTTTGGACAGATCGGCCTTCGTAATGGGCATGGTCACCTCAGGCGCCCTGTTCTTGTCGTTCTTCGCCTTCTCAGCAGCTTCTTTCTCAGCAGCAAGTCTTGCTGCGGTTTCTTGTTCAGCATCAGACGACGACATCTTGGATTTGTTTCTCGTGTCCCACTGGGCGTGCCAAAAATGTGTTGACGCAGAAAATCGGCGGACGTATCTCCCGCGTGCAGCACACGATGACCGGGGAGAGTCTGCTTCACTCCAGTGCCAGTCTACACTCCAGTTCAGGTTCGCGGCGTGCCAGTCAATTTGACCTGAAATTGACAAGGGGATAAAACAGTTAAATTGCTCTATGATTGTGCCGGCTCTATTTCAGACGATGGAGTAGCGTCGAATTGTAGCCAAGACCCAATCAGACACGCATCGGCCGATACTGATCGGACCTCAAAATCGGACCTCAATGATGACGTCAATCGGACCGAATGATCGGACCTCAATCAGACACCAGATCGGACTTCAGGATTGGACCAATCAGGATCGGACCTTGATTGATATAACAGACCAGCCTTTAAATAATGAAATAAAGCATAAAACAAGGCCAATATGTAAAATAATGGATCAGCTGTGTCTTGAAACAAGATATTAAATAATCACAGTGTAAGCCGATACATTGTCCATCATGTCTAATTGCCAGTTTGACTCATCTTATCGTACCATCTAACCAACCGATCGGACTATAGCCTTTTCAGAGAAATCTAGCTCCGACGTAGGGAATCTAGATTTCTCCAACTATGATCAGATCAGATAGCTAGATAACCAGATTCGATTCATCAACCTGTCAATTAAACAAGATGCTCGCACAGGTGTTGATCAGATTAAGCAAAATAAGCAGGCAAAACATTAACAGATACGTTCTGATTCTAAGATATGCTACTGAACAATTAAGCAAGATCCAGCTCCGACGTAGGGAATCTACACCACACTTAACATTCAAATAGCAATAAGGCATAACCAAAGCTTTCTTTAACTAATCAAGATGAACCTAGCTCCGACGTAGGGAATCTAGACCAAGCATGACAGTTAAAGATTAATCTAAGCGCATTACACAGATCCAGCTCCGACGTAGGGAATCTACACCAATGCAATGCTCAAAGAACAACCAGATTAAACCACAAAGCAAGATCGGACATAGAACGATGCTGTAAGATAAATATTGCTTAAATCGGACCAAGACCTGTGCTCAAAGCCGTTGAAGAAGTAGAATTGATTCACATGGCGTAGATCTAAAACCAATCTAGCAACTCCAACAAACCGCAAAGACTATCTTTAGTAACCAAGATTATTCTAGCTCCGACGTAGGGAATCTAGACTAATCTTGATACCTAGCTCCGACGTAGGGAATCTAGGCTTAAAGTATAGTCCGATAAACGATAATCTGTTGAATAATCAATATTGATCTAGCTCCGACGTAGGGAATCTATATCAATCTTGATTATCCAGAGATAAATCGGTTGAACAGTATAAACGAGAAGGGGCGATGCGCCTCAATTCAAAGCCTATACTAGTTCGATAAATTGACTAACTTACTGGTAAGCCGGAGATCAGAACTGATGCAGCCCGTCCACCAATGAGCTTCGTCGGTAACTACTACTAGGGTTTTGGCGTGAAGCCGGGTTGTATTGAATTGTGAGAATTGTTCTTTACAATAGACGAGGGTTCATATTTGTACCCTGGTCATGGAGAGTCCTGATCGGACCAGACTAACTAAATAAGGTAAACTAAACTTAAGATACAATGGGACTCTTAAACACCTTCTGAAAAGGAAATAGTCCCCGAATCTGACACGTTTCTTCCTCAGCCGACGCGCCTTCCTTCTTGCACTCGTCATCGGGTTGGATTTCTACCTCATCGGACCCCTTTTCGGTAACGGTTTCCTTCTTTGTCGCCTTCGGCCTTGACAAGTCAACGGGTCCACCGCGCAGCCTCATCCTCACCACGTCATCATCTGACCCACATGTCAGGTGCGAAAATCCGGTGTCAACAAACAGAGTTTAGGATAACCAAACCAGCGTGCAGGAAGAAGCAGAGGCCAGGTGGGACCCAGACCAGGTCGGGCGACCTGGTGGGGTCGGGCGACCTGGGGGTGATTCCCCTGGTTCTGATCTCTCTCGTTTCGTTCTGTAGCATTCTGATAGGCTCTGTTTCGCGTTGGATCACTCTGTTTTCCCGTTGCAGGTCTCCCCCACACTTGTACCTTTATTCAAAACAAGTGGAAACACAAAACACAATCCTAATACACTAAACAATTTATTTTATTCAATAACTTAGAGGCACATTACATGATAATCAAAGGAAATAAATGAAATAAATAAATTGAAGGGAAACTAATGTGCCTATCCTAATCCAAAGCCTAGGGAATCTAGGGTGCATGGTAGAGATTTTCATCCCCAGCAGCTTTGGCAAAGCGCTTAAGCTTCACGGCTGTTGATTTGCGAAGCATCTCAAAGTCGTCTTGAAGACTTATGCGCTCAAGTCGCTCTTCTGCGAACTTCTTCTCCAATTTTGCATGGTCACGACCGAGTTGAGTAATCAACTCTAGCAACTCAGCATTGGAGGGAGCCTTGGGGGACTTCTCTTCATCATCACTTTCATATTGGCCCCTAGGCCTGCGAATTGGAGGAGGCTTGATGTGCCTCTTGATCTTGCCGGCGGGTGAAGATTCCACCGACTCCTCCAATTCCTTCCTCTCCTCAGGTGTGAGGGGAGGGAACAGCCCCTTACCATAGCCACCACCGGGTTTCCTTTCTCCAAAGACCCGGAAACGTGGCTCTGGGGTGCTGGCAGGAGAGTAAATGGACACATCGGACGTATAATGATACGCCATGACGTCGTCCCATTTATTCCTGACCACCTCCTTCAGCTTTTCCCCTAGTTGAAGCTTGGGGAGTCCATCCCCCTTGATTGGAGCGGTCGCCGGCGTCATCTTCGGAGTCAATTGCCCCGTCGTCGGCCTTCTGTACGGGCTTGACGCCCGTGCATCACGTCTCTGGAGCCTCATCGGAGACTGAGACCGTGCCGCCGAACGAGAACGTGATCGGCCGACCCCCTGGTGCGGCCTCTCGCGTCCTCCTCAGGCGGGAGGCTGGCGAGTGGGGATACTACCACGGCCATGGCCTGCTCCAGGTTGGTGGACACCAATTGGTTGGCTGGAGTGGGCTCTCCATCTAGATCGAAGGTCGATCGGGATTTGGGGTGACCCTTTGCGGCCATTGCTCGGGATTTGGAAGGTGTGGTTTAGTGAATTCGGAGTGTGGGCGAGGAAGATCTCAGATGAGAGGGGAAGAAGAGGATGGTTGAAATTTTAAAGAAGAATTAACCCTCTTCTCGGATCCCTCAGAGGATGAATCGCTTATCCACCGCGGAACGGCTTCAGAGACGTTGGAATGAGACGTTAGCAAAGGGTAGGGCTGATCGGGCTCGATGGCAGATCGGCCGACCTGGTGGGATCGGCCGACCTGGCCTTGAGCCCGGTCGCCCTCTTCCTTTTTGTGTACTACGTGACAGGTTCATTTTACCCCAAAATGTGTGCAACCAAGTTCTAGGGGTTAAGGACTTAGAGCAAAGTGAAATCATAGGTGGGAATTATCCATGACCAAGTTGATCACATCAAATTCTTCATCTATTTTATCAGGCTCAAGGAAAACTTTTAAACGTTGACCATTTACCTTGAAGAGGTTACCTTCATCATCTTGGAGTGTGATTGCCCCATGCGACGAGGTCTCCACCACAACGAATGGTCCTTCCCATTTGCTCTGGAGTTTTCCATGCCCAAAAAGCTTCACCCTGGAATTAAAGAGTAATACCTTATCTCCAGAGTGGAACTCCTTCACCTTGATCCTCCTGTCATGCCATCTTTCGGTTCTATCCTTGTAGATTTTGGCACTGTGGTATGCTTTGTCTCTCCATTCTTCCAGCTCTGACAGCTGCATCCTTCTCATCTGTTGGGTTGCTGACAAATCCATGTTCCACTTTCTTATGGCCAAGTGTGCCCGATGCTCTAGCTCAACTGGTAAGTGGCAAGTCTTGCCATAAACCAGTTGATATGGGGACATCCCGATTGGTGTTTTGTATGCCGTTCGGTAAGCCCATAGAGCATCTGGTAACTTGCTCTTCCATCCTTTTCCCATCTCTGTCACGGTCTTCTGCAGAATGTTCTTGATTTGCTTGTTTGATGTTTCTGCTTGACCGCTTGTCTGGGGGTGATAAGGAGTAGCTATGTTGTGCTTCGCCCCCAGTTCTGCTAGAAACTTCCGGAAGGTCTTGTCGATGAAATGTGACCCTCCATCACTGATCACCATCCTGGGGGTTCCAAAACGTGGAAAGATGATCTCATGGAACATCTTTCGCGCGTGTTTGGAGTCAGCGGCTCGACAGGGTATTGCTTCAACCCACTTTGAGACGTAGTCCACTACCACCAGGATGTACTCGCTGTCATAGGATTTGACGAAGGGTCCCATGAAATCAATGCCCCACACATCAAACAACTCAACTTGTAAGTTGTTTGTGAGTGGCATAGCATCTCTTGCAGTGATCCCTCCGTGTTTCTGGCACTGCTGGCATCGTCGAATGAATTCCTTTGTATCCTCATACATTGTGGGCCAATAGAATCCACTCTGCCAGATCTTCGACCTTGTCCTGAACGCCCCGTAGTTTCCTCCATATGGGGCTGCATGGCATTGCTCAATGATCTTTCTTGCTTCGGTTGTTGGTACACATCGTCTGAGCATGCCATCTGAACACACCCTGTACAGGTATGGTTCATCCCACAAATGGATTCTACTCTCATAGATAAGCCTTCTCTTATTCTCCCCGGGTGGCACATATCCTGCAACCATAAAGTTGACGATGTTTGCATACCAGGGGTCGGAAGCAGTTACCTTGAGTAGGGTGTCGTCCCGCAGAAAGTCATTTATCGGTAGATCCTGCGTGTCAGTAAACTGCATACGCGACAAATGATCTGCTACTGAATTCTCTACTCCCTTTTTATCTTTAATTTCTAAATCAAATTCTTGGAGTAGGAGAATCTAGCGGATAAGGCGAGGTTTAGCATCTTTCTTGGTAAGCAAATATTTCAAAGCAGCGTGATCGGTGTAAACAATCACTTTGGCTCCTACCAAGTAAGATCTAAACTTGTCTATAGCAAAAACTACTGCCACAAATAGTTAAGTTGAGCTCCTGTCAAAGTTTTGCTCGCATACGAGATAGCATGATGGTTCTTATCTTTGGTTTGTCCTAGGACAGCACCAACAGCATAGTCACTGGCATCACACATTATCTCGAAAGGTAGCATCCAGTCAGGGGGTTGAATGACTGGCGCTGAGATGAGAGCATTCTTTAGAATGGTGAAAGCATGCAAACACTCATCATCGAAATCAAATGGCACGTCCTTGGCTAAAAGGCTGGTGAGGGGCCTAGCTATCTGAGAAAAATCTCTAATAAAGCGCCGGTAAAACCCCGCATGACCTAAGAAGCTGCGGATCCCTTTGACATTGGTGGGAGGTGGAAGCTTTTCAATGACCTCGATTTTTGCTCTATCCACCTCTATTCCTCTTTTGGACACCAAGTGTCCTAGCACTATACCCTCTCGGACCATGAAATGGCACTTTTCCCAATTTAGCACCAGGTCCTTGTCTCGGCATCTTTGTAGCACCCTATCTAGGTTCTGCAGACAATGGTCGAAAGTCTTTCCATAGACTGAAAAATCGTCCATGAAAACTTCCATAATCTCTTCTATCATGTCTGAGAAGATAGACATCATGCACCTTTGGAATGATGCTGGTGCATTGCACAACCCGAATGACATTCTGCGGTATGCATACGTTCCATAGGGGCAGGTGAAGGTGGTCTTTTCTTGATCATCGGGGTGGATGGGAATCTGATGGTAGCCGGAATACCCATCAAGAAAACAGAAGAAAGAGTGGTTCGCGAGTCTCTCTAACATCTCATCGATGAAAGGGAGCGGAAAGTGATCCTTCTTTGTTGCCTTGTTGAGTCGGCTATAATCAATGCACATCCGCCACCCAGTAACGGTACGCTGAGGAATCAGCTCATTTTTCTCGTTACTCACGATGGTCATACCTCCCTTCTTGGGCACTACTTGGACAGGGCTGACCCATTCACTATGAGGGACGGGATAGATGATCCCGGCGTGCAGAAGTTTTAAAACTTCCTTCTTCACGACTTCCCTCATCGCATTATTTAGCCTACGCTGAGGCTCCCTGGAAGGTGTAGAGATTGGATCTATGGGAATGCGATGGGTACAGAGAGCAGGGCTTACTCCCTTCAAATCCTTGAGGGAGTACCCGAACGCCGAGCGGTGTTTCTCGAGCACCTTTACGAGTCTATCACTCTCGTCCTGCGATAGCTTGTCACTAATGATGACAGGGGTGTCCCTGTCTTCATTTAGAAAGACATAGCGAAGGCCAGCGGGCAAGGGTTTTAGCTCTACGTGTGTCTTAGGTGGCTCCTCAGTTTCAAGCGGCTTAGAAGCGTCATCCTCTTCTTCTATAAAGTCGTGAACATGTTCTTCGAGGAATGACTCAAAAGGGTCGCTAGGTTGTAGGGATTTCACTTCCTCAGCTGGGTTAGGTCCTACCAAAGGTTCAACTATGGAATTCTTGACCCTGGCTAAAGGTATAGTGAGAAGATTTCTTCCTATTTTGGCTAGAAGGTTTCCTTACGAGGTTACATCTTGAAAGAGGCCCTCGATAGGGTGTCCTACCAGGAGGTCAAAATCTAATGTCTCAAAGACGTAAAAGTCTAGAGCCATCTCAATCCCATGGTGAACGAGGAGAAAGTCTCGTACTATGTCGAGACTCTCGAGAATTTGACCTGAGGGTGTTCTAAGAAGTTTTGACGTTGGGGCCATCTTTTTACGTCGTCCAAGGACG
>CM014270.1:39333050-39385008 GCA_004135705.1 Alloteropsis semialata
CCATGTAAAAATCAAGGAAAGGATCAAATACCTGGCATCGGTGTGTCGATGGCAATTACATAGAATGGATATACAAGATGGGGATGGCCATGTAGGTACAGAGGATTTTGTGAACCCGAGTGTGCTTTGGCCAGCTGCCCTGCCTTGTGGTCAGTTGGTGTGGAGGGATTGTTGGTCTAACCCCTGAATCATCCGCATAAATCCATGTAGACTACTCCTGATGTGTCGTAGTCAATAGTATGGGCCTTGTTGCATACATATTCTTACGTGCACTGACCCACTGATCTTGCTTTGATCATTGAATACCAATTGCATGCTGTGGGATGTGATCCTCTTCGCTAAATTTGTACTGTTTTAGTTTGAAAATTCATGCCACGGGTGGTGACACCAACCGGTACCAATGTGGCCATATAGGTACCGGGTGGTGCCACCACCCGGTACCAATGAGCTCGCAGAATTATTGGCCGTTGGACCCGGTACCAATGCTTCCATTGGTACCGGGTCCTTTCCATCCGTGACCGATTACGGTGGATGGATGGCGGGTTCTCTGGTAGTGGCCCCACGACCACATTACGATGTGGTTCCCAATTGGCGAGCTATTGTATTGATCACATTACTTGTAAGCTAGTGGCCTACCTTACATATGAGGCTAATTTCCAGTTGTGTTAGGTCGTCATTATATCTTTAATGCAAAGTATGAAACGATATTAAGAAAAAAAACGTGGGATAACATCAAAACAGTATTTCCTTTACTGAAAAGCTAGTAAGCAAATAGATTTGGTTCTTTTGTATGGTGGAAGGTGACATTTTCCCATTCCTTTATGGCTCATGAGCAATCATATGTATGTTGACAAAAGTGAAAGTTTTTCTGACAAAACAGATCCTTTTCGGACCTAGCAATTTGCTTACATTTTATACTTCCTTCGACCACTTTGTTCACCTAGATTATAATATATGATCTGAAGGGATCAACGAAACAAAGATTTTTACATTTTTATTTCAATAATTTGGGGCTAGTTTAGGATTGCATTATGAGCTCAATATATTTTTATGTGAAAAGGATAGCACACCCTTTTTATAGGTGGATCCCAACATACTACATAAATTAACTATATCTAAGCTCACATTCTTTTGGGGCAAGTTTAAGCATGCATTATTATGAACTCAATTTTCAATCCCTTGTATGGTTATATAGTATATCCATTCCTCATTTGGGATAGGGACAGCAATAGCACCATTTTGATGGGATGAAGATAGTATATGTGTAGGACCCGCCATCACATGCATGGTGCCCAAATAAAGTTTCGATGCCGATCCATCAGACGTATTTATTCACATGGCCTCTAAGCCCTGATATAATATGTCGACGATATGACTCGTTATTAGTTGTTAACCATCCAACTCCAGTCTGAACCCGACACAGCCACAACGATATATTAATCCCTGTAGCTTATATCAAATGAAAGAGAAGATCGATACTACTGAGCTAGAAGCTATTGGCTACTACTTAGTTTTAGTGCCGACAATGACTAATCTGTATCTCCAGGAGTAGTCCATTAGAGAATAACAGACTGAAAAAAGGTACTTTAGGGACCACTGATCAATGCTTTAATTTGTTCACCTACTGGGAGTTCTAGTTTTCTAATTTAAGCTTACAAACTACATATATGCAGCACTTCTAGATCCCTATATTGTATATGGTTTGGCAGAATCACTACGAGTACCATCCCCACTACAGACCAAACTTTCTAAAAGCGAACCAACTACTTGCATACTTGCGCTCTGCAAGAACTGTTGGATGGATATATATTTAGGGCATTAGAGCCGACATGGGTTGCCCAACTCATCCAACACTACTACACAAAGGACCTTTGGTTCGGTATCTTTAGTCCCAGTCATATTTGGGTCCAAGACTAATGTTTGCATTTAATTTCGGTTGAAACCACCAACCAGGACAAAATGGTATGTTTTATTTCCATGGATATCTATCTATATCTGTACGTGAGTCATAATAATATTATTCATATTTTTGTATTGACCACATCTTCATGTTATGAAAATGAAAGATGCTATCTTACTGTCCCCAAGAGTCGTGACAGTTGAAGAGACACTCTGCGGATTTATACTCGGTGAGGTCGTGAACAAGAATCGGATGTTCTATTGGGATGAAAAGGAATTCGATAAAAGAAGAAAACATTAGGCATTTTGTAAATTTACGTATATATGAGCCTTTTCAAAACTTGGTGTAAATATTAATATGCGCTTTTCAAAACTTGTTGTAAATATATATTTAAGTTTAATATTATTAGCTTATATATAAATGTTATTATTATTAGTTTAATTTTTGTGTTGTATAATATGTATTGAACATATATATATTATACAGGTATAATATGTATACATGTACAAAAGAAAGCATAAAAAGAAAAGGAAAACAGAAAACATAAAAGAAAAAGAAAACCGAAACGAAAGAAAGTAGGACTATAGTCCCGGTTGGTATCACCAACCAGAACTTAAGGGGCTCCTTCCTGAGCGCGGCGTGGAGCCCATTTTAGTCCTACCTGGTGATACTAACCGGGACTAAATGACTCTTTTACTCCTGGGTAAAAGGTCTTTAGTCTCGGTTGAGAAACCGGGACTATAGCCCGTTCCCAACCGGGACTATAGACCCTTTATGCCATCATTTAATATAGGTTGGCTAGGGCTAGATCTTAGTAGTGGGTGTTCTTCTTTCCCTGTTATAATTTGTGTTTGTTCGTTTGGTCAGGTTCGCAGCTCTCAGTTGTGGGTGCCCCGTTCTTTGGTTTGGTCAAAGTTCTGCGCAGCTCCTCTGTTATAATTTGTGTTTGTTCGTTTGGTCAGGTTCGCAGCTCTCAGTTGTGGGTGCCCCGTTCTTTGGTTTGGTCAAAGTTCTGCGCAGCTCCTACTTGGGCCCTTTCCCAATAACTCCTTTTTATTATTTTTTATCGCTTCTTTTCTTAAAAAAATTACACGCTACATTCTTATTCAAAATATAAATCATTTAGGCATGCACATGCACGGTAAAGAAAAAAATTACACGCTACATTCTTATTCAAAATATAAATCATTTAGGCATGCACATGCACGGTAAAGAAAGAGTAAGATGGCCTCTCAGTTGATGTTACTACGCTGCTAGTTCTTTCAATGCAAGCTTTAAACTCTCTCTCTCTCTCTCTCTCTCTCTCTCTCTCTCTCACATTAACTATGCTTAATAAGTAAGTCAAGAGTCAAAACAAGCAAGATCGAAAAGGAGCTAGTTTCGTAACTTCGTAAGTACATTTTCAAAATATAAGAAAATGGAAGAGCTTGACAATAACCTATAGCTATTTTCAAAATATATTGGATTCCTGTAAAGCAGTAGATGCCGCTGACGGCGGGACAGTCGTGCTTTATAGGAATCCATTATAGCAAACAAGGCGTGAATAGGCCCCACTCATCAGATCTGATGGCCGTTCAAAACTGCCCGATCTCACCAAGACATCAACCAAAAGTTGCGGCAGGGGCAATGGCGAATATAAGTGTCGATGCTAGCACGGTGGCCTGTCCAAGCTTAACGCTGACATATATACGTATCAAAATATTTATCGCCGTTGATTTTTTCTTAAGTATTTGACCTTTCATTTTATTTAAAAATTTTATGCAAATATGCAAAAGGATATGTCACACTTAAAGTAAATCACAAACAAAACAAATAATATACACTAATACACATAATATTTTAAATAAAATGAATAGTCAAAATCGTGACAAAAATAAATGGCTGAACTGATTGCATGCTTTTAATACAATTGATAAAAAACGTCATGGAATTGATGTATATATGATCTGTACCTCAAAACTCATTGCATGCATTAATACAATTGTTAAGACGACGACGAAAGATGATGCATATATAATGACTGTGCGCCGCAGGAATGATCGATCCATACAAGTTGACATGATTAATTGTCACTCATCGGCCCGAACACAATGCCGAAAGTACAATCTACAATTAAGTACCCCTGTTTGCAAAATTAAGATCTCCAATTAAGTAGTAATCCCCTGTTTGCAACTTTAAGTAAAATATACTCATAATGGATATGAAGGATAAGGAAAGAGGAAAACGTGTAAAATATACAAAACTATACAGCATACCTTGTGGACAAAGATACATCGATATAATTATATTGTAGATACGGCATATCCTATTTCCTGGATATAAGAGTAATATCAGTAGACATATGCTACTCCCTCCATTGGAAACTGTAAAACAGATTTCATTTCTTTGAACATGACTTTGACCAAAAAATTTCCTTATCACTATTTTAATTATGTCATTTGGACAAGAATATGAACAAAACTATAACTTTCATTATGAATTTGATACGAATCTAATAATACCAATTTTTGCATCATAAAAGTTAAGTAGTAATAGATGAATTGTCCAAACCAGATGAAATATTCCTTATAATTTAGAAAGGAGGGAGTAGGAAACAGTACACTTCAGTCATGTTAATTAGTAAAAAGAGGATGAGAAAATATTAATTCCAAACATGTAGGCGGAGCTACATGTGTAAGTATATATATATACTCTAGAGAAAATCTGATTTGAGCAAAGCAAATGTGCATCTATCTAATATGCAAAGACGCCATCATGTTTATAACAGCAACCCCAATAATAACAACATGCTCTGGCTCCTACCCTGACGTGCACAAATCTAAAAGAACACAAATTTACCCTAACTAAAGCGCCAATCCCACAGGGGACTTGTAACTGGTTAGATATATATTCCTATATATATAAGAGTACTTTTTTAACGGGTTAGATATATAAGAGTATGTGTTTGAAAGTTTCTTTTTTTGGGTGGGAAGTATGTGCTTGAAAGTTGAAACGACCCAAATATATAACAGTTTAACATATTCCTATAATTTTCTCTTAGCAATCATGTTGCAGTGGTCCTCTTTAACCAAATATAGGTTTTGACGTCCTAAATATATATCCATCCAACAGTTCTTGCAGAGCGCAAGTATGCAAGTAGTTGGTTCGCTTTTAGAAAGTTTGGTCTGTAGTGGGGATGGTACTCGTAGTGATTCTGCCAAACCATATACAATATAGGGATCTAGAAGTGCTGCATATATGTAGTTTGTAAGCTTAAATTAGAAAACTAGAACTCCCAGTAGGTGAACAAATTAAAGCATTGATCAGTGGTCCCTAAAGTACCTTTTTTTCAGTCTGTTATTCTCTAATGGACTACTCNGCCTTGTCCATATGTGCTCTTTTAGCCCAAAAACCTGTGTAAACATAATTCCTCCAAAAACACATGCATATGCGAAAACGTTCCGGTTATAGAGTATGATCATTAGTTTAGATATGAAATTCATGCCATTATTGAAGATAAACAAGGGTAAAAGTGTGTCACTAAGGAGCGTCAACAACCCCAAATGCATGCAATTCGTACAAATGTGTGCAGAAGGAGATCTCATGGAGAAAACACTCATGGAAGCTGCCCAAATCCTACAAAAAATAAGCAAAGTGGCAGCCATGCAAAGAGATTGGAAAAATCGTCTTTCAGGAAGGGCTGAGCAAGAACCCCGTGTAGGAGTGCTTGCTGGAATTTTCAGAAAAGAGACCTCGGAAGCAAGGGAAGAACAACCGAAACATGAAAAGCTATGAGAGCAACCCATGATGAAGAAGCACCAGTCCGTGATATAAAATAGAGTAAGCCAAGGGAGGAAAAAGGGAGAAGTCTAGCAAACGCAAAGTCGCTAAGGGAATTCGAGCAAATGGATTGGATCCCGATTGACTTTGGCGAAATATTCGACAAAGGGAGACCACACCCGAATCAAAAGAGGTCCATAAAAGCCATAGAGTCAGATTTCCCACCGGATCAACACTCGGGATATATATTGGACAAGGGATCGGCCGGAGATATTATTCGAAAGCTTTTCAATGAAGACGAGGAGATAGAACCAGATCGCATCGCCGAAGTGAAGAAAATAATGGGAGTAAAACCGGAATCATCATCATTCGCGCACCTAGCCATGGTGAATGCGTACGGAGGCAACATCGACCGAGGTACATCGCTGCCCACTCCGCACATAAGCTGCACGATAAATGGAGAAATCCTTTGCAAGGCTTTATGCGACACCGGAGCCCATGTAAGTGTTGTGTCCTCTAAGGTCTATGATGAATTTTTCAGTAAAACTGTGAATCTTGCTCCTACACCTACTAAATTAATCATGGGAGATGGTAGAACAACCAGACCTTTAGGCATCCTTAGAGATCTAGATGTTGCCATCTCGAGTAAAACTATTCCAACCGACTTTTTCATGCTTGATGCTTGCCATGATGATCATGATGACATAATTCTTGGTAGGCCTTTTCTTAATTTGAATGCATCAACAGGAATATATATGGGTCCCATGATCCTGCCTTGAAGAATCTTTCTCTCGTTTTTTAAGAAAAAGTAAAGAATTAATCGAACAGGAATCTCTCTTGCATTACTATTCTCGATCAATCCAATCCCCTTTGGATCGATCAACGTCATGTCCAACGCCGACCAATGTGGCAATCATTAGAAGCACTAGGTAGCAAAATAACGCTCACGGCGCAATGTCCTCGCGTCTGCTGAAACTGTAATTTTAAACAAAAGGAGTTGTCATATCAGCAAACGTTTTCTCATTATTATCAGGAAAAAAACCAAATGAGGTTAATCAACAAATGCCTTTTTCATCAGCGGAGTTTTTTTTTATCAATCATCAGCGGAGTTAGTTGATGACAAATAAATCCGAACTGAAGAATAAAATTCGGTGAACTACTGTCCAAAAGAAAAGGGTGTCCTAATTGTTGGTTGATGTGGTGGTTACTGTTAAGTTTGCACCACAAGTTAACACTTGTTAGTCTCTCACTGGATGCCGCCTCAGGGTGTCTTGGCCTTGTTTAGTTCGTGCAACTATGGTTGCAACTTTACTGTAGCAATTCTAAATCTAATATTAGGAGGACTAAACATGATCTAATTATAAAACTAATTACACGGATGGACGGGAAATCGCGAGACGAATCTATTAAGCCTAATTAATCTGTCATTAGAGATTGGTTACTGTAGCACGATGTTGTCTAATCATGGCCAAATTAGGCTCATTAGATTTGTCTCGCAAAGTTAGGGGGGTTATGAAATGGGTTTTGTCATTAACTCACGTTTAATACTCTATGCATGTAAGATTCTCTTTGATGAATAGTGAAGTTGGATGAATAATGAAGTTTGTTGTAGGAACTAAACAAGGCCTAAAGTTTCAAACTCTCAATGCTGGACGACAAGGCGCCATCTATATTTGAATGTATGAAGTATCTAGTGGAACGCTGTGTAGGTGTGATGGGACTTAAGCGAGGTTATAATAAGGCTTGACTTTAAATCTCCTAATGATTACCTAGGATAGGTTTAGATGGAGCAGATGTGCTGCGTCCATATGCATGAAGTGATAAGCAAGTTGAGACCAGAATCTGTCTCGACTTTTGGCGCGGGCCGAACAAATCCATTCACCAAACCCAAAATCGCCGAACAACCACGACCAAGTGACGGCGCTGGTATTGGTCCGACATAGCTTACGGACAAAGCGTACCCTCACATTATTAGGAATGGTGATCGAGTGTACATCTATTCAACCACAAGATCTAGTTCGAGTCTCAAACTTTGCATCTAAATGATTTTAAGAGCATACGTACGAATGATACGTTTGTTTAGCAGTATATAATTTTATGCTGCAGCAGCAACAAGAGCGTAAACCCCACCTCTAGCTGCTACATCCAAAGCAGCTCCATCACATCACATCGCATTAGCGGCGCGGCCGCCGCGGCTCAGACCAACCGTACGGAGCCGGCCGCCCACAAACAAACTGCTTGGCCGGTGCCGCTTTCCCTCCCCTTTGTTGACCTCGCAGACGCCAGGGAGTAGGCACCACGTCTCGTTAGCTTCGGCCGGCCCGGGGTAGGAGAGGGCGGGGATCGCTGCTACACTGCTCCCGATCGTGCCCTTTTCTTGCTAATTTCGTTGCCAAATCGGTGTTAGTTCAGCAGAATCTAGCTAGCTCGGCATCGTGTCGGTACTATATATCACTATCAGATGCGTGATCTCTGCCTTGCTTGATGGGTCTCCCTACCTGTGTAGGCCCCTTGTTTATGCGTTTTCGGCTGTCGGTCTTAAGTGTCTTGACTAATGGATGCGCGGAGTGATGGATGAGCTACGTACCACTTGGATGCCAGGCCAGTGCCAATTAAACACACAGAGAAAACTCGAGAAAAAAGTTTTTACATTATTGTATTTATTTATTGGCTATTTTTATTGACCAGCTTTATTTATAGTACGACTAATATTGGTAAAGCATTTACTAAAATAATAATGTATATTTAATTTGTTCCAAAAGTTGCCGACAGGACGAAGCTAAGCAATGTGTATCTGAAAGCATATAATTCAACTAGTGGTACTGCAATTACCACGAAATGTACATGTATTCCATGTCAGAATTTGGTCATGAATTTCTATTTGTGATATGTATATAATTCCATTTTATTTGTATTGGAAACAAAGCATTAGTATTTTGCATTTGTTTCTAGATTACTGGTATGCATAAATATTTATATTTTGTCTGCAAAACAGAGAGAGAGAGAGAGATAGCTTTGCACTTTTAAAAACGAAGACAAAATTTTTGTCTCGAAAAATGTTACAATAGATATTTATTGTGCGATAAATAGTGGAACACTTTGTGTATTTTTGCACGTATTTGACTGCAATTTTAAATATGTAACTATAGAAAGAAAATCAGCCTACATATTAAATTTAGCTACTGTATAAGAAGTACTAGTTGAGACTCTGTGTACTACTTTAGTATAGTCTAACCGTGGCTGACGTTGCTTAAAGAGGAAACTGACATGATGTAATGTGACCCGCAAGAATGGCGGAAAAGTTGATGGATTTGTACCCACTAACTTTAGTATACACGGCTCGTATCCACATAATTCGTTACTATTTTACTCGTTGGAGATGCCCATTATTGGAATGGTAAGCTGGGTGTATATGCATAATATGCTTGCCTACGTGCAACTTTATGCTCTCTTTTGATTAGTCGTCGCCGCGCGTTTACTTTATGAGGTAGACGTTAACAAAGCTTAGCAGGGCTTATCACCAAACATGTTGATGATGGGCACTTAACACACTGCGTGTTCCTTACAGAGCTATAGTGGAAGGAACAGAGGATGTAGCAAACTATGTCCGCACTAGAGGTGGTCTTATCGAGTTCTTCTTCACCAAAAAACGATAGAGATTTAGCAATGTACATCGTCCTTGGATGATATATCATATATCATTTGGTCTGCCTTCTTTCTTCCCAATTTTTTTGCCGTGATATAATGTAATAATATAAACCAACATTCCTTTTTTTAAAAAATATATAAACCAACATTCATTTTAAAAAGTATATAAACTAACTTATGTTCAAAGATCTCTGCAAATGGTTGGACAAATTACCATTTTCTAGGATTTTACTAGACATGAATGCCAAGCTCCCAAAGTTTTGTTTATGTGGTTTCCTTACACAACGTTCTCTTTTCAGTTTTCACGCTAGGCATTCACATCAATATTTTTATTACCACATAAATGCGGCAAAGTCACCTTACGACATTTGCAGGACACTTTTCTTTTGGTGTTCACTAGGCATACTAGTAGAAGACACGAAGAGAGAATGAGTTTCTAGCGCAAAGTAAAACCACTTGAATCCTTGTGTGATAACCACTGGGCCACTATTTTGGGCGTTTCAATTGCGTACAGTACTGCTTCATAGAATTTGAAACTTTTAGTTTGGACCTGTCCAGAAAACTCATATGTTTCCGTATTTTTTTTTATCTAATGGGCTCTGTTTCGGCCTGTTACCTCTTCAGGACACTAAGTTGGGCCCAAGAAAAGACGATGCCCGATGGAATTCCTATCCAGCAGTATATTTATTGCTTGGATGCCGAAGCACAACAGATTCATTAGCCATGTGTATGCTATATGCTACAATTTGATTGGGGGCTAATATGGATGGGTGATTAATTAGATTGAGTTTCAAATTTAAAATCCGTTTTTTGTCAAATCGTGAGTTTATTTTTTATCCCATTTGAACCATCATAATACTTAAAATAAAGGTAACAAAGTGAGATTCAATGTATCTACATTTTAAGTATCTTCTTATCTAAAAAAACATTACTTGGAACGTGCTAGTACATCATTTCAATATGGTTTTTTCAACATTTTCAATATATTGTTTCATAATGTTTCCACGAACGCTCCAAGATATCATGCAACGCTACTTGAACCAGCAACATGGCAGCAATACCTTGCAATTCTTCTAAAGGCCTTGTCTAATTGCACTTGGATGAACACTTTTAGCACTATAGTGACTTTGATTACTTCTCAACTATTCAAATGGTCAAGTGGACGTGTAATTTGTTACCCAAACACAGCAAAGAAGGGTTGCTTCAACATTTACATTTTGTTGTGCTCACCATATGATCAGACGTGAATATAATATCCCACTACTTAAAAACACGCCATTCCTGAAAAAACACGGCATTTGTACCCGTTTCAAACTCTCTTGACTAGCCGGTGCTCATGAACAGAACCGACTACTCCCTCTCTTCTAATATGTGGCCTTTTAGGTTTGGTTTGCACATGGAAGACTTACTATATATGATGAGTGAGCCCGATTTGGATGGAACAGTGTGAAGCTACTGCTACTTTTGTGGACAACCTGGTATGTTAGGAACCAGATTATCCATAATTTGGGTATGCCCTCTACCAAGAGCTTAGTTGGTTTCCTGAAGTTTTGTGAATAATTATGTTCTATCAGACAAGGTGATGGTGTGTCTGATAGAAAAGGGAAGAAAAACCAATTCACATGACCCTTGCACCGAGGAAATGTCCAACCACACATTGTAGCGAAAAGGGAACATGACATGCAAGAGTAGGAGTTATTTTGAGAGACGACAAGGGGCAGGTCCGCAGGTTCATGTATCTGCTTGGCGAGTTACTTTCAAGGCAGTGATGCAGAAGAAGTTAAAGCACTGGGCCCCTATCTGACACTATTGTTCGAGGCGTTCCATGAAATCTTAAGATGTGATCAACATACAACTCTGCCAGCCTCTTCGTGTCAAACCTAGCCTTCACGGGCACAAAATGTGCTACTTTTGTTAAGGGATCTACTATGACCCAAATCGAATCATTCCCTTTTTGTGTTATGGGTAATCCTACCAAAAAATCCATACTTATGTCATCCCACATCCAAACTGGTATGTCTAGTGGTTGCAACAGCCCTGCAGGCCTCTGATGTTCAGCTTTGATTCTTCTGCAAGTATCACATTTGGCCGCGTATTCTGCTATTACGACTTTCATGTCTTTCCACCAAAATCATTGTTTCAGATCTTGGTACATCTTTGTACAACCTGGATGTATAGAGTATCTTGAATCATGTGCTTCTTTAAGGATCACTTGTCGTAGTTCATCCTTTTCGGGTACACAGATTCTATCCTTCTTCCATACTGTTCCTTTGTCATCAACTCTAAAAGTGAGAAGGTATCCATTCTGAATTTCTCCTACCATTTCTTTTATTTCCTCACTACCCTTCCGAGCTTCACGGATTCGGTCTTCTATATCATGCTGAATCCTTATCTCGTTCAACTCACTAGTACTGATGATTTCTAAACTCATTTTCTCCATTTCGTTGTACAGTGCCAGCTGACTCTCTTTCACCATAAGATTATTGCAACAGCTCTTACGACTTAATGCATCTGCTACGACGTTAGCCTTGCCGAGATGATAGTGTATGTCCAAGTTGTAATCCTTGCTCAATTCTAGCCATCTGTGTTGCCTCATGTTCAACTCGAACCGAGTGAAGAAATACTTCAAGCTTTTGTGGTTGGCATAGATATCACATTTGTTGCCCATGAGGTAATGCCTCCATATCTTCAATGCATGCACTATGGCTGCCAATTCCAAGTCATGAGTAGGGTAATTTTCTTCATGCTTCCTGAGTTACCGTGATGTGTACGCAACAACTTTACCTTCTTGCATAAGAACACATCCTAAACCTTGTCTAGATGCATCACAATACGCCACAAAATTCTTTTTGTTATCTGGGGTTGTCAAGACCGAGGTAGAGGTAAGGCAGGTCTTGAGCTCTTGAAAACTTGCCTCACATTCATCTGACCACATGAAAGGTATGTTGTTCTTCAACAGTTCTTTCATTAGCTTCACGATCTTGGAGAAATTCTCTATGAATCGACGATAATATCCTGCCAATCCGAGAAAGCTCCTGATTTCGGAAACATTATGTGGTTGCTTCCACTTGGATACTACCACAGTCTTCTCTGGATCCACTGCCACTCCTTCTGGGGTCAACACATGTCCTAAGAAGGTGACTTCTTCTAACCATAATTCACATTTACTTAACTTGTCATAGAGCTGGTGCTGTCGAAACATCTCTAGTACTAAGCTCAAGTGTTCGGCTTGTTCTTCCGCAGTTTCCGAGTAGACTAGGATGTCATCAATAAATACGATGACAAACCTATCTAATGCCTCCATGAACACTTTATTCATCATATTCATAAAGTATGCGGGTGCATTTGTAAGTCCAAATGAGACTACCACAAATACATACTGCCCATGCCTGGTCACGAATGTTGTCTTTGGAATGTCTGATTCCTAAATCTTCATCTGATGGTACCCGGATCGTAGATCAATCTTACTGAAATATCTTGCATTCTTGAGCCGATCAAGCATATCATCAATCCTTGGTAGTTGATACTTGTTCTTGATGGTAACCACGTTGTGCTCGGTAATCTATGCACATCCTCAGATTGTCTCCTTCTTCTTCACAAAGAGTACTGGCGATGTCCATGGTGATGCACTTGGTTTGATGACTCCTTTGTCTAGCATTTCCTTTAACTTCTACTTCAATTCATCAAGCTCATCTGCCGTCATCCTATATGGCTTCTTTGCAATCGGTACGGTTCCCAGTAACAAATCAATGATAATCGATCTCTCTATCAAGGGGCAAACCCGGTAGTTCTTCTGGAAACACGTCTGGGTACTCCCACACAACAAGTACATCTACCAACGTCTTCTCTTCCCTAGAATATACTTGCGAAACTATGCTGGACATCAAAGGTTCCACCTTCACGATTTGTCCACTTGGGTTCTCTATGGTTACCATCCTTGGTGAGCACAATATACCACCCTTGTGCTTGGTCATCCAATCCATTCCGAGAATTATGTCAATGCCTCATGACTTCAATATAGTCAAGTCTGCTAGGAACTCATGCCCTCCTAATACCATCTTTACTGCCTTGCACATATATTTGCATGGTTCCCTAGTGGGGAGGATAGAGTTACGGGGTATGGTCGAGATTCCGAGGATAGGGAGTTTAATGTAACAAACTTAGTTCAAACAAAAGAACCAGTTGCTCCAGTATCAAATAGAATTAATGCTTTGGTATTTTTTACGAGGTACTAACCCATCATCACATCTGGAGCTTCCTGAGCTTCTTCCATAGTCATGTGATTGAGTCTTCCATGAACATTGTTCTAAGGTGTCTTGCCTTGTGATCCCCTGTTTCCATTTGCAGCTTGGTTGTCCTTCTTCTCCGGTAGATGGCGGCTCTATTGCCTGGCTTCCCACATGCAAAGCAAGCAAAACGAGGTAGACTGCTTCCACTTCCATATTTCTACGTTGAGTTGCTTGGCTTCTAGTTGTTCCCCCTGGGGTCTGGTTTCCAAAGCCACGGTTCCCATTGTTCTGATAGCTGCTGCTTTTTCCTCCGTAGTTGTGGTTCATCTGATCCTGACTTGGGCGGTAGTGGTTCTTCTATGGTTAACTGCTCTTTGACTGAAAATTGCCTCCTGGGCGGCGGTGAAAGCTCTTCCTCTAGTGGTACTAGGATCTGTCCCGAGATTGGTGCTCAAACATTATCTTTTTGTCCCTCATACGCCCTTCATGGCCAAGCCTTTCCTTCTCCACATCCATTGCTCTGTTCATGAGGTGGCGGTACAATCTCTCGCTAGCAGACATGATTTTCCTGATCCTAAGGAAAAGTCCACTGTGGAACCAGAACATTTTATCTTCCTCTTCATGAATGACATTGGGTGCATACCTCATCTATTTTATGAAGTGCCTCTCATACTCTTCCACTTTCATAATGCCCTAAGTCATGGTACAGAATTCTTGTGCCTTCTTCATCATGAGGTGACGGGGTATGTGGTGTTCATGAAACGCGTCGCTGAACTCCTCCCAAGTGATGGTATCTGGTTCTGGGTGGGTGGCGCAGTAGCTTTCCCACCAGGCTTTCGCGGAGCCTTCCAGCTGATGGATTGCAATGGCGACGCGCTCTTCATCGGTGCTGTTGGTTAAGTCAAGCTTGGTTTGAATTGTCTTCAGCTAATCGTCAACTTCTAGTGGGTCATCTGAGTAGTCAAAGGGAGGGGCTTCAGCCGGATGAACCTTATAATCTTCCTCGATAGATCTTCTCCCTGCGGGGCCTAACACTGTGCATTTCCATGATTGTTCCAAATGTTCACGACGGCGTCTGCCATACACGGAAGTAGTTGAGTCTGAGCGGTCATCACCTCCGCTTGATTGTAAGTGGTGGGGGTGGTGGCAAATTGCCCTGCGGAGGTAGCGGGGCGTTGACTGGTGGCTTTGGTGCATTGACTTGCGGCTATGGTGCATTGACTTGTGGTTAGGGTAGCCGTGGATTGTTGACTGGATCCTCGTTTGCCACTTCAACCTGAACTTGCAGATTAACAGTGTCCATTACGGGTGCTCCACGTCCTCGGCCTCGGCCACTGCCAGCTTGGCATCCTTGGTTTGCATTGGGGGCAAATATCCCTACTGCTGCTGCTGCTGCATGGAGCTCTTGTAGGCGTTGGACTCGGCAAGTTGTCATTTCACTGCAAGACGACATAATGGTGGTCAGCTAAGGTTAGGATCACTCATTCTATCTTATATGGGGAGTAACATACACACAATAAAGTAAATACTATTATATATAAGTACACTCATGATGAACAATGAACAAAAGCAATTAACTCCATTAAGATGCATTCATTTATTCATTCATCACATTACATAACATTAGTACTTTCCTAAGGCACACTCGTAATTCCTTTAGGATAAAGTACACGCAACGCAACACATATCGTGGTACGCCAAGTGTGAGTGGACTCCACTCATAATGGTACAACGTAGGACACATGGATACATCACATGGACATAAGAATAAATTACTCTAACTCCTAATCATGTGAACTTATTCTACCTCTTGCCATCTGCTTTAGAAGTACTCATCTATTTTTGCTCTCTTTTAGGAGATCAGTTGCCTTTCTTCAGTTTTTGCCGCCAGTAAGGGCCCAAGTAGCTTCCTTTACCGCCTTAGTCTTAGCAGCAGGTGGGAGACTATTGCGCTTGCACAAGTGAAAGGGAAGAGTTGTAGGAGGTAACTGAAAGTTCTCAATTCGGAGTCGGAAGGGCATGTCCCCCCAAATTTCTTCAAGTTCTACGACTCTAGCTTCATCAGACTCTTTCCAAGAAGTCATCGTTCTTTTTGTCTTGTCTTTTAGGTAGAACCCGGCTATTGTCAGATGGGCGGTGTTCCCAATGTTAAGCTGGTTATCTCTGAGTAGTGCCTCTTGCTTCTTCTCATCACACACTCTCAAGTGTTCTTTGGCTACCAACAGTCCTTCTGAGTCCACAATCTTCTCATTGGCCTTGGCTAGGTCACCTCGGATCTTCTGGTTTCCTCTGTCAAGATTCTTCACACGTAAGGTTTGGAACTCTAAGTATCTCTTCAGATCATGGTTCTGGAGCTTAAGCTGCTTGATTTCCTCCTCTTCTTTGTGCTCTCTCAGCAGTATCTTCTCGAGTCCTGGCTAACTCGTTCAGTGCGGCTTGCAGCCCCTTGTTCACTTCTCTAGTCCAAAGTTCCTTTCTGAAATTTGCTCCATATCCTTACGTGTTTGGGTGACTTCATTCAGGTAGGCTTGGTTGGTGTTGAGGAGGTGCACCATGGTGTCCATAGTGGCACGTGCTTCTCTCTCAATGCTGCTTGTGTATAGGTCCAGGTCTAGCAAGTACCTACCTGTCCTCTAAATCTGGTCCCCAACATGTTGGAAAGGTGCCTGCTCCATTTCTTCATATAACTCCGTGAAGTTGTGGGCTCCCTCGAGTGTACATGGGAACAAGTTGAAGTTATTGTCATGGAAACCCAAGTGCCAATTTTCCATCAGGAATTTCTGTAAGAGTCTTTTGGCAGCCATCCATATGGCTGAGCTGATTGTCACTCCAATTCCTTCATCTATCTCACCCTCAGAACCTTCCTCGGGGTTGGGTGTCATCACCACTGCGGCAATCTAGAACTCGTGGATCCCTGCTTCATCTTGGTGACAGTGTAGTGTAGCTTCTCCTTTGGGATGTTGGCGGGTTCGATGATCCTTTCCAACCATTCCACCATCCCATGGTGGTAACGGGCTTGGAACTCCTTGTTTACAGTCCTTAAGTACTACTTTTGGCCATCCATTCCTGCTGAAAATATATCAAATATATTCACCAATCATAGTGATAGGGCTTATTACTAACGAATTCCACGAGTGTTGGTGTTTTGCATTGTTATGCAGGAAATGACACCATGAGCATGGGATGAGATCTGAAAATATTATTATCAAAAACTATCTCAAAAGGCTAATTTTGAGTACGCCATTCCGAAGAGCTCATCGAGGCGATCAAAATGAATATATTATTCATATTTTTTGGAGCTTGGGAGAAAAAGATATGAAACGCCCAATTTATTATGCAGCGCTGACGTCAATGCCGCTGACGTCATCATGGCGCGGTGGGGCCTAGCGGCCCACAGCATGGCCCAGGACGACTGGCGCCACAACCCAACGCACGGTCCAGCGGCCATCAGCACGGCCGAGCAGCACTCCAAGCGAATGTAGGAGCGGGCGCGAGGGAGGCGGCTCGGTCTTGGGCGCGGGCCAGCTAGCAGCGGAGGCCGACGTTGGGGCGCTCGCACGGGAAGAGCGGGGGACATGGTCGCCCACAACCCAGGTGGCGCATGGATGCAGGAGGAGGCACCGGTTTTGTGTGTTTTCACGGTTTTGCAGTTCGTGCAGACCAGGGGGAGCCGAGCCGACCGGTTTTGGCTGGTTTTCTCCAGGTTTTGTCCCCTGCCGAGGTACAACTACTGCGTAGATGCGTTTCTCCTTCGGTTTTTGACCTAAGACAGTCGGTTCCTCATGGTTCTTCACTGGTTCTTTGTCCCACCGCCTCCAGAAGCGGCAGGGGCACGAATCTTGGGGCAACCAACCCTCGGGAGGTGGGCTCGTGGGCCAGGTGGAGGGAGGAGAGGAATTGGGGGAGAATATTCCCCTATAATCCATAGAGCATCTCCACTCCCACAAGTCACCTCCTCCACTATAAATAGAGGCCTCCACTGCCTCATTCAACACACAGAGAAGCAAAGCTCAAAGGCGAAGCCAGATTCAATGTAGTCTTTAGAGTAGATAGTTTGAGGGGGTGAGGCGAGAATCCGGGGAGAAGCCGGGGATGTCGGCTTCCTCTATTCTTCTTGTACCTCGGTGGGTGCGGCTCTCTTTGAGTGACATCCGGGTCTGCTTAGGTAATTCTGGAATTATTATTCAATAAAGTCTAGCGTTATTATATTTGCTTGTGGGCTCCTCGCTATGATAGGTACCTAGTAGTCATGAAGCTAGGATAGTGTTCAATAGAGTAGACATGGTGTCTAGTCTTGAGAATACCTTGGAGTGCGCCTAGTGCCACGAATTTGTAGTGGTAGCCCCAGGTAGTGACAGCCTGACGGCCTACGTAGTCCACCACGTGAGCAGCACTAGAGAGCAGTCGGACCATTGCTTGGCTTGCCTAGTCCCCTTCTTGTCCCTTTTTGAGGCTAGGACGGTTGAGCATCTCGAAGCAAGCATTATAGCATAAGTCTGATCTTTCCTTTTGCTATCTAGAACCCCGAGCTACCCTCTCTATCCTCTGGACATGTATTTCTTCTCTTGTCCTTGGTCGTTCTTAACTCTTCACTAGTACACACACATTCGCTATGGATTCGATACCCTGGAATACTCTTGGGTGAAAGCTACATCGGTATCTCTATGCTTGCGGATTTATCTGTGGTCGTATAAAATTCCAACACTCCTCATTGGAGATCTTATCTGGCGTGGAGATGTTCTCGTAGGTATCCATCCTGCACGGTTTACGAGAAAAGGGTCAACGTAAGGTGAGGTAGAAATTTTGTAAACCAGAGAGAAGTTTTTTTGAACATAGTGCAAGGTAGCTTATAGTAATAGAGTGTTTATAGTCCTATACTAAGTCGTCCAAACCTAAGGCTGCATACTATGGTCAAGCATGGTTCTGATACCAACTGAAACAACCTGGATTCTCATTTCTAAGAATCAGACTCCCTGTACCATTGTGTTAGTCACAAAATCAACAGCTAACACGTACAGAACTCATTTCAGCAAAAAATCACCTCCATACTATGATAAACATCACATAGATTCTTACAATAGTGGATAACTTAGGGAAATACGTTCATTACAAGCCCCTTGGGATAAGCAACACATAGAAATCTAGCCAAAGCGGTAACTAATCATCTTCCTTGGTGAACTCCTTCCACAGGCAATTCCTTGAGCATAGCTGTAGCCTTCAATCATACCATTCGTCTGCATTGTTGTCGAAGTCGGACTCGTATCCTACATCATCATAAGTTGTTCTCAAGGATTGGAACAGTTTCATGTCGCCATCTGAAATGCAAGATTAGAAGTGGCCTATAACTAGTACAAAATTATCAAGGGTAGGCTTAAGGTTTTTCCTATGCATAGCAAGATTCTCCATCCCATAACCACTCACAAAACACCACAGGCACCCCTTGGCACACTAGGTCCTCGTCTCCAAAGCAGTCTTCTGCTCATCACTCTCTTGGTGTTGCGAAAGCTCCCACCCTTCACATCTCGACTGCCTGAGGCATGCTTAAGGACTAGAGGGAAGGTAGAAAGCTCCAAAGCAATGGCGTAAAGGGAGGTGGCAAGGTCGTCCTTGACCGTAGACATGGCTTTACATAAAAATTATACTCTACAGAGTTTGTACATCTGGATCCACGCGGCTGCAAGCTGATCGTCACCAACTTGAGACACAGCCCATAGCACAAACCCTAGCCAGTAAATGGTACCCTCCTGCTTTTTCCAGCTTAGGATACACCGAAGACACTACTCAAAACTTAGGAGAACGCTAAGTTGAAAATAGGTACACAAAGGAAATAAAGCAGAGCAACTATTCATCATTTCAACAAGGAGAAACTAGACATATAAAAACAAGAAAATATTTTTGTTCTTTTACCATTTTTTGAATTAAACTATGTACAGTGCAAGATACAAGGTACCTCCTTGTCCGGTCCTCCCCCAAGCTTGTATGAAGCTCATGGTCCTAGATGGGAGTTGTATCCCTATGACTGCCAGTAGGCTCTCTGCTCCTCCAGGGCTCTCTGCAGCATAGCCGTGATGCTATCGAGTTGCTCGTTTGTCTCCTGCTGCCACGCGCCGGTTTCCTCGACATGTGCATTAAATGTATTTTGCATCTCACCAATCCGGATATCGAGGTTGTCTATTCGATGAGTGAGGTCCGCAAGATCACGGTGGCCTCTCACCGAGTAAGAACGTCGTGCGATGAAAAGCGGTGGTGGCCCACTAGAGCTGGAAGTGGAGTGGTGAGCATAAGGCCCGTGCTCCCACTCGGTGTTGTCTACGCTCTGCCAGCCCGACCCTCCAGCCTTGTGTGGTTGCGGGGGTTGTTCCTAGCTAGACTGATACCCAAGGGCATACCCTAGCATCTTCCCTGCTGGAACCCACCCCGCGTGGTACATCTGTTGCGCGACTTGCTGGAAGTGTGGTGGCTGGTACTGAGGCACTAGTGGTGATTGCTATGATGTGGAGCCCTCGTTCCTAGAGCGGCTCTGTGTCATCCTGTTGAAAACATTACTCCGGCGCGACTCCTCTTGTGCAACAAGAGGGATGGTTAGCTCCCTCTTATCCATATGAAGTCATGGGTTAGGTAATGGGATTTAATTTGTATAGCTAGGAAAAAACACAAGATTCAGGTTGGCATCATGCTTAAGAGTGTGACCTTGAATGATATATGCCTCATTTATCAAAGCGCGGGGTGTTTGGATAAAAGATATTTTAAAATCTTCCAAAACCCCGAGCTTTGATGCAAGGCTGGTAAAAAGAGAGCTACACTCGATAGGACCGGACATCCTAAAATTTTCTAACCATTGCGCAATCAGATGCCGAACATGAGAAACAGGAATCTTTTAAGCATGGCATAAAGGAGCTTAAGCTCATCATTTCGCACAGGTCTAACACCATCTCTAGGAAATAAAGAAACAATAAGCCACCTGTGCATGAGCCTTAAAGAAGGATTATGAATATCATTGCAGCGAGGCAAAAACTTTCCAACAACATGTTGACCCGATATGCTCTCCCAGAAAGAATGACGGTTAAAAACACGTAGAGCATGATCAATGTCAACCACGCATTTCTTACTGAACCCAATAAACATACTAAAATCTGACAAAGAAAACTGATACTCATTCCGAAGAATCAGAAAGGAATACCATCGTCTACTTCCTGCAAGGTGCAAAGAAATTGGATGGTGAGAACGCAGGAACCTTCTTCCGTGATAGGAATGAACTTGTCCCATCCAATTGCACGCCAAATGATAGCGAAGTCAACATCCATACCTATGCGCTCGAGGAGGTCTGTGTCGAAGGCTCGGGTATGAACAAAGACTCGGTTCTTGATGACTACATAGGCTTGCATCTCTCATCCATCATGTAGGTGTAGTTTGGCGTCCACTTCCATGGGTTGCGGTTCTGACTACGCCTCTTGCTGAGCATCCTCCTCCTCGTGCGTGGAGCTTGGCATGACACGACTAGAGCGAGGGTTGCTACCACTTCCATGAGAGTGGCTTGAGCTTGCTCCAATCATCTTCCGAAGTGCGCCGGATAGCCTTCGGCCCATGCCCTTCATGATGACGAAGACAAAGACAAAGAAACTTGCGCATGGGATATGTTAGCGAAAATAAATAATGTGAACAACCTGAGGACGCAAACCGTGGAGAGCTCGGGCAAGGGAATAGCAAGGGAGCATAATGAACTTGCGCGAGCGTGAGCACAAGCAAAGGTGAGCATGAGAGCAAGAGCTTTGATCAAGAATGAGAGGGAGAGTAAAGAAGAGAGTTGTGCGTGAGAGAGGCTCTTCCTGGGCTCTATTTATGGAGCTAGGGTTTCAAATGGTCAGGAAGAGAAAGGGTGTAACGGCTAGTAGCCGTTGGAGGAAGGTGGGACCCAGCATCGGTCATGAGGGGTCGGCCGAACCTTGGGTGGGCCCATCTGCCTCTGTCGTTTTCCTGCAGCTCACAACGGCTATATCTTGCACAATTCTCTTGGTTTGGTCGACAAAAAATCTTTGCAAGGGTAAGAAAAGAATATTTATATTTATGGGTTTTATAAATTTTTATATTTCAAGTGAGAATTACATAAATGAAATTGCTGGAAATTAAATTTTATTATGCAGGAAATATTGACATATGCAAATGCAAGAACTGAAATTTCAATTTTGAGAAAATAAATATGAGATAATTACCAAATTACCCCTTGGTAAGGGTTCGCCATTTTGAGTCCGGTGGCCAAACTCTCCTCGTTTTGTTTAGTTCGGTATGTCCGGCCTCGGAGAAGCGGGCGCGGGCGTCTTGACTCTCCACACTTGCTTGATCTTCTTGGATGCAGCAAGTAGTGTGGATGGAGTCGGTGTGGACTTCGAGGTATGTAGCTTCTTCTTGGGCTTTTGGTTTTTCCACAGCCTCGGGTGATCCTCATTTATTTTCTCCTCCTTTTTCCAAAAGGAGATCAAGGATTTGATGAGGTTATCCATCTCCGGAAGTGTTGCTTCAGCCTCCTTGATGCCTTGTTTGTTCCCTCTTCCTTGATTTTTGTCAAGGGGCACTGCTCCAGCTTTGGCCGGAATGCAAAGTTTTTCCTCACTAGCCCGGATATTGAGATGGATTTCTCCGGCTCCAACATCAATTCGGGAACCTGTGGTGCTCAGATGGCCGTCCAAGGATGAGTGGCGTATCCTTCATCGCATCCATATCGAGTACCATAAAGTCAATGGAGATGGAGCGGTTTCGTATTTTCACCGGAATGTTCCCTGTGACTCCCACAAGGTAGCGGAATGAGTCCGCTAATTGCAGGCATATTGTTGTGGAGGTTAAGTTTGTTGGCAACGGCCTCAGACATCATGCTCACGCTTGACCCAAGGTCGCACAAGGCATGGCTGATTGTTGATGAATGAGTCCGCTAATTGCAGGCATATTGTTGTGGAGGTTAAGTTTGTTGGCAACGGCCTCAGACATCATGCTCACGCTTGACCCAAGGTCGCACAAGGCATGGCTGATTGTTGATGTGCAAAAAGTCTTGAGGTTCGTGGCGTGCCATCAATTTGACCTGAAATTGACAAGGTAGAGTTTAATCAGTAAACAACAAGGAACTTATCGGCCAAAGCCTCGATTCGTTCCAGCAAATCGGATCAACATAAAAAGAGGTCCGATTTGAGTGCATGAACCATCGGCCTTGAGTCCGATTCGTGATGATACACCATGTATTTGAAATAAACCATCGACTATCAAAGCCGAATCAAAGATAAACCTAATTCAAACTCATTCTTTAATATGCGTCTTTCCAAAGGTAATAAACAAATTGAATCTCATGTCACTAACAATCGGATCGATTTCGAGACAGCGTTGCTAGCAGGGCACCAATTAGCTTATTTATTCCGATAGATCGATATATATCAAAGAACTCGTTTAAATTAGATTTAATTTGTAACTTGCTTATTGAATCTAAATCAGCTATATAAACATAAGAACAGATCTATTATGAAATTTGAATCACAATAAAGCAAGATAGATCTTTCAGACAGATGTAAGTCGATAAGATAAAATCAACAAGATATGATAAGGGGTGAGCGATCTAAACGAAGAAGGCGATACGCCTCAATCTAAAGCCTAGAACAACTCAGTAAATTGGTGAATTAACTAAATGAAGAAGGGCGATACGCCTCAATCTAAAGCCTAGATTAATTCGATAGGTGTCGCACTTACAGACAAACCGGAGGTCAAGATGATGCAGCCCTGCTTGCTGAAGAACTCGACGAAAAGTTGGCGTGAGGCCGAAAGTTGTGTTTGATTGATTGGTTGTGTGAACGTTTTTTTACAATGGCGCAGGGTTTATATTTATACCCTGAAAATCTAGCTAATCCTTGCCGGCTACGACAATATCTCTAATTTATTTAAAGCAAACTAATCTATAACTACCAAAACTATTACAATTGCCGTGCAATCAGGCCTTGAAGAAGCTTCCAGACGCATCTCCCCTACAAAAGTCGTACATGCTCCGGCCTGCTCTGTTCCGTGTCCGATCGAGACTCTATCAGACGAACTCCGATCGGAATCGGACTCTATCAGACGAACTCCGATCGGAATCGGAGACTACTCAGAATCGGACTCGGCCTTAGCCTCAGCTCTGTCATGCACAATCCTAGCCGAGTCAAAATCTGGTGTCAACACATGCCCCCCAATTTTGGGATAAAATATTATTTTGTTCCAAAATTCTCCGAGCAATGATGACCCTGGCAGCGAACAGCATATGGAAACTCGCACCCTTCCACTGTTGCAATCCTTGATTCCTGTGCGAATTCGGTGCCTTGGTCTCCGGGCGGTTCCTTCTCCCATAAGCCCTATAAATACTTGAGCCAAACCGTTGTCTCCTTCATCCAAACCGCATCTGCTATCGCATTTGCACGCTCCACCGTTGCCGTCTCTGCAAGCTCCTGCCCAGCGAACATCTAGTCTTCATCTCTCAATCCTTCACCGCGAATCGAGTAAGGCACTCCCCCGCATATGTTCATATTATTCATCTGGGCTTTACTGCATTCTTCTCGGTGATTTTCTCAAACTTTTCGCCCGCATCACTGTTCATTGTAGATCTATTCCTCCATCAATTGCGGCCCCTGCTGATAAAGCTGATAATACACAAGTGCCTGAGGTAAAAAATGCCCAAAATCTTTAACTTTAACTCCTGCATTCTTTTTCCAAAACTACTTGCAAGTCTCCGCATCTGTATTTACTATTTATTTCTTTTAACTGTAGCATCTTAAGAACAACCTAGTTATTCTCGTTCCTCATATTGATGCCGGGGACTACCTTGGTCCGATGGGCAACCCCAATCCGACGGATCTGATAAACATGGAATCGGAGAGAATTCCATTCAAAAGATCGGACCTACAAGTCTCCGATTGGTCAGGCTCCTTCCGATCATGGCCCGGCAGCGTCCCAGGATGGAGGAACTGGTTCCTCAGAATTCAAGCCGCCAAATCCCCTTTCTGGGGTGAGAAAGACATAGGCCAATGTCTCACTTTATCTCTTGCTGACATGGTTAAAGATGAAAACTTATTGGCCTCCAGCTCCCTCTTCTGGTCTGATGCTATCAACACCTACCTGTTCGGCCATGGTCCGATGACACAACATTAATGGACGTGCATATGCTGACCGGCCTCAACACCACCAATGCCATAAACCCAAGAAGGTTTCTTTGTGACTTGAACTATAAGCTGGTAGGCACGGGATCCAAGGGTTGGAAGAAATACGTCGCCGATCACTGCAAAACCGGCACCATCGGAGACAGAGAGCATGCAGCCTTCCTTAACATGTGGCTAGAATGATTCATATTCTACGAATCTACCCTTGGCGCTACCTCCAACATGCAGTCGATTGCAGAAGCGCTATCCCGCGGTGAATCGGTCCCTCTCGGCCGTCTTCTCCTTGGAGCGGTTTATTACCTCCTTCACCAAGTATCGGCCAAACTTTTAGACGGCCCAGCAGTTGGACATATCGGAGGCCCCTGGTGGTTTATCCAGCTTTGGTTGCATACTCAATTCCGATCCGCCCTCCAGTTCAATTTCAAAAATTGTCAATTCCTGAATTATTATACCGAAGAAGAAGATGCAACCACTCGCCGATGCATGTCATTTGGAGAAGCAGCATCAGCTTGCCCTAGGTCGAGGCTTCACTCGAAATGTATGGCCACTTATTTTGAAAGCTTCTATCATGGGATTGCATCGAAGAACCTCCACTATTTTGCCTATGACGACCCCGATCGTGACTACGAGCAGCCTCTGTTCAATATTCAGAATGATCTTGCAACTATCCTGCTGATTCTCAAGTCCTTCATCACGCCTGCCATCCTTGGTAGCAATATCGCATACGGCCGCAAGATCACGTCCTTTGAATTTTACAACCCATCAGTGGCAGCTCGTCAACTGGGCTTTGGTCAACTTCCAATCGGCCTGTATTTCTCCGATAAGATCAAGCACAGGGAATCGGTCTCATCGGACCTAGAGATGTACAGGGTTTTAGCACTTGTCCCCCAAGCCGATTTTGAAATACCAGAATGGCTATGCACCAACTTTTCATCTAGACTCTTCAGAACTTGGTGGAAAGAGCTACGTCTTCTTCTATTCAGACTTTCGGCCATCACCTATTGCACTCTCATAGACTCCGATTTCGGGACCATGGAAAATTCTGTAAGTTCTCTTTGAAATCTCTCCACCTTTATTCAATTTTCATTTAAATGAACTCTCCAAAATTTAAATCTCAATCCTTTGACAACCAATTGAAGAGAACGTGCCAGCAGTGAGCAATAGTGGGAAACCGATTAGATATGCCGTCAGGACTCCATACCCAAGAATCGGCTCATCAGCGCCATCTCTCGCGGACATCATGGATGGCAAAGGCAAGAGAAAAACCGCCCTCACTAAGGTGAGTGCGCCAAAGAAATTGAAGAAAAGCCAAGCTCTGGTATGATTTCTTCGCACTTTCGATTCTTCTCTCCGATTCACAGCCTAGGCAAATAATTGCTCTTTATATAGCCCACCGGAAAGATTCTCGGTTAATCAACCTCTAGGGCTGCCGAGGAAACCACAGAGAAAGCTGCTGAAGGTGCCAGACTGCTTCTTGATGCAGTATCGGTAACAATCCGATTTCATCTACTTCGCATTTTCTTAAGATAAATCGGTAATAACAATTTCTTTACCAGCAAACAAATATCATACTGCCCGATCTTCAACCGGCTCCAGCTTAGGATGTTCAAACAGAGTCGGCCCAACAGGTAAACTTAACCCAATCTATATCTCTTTCAAACATATATGCTTAAACTGACCGATTCAACCACAGATTCCTGCTCCGCAACCCATCGAGGATCCAAGTGGAAACATTCAATCGGAGGCGATCCCTGAGCAAACAACTCCACCGGTGCCACCTCCGATTGAGCCAGCCCACATGCCTCAAATAGAAGCACCCAACACAAATGTCGCTCTGTCTCAAGTAATCCCCGATTACGTCCGGGAGGGACAATTTAAACTGGTACCGATTTAACCTCATATGTCCTCCTATTATATCAATAACTCTTGTTCATTGACATCTTGTTTCAGGCACACGATTCTTCGGCCATGAGCTTCGCATCACTCGACCTGGACACCGCATTTGGAGATGAAGAAATTAGCTCTGCACAACCCTCTGCCACCATCTCCCATGAGGTCAAGGCAAAACTTCAAAAAATGTTAAATCATCTGAACAAGAGCATTGCCGTCCTCGTAGAAGACGCAGAACCGATTTGTCAAATCTTCAAAGGATTGAAGGGTCAACTGCCATCGGAGCTAGAAAGCGCAATCATCCCTGCCGCCTTTATCGAAGGCCACCAGCCCAAATCTCTGCTGCTCGCCAAAGGATATCGGAGCAACTGGCTCAGCAGGACTTGGCCAAGAAACGTGACGACGGCAGAGAAGAATTGAAAGCTATGCAGGCTCAAATCAAGACTCTAGAAGCCAAACCAAAGCAGCTGGAGAATCGGATCAAGGATCCCCAAGGCATTGAAGCAGAACTACTCAAACGGCTCGATGAAGTCCGTAAAGAGATGTCGGAGACCCAAGATCAACTCAATCAAATCCCAGCATCTATTGCATCGGCGCAGGACAACTTGAAGAAACACTTGGAGGAAGTCCGCCAAGTCCATAAGAGCATCAAGAATGTTCCCGGCGCTGATGTGGAAGATCTGGAAGAAATCCAGAAGATTGATAATATCCGATTGAGCGCAATCGAAATGATCCACAAATTCTTGTAATACCAAACTCTGTATGCACTGCTCCGATAACATCAATCATCGATGAACTTAGCTAGATCCGACGATGCTGATCGTCGATGAACATTTATTTTTTGTAAATTTTTTTGCCCTTAAGATGATACATATCGTATCGGCTATCTTAGTCGATATCACTTAGAATATCGGCTTTAAGAATTGATCCAAATACTTGGATAGTATTTCTTTAAATATTTTCCATTAAGTGCTTTCGAAAATTCCTCTCCTTCCAATGTTTCCAAAATATACGCATTTCCAAGAACGCACCGATTCACACGATAGGAACCTTCCCAATTAGGCGACTATTTTCCAAACTTGGAACTTTTAGTCCCTATCGGCAAAATCAGCTTTCAAACCAATTCCCCTTCAATGAATTATTTTGGCTTAACCTTTTTATCATAATATCTAGCAACACGCGCTTTATTATTTTCAATATTTTCCAAAGCCCTCAGGCGAGTTTCAGCCAAATCATCCAACTCAAAATTCATCAAACTTTTATACTCATCGGCAGTCAAGTTTCTTTGTTCCGATATTAGTCTCGATCCGATTTTGATCTCCTAGGGCAAAACAGCCTCATGTCCATAAACCAAATGATACGGGGATAATTTAGTAGAACCATGACACGCCATCCGATGTGCCCATAACGATTCGGTCAACGTTAAATGCCATCGCCTTGGTTGTTCATCAATCTTCCGTTTGATGATTTTAATAATACTTTTATTCGACGCTTCTGCTTGACCGTTGGCTTGTGCATAATAAGGAGAAAAATTTAACAATTTAATACCCATACTGGCAGCAAAAGCTTGAAATTTGTTAGACATAAACAAAGTTCCCTGATCGGTCATGATAGTTTGAGGAATACCAAACCGATATATGATATGCTCCTTAACGAATTCCACCATATTTTTGGAATCGGCAACCTTCAAAGGAATCGCCTCAACCCACTTAGTGAAATAATCAGTTGCCACCAATATAAACTTATGTCCTTTACTTGATGATGGATAAATTTGTCCAATCAAATCAATTCTCCATCCTCGAAAAGGCCATGGTTTGATAATCGGATTCATGGCTGACGCAGGCGCCTTTTGCACATTACCAAACTTCTGGCATTCTTGGCAACCTTTATAATATTCAAAACAATACTCCAAAATCGTTGGCCAAAAACAACCTGTCTTCCTGATTATCCATTTCATTTTATAAGCCGATTGATGTGCACCACAAACTCCTTCATGCACTTCATCCATCATATCCTTGGATTCCGATTTACTCAAGCATCGGAGCAATACACCATCAATCATCTTATAATATAATTGATCATCAAGCAAAACATATTTAATAGCCATGAATCTTAATTTTTTGGAAATCTTTTGTGATGGATTCTTAAGATAATTTACAATTTCATACCTCCAATCTTCGATTTCTGGTTCTATCGTCATGATCTCATGAAAACGCCGATAACCAGAAGCAGCTTGTGCCAAATTGTTGGCCTCTTGATTTTGAGCCTTGGGGATATGTTCAATATTAACCATCACAAATTCCTTTAATAATAATCGGCATTCTTCAAAATATTGAATCAAAACATCATCCTTACATTCATATTTACCGATTAATTGATAAATCACCAACTGGGAGTCTCCAAAAATCTCAACAACTTCAGCTCCGATTTCCAGCAATAATTTTAATCCCTTAAGTAATTCCTCATATTCAACCCGATTATTTGTAAAACTTGAATCCATCGGATAACTGAATTTGAAATTTGCCCCCCCGAGGCGAAACAATAACGATTCGGATGCCACATCTTTGACCACACGAAGACCCATCAAAGAATAGTGTCCAAGGCATCGGATCAACCAATTTAACTTCATCTCCGATATGCTATGTTACAAAATCAGCCATTACTTGTCCCTTGACTGCCTTAGCCGATTCGTATTTCAAATCAAACTTCGATAATGCCAATATCCATTTCCCAATTCTTCCTTTCAACATCGGCATGGACAGCATATATTTGACCACATCGGTTTTGCAAACGATCGTGCACTCAGAAGATAATAAGTAATGCCTCAACTTATAGCATGAGAAATATAGGCATAAACATAATTTTTCAACCGGTAAATACCTTGTTTCCGCATCAATCAATTTCCTACTCAAATAATAAACCACTCTTTCTTTTCCTTCAAATTCTTGTATAAGAACAGACCCGATTAACAACTCATCGGTCGACAAATATAATTGGAATGACTTATTTCTCTGAGGCGGAATTAAAACTGGCGGCGTCATCATATACTGTTTTATTTCATCGAACGCCTTCTGTTGCTCTTCTCCCCACACGAATTCTTCATCGGCTTTCAATTTCAGCAGCAGAGAGAAGGGACGAATTCTTCCAGATAAATTTAAAATAAATATTCTAACAAAATTAATCTTATCGATTAACGATTGGAGACTCGTTTTATTAGTTGGTGGCTTAGCATCCTTGATAGCTTTCATGCTCTTTTGTCCGACTTCAATGCCTTTTTCATGAACCATGAAACCCAAAAACTGTCCGGCCGATACTCCAATGCGCATTTGTTAGGATTCATGTTCAAACCGTGCTTTCTTGTGCATTCAAGAGTTTCCCGCAAATCGGCCAGATGCTGCTTATGCCCATCGGACTTTACCACCACATCATCAATGTAAATTTCAACAATCCTGCCGATCAACTTGTGAAATATATAGTTCATAGCCCTCTGATACGTGGCACCAGTATTTTTCAAACTAAAGATCATTACAACCCACTCGTATAATCCAAGTGCACCAGGACATCGGAATGCAGTCTTAGGAATATCTTCTTCTGCCATAAAAATTTGATTATATCCTGCATTACCATCCATAAAACTAATCACCTTATGTCCTGAAGCTGCATCAACCAACATATCAGCAATCGGCATTGGATACCCATCCATCGGAGTCGCCTTGTTAAGATTCCTGAAATCCACACAAACTCGCAATTTCCCATTTTTCTTGAAAACAGGAACGATATTAGATATCCATTTATCATATCAGCAAGGTTGAGTAAACTTAGCTTCATATAACCGAGTTATTTCGGCTTTTATTTCTTTATCTAACTCATGTTTAAATCGTCTCGGCGCTTGTTTAAAAGGCCGAAACCCTGGTTTGATCGGGAGCCGATGTTCAACAATAGATCGGCTTAAACCTGGCATCTCATAGTATTCCCAAGCAAAACAATCACGATACTCTTTTAATAACTTTATTAATTCTTGTTTAAACTCAGGATCCAGCTTTGCACTTACATATGTCGGCCGAGGTCTATCTCCTAAACCTATATCTACCTCTTCTAACTCATCGGCCGACATAAACCCTTGACCAAGTTTACCCTCATCTTCAATAAACTCTTCCATTAATATAAACTTTCAGAGCCGACTGCTTGGATCGGCTTCAAACTATCATCGGACAATTGAATGAAGTTGCCTTCCCAAACCTTGCCCGACAAGCACTCTATTCCTTCAAACTCCCAAACTGTTAAATCGGCGGTAGCGACACTAACCGATTCATCGGCTTGGACAATCTCAATGTGATCTCCATGCCATTCGATGAGACATTGATGCATGGTAGATGGTACACAGCAATTAGCATGAATCCAATCACGCCCCAAGAGCAAACTGTAAGATCCTTTACTGTCGATGACGAAGAACGTAGTAGGCAATCTCTTGTTCCCGATCGTCAATTCAACATTTAATGCCCCCGAACCGGCGATGGATTCCGGCCAAAATCTTTAAGCATCATATCGGTCTTGATCAAGTCATCAGGGCCTTTGCCAAGCTTCCGATATGTGGTGTATGGCATCAAATTTACAGCAGCTCCCCCATCAACAAGCATTTTAGTCATCGGCTTGCCATCAACATATCCTTTGACATATAAAGGCCTCAAATGCCGATACTTTTCATCAACGGGCTTTTCAAACACAGCTTGTAGAGGTTGCAGAATCAATTGTGCCATGGCTTCTTCAACATCATCGGCCTCATCATCGGTTGAACTGACATTATACTCAGCAGGTAGCACAAAAACCATGTTCACCGACGCCGATGGTCCTTCATCATCACGCTTGGGCTTAGCTCTCCAAACCTCGGAATTATCATCTCCTTGGCACTTTTCCTTGAGCAATTCCTTGAATCGGAGACGCTGAACCCTTCTCTTCTGTGTCTTGGTCAAACCTTCAGGGCACCACTGTGGATTGACTTTTGGATGCGGACCCGATTTGACCTCCAAATTCTCCTCTGATTCCTGTGCGTCATCTGGCTCTTGAACATTTTCCTTTTTCCTGTACACCAAACGATCATACACAGAAAAATGATCTCCTTTATATTTTTGGCGATCATTACACCTTTGGCGATCATAGTCCCATCGGTCATAGCACCAATTTTCATACTCTCGCCGATCATGGTATTCACGCCACTCTTCGCGCTCCTGTTGATAAGCCATCTCATCATGCCAGCTGCATCGGCGCCTAAAATCCAATTGGTCATGTACAGAATGACGTTGCCTTTTTGAATCTATATAACTTTCATATTGGTCACTGCATTCTGGACAATCATAAAGTGATGGGAGCCTTAACTTTTCATTCCAACAAAACCTAAAGAACGGGCATCCCCAATGATCTTCATTATCAAGCCTCTTCATCGGAGGACTCCGATCCCTTTCTTGCTGGCGCATGTACTTGTCGATGAGCTGCCCTGATGTAACCCTAGGTTTTCCCTGTGCTGGCGATCTTCCCGATAATTTCGGTAGTTCCGATTTTGCACATCATCGGCCGACACTTGGCAATCTGGATCGACAGCTCCTGATTTCTTCGCATGCTCCAATGTGAGGACTTTAGCTTTCAACTTCCTATCAGATGCTCCGATTTCAACCATGTTTTGAGGGAACGGGTGCCCATCTAGCTTCATCGGTTTCTTACCAGTTTCAACTTTAATGATCCCCTTCTCAATCGCCGATTGAATCTCATTGCAAAAAACTTTGCAATCATTGGTATGATGAGATACTGAATTGTGCCACTTGCAATATTTTTTTCTTTAATTCTTCGGCAGAAGGAATTGTATGATTCGGGGAAAGCCTGATTTGTTTCTCTGCAAGCAATAAATCGAATATTTTATCAGCTTTAGTGATATCGAAACTGTACCTTTCTGGCTCGACCTTCACCCACGGGCAGGCAATAGAATTCTTGCTCTTGGTCCACTCAGCCAAATCGATCTCAGCTTCATCACCATCAGAGTCATACTCGATGTTAGCAATTTTTCTCTAAAATTTCTCCCTCTGGTAATCGTTACCACGTCCTTCATGCTAAGAAAGCTTTTGAATCATATGCCCCAAGCCTTCAAAGTCTTGACTTGTATATCGGTCTCTGACCTGAGGCAATAATCCTTAGAAAGCCAAGTTGACCAATTGTCCCTCCGATAGGTTCAATGAATAGCATCGGCTACAAACATCCCTGAATCGTTGAACAAATTCGCTAACCGATTCTCCGTTTCTCTGTCGGAGTGTAATAAAATCGGACAGTCTGGTCTCTTGTACTCCCATGAAGAAATAAGCATGAAATTGTTTTTCTAGATCGGCCCAATTACTGATGGAATTTGGTGGCAATGATGAAAACCAGGAAAAGGCCAAACCAGAAAGAGACATAAGGAAAAGCTTTACTTTTAACGGATCAATTGATACTACCTCACCACACTGAATTGTATAACGACCGATATGCTCTATGGTAGTAACATCTCCTTGACCAGAAAACTTGTAGAAATCTGGAATCCTGAATCGGGCTGGCATAGGTAGTGTGTCAAACCAGTCCGGATACAGCTTCCGATACAGATAGGATTGTCCCTTGGGTTTGAAACCAAATTGATTTTTCATGACATCAGCAATCTTATCTACCCAATCCTCCTGAGTATAGTTTCCCTGACTGATCGGAGCATGAGTCAACGTCAATATGACTGGTGTCTCAGCAGGCCCAATCAACGGCTCCCGATTGTTAGCTCCTCTGTTCCTTGGTGGATTTTCAGTGTTGAAGTAGGAAGGATACACCATCTTGCCATCAACTACAGGAACTCGGCTGCCAAACTGATCAATATGTTGAGTTCCGCCATAATTCTTGTCTCTTGTTTCTTCTTCCTCTTCTTCTTCTTCACCTCCTTCCATCGCCTTAGCTTTTGCCTCTTTTGTCTTAGGAGTTTCATAGCACTCAGGATGTGTTTCTGGTGATGTGGATGAATTGACCTGCACCATCTTTTTCTTAAGGTCTTTAATCGCCGAAGCAGCATTAGTATCAAAGTAAGCAGGTCCCTTCTGGACATCTTTCAATATAGCTCCATCCAGCAACTTGGCGATCAATCCCACCACCGTATTAACCATATTCCAGATTGGTTAATCAAAGCATGACTTATACCAGCATCTATGTAATCTTGAAAGAATTTTCTCTCCTCGGTCGTGATATGATCAAACGCTTCCTAGGGAATAGGAAACTAATTTTTCTTGATCACAGCATTACGAGTTTTGCTGAATGAGTCGAGGCACAGTTCTTGAATTCTTCAAGTTGTGCTTCCACGAGTTTCTTCTGCTCATCACTAAGATCTTCCATCGTGACAGAAGGAATCACAGGGGGTGCTATCACAGAAGCTTTTCTAGTCCCACCGGGCGTGCCAAAATGTGTTGACGTCCAAAAAGTCAGGCGTTGACTCTCGAAAATTAACACTGTGGCCTGAAAGATTTGCTTAACTTCAGTGCAGGTCCAAAAATCTTGAGGTTCGTGGCGTGCTAGTCAATTTGACCTGAAATTGGCAAGGTAGAGTTTAATCAGTAAACAACAAGGAACTCATCGGCCAAAGCCCCGATTCGTTCCAGCAAATCGGATCAACATAAAAAGAGGTCCGATTTGAGTGCATGAACCATCGGCCTTGATTCCGATTCGTGAAGATACAACATGTATTTGAAATAAACCATCGACTATAAAAGCCGAATCAGAGATAAACCTAATTCAAACTCATTCTTTAATATGTGTCTTTCCAAAGGTAATAAACAAACTGAATCTCATGTCACTAACAATCGGATCGATTTTGAGACAGCGTTGCTAGCAGGGCACCGATTAGCTTATTTATTCCGATAGATCGATATATATCAAAGAGCTCGTTTAAATTAGATTTATTTGTAACTTGCTTATTGAATCTAAATCAGCTATATAAACAACAGGAACAGATCTATTATGAAATTTGAGTCACAATAAACAAGATAGATCTTTCAGACACATGTAAGCCGATAAGATAAAATCAACAAGATACGATAAGGGGTGAGCGATCTAAACGAAGAAGGGCGATACGCCTCAATCTAAAGCCTAGAACAACTCGGTAAATTGGTGAATTAACTAAACGAAGAAGGGCGATACGCCTCAATCTAAAGCCTAGATTAATTCAATAGGTGTCGCACTTACAGACAAACCGAAGGTCAAGATGATGCAACCCTGCTTGCTGAAGAACTCGATCAAAAGGGTTGTTGGCACAAGGGCCGAAAGTTGTGTTGTATTGATTGATTGTGTGAACGTTTTTTTTACAATGGCGCAGGGTTTATATTTACACCCTGGAAATCTAGCTAATCTTTGCCGGCTACGACAATATCTCTAATTTATTTTAAAGCAAACTAATCTATAACTACCAAAACTATTACATTGCCACGCAATCAGGCCTTGAAGAAGCTTCCAGACGCATCTCCCATACAAAAGTCGTACATGCTCCGGCCTGCTCCGTTTTGTGTCCGATCGAGACTCGATCAGACGAACTCTGATCGGAATCGGACTCTATCAGACGAACTCCGATCGGAATCGGAGACTACTCAGAATCGGACTCGGCCTAGGCCTCAGCTCTGTCATGCACAATTCTAGCCGACTCAAAATCTGGTGTCAACACTGATTTTATATGACCGATGATACAAGGAATTGCAGGGCATCCTAGGCCAGTGTTCACATCCCTGTCTCTTGGGGCAGAAAGCCCCTCTGCTTTCCTCTGCGTCGATGTTTGTCCTGCACGGTTAGTATAAGATGGGTCGCAAGTGGTCTTACCACCCCTTGCGATCACTGAATTTACCTGAATTTAGTGAGGAACATGGTGGAGAACTTTTCCCAAGTGCTAACAGCTTTCTTATCCTTGTAGAACTATTGCTTCACCTTTCCCAGAAGGGAGAAGGAAAACAGACGGAGCATGATAGCATCTTCGGTGACACCGCAAATGGTCACGGTGTCACATAGGCTCAGGAATTGTTGCAGGTGAGCATTGGCGTCCTTGTTAGGCTTGCCGTAGAATGGACTAGCCTGCACCATGTTGATGAGGCTGGTCTTCAGCTTGAAGTTGATGTCCCTAACATCGGCAGCGGATCCCTTGGACAATTTGTTGGTGGAGGGGGCAGAGAACTCACGGAGCGTCTTCTCAGCCATGAGAGTAGCAGCGGATGGTGCCGGGGTGACTAGCTCTTCTGTCGGGAGAACGAGTTGAGAGGGAACAACGCGAGGTTGGTTCCTTCTCAGGAGTGTCTCGGGATCTTCGACGAAGTTTGTCGATAGGGAGAAACTGATCATGCACTACCCTGTTTTCACAAATAAAAGGACAAAACAAAGCAAGGTTAGCCTGTACAAGCAATGAACATTTCTTATGCATAAGTCTATCATGAATATCTGTAAACTCCTTTTTCACCATTGCCGTCCCGGCAACGGCACCAGAAATGCTTATTGGCATTTCTTAGCATCGCCACCAAGTCCGAGGGACCGACGACACTGCTTAGATCAGCCATGACTGTTCTTACATTTACGTTATTTGCAAGCACATAGAATTATCGTTGTAGCATTTCACCATGAGTACTCAGGGGTATCGTTATTTATATTTTCCCAAAGGATGGCATTTGGTGGCAAAGAGTTATTGATATGCATGAGTAGACGTTGTACGATAAGCTATGAACATCTTTCATATGGGGATAAACATTATAATATTTGAGGTAATGCAAACACATCATCCAAGAAGCCATTCTCAAGAGTAAAGAATAAAGAATATCCTAAGGTTAGCGAGCAAAGCATAAAAGGGGTCCTATCTCATTATACAAGATCAGCACAGGTTATACAAGACATGAACATGACTTAGTTCTAAGCACCCAGGCACAAGCAGGGAGACCAAACGGCACTGGTCTGCCAGCAAGCGGAAAGGCTTCATGTACCTCCTATGCTGTCACCCGAACATGGGGGAATACAAAGGACGGACAGGGTTGTCACCACCTGCCTCCTACCCTCAGACCCTGGGGAACAGACATATTCGAAGGTTCTCATCATGCCCGAGCACCACGCTCGTGCATGAGAGGACTACCCTAGTTCTCCCCGAAAACATGGAACTAGAGCAAACCCGAGGGTACAACAAATTGATGCCGTAGCTTAGATCGACTAGACTATGCATGAACATCATATAACAAATGATAAGACATGAACACGATATAAACACTATAGAGATAACACTTAGATCAAACTCCATACTTGTGTAAATATCGAAAGTGTATACAAAGATCGTACCGAAGGCTGAAGGTTACGTTCCACAACAGTCCAAGGACGGCTTGGAATGCTACTAAAGAAAGCACTAGCCTTAGATCCAGTAGCCTAAGGACTACAAGAATAGCTTAGAGAGGGAGAGAGGCCCTTGATGAATTAGTGTGTGTTGTGAGGGCTCTCTACCCCTCTATTTATACTAGGGGAGGACGGTTCCCGGTGCTCCTCAGATCGAAACCACACTTGGCGCGAAGGGGGAGATGCGAGAAGCATTGCCGCCAAGGATTGGCACCAAAGCCCGTTGTCCATGTTTGGCCAAACCCTAGGGGGATATTCCATTGTGATCGAAACCACACTTGGCGCGAAGGGGGAGATGCGAGAAGCATTGCCGCCAAGGATTGGCACCAAAGCCCGTTGTCCATGTTTGGCCAAACCCTAGGGGGATATTCCATTGTGATTCTCCTCCAATGGTTGAAATGTGGGTCCAGGTTTTCTCTGAGGTCAGTTTCCCTGCATGTTGGCCCATGTATGACTGGTAAGTGGGCCCTCTTTGTCATTGTGCTCGCGGAGTCGAGTCTGCGATACGTTTTCTCCGTTGTTTGAGCACGACTTTCACCTCTTTGTAGACTTGTGTCTTAAAAAACACTTATTGCTACAACACAAGTGGAACTAGGTTATTTGTATGGATACATGTCAGTGTATCCTTAAAAAATGAATATATTCGCAGTTGGATTTGGCGTGTAAGGACCGCCAACAGCCTCCACCCCTCCTCCTCCTCTAAAAGATACTGTGGTGGATTGGGCAGGGCTCCGCCCTAGGTGAGATCGATGGGACAAAGAGGGAAGGGGAATGGGGTTTTTGTAGGTGGGGAGCTTGGGCAAAGGAAGAAGGAGGGAAAGGGTTTAGGCTGGGGCTTCCTTGGCAGCTAAGGGAGCAAGGGCGCAGGCGGTTGCACGGCCGGCGTGGAACGCGGCCGCGACGTAAAGCTGAGCGGGGCGCGGGCGTTGCATGAGCGGGGAAAGAGGTGAGGAAGACGTCACTGTCAGTGATGGAATGAAAGCAGGCATGTGCACGTGAGCGGATGCGGGCCGACGTTGTTGGGCCGAGTCGGGCCAAGTGCGGGGAAAGAGAGGGAGAGAAGAGATGGGCCGATTTGAGAGAGAAGGGAGATTGGTCCTGAGTCAGCTTTGTTAGTTTAATTAGGGTTTTGAATTTGTATTTGAATTCTGGTATTCAAATACAAATTCCACTCAAACAAAATAAACCCAAATAAAGTCCAAATCATTCTAGCAATTCTTTCCTTAATTAGAATATTGATTGCACAATTTCATTTACTAGGAATTTTGAGAGAGGGCAATGAAGACATTCTTAAGTGTTGAAACAAAATTCATTCAAAAAATTTTAAACCCACAAATTTCAAACGAGGGATGTTACAACCGGCACCTAAAAATGGACACTATTTCCAGGCCCGGTTTGCGCCACCAACTACACCTAGAAATGGATTTTCAGGTGCTAGTGCTTCGTTCAACCGCTCCCGCAAATCTTATATAAGTATCTGCTCGGCCTTCTTACTCCCGCGACACAGTTAACATTGGTGACAGAGTGAAGGAAGGTGTTACTTAAATTTTCAAGAAAATAAAAGATTCAGGGACTCCTTGTTTTCTTGTGGTTGGAAGCTATTGGAGGTATGTTTATGCAGGTTCTTATGTCTATTTTCAAGTTTTTGTTTATAGTTCAGGCTTAACTAGGTTGTGGTTAGGTAGCTAGTTCCTATGGTGTGGATTAGTTATTTGGGACTCAATTTAGCCCAAACTTTTGAATAAAGTTAGGTTAGTTAAGTTGGAGATAAATATTCTACTAACATTTAGTATCAATTTCCATTTCTTAGGCACAATCATGAAGGGGGATTTTTCCTAGAGGAGAGAGAAGAAGATTTTTGTAGATGCGGGTGGTGGCATGGCCAGCCCTTGGAAAGTGTTCTGCACGTGCTAGTGCCTCGCCCCTGCTAATGCAGCATTTTTGAACTGTGAAATGCAGGAGCAGGACTCCGGCCCATGCCTGCAATTTAGTTTCACCTAGGGGCGAAGCCAGGATTAAGATATAGGGGGCCGGTGTCGACAACACTCAAAAAATATATTTTCAACACACACATATATTATTGTAAAAGGATTGTTGACGTCCAAAAAATTAGGCATTGAGTTTCAAAAAATAATACTGTGGCCTGGAAGATTTGATTCACTTCAGCGCAGGTCCAAAATCTTGGGGTTCGTGGCGTGCCAGTCAATTTGACCTGAAACTGACAAGGTAGAGCTTAATCAATAACTTAAAAGGAACTCCTCGGCCAAAGCCCCGATTCGTTCTGTTAATCGGATCAACATGAAGAGAAGACCGACGCAAGCATGAACCATCGGCCTTGAGTCCGATTCGTGACGATATGACATGAATTAAAATAAGCCATCGACTATAAAAGCCGAATTGGAGACAAACTAGATTTAATAATGCTCATTAATACACACAGATCTAAAAGCTTAAATAAACTGAAATCAATGTCACTAACAATCGGATCAGACCTAACCGAGAAAGCGTTGGTAGCAGGGCACTGATTTAGCCTATTTACTCTGATAGACCTATATGTCTTAAAAAACCTGCTTAAATCTAATCTATTTGTGACTTGATAATTGAATCTAAATCAGCTTTATGAACAAGAATATGAACAGATCTGTTATAAAATATCTTAAATAAACAAAGCGAATAGGTCTTTGAACAAAAGTAAGCCGATAAGATAAAACCACGAGTCACGATAAAGGGATGAGCGATCTAAACGGAGAAGGGCAATATGCTTCAATCTAAAGCCTAGAACTACTCGATAAATTGGTAAATTATCTAAACGAAGAAGGGCGATGCGCCTCAATCTAAAGCCTAGAATAATTCGATAGATGTCACACTTACAGACAAACCGGAGATCAAGATGATGCCGCCCTGCTTGCTGAAGAACTCGACGAAAAAGGTTGTTGGCACGAGGGCCGAAAGTTGGGTTGTATTGATGGTTGTATGAACATTGATTACAATGGCGCAGGGTTTATATTTATACCTAGAAAATCTAACTAATCCTTGTCGGACACGACAATATCTCTAATTTATTTAATACTAATCTAATCTAAGCTACCAAAAGAATTACAACTACCACAAAACTAGGCCTTGGAGAAGCTTCCAGATGCGCCCTTCCCCCGTAAACATAAACGCTTCAGCCTTCACATCACTGTCTCCGATCAGGACTCACCAGACGATCCTTTAATCGGAATCGGACTTGCCAAATCAAAATCGGCTTCGGTCTTATTGGCAAAATCGAATTAATTGTAACCCTGCCTCAGCATCATCAGAAACCAATATTTTGAACCATTAGCCGAGTCAAAATTTGGTGTCAACATATGCCCCCTCAAGCAGTGATGACCTCTGCAGTAAATAGTTTATTGAAACCCGTGTTTTCTCCACTATTACATCCCTCGATTCATGCGCGAGCGCAGCGCCTCGATCTCCAGGCGGTTCCTTCCCTCATAAGCCTTATAAATACCAGACGGGGTCATCTTCTTCCTTCCGCTCACTCTCATCGAACTGCTTCAAGCTTTCGTTACCGCTCTTCAGAAAATCTTCGTCCGGCAGACTGGGATCGACATTCACGAAACTCTCACCACAGATCTTGTAAGGAACTCGTCTGCACATGATTCATATTTCCCATCTGGATTTTCCTCGATTTCTCTTGGTGATTCTTCATCTTTTCTTACCCCGGTTCACTGTTCCTTTTAGATACAATCCAACAATGGCAGCTTCAGATGATATGGCTACCAGTACTCACGTCCCTAAGGTAAGAAATCATGACTGATCTTTATTATTTAGGATTTGTTATTCCTTTCTTTTTCATACATTTTCTCTCCTCAAGATTCTTCATTGCCGTGTCTTTACTTGTTATTATTTCATTTCCTTCGTAGAACCTTAAGAACAACATCATCATCCCCATCTCTCACCTCCTATTGGCCTACTACCTGGGTCCGATGGATGATCTTGATCCAACGGACTTCATCAACCCAGAATCGGAGCGGATTCCTTTTAGAGGATCAAACCTGCAAGCCTCCGATTGGATGAACTCCTTCCGATCATGGCCAAGCAGCATCCCTGAGTGGAGGAATTGGCTCCTCGAAGTTTGTGCATCCAAATCAACCTTCTGGGATGAAAAAGACATAGCTCAATGCATCACCCTCTCTCTCTCTCGCTGATATGGCCAAGGATGAAAACCTGCTCGCCTCCACATCTTTATTTTGGTCTAATGCATTGAACGCTTACCTCTTCGGTCACTCTCCGATGACCCCAACACTGATGGACGTTCATATGCTGACCGGCCTCAACACCACCTCCAATTCTTACCCAAGGAAGTCACTAGGTCCGCTCGAACACAGACTAGTCAGTCCCGGCTCAAAAGGATGGAAGAAATACATATCCGGCTCAAAGTGATGTGAGTACTCCTGCATTGATTTTGTGAAGCAACAAGACACAAACATGGATCCAGCTCAAAAGCTACAGTTAGTGTGTCCAAAATTATTCATGATGGTTCAAACAATTCTCATGTCCAATTGGGCTCCATATTTGATTTTGTGAAGCAACAAGACACAAACATGGATCTAGAACAGTTTTCTACCAGGATTGGTTCCATCTCTAGTTCAAAGAAAGGTATGACAGTGAGCGAAAGCACACCTGCTACGAAGACAAGGACTGATTTGATTCATAGGAGCAAGGATGATAAGGATGTCAGTTCTCCAATTACTTCAGGAAGGCTTTGCAGTGATCCCAATATTTCAGCAGAAATTTCTTTGAAAGCTTATGCTAATGACTCATTTTCTATTATCCAAAAGAAAGATGAGAAAACCATGGTCGATACTAGGAGCAAACATAAAATTAGAATGAAACAGCATTACCAAAAAGAAGGGCCAGGATTTCTATCAAAGCCAAGGACAGCTTTGTTTCAAGGGGGAGAGGATGATGAGATCATGGCTTCTCGAATTATTTCCACAGATACTTTCCAAAACAAGTGCAACGTTTCACATATTTCAGCCCTCAATAATACTATGGGAAGATCTTTTATTCAGTTGGGTCCTTTGGTGAGCGGCAAAGCGATATAGACAATGGGGTTCTTTATAATGTTACTGGTAATTCAACCAAGACCATATTTGTTGGGGCTAATCTGCACAAAAGCATAATAGAAAAGACTTCCTTTTTCAAATATATGGTAAGACTTTGGTTCAGATCAACCAAGGAGTTTAAAGATAGGAAGGCTTGAACTCAATTCAGTTTGCCACGTCATAGCTTTACAGGCCCGGAGTAAATTGGCGATATCTAAGTCCATTTTTAGTGTTTAAGTACTTGATGGAAAGAAAATTTCGTGCCCTTTCCAATGGATCTGGGCCCATTGTTAGATTAATTTTGTGCAAGTCACGGTCGTCCAAACAATTGTCGGGTTATGCTGAGTCCGAGTCAGTTTTGAGTCATGGTCGACTCAGAGTCGGAATAGAGGCTGGCCTGCGAGCCATATTGCCTAGGGCCTGTGCCCTTGTATGGGGGAGGGTATTTTATTTGTGTTTTCATCTAGGGTTTTCCCCCAAGAGAAGCAGAGGGTGGTTCCTCTCCTGTCTACCTTGCCGGTCCTCCACAGATTGTATGGAGTGCGTCCTCGAGCTACCACAGCTTGGTCATGCCTCGGATTCCTGCTGGGATCCCCTTTCTTTGGTTCGTGTTCCCTTGAGGACACGGGTGGAGGAGTTGCTGCAACTGTTGACTGCCCTTAGGCACGCCAATTACGAACCGCAAGCGCACGGATCGATTGTAGCTTTTCTCTTAGAGTATTCCCCCAAGATTTACCAATCCATGGAACAAGGGATTTCTACGCTTAACTAAGCACTAATAATGTAAGCAAGAGTGTTCTTTGATTAAATGATGATGCATAAAATAAGAACAATCTAACCTAATCAACTTTATGAGCGGTAGAGAGGAGTACACAAGGTATGGAAGCATTTGCCCATAGGGTCTAGGATCACTATGAGATGTAATCGCCAAGCAAGATAAAACCAATCTAATCTATCAATGATAAAGGTGTGAACCAAACTCAACACTTTTCCTCCCGCGTACTGTCACTACACGAGGGTACTCACCTATCGAGCTATAGGAACATGAAACACTGATGTGATCTAAGCATGCAAGACTACGAGAGATATGCACACCCATGGTAATGTTGGCCAACTATTAAGATGAAAATCACCATCAACTAAGAACATGATAGATTGATCTCATAAAAGGATTCGGCAATTACAAATCAAGATCTCCTTACAACCCCATGGACAAACAAGGACTTTACCCCATGAAGCTAGGCATGACATCGGGATTCATGGTGTGGAAGCCTCTGGCAAAGATGAGCTCCTCGCTGTCCTCCAACTTGAGACGGCGCCCGGACGACGGCTAGGACTTCCGGCGGCGCCTCCTCCTTGTGCCTCTCTCCATTGATGGTTTTAGATCTAATCTAATCTTCTCTCCACCTCTCTTCTCATCTTGAGGGCATCCTCAGGGGTGTTTATATAGGTCTCTGGTGAATGACGACAGAGGGAACCCTTAGGGTTTGCGTTTACCTCATGCTGAAGAAAGGGGAGCACGAGCGGGCCCCTGAATGGGCCGGGCCTGCCGGCTCAGAGCCTCCAGGCCGGCCGGCCTGGGCTCTTTCTAGCTCGTCTCGTCTTCATCTTTCACGTGCTGGCCCTCCTCCTCAATCCTTATCCATGTAGGTACTTTGGTCCACGCCAAGCTCCTCCAAATATGTCGTATTTCCTGTAAAATCACAACATGCTCCAAAATACAAGACATATTTGAAAACGGGGTTATTTCAGGTGCCAAGTGGCGGGTTAGTATAAGAATTAGTCCAAAACCAATGCCAAAACAGCCCTAAAAGTGTACCAATAACGACCGTCAACAATTTCCCCATACTTAGCTTTTGCTTGTCCTCAAGCAATTCAAGCTATCAAAATCTTCCAACGGGGTTGCACAAAAGCTCTTGATCTGCAAAACATACTTAAGCAAACAAATCTAACCAAAGCTCTCCAAGTGAATGTTAGTGGAGCGGCAAGGATAATCAAAGTATGGGGGTTCAAAGATCTATCCAAAACATTACTCCACAACCTCTTACCTTTAGCTAGAAATCTTGAGAATCAACAACAATTACTTTCTTGCCTTCCTTGGAGGGTTTTTTTTCTTTAGTTATGAAAACAATCTCCCTGCAACAAGAGTTAGATCTAAGTTCTTGCACAAGTCCATTTAAGTCTCTCAATATAAGTGGCTATCCTATTAGTTTTGCAAGCTCTCAACTCTCAAGTCTCTCAAGTATAAGTGGAGTTGTAGGTAGGGCTAGCAAAGTAAATACACATATTGTCAAATTAAGAAAACTCTCTAACGGTTGCTTACCTTTCGAGCCAATGATCATGAGAATATTACCATAATGTGAGGGGTTTCAAGGATAAGAAGATTTAGAATGGTGGACATGTGCAAGGGCATATAAAAATTGACTTCAGGGCACAAGCGACGTCCTCGTTGTTGGATTGCACATGGTTGGAAAAGAAGATTTGTTCTCAACAACAAGGTGATCTTCCTTTGCACTTCTTTTATTCTTCCCACTGTAGAACTCTCCCTCATTTATTACATTTTTTCTCCTTTCTTCCTTTTTCTTTTCTTTTCATATCTATATACTTATGTATATATATCTACATTTTTTTCTTTTTCTTTTTTTTCTTTCTTTCCTAAATTTTTCTTCTCTTCACCGAACCTCCCTTGAACAATTCCTCGTGCAGATGGTCAAATAAAACACCGAGGCAACTCCACAATTTTTTGGAGCCCGAACCGCAGCTGGAGGGGGCTAGGCTGGCCGGCACAGAGAGTCCAGGCCGGCCGGCCTGGGGTCTTCCCAGCTCAGTTCCGGTTCATTTTTCTTGTACTCCTTCCTTGCTTCTTTCACAAATTATATTTTATTCAAACTTCGCCCAAAAAGAGAATAAATCTTCTAATAATGGGTTGTGTTCAAGGAAAAGATAATAAAACAAGATGTATTTGGGTTCGGTTTTGGAATCCGGTAGATCATATGAGTTGTTCCAATGAAGAACTCTCATTACCGAATATTGACGAGCCTAGCAAATAAGAGAGAAGATAACTCTCAACTTGACAAGAACTAGATCAACCTTGCATTTGCGGGGGGTTTTTTAAAAGAGTGATAAAATAAATTTCCTCCAATTCTAGCCTTACTAGCAAGTATTATAAAAAAACCAAGCACTAGTTCAAGATCGGGCATGGGTATTTGTAAGGACAAACCAAATAATAAGCTCCACAACTAAGATTTAATTCCAAGACAGTGCTCATGAACAAGTACTTAAAGAAATAAGGTAAAACTGAATGCATAAGTAATTTTGCTCGATCCAACAATTATTCAAAAGTAAAGACGCTAATTTAAAACTCACACTAACATTAAGACTCTCAAAAACAAACCAACTAACTCTCGGCAAAAAACAGCTAAAGAAATTTTAAAACTACGAAACGTTACACCTCTCCGCCCATGCTTAGATTTTACGACATCCTCGTCGTAAGGAAATAGATCACACGGGTGAGAAGGTCGCAAAACACCTTCAACGACACCCTGAACAATTGCACTTAGGATGGTTGCTACTCCCTTCTCCTTGCTTCTTCAAGTTCCCATGCATGCTAAAAAGAATTCTCATATTGCGGTTGAGGAACTTGAAGTCGCCATCTGATTGCCGCTTAAGATCTTCCACCTTTTGATTATGCAACTCCAATGCTTGGAGGCACTCATCTAGGGCTTCGAAAAGCGAATGAATGTTTTCGCGGCAAGGACGGCAACACCCACTGTGACGCTCGGGGGAGTGTGGATCATCGTCGCCCTTAGGTTCTTCTTCCTTATGCCCATCACAGTGATTCTCCTCCGACTTGTCAACCTCCTTTGGTTCATCTTCCCACATGTACCCGTCGTCGTCATCGCGTCCGGCGGCGCCCCACGAAGCGGCACTTCGGTCATCTTCCCAATCGCTCTCTCCTCCAAAGTCCTTGGGCTTGGGAGTTTTCTCGATGTAGCTCTTCCTCTTCATGCCAAGGAGGTGTTTAGAGCACCTTGGGAGGATGATGAAGGAGCGTGTCTCAATGCTAGCTTCGTCATCGCTCAAGATGATGATGGGTTGGCGTTCGGCGATCTTCTTGCTAGGCACCTTCCCTCTAACGCGCATCCGAGCTTGAGTAGGGAATTTCTTTACGCAGGGGAGCTTGAGGTCGCAGCTCTTAGCTTCCAGGCGAAGTAGGTCACCAGCCGCCACAGGGAGGCCCAGGGCCGGCCGGCCCAGAGAGAGTGTGCCGGCCGGCACACCCCCCTCCTTCGCCTCCAACGCCTCAATTTCAACGTCCATACTCCTGGAAGATGCCCTAGCTTTCTTGTTTCTCGAGGTGGTGGGTTTGGGTTCGAAAAAGATGAAGGTTTGGATCCCAATGGTGCCTCTATTTATGTCCCAAAAGTCTTGGATGAGAAGTCCAATCTTTCTAAGTTTAAACTGCGCAATCTCTTGGACACCGATTCGAACTTTTCTAATCTCCACCATACCAAAAATTGACGCAAAACTGACCCCAAATGGGGTAGGCCGGCCGGCTTGGGGGTCTATGGGCCGGCCGGCCTGGGGGTTTTTCGCCCCCCGGCCTCCAGATTTTTACGGGGTGCTTCTTGTTTAATTACTATCCTTTTTGTCTATCGAGAACCAGAAAAACTCAAAGAAAAACAAAGAGAAAACAAAAACTAAAAAGGAATATTTACAGGCGTACCTCATTTGACGTCATTAGGTTCGACGCTCCGGTTCTTCTGTCATGGTGTAGATGTCAATGTAGTGAAGAGGCACAATGTCGGGCTCCAAGAATACCTTGAGTCGCTGCCCATTCACCACATATTGGTCTCCTTTGACGTCCATGATCGTTACCGCTCCCGTAGGTGAGACTGAGTGAATGATGTAAGGTCCATCCCATTTGCTCTGCAACTTTCCTTTCCTGAAGAGTTTTGAATCTTGAATTGTATAGTAGAACTTTGTCTCCCTCTTTGAATTCTTTTCTTTGTAACCTCTTGTCATACCATCTCTTTACTCTTTCTTTGTAGATGCTTGCACTATTGTGTGCTTTCAATCTCAACTCCTCCAACTCGCTTATTTAGATTCTTCATTTAACTCTAGCGGCATCCTCATCGAAATTCATCTCTTTCATCGCCCAATATGCCTTGTGTTCTAGCTCCACTGACAAATGACATGTTTTTCCATAAACAAATTGATAGGGAGTCATACCTATTGGCGTCTTATGTGCGGTCCGATAGGCCCATAGTGCATCATCTAACCTCTTTGACCAATCTTTTCCTCCTTTGGTCACGGTCTTCTTTAGAATATCCTTTAGTTGCTTGTTCGAAGTGTCCGCTTGCCCATTTGTTCGAGGATGATATGCCGTAGATACCCTATGTTCGATCCCCAACTTTGCCAAGCATTTGCGGAAGTCCTTGCCCGTAAAATGCGTTCCTCCATCGCTTATCAAAATTCTCGAGACACCATACCAAGGGAATATCACCGACTTAATCATATGTATGGATTCTTCGGTCGATGCCTTGGGACATGGAATCGCTTCAACCCACTTTGATACGTAGTCAACCATCACCAATATGTGCTCATACCCATGCGAGTTCAAGAATGGTCCCATGAAGTCGATTCCCCATACGTCAAATAGATCAATTTGCAAATTGTAATTCAACAGCATGGCATTCCATTGCGATATGTTTCCCGTCCTTTGAAATTCCGAGCAAGTTGCAACAAACCTCTTTGCGTCTTCATGCATCTCCGGCCAATAAAATCCACATGACCATACCTTAGCATGAGTTCTATAATGTCCATAGTGTCCTCCATATTCCGATGAGTGACACTTCCTTAAGATTTCTTCTCTTTCTTCCCTTGGAATACACCTTCTTAGAACTCCGTCTTCTCCATGCCTATATAAGTATGGTGCATCCCAATAATATTTCCTCTTCTCAGAGATAACCTTTTGCTTTGCATTTTTATCCAAATGATCTAAAGGCATTCCTCTTATCGCCCTTATGATATCTTCCATCCATCCATCCCTATCAAGTATTTTATAGAGATGGTCATCTCTCATTTTATCTTCAATAGGCTTCATCTTGTCATCTCCTGGATGCATCCTTGATAGGTGGTCGGCTACCACATTCTCCGACCCTTTCTTGTCTCGAATCTTCACGTCAAATTCTTGTAATAGTAGTATCCATCGAATCAAACGTGGCTTCGCATCTTTCTTGGACAAAAGATATTTGATCACCGCATAGTCGGTATACACAATCACCTTTGAATTTACTATGTAAGATCTGAACTTTTCAAAAGCAAATACCACGGCAAGCAATTCCTTCTCCGTTGTTGCATAATTAACTTGAGCTTCATCAAGAGTCTTGCTTGCATAGTAAATAGCATATACCTTCTCTTCTTTTCTTTGTCCAAGAACGGCTCCAACGGCGTAGTCACTCGCATCACACATAATTTCAAAGGGTTGATTCCAATCCGGAGGTTGTATGATAGGGGCACTTACAAGTGATTGCTTCAATATTTCTAAAGGCATGCAAACAATTCTCATCAAAGTCGAACTCCACATCCTTTTGAAGAAGTTGTGTCAACGGTTTAGTGATCTTCGAGAAATCCTTTATAAATCTTCTATAAAATCCGGCATGACCAAGGAAACTTCTTAGGGACTTGATATCCGTAGGTGGTGGCAATTTTTCCACGGTTTCTATCTTTGTTTTATCCACTTCAATCCCCCTTTCGAAAATGACATGCCCAAGAATTGTTCCTTGCCTCACCATAAAGTGACACTTCTCCCAATTAAGCACAAGGTCGACTTCTCCGCATCTCTTGAGAACCTTATCTAGATTTGATAAGCAATTTTCGAAGCTAGTACCATGCACCGAGAAATCATCCATGAATACCTCCATAATTTCTTCAATAAAATCTGAGAATATAGCCATCATGCATCTTTGAAAAGAAGCGGGTGCATTGCATAGTCCGAAAGGCATCCTTCTATACGCAAAAGTACTATATGGACAAGTAAACGTGGCCTTGTGTTGATCATCCGGATGAATAGGTATTTGGAAGAATCCTGAGAATCCATCAAGGTAACAAAAATGTGAGTGCTTTGCTAACCTTTCGAGCATCTTGTCAATGAATGGTAGTGGAAAGTGATCCTTCCTTGTAGCCTTATTTAATTTTCGATAATCTATGCACATCCTCCAACCCGTAACGGTCCTTTGCGGTATCAATTGATCCTTCTCATTTTTCACCACCGTAAGTCCTCCTTTCTTCGGTACATAATGAACGGGGCTCACCCATTCACTATGTGGTACGAGATATATGATTCTGGCATTCAACAATTTTATGACTACCTTCTTAACCACATCACGCATAGCATGTCTCAACCTCATTTGATGCTCCACAACGGGTTTGTGTTGGTCTTCAAGTTGTATGTGATGAGTGCAAAAGGCGGGACTTATACCTTTCAAGTCATTAATAGTGTACCCAATCACCTTCTTGTGCTTCCTCAATAATTTCAGCAACTTGTTCGTCTCCTCCGGATTTAGTTCATCACTAACGATCACCGGGAACATCTTGTTGTCCCCCAAAAATTCATATTTCAGCCCCTTGGGTAATGGTTTCAATTCAACATCGGGTGCTTCCTGTTCTTCTTGATGCAAATCTCCAATATCTTCATTTTTTCCTCTTCCAAGATTCCATGTTGTGCTTCCAATCCTTCGGTTGCTTCCATTAGTTCTCTATCGTGATCATTATGATTGTTTCCATTCTCCATTGCTCATACCTCTTCATTATCAAGAGGTAGAGGTAAGGCAACATGCAAAGCGGGTAAGAAATCATAAGTGTATTTAGTTTCATCTAGTTCAATTGTGAATTACCCTTTCTGGCATCAAGAACCGCATTAACCAACTTAAGAAAAGGCCTACCAAGAATTATATCATCATGTTCATCATGGCAAGCATCAAGCACGAAAAAGTCGGTTGGAATAATTTTACCCGAGATAGCGACATCTAGATCTCTAAGAATGCCCAAAGGTTTGGTTGTTCTACCATCTCCCATGATTAATTTAGTAGATGTAGGAGCAAGATTCAAAGTTTTTCTATAAAGCTCATCATAAATCTTTGAAGACATAACACTTACACGGGCTCCAATGTTGCATAAAGCTTTGCAAAATAACTCTCCATTGATTGTGCAACTTATGTGAGGTGTAGGTAGTGCCGTACCTTCAACATGATTGGCTTCTATAGCATACACCTCGGCTAGGTGCGCGAATGGAGATTGTCGGATTTATGAGCCCGGCAGTCCACACAGGGTAGCCTACGTGGTTGATTTGTTGAGGGACAGATCAAGGATCACAAGACGATGGTAACACAAGACGCAAGGATTGAGCAGGTTCGGGCCGTCGAGATGACGTAATACCCTACGTCCTGTGTTGGGTGTATGGATTGTCATGTATGAAGTTCCTGAAGGATCTCCATAGTTGGGTTTTGTCCTAGGTTGAATGATCGGGTGTTGTAGTCGTGTTTTGGAGGGGGGTCTCAAGGCACCTTATATAGTCCGGTTGCCTTGAGTTACAAGTCGGCTAGAGATCATAACCTACCCAAAATACAAGGATCTGATCCTATAACGATTACAGATATCTTTCCCTAAAATTCCGGCTAGTTTATCTTGATCTCCGATCTTCTTGCATGATACGCCGTCTGCTTCCTTGCCGTGCGCGCCGTCGTAGTCATCCGGGTTTGTCCGACTGGTGGGCCTCCCGAGTGGTGGGCCATCCAGTCTGACATCCCGACCCGATAGCACTTGGATTGGACAGCCCCCTGCTGGTTGGACCAATCCGCCTTCTGGGTACCCCCGGGGGTCTATCCCTGACAAGCCCCCGAGTAGTACATGGTTGAACGACAACTCAGCGAGGTCGTGGCATCTCTTGAGCTTCGAGCTTGCTGCGGTTGGAAGCAAAACCGCGTGATACTGGAGAGAAAAGAGAGCCGTCTGCAACGGATGCACCGCGAGGTGCATCCGTTGGCCGTAGCCCCCGAGCCTTGAAGCGATTCCGAAGGAATCGGTCCAAGGGTTTGTAGCCTTGTTCTGATTATCTTCGTCATGGTCGCCAGACAATCAATGGATGCGCCGCGAGGTGCGTCCGTTGGCCGTAGCCCCCGAGCCTTAAGGTGATTCCGTAGGAATCGGCTCAAGGCTTGACCGAGGAGCATCTGACTAAATCATCCGGCGTTAATTTTGGCGGCCAGCCCCGAGCGTGAGGGCCAGCGGAGTCCTGCGAGACACGCCGAGTAGTCGTCGCGGCGCCCAGCCCCCGAGCGTGAGGGCCGAGTCGAACCATCCGAGGCACGCCGAGTGGTCGTCCCGGCGCCAGCCCCCGAGCGTGAGGGCCGAGCACGCCGAGTGGTCGTCCCGGCGCCAGCCCCCGAGCGTGAGGGCTGAGCACGCCGAGTAGTTGTCCCGGCGCCAGCCCCCGAGCGTGAGGGCTGAGCACGCCGAGTAGTCGTCCCGGCGCCAGCCCCCGAGCGTGAGGGCTGAGCACGCCGAGTAGTCGTCCCGGCGCCAGCCCCCGAGCGTGAGGGCTGAGGCGCGCCGAGTAGTCGTCCCGACGCCAGCCCCCGAGCGTGAGGGCCGAAGCACGCCGAGTAGTCGTCCCGGCGCCAGCCCCCGAGCGTGAGGGCTGAGGCGCGCCGAGTAGTCGTCCCGACGCCAGCCCCCGAGCGTGAGGGCTGAGGCGCGCCGAGTAGTCGTCCCGACGCCAGCCCCCGAGCGTGAGGGCCGAGGCACGCCGAGTAGTCGTCCCGGCGCCAGCCCCCGAGCGTGAGGACTCGGCGGGCAAGCGCGGCGAGCAGTCGTCCCGGC
>CM014270.1:39386008-39465715 GCA_004135705.1 Alloteropsis semialata
CAAATCATAACAGGCTTGGAGCAAGAGCTGGCTTCGTCACACTTGGCTTTGACGGACATCCACAATGCGGTGAAGGAGCTGATGGACGCCACTGCTCCAGAAGAGGGTGAGCCGACAGCCCTTGTCGCCCGACTGCAAGCTGCACCAGCCCGGATCGCTGAGCTAGTCAAGGAGTCGGCGGTTGTGTGCGCGAACGAGGCTCTCGCGCGTGTTCGGACGCTCTATCTGCGGATCGACCTTGCGCCAATTGGTGATGGGGTGGCAGCGGATGCTTCAAGTGAGCAAGTGGAGGAGGCACTAGCTCAGACTCGTCCGATCGCGGAGAAGGTCGGTGAGGCCCTCAGGCTGGAGTAGGATCCTGCGTTGTGGAGTAGAGTAGAGTAGATTTTTGCATGTACAAATATTATGAAATGAGTAGAATGAGAAAATTTGTTGAGTTCATCTTATGTTTTAAGGTTGCCCGAGTAGTTCTTTTGCTTAAATGTGCTTTTCCCTTTGCTTCACTTATCCTAAGTTCATAACGTCGAGAGCGGCTCCCGTGCACGTGTAGAAAGGGTTAGGCGTCGTTCCAGGCCCGGTTACGCAGCATTTAGTTAAGAACTACTCGGGATGGAGTAATGCCAAGTGGTTTTGTTAAGAGGACAAGTAAAGAAAAAGAGATATCTTTATTGAACTTGGTGATACATAGCTTTGTTATGGGTAGAATCGGTGTAAGTGCTCTATATTGCACGGGTGTGGGACTTCGGTGCCATCCTCATATTGGAGTCAGAAAGTACCCGGACATATGACCTGGGTCACTATGAATGGTCCTTCCCATGGGGCGGAGAGTTTATGAGCTCCTGCTGTCGATTGCACTTGGCGTAAGACAAGGTCGCCAATGTTGAAGTCCCGTTGCTGGACGTTCTTGTCATGGTAGCATCGGAGTTGTTGCTGATAACACGCATGCTGTATGAGCGCGTTAACTCTATGTTCCTCAATGGAGTCGAGATCCACCTCGCGAGCTGCTTCTGCTTCGCCTTCCTCAGGTCCCACGCTGTGCCTGGCCGTATGGAGCTGCCCTGGAAGTAGCTTTTGAACTCGCGGCAGAGCGTGTCCCAGCTGTCGATGGAGTCGGGCTCGAGGCTGTGAAGCCAGCTCAGCCCCACCTTGGTCATGGCGACTGGGAAGTAGGCGCACATGGAGTCGTGGTCGCCGTTCACCGCGCAGATGGCGATGCTGTACGTCCGGAGCCACATCGTTGGGTCCGCCTTCCCATCGTACCTTTCTATGCCTGTAGGTTTAAAGTTAGTAGGCATTCGAATGGATCTTACTCGGGTGGTAAACGCTGGGAAGCCGTCGTAGTCGCTGAGGTTTTCAGCGTTCTCGCGCCCTGAATCAGAGGAGAAACCTTCAGGGGTGCGAGCCCATGGCGGCCTCTGCTGTTCAAGCGGAGGACCGTACTTGCGGTCGAACTCGCGGCGACGTGCGGCCTCATTGGCCTCCAGCTCTCGGCGCAGGCGAGTGTCGCGGTCCAACCCCGGGGCGCCGTGTTCGCGGTTGTACTCGGCGCGCCGTCGGAGCTCTTCCTCGTCCCTTCGCCGGTGGCGGTCGTCAAGGTTCCTGCGGAGATCACGGTTGTGGAGTTGTTTGCGGAGGTCCTGCTGATCAACCACGTCGTGGTCTTCACGACCGCTAGCTGACCTGGAGTGGCGAGACAAAGAAGCGGCGGCCTTTTGGGCGTTGATCATGCCCGCGGCTGCGGTCAGCCTGGCCTTGATCCGGTTGAGCTCCGGGGTTTCCGGGATCCCTTCCAGCTCATGATGGGCGGCGGCGAGGTTAGCTGACGGGGTGGCGTATACGCCTACGCCGCCGACTTCTTGGATGAATTCGTCGTTGAGGTTGCGGGTGGCCCTGGGGTTTCGGCGATCTCGTCGCGCGTTGCGGCGCCGCTGTTTCTCGTCGTTGCACATGACCCTGGCGTCGCGGTGCGCTTGATCCTCTCCTTGGACGATTGGTTCATCGGCGGATATGTCGTAGATGAACGTTTCCCGCTTGGCTGGCACGATCCTCTTGTTCGGGGGGAGGACGCGCGTGACTCGCGGGAAAGCCGGCGATGGTTCCTCTTCAGGCGGAGTCGGCGCATCCTGATGACGAGGAGGTTGCATTGTTACGACGTTCGGGGCAGATCCGATCTGGGTGATCGTGATGGAGTTGGCCGCCTCGCTTGCGCCAGGAGAGTAGTCGGTGCTCGGCCGTCCGCCGAGTGCTTCCTGGTACATGACCCCGCTGTTCCTGAGTCCGCACGGGAATCGCGTCAGTGAGGTGACGTCCTGGCGGGCGGAGTCGCAAGCTCGATGCAGTCGCCGATGGAGGCGATGGCTCGGTCCATGTCTGCTTCAAACTCGCGCTGGTGTGCGGCCCATCGCCGCCTTCGTTTCGCGGGTGTCTCGCGGGCCCTACGTGGTGGAGGCGGAGTAGATAAAGCAGTCGGCGGTGTAGGCGGAGGAGGGCTCCCCTCAAAAACTGGGAGGGCGGCATCAACCATTGCGATCGTCGGGTTGTTGGCGACCGTTGGTGGCAGAGTGTTGATGGTGACGACCCCGTCCGGAGTAGCTTCGAGTCGCGGCGCGCTCTCCTCTGGGGTGGCATCGCGGCTGAAGGAGAGCTCTCCCTTGGGTCCAGCGGTGAAGACCATGGATCCGAAGAAGAACATGGCCCCTTCAGCGATGGAGATCTTGGCAGATGCCGCGTGATGACGGCGGAAGTAGATGCCATCGAGCTTGTAGATTGATCTCGTCGATCAGCCCCTACCTGGCGCGCCAACTGTCGGATTTATGGACCCGGCAGTCCACACAGGGTAGCCTACGTGGTTGATTTGTTGAGGGACAGATCGAGGATCACAAGACGATGGTAACACAAGACGCAAGGATTGAGCAGGTTCGGGCCGTCGAGATGACGTAATACCCTACGTCCTGTGTTGGGTGTATGTATTGCTGTGTATGAAGTTCCTGAAGGATCTCCGTAGTTGGGTTCTGTCCTAGGTTGAATGATTTGCTCGTGTTTTGGAGGGGGGTCTCAAGGCACCTTATATAGTCCGGTTGCCTTGAGTTACAAGTCGGCTAGAGATCATAACCTACCCGAAATACAAGGATCTGATCCTATAACGATTACAGATATCTTTCCCTAGAATTCTGGCTAGTTTATCTTGATCTCCGATCTTCTTGCGTGATACGCCGTCTGCTTCCTTGCCGCGCGCGCCGTCGTAGTCATCCGGGTTTGTCCGACTGGTGGGCCTCCCGAGTGGTGGGCCATCCAGTCTGACATCCCGGTCTAATAGCACTCGGATTGGGCCACCCCCTGCTGGTTGGACCAATCCGCCTTCTGGGTACCCCCGGGGGTATATCCCCGACAGAGATGCTTCTGGTTTTACTCCCACGATTTTCTTCACTTCGGCGACATGGTCGGAGTCTATTTCTTTGTCTTCTTCAAAAAGCTTCCGAATAATGTCTCCGGTCGATCCCTTGTCCAATATGTTGCCCGTATGTTTATCCGGTGGGAAATCCGACTCTATGTCTTTCATGGACTTCTTTTGATTTGGGTGTGGTCTTCCTTTGTCGAATAGTTCACCAAAGTCAATTTGGGATCCAATCCATTTGCTCAAATTCTTTTAGCGACTTTGTGTTCGCTAAATTTCTCCCAATTTCCATCTCCGGCTTGCTCTTTCTTAGGTCACGGACCGGTGCTTCTTCCTCGTGGGTTGTTCTTGTAGCTTTTTCATGTTTCGGTTGCTCTTCCTTTGCTTCTGGGGTCTCTTTTCTAAAAATTCCAGCAAGCATCCCAATTCAAGGTTCTTGCTCTATGTCTCACGAAAGGCGATTTTTCCAATCTCTTCGCATGGCTGCCCCCTTGCTTATTTTTTGTAGAATTTGGGCAGCTTCCGTGTGTGTTTTCTCCATGAGATCCCCTCCTGCGCACATTTGTACGAACTCCATGGACTTGGGGGTTAGGGAAAAATAGAAAGTATGCAAGAGTACATCACCGGAGAATCCTAGCTTTGGTCCTTGTTCGATCAATCCATTGAATCTATCCCAAGCTTAATCTATTCCTTCGTCTTCTCCTTGCAAAATTGATCACTTGCCTCCGAATGTGTTGGATTCTGGATATCGGAAAGAACCGTCCACAAAATTTCTTCATTAACTCATTCCAATTTCCTTTCACCTCGAAGGATGCAAGCGCATACCATTTTTTGCTTCATCTGTAAGTGAGTATGGGAAAAGAATCCATCTAAACCAAGCGAAAGGAACTCCATCTTGTTGTACCGTATTGCATAGCATCGTGAACCACTTGATGTGTCTATATGGGTTGTCCGTCTCCACCCCTCTAAATGGATTTGCAGCCACCATCTTGATGATTTGAGGCTTGATTTCATACTCGGTGGCTTCAAGTGTTGAATCTGACTCTTGCATGTCGAAGTCCTCTGATTGTGGGCTTGCATAATCCCTGAGTGATTTTTCTCCTTCCTCCATGGGTTGAACGACAAGAGCCATCTAGACAACAAAAACAAAAACAAAGATTTTTCTAGAGAAAAGGTTATGTGTTAGTAACCAACAAAATTAATACAAAGTTAAACGTAGCAATCTAGCTTGTTCCCCGGCATCGGCACCAGAAAAGCTTGTTGACTGCCCTTAGGCATGCCAATTATGAACTGCAAGTGCACGGATCGGTTGTAGCTTTTTCCTTAGAGTATTCCCCATGGTTTATCAATCCACGGAACAAGGGATTTCTACGCTTAACTAAGCACTAATGATGTAAGCAAGAGTGTTCTTTGATTGAATGATGATGTATAAAATAAGAACAATCTAACCTAATGGTCATGCACTACCCTATTTTCACAAATGAAAGGACAAAACAAAGCAAGGTTAGCCTGTACAAGCAATGAACATTTCTTATGCATAAGTCTATCATGAATATCTATAAACTCCTTTTTCACCATTGCCATCTAGGCAACGGCACCAGAAATGCTTGTTGGCATTTCTTAGCATCACCACCAAGTCCGAGGGACCGACTACACTGCTTAGATCAGCCATGACTGTTCTTACATTTACGTTATTTGCAAGCACACGGAATTACCGTTGGTAGCATTTCACCCGTGAGTACTCAGGGGTATCGTTATTTATATTTTCCCAAAGGATGGCATTTGGTGGCAAAGAGTTATTGATATGCATGAGTAGACATTGTACGATAAGCTATGAACATCTTTCATATGGGGATAAACATTACAATATTTGAGGTAATGCAACACATCATCTAAGAAGCCATTCTCAAGAGTAAAGAATAAAGAATATCCTAAGGTTAGCGAGCAAAGCATAAAAGGGGTCCTATCGCATTATACAAGATCAGCACAGGTTATACAAGACATGAACATGACTTAGTTCTAAGCACCCAGGCACAAGCGGGGAGACCAAACGGCACTGGTCTGCCAGCAAGAGGAAAGGCTTTATGTACCTCCTATACTATCACCCGGACATGGGGGAATACAAAGGACGGACAGGGTTGTCACCACCTGCCTCCTACCCTCAAACCCTGGGGAACAGACATATTCAAAGGTTCTCATCATGCCCGAGCACCACGCTCGTGCATGAGAGGACTACCCTAGTTCTCCTCGAAAACATGGAACTAGAGCAAACCCGAGGGTACAACAAATTGATGCCGTAGCTTAGATCGACTAGACTATGCATGAACATCATATAACGAATGATATTCCATGGTGATTCTCCTCCAATGGTTGAAATGTGGGTCCAGGTTTTCTCTGAGGTCAGTTTCCCTGCATGTTGGCCCATGTATGACTGGTAAGTGGGCCCTCTTTGTCATTGTGCTCGCGGAGTCGAGTCTGCGATACGTTTTCTCCGTTGTTTGAGCACGACTTTCACCTCTTTGTAGACTTGTGTCTTAAAAAACACTTATTGCTACAACACAAGTGGAACTAGGTTATTTGTAAGGATACATGTCAGTTTATCCTTAAAAAATGAGTATATTCGCGGTCGGATTTGGCGTATAAGGACCGCCAACAGCCTCCACCCCTCCTCCTCCTCTAAAAGATGCTGTGGTGGATTGGGCAGGGCTCCGCCCTAGGTGAGATCGATGGGACAAAGAGGGAAGGGGAATGGGGTTTTTGTAGGTGGGGAGCTTGGGCAAAGGAAGAAGGAGGGAAAGGGTTTAGGCTGGGGCTTCCTTGGCAGCTAAGGGAGCGAGGGCGCAGGCGGTTGCGCGGCCGGCGTGGAACGCGGCCGCGGCGTAAAGCTGAGCGGGGCGCGGGCATTGCATAAGCGGGGAAAGAGGTGAGGAAGACATCACTGTCAGTGATGGAATGAAAGCAGGCACGTGCACGTGAGCGGATGCGGGCCGACGTTGTTGGGCCGAGTCGGGCCAAGTGCGGGGAAAGAGAGGGAGAGAAGAGATGGGCCGATTTGAGAGAGAAGGGAGATTGGTCCTGAGTCAGCTTTGTTAGTTTAATTAGGGTTTTGAATTTGTATTTGAATTCTGGTATTCAAATACAAATTCCACTCAAACAAAATAAACCCAAATAAAGTCCAAATCATTCTAGCAATTCTTTCCTTAATTAGAATATTGACTGCACAATTTCATTTACTAGGAATTTTGAGAGAGGGCAATGAAGACATTCTTAAGTGTTGAAACAAAATTCATTCAAAAATTTTAAACCCACAAATTTCAAACTAGGGATGTTACAACCAGCACCTAAAAATGGACACTATTTCCAGGCCCGGTTTGCCCCACCAACTACACCTAGAAATGGATTTTCAGGTGCCAGTGCTTCGTTCAACCGCTCCCGCAAATCTTATATAAGTATCTGCTCGACCTTCTTACTCCCGCGACACAGTTAACAGTGGTGACAGAGTGAAGGAAGGTGTTACTTAAATTTTCAAGAAAATAAAAGATTCGGGGACTCCTTGTTTTCTTGTGGTTGGAAGCTATTGGAGGTATGTTTATGCAGGTTCTTATGTCTATTTTCTAGTTTTTGTTTATAGTTCAGGCTCAACTAGGTTGTGGTTAGGTAGCTAGTTCCTCTGGTGTGGATTAGTTATTTGGGACTCAATTTAGCCCAAACTTTTGAATAAAGTTAGGTTAGTTAAGTTGGAGATAAATATTCTACTAACATTTAGTATCAATTTCCATTTCTTAGGCACAATCATGAAGGGGGATTTTTCCTAGACGAGAGAGAAGAAGATTTTTGCAGATGCGGGTGGCGGCATGGCCAGCCCTTGGAAAGTGTTCTGCACGTGCTAGCGCCTCGCCCCTGCTAATGCAGTATTTTTAAACTGTGAAATGCAGGAGCAGGACTCTGGCCCATTCCTGCAATTTAGTTTCACCTAGGGGCGAAGCCAGGATTAAGATATAGGGGGCCGGTGTCGACAACACTCAAAAAATATATTTTCAACACACACATATATTATTGTAAAAGGATTGTTGACGTCCAAAAAATCAGGCGTTGAGTTTCAAAAATTAACACTGTGGCCTGGAAGATTTGATTCACTTCAGCGCAGGTCCAAAATCTTGAGGTTCGTGGCGTGCCTGTCAATTTGACCTGAAACTGACAAGGTAAAGCTTAATCAATAACTTAAAAGGAACTCATCGGCCAAAGCCCCGATTCGTTCCGGCAATCGGATCAACATGAAGAGAAGACCGACGCAAGCATGAACCATCGGCCTTGAGTCCGATTCGTGATGACAAGACATGAATTAAAATAAGCCATCGACTATAAAAGCCGAATCAGAGATAAACTAGATCTAATAATGCTCATTAATACACACAGATCTAAAAGCTTAAATAAACTGAAATCAATGTCACTAACAATCGGATCGGACCTAACTGGGAAAGCGTTGGTAGCAGGGCACCGATTTAGCCTATTTACTCCGATAGACCTATATGTCTTAAAAAACCTGCTTAAATCTAATCTATTTGTGACTTGATAATTGAATCTAAATCAGCTTTATGAACAAGAATATGAACAGATCTGTTATAAAATATCTTAAATAAACAAAGCGAATAGGTCTTTGAACAAAAGTAAGCCGATAAGATAAAACCACGAGTCACGATAAAGGGATGAGCAATCTAAACGGAGAAGGGCGATATGCTTCAATCTAAAGCCTAGTACTACTCGATAAATTGGTAAATTATCTAAACAAAGAAGGGCGATGCGCCTCAATCTAAAGCCTAGAATAATTCGATAGATATCGCACTTACAGACAAACCGGAGATCAAGATGATGCCGCCCTGCTTGCTGAAGAACTCGACGAAAAAGGTTGTTGGCACGAGGGCCAAAAGTTGGGTTGTATTGATGGTTGTATGAACATTGATTACAATGGCGCAGGGTTTATATTATACCCTGAAAATCTAACTAATCCTTGTCGGACACGACAATATCTCTAATTTATTTAATACAAATCTAATCTAAGCTACCAAAAGAATTACAACTGCCACAAAACTAGGCCTTGGAGAAGCTTCCAGATGCGCCCTTCCCCCGTAGACGTAAACGCTTCAGCCTTCACATCACCGTCTCCGATCAGGACTCACCAGACGATCCTTTAATCGGAATCGGACTTGCCAAATCAGAATCGGCTTTGGTCTTATTGGCAAAATCGAATTAATTGTAACCTTGCCTCAGCATCATCAGAAACCAATATTTTGAACCATTAGCCGAGTCAAAATTTGGTGTCAACATATGCCCCCTCAAGCAGTGATGACCTCTGCAGTAAATAGTTTATTGAAACCCGTGTTTTCTCCACTATTACATCCCTCGATTCATGCGCGAAGTGATGTGAGTACTCCTGCTCCAAAAGCTACAGTTAGTGATGTGAGTACTCCTGCTCCAAAAGTTACAGTTAGTGTGTCCAAAATTATTCATGATGGTTCAAACAATTCTCATGTCCAATTGGGCTCCATATTTGATTTTGTGAAGCAACAAGACACAAACATGGATCTAGAACAGTTTTCTATCAGGATTGGTTCCATCTCTGATTCAAAGCAAGGTATGACAGTGAGCGAAAGCACACCTGATAAGGATGTCAGTTCTCCAATTACTTCAGGAAGGCTTTGCAGTGATCCCAATATTTCAGCAGAAATTTCTTTGAAAGCTTATGCTAATGACTCATTTTCTTTTATCCAAAAGAAAGTTGAGAAAACCATGGTCGATACTAGGAGCAAACATAAAATTAGAACAAATCAGCATTACCAAAAAGAAGGGCCAGGATTTCTATCAAAGCCAAGGACAGCTTTGTTTCAAGGGGGAGAGGATGATGAGCTCATGGCTTCTCGAATTATTTCCACAGATACTTTCCGAAACAAGTGCATCGTTTCACATATTTCAGCCCTCAATAATACTATGGGAAGATCTTTTATTCAGTTGGGTCCTTTGGTGAGCGGCAAAGCGATATAAACAATGGGGTTCTTTATAATGTTACTGGTAATTCAACCAAGACCATATTTGTTGGGGCTAATCTGCACAAAAGCATAATAGAAAAGACTTCCTTTTTCAAATATATGGTAAGACTTTGGTTCAGATCAACCAAGGAGTTTAAAGATAGGAAGGCTTGAACTCAATTCGGTTTGCCACATCATAGCTTTATAGGCCCAGAGTAAATTGGCGATATCTAAGTCCATTTTTAGTGTTTAAGTACTTGATGGAAAGAAAATTTCATGCCCTTTCCAATGGATCTGGGCCCATTGTTAGATTAATTTTGTGCAAGTCACGGTTGTCCAAACAAGTGTCGGGTTATGCTGAGTCCGAGTCAGTTTTGAGTCATGGTCGAGTCAGAGTCGGAATAGAGGCTGGCCTGCGAGCCATATTGCCTAGGGCCTGTGCCCTTGTATGGGGGTGGATTTTATTTGTGTTTTCATCTAGGGTTTTCCCCCAAGAGAAGCAGAGGGTGGTTCCTCTCCTGTCTACCTTGCCGGTCCTCCACAGATTGTATGGAGTGCGTCCTCGAGCTACCGCAGCTTGGTCATGCCTCGGATTCCTGCTGGGATCCCCTTTCTTTGGTTCGTGTTCCCTTGAGGACACAGGTGGAGGAGTTGCTGCAACTGTTGACTGCCCTTAGGCACGCCAATTATGAACCGCAAGCGCACGGATCGGTTGTAGCTTTTCTCTTAGAGTATTCCCCCAAGATTTACCAATCCATGGAACAAGTGATTTCTACGCTTAACTAAGCACTAATAATGTAAGCAAGAGTGTTCTTTGATTAAATGATGATGTATAAAATAAGAACAATCTAACCTAATCAACTTTATGAGCGGTAGAGAGGAGTACACAAGGTATGGAAGCATTTGCCCATAGGGTCTAGGATCACTATGAGATGTAATCGCCAAGCAAGATAAAACCAATCTAATCTATCAATGATAAAGGTGTGAACCAAACTCAACACTTTCCCTCCCACGTACTGTCACTACACGAGGGTACTCACCAATCGAGCTATAGGAACATGAAACACTGATGTGATCTAAGCATGCAAGACTACGAGAGATAAGCACACCCATGGTAATGTTGGCCAACTATTAAGATGAAAAGCACCATCAACTAAGAACATGATAGATCGATCTCATAAAAGGATTCGGCAATTACAAATCAAGATCTCCTTACAACCCCATGGACAAACAAGGACTTTACCCCATGAAGCTAGGCATGACATCGGGATTCATGGTGTGGAAGCCTCTGGCAAAGATGAGCTCCTCGCTGTCCTCCAACTTGAGACGGCGCCCGGACGACGGCTAGGACTTCCGGTGGCGCCTCCTCCTTGTGCCTCTCTCCATTGATGGTTTTAGATCTAATCTAATCTTCTCTCCACCTCACTTCTCATCTTGAGGGCATCCTCAGGGGTGTTTATATAGGTCTCTGGTGAATGACGGCAGAGGGAACCCTTAGGGTTTGCGTTTACCTCATGCTGAAGAAAGGGGAGCACGAGCGGGCCCCAGAATGGGCCGGGCCTGTCGGCTCAGAGCCTCCAGGCCGGCCGGCCTGGGCTCCTTCTAGCTCGTCTCGTCTCCATCTTTTGCGTGCTGGCCCTCCTCCTCAATCCTTATCCATGTAGGTACTTTGGTCCACGCCAAGCTCCTTCAAATATGTCGTATTTCCTGTAAAATCACAACATGCTACAAAATACAAGACATATTCGAAAACAGGGTTATTTCAGGTGCCAAGTGGCGGGTTAGTATAAGAATAAGTCCAAAACCAATGCCAAATCAGCCCTAAAAGTGTACCAATAACGACCATCAACAATCCCCCCATACTTATCTTTTGCTCGTCCTCGAGCAATTCAAGCTATCAAAATATTCCAATGGGATTGAACAAAAGCTCTTGATCTGCAAAACATACTTAAGCAAACAAATCTAACCAAAGTTCTTCAAGTGAATGTCAGCGGAGCTGCAAGGATAATCAAAGTATGGGCGTTCAAAGATCTATCCAAAACATTACTCCACAACCTCTTACCTTTAGCTAGAAATCTTGAGAATCAACAACACTTACTTTCTTGCCTTCCTTGGAGGGTTTTTTTTCTTTAGTTATGAAAATAATCCCCTGCAACAAGAGTTAGACCTAAGTTCTTGCACAAGTCCACTTAAGTCTCTCAATATAAGTGGCTATCCTATAAGTTTTGCAAGCTCTCAACTCTCAAGTCTCTCAAGTATAAGTGGAGTTGTAGGTAGGGCTAGCAAAGTAAATACACATATTGTCAAATTAAGAAAACTCTCTAACGGTTGCTTACCTTTCGAGCCAATGATCATGAGAATATTACCATAATGTGAGGGGTTTCAAGGATAAGAAGATTTAGGATGGTGGACATGTGCAAGGACATATAAAAATTGACTTCAAGGCACAAGCGACGTCCTCGTTGTCGGATTGCACATGGTTGGAAAAGAAGATTTGTTCTCAACAACAAGGTGATCTTCCTTTGCACTTCTTTTATTCTTCCCACTGTAGAACTCTCCCTCATTTATTACATTTTTTTCTTCTTTCTTCCTTTTTCTTTTCTTTTCATATCTATATACTTATGTATATATATCTACATTTTTTTTCTTTTTCTTTCTTTTTCTTTCTTTTTCCTTTCTTTCCTAAATTTTCCTTCTCTTCACCGAACCTCCCCTGAACAATTCCTCGTGCAGATGGTCAACTAAAACACCGAGACAACTCCACAATTTTTTGGAGCCCGAACCGCAGCTGGAGGGGGCTAGGCCGGCCGGCACAGAGGGTCCAGGCCGGCCAGCCTGGGGTCTTCCCAGCTCAGTTCCGGTTTATTTTTCTTGTACTCCTTCCTTGCTTCTTTCACAAATTATATTTTATTCAAACTTCGCCCAGAAAGAGAACAAATCTTCCAATAATGGGTTGTGTTCAAGGAAAAGATAATAAAACAAGATGTATTTGGGTTCAGTTTTGGAATCCGGTAGATCATATGAGTTGTTCCAATGAAGAACTCTCATTACCGAATATTGACGAGCCTAGCAAATAAGAGATAAGATAATCAAGGACATGATCATTGCTCGAAATTATAACTTCCGAGAGAAAGAAATCCTAACTCAACTCATTGCACCTCCAATGCTTATGGTGGAGTGATTATAAGGTGGCATTGGTAGGTAAAGGATATAACTCTCAACTTGACAAGAACTAGATCAACCTTGCATTTGTGGGGGTTTTTTTAAAAGAGTGATAAAATAAATTTCCTCCAATTCTAGCCTTACTAGCAAGTATTATAAAAAACCAAGCACTAGTTCAAGATCGGGCATGGGTATTTGTAAGGACAAACCAAATAATAAGCTCCACAACTAAGATTTAATTCCAAGACAATGCTCATGAACAAGTACTTAAAGAAATAAGGTAAAACTGAATGCATAAGTAATTTTGCTCGATCCAACAATTATTCAAAAGTAAAGACTCTTTTTATTGATTTTCTTGACTCAACGCTAATTTAAGACTCTCACACACGCTAATTTAAAACTCACACTAACATTAAGACTCTCAAAAACAAACCAACTAACTCTCGGCGAAAAACGGCTAAAGAAATTTTAAAACTACGAAGCGTTACACCTCTCCGCCCATGCTTAGATTTTACGACATCCTCGCCGTAAGGAAATAGATCACACGGGTGAGAAGGTCGCAAAACACCTTCAACGGCACCCTGAACAACTGCACTTAGGATGGTTGCTACTCCCTTCTCCTTGCTTCTTCAAGTTCCCATGCATGCTAAAAAGAATTCTCATATTGCGGTTGAGGAACTTGAAGTCGCCATCTGATTGCCGCTTAAGATCTTCCACCTTTTGATTAAGCAACTCCAATGCTTGGAGGCACTCATCTAGGGCTTCGAAAAGCGAATGAATGTTTTCGCGGCAAGGACGGCAACACCCACTGTGACGCTCAGGGGAGTTTGGATCATCGTCGCCCTTAGGTTCTTCTTCCTTATGCCCATCGCAGTGATTCTCCTCCGGCTTGTCAACCTCCTTTGGTTCATCTTCCCATATGTACCCGTCGTCGTCATCGCGTCCGGCGGCGCCCCACGAAGCGGCTCTTCGGTTATCTTCCCAATCGCTATCTCCTCCAAAGTCCTTGGGCTCGGGAGTTTTCTCGATGTAGCTCTTCCTCTTCATGCCAAGGAGGTGTTTAGAGCACCTTGGGAGGACGATGAAGGAGCGTGTCTCAATGCTAGCTTCGTCGTCGCTCAAGATGACGATGGGTTGGCGTTCGACGATCTTCTTGCTAGGCACCTTCCTTCACGCAGGGAATTTCTTCACGCAGGGCAGCTTGAGGTCGCAGCTCTTAGCTTCCAGGCGAAGCAGGTCACCAGCCGTCACAGGGAGGCCCTGGGCCGGCCGGCCTGGGGAGAGTGTGCCGGCCAGCACACCCCCCTCCTTCGCCTCCAACGCCTCAATTTCGACGCCCATACTCCTGGAAGATGCCCTAGCTTTCTTGTTTCTCGAGGTGGTGGGTTTGGGTTGGAAAAAGATGAAGGTTTGGATCCCAATGGTGCCTCTATTTATGTCCCAAAAGTCTTGCATGAGAAGTCCAATCTTTCTAAGTTTAAACTGTGCAATCTCTTGGACACCGATTCAAACTTTTCTAATCTCCACCATACCAAAAATTGACGCAAAACTGACCCCAAAATGGGGTAGGCCGGCCGGCTTGGGGGTCTATGGGCCGGCCGGCCTGGGGGTTTTTCGCCCCCCTCCCCCCCCCCGGCCCCCAGATTTTTACGGGTTGCTTCTTGTTTAATTACTATCCTTTTTGTCTATCGAGAACCAGAAAAACTCAAAGAAAATCAGAGATAAAACAAAAACTAAAAAGGAATATTTACAGGCGTACCTCATTTGACGTCGTTAGGTTCGACGCTCCGGTTCTTCTGTCATGGTGTAGATGTCAATGCAGTGAAGAGGCACAATGTCGGGCTCCAAGAATACCTTGGGTTGCTGCCCATTCACCACATATTGGTCTCCTTTGACGTCCATGATCGTTACCGCTCCCGTAGGTGAGATTGAGTGAATGATGTACGGTCCATCCCATTTGCTCTGCAACTTTCCTTTCCCGAAGAGTTTGAATCTTGAATTGTATAGTAGAACTTTGTCTCCCTCTTTGAATTCTTTTCTTTGTAACCTCTTGTCATACCATCTCTTTACTCTTTCTTTGTAGATGCTTGCACTATTGTATGCTTTCAATCTCAACTCCTCCAACTCTCGTATTTAGATTCTTCATTTAACTCTAGCGGCATCCTCATCGAAATTCATCTCTTTCATCGCCCAATATGCCTTGTGTTCTAGCTCCACCGACAAATGACATGTTTTTCCATAAACAAATTGATAGGGAGTCATACCTATTGGCGTCTTATGTGCGGTCCGATAGGCCCATAGCGCATCATCTAACCTCTTTGACCAATCTTTTCCTCCTTTGGTCACGGTCTTCTTTAGAATATCCTTTAGTTGCTTGTTCGAAGTTTCCGCTTGCCCATTTGTTCGAGGATGATATGCCGTAGATACCCTATGTTCGATCCCCAACTTTGCCAAGCATTTGCGGAAGTCCTTGCCCGTAAAATGCGTTCCTCCATCGCTTATCAAAATTCTCAGGACACCATACCAAGGGAATATCACTAACTTAATCATATGTATGGATTCTTCAGTCGATGCCTTGGGACATGGAATCGCTTCAACCCACTTTGATACGTAGTCAACCATCACCAATATGTGCTCATACCCATGCGAGTTCAAGAATGGTCCCATGAAGTCGATTCCCATACGTCAAATAGATCAATTTACAAATTGTAATTCAACGGCATGGCATTCCATTGCGATATGTTTCCCGTCCTTTGACATTCCAAGCAAGTTGCAACAAACCTATTTGCGTCTTCATGCATCTCCGGCCAATAAAATCCACATGACCATACCTTAGCATGAGTTCTATAATGTCCATAGTGTCCTCCATATTCCGATGAGTGACACTTCCTTAAGATTTCTTCTCTTTCTTCCCTTGGAATACACCTTCTTAGAACTTCGTCTTCTCCATGCCTATATAAGTATGGTGCATCCCAATAATATTTCCTCTTCTCGGAGATAACCTTTTACTTTGCATTTTTATCCAAATGATCTAAAGGCATTCCTCTTATCATCCTTATGATATCTTCCATCCATCCATCCCTATCAAGTATTTTATAGAGATGGTCATCTCTCATTTTATCTTCAATAGGCTTCATCTTGTCATCTCCTGGATGCATCCTTGATAGGTGGTCGGTTACCACATTCTCCGACCCTTTCTTGTCTCGAATCTCCATGTCAAATTCTTGTAATAGTAGTATCCATCGAATCAAACGTAGCTTCGCATCTTTCTTGGACAAAAGATATTTGATCGCCGCATAGTCGGTATACACAATCACCTTTGAATTTACTATGTAAGATCTGAACTTTTCAAAAGCAAATACCACAGCAAGCAATTCCTTCTCCGTTGTTGCATAATTAACTTGAGCTTCATCAAGAGTCTTGCTTGCATAGTAAATAGCATATACCTTCTCTTCTTTTCTTTGTCCAAGAACGGCTCCAACGGCGTAGTCACTCGCATCACACATAATTTCAAAGGGTTGATTCCAATCCAGAGGTTGTATGATAGGGGCACTTACGAGTGATTGCTTCAATGTTCTAAAGGCATGCAAACAATTCTCATCAAAGTCAAACTCCACATCCTTTTGAAGAAGTTGTGTCAATGGTTTAGTGATTCGAGAAATCCTTTATAAATCTTCTATAAAATCCGGCATGACCAAGGAAACTTCTTAGGGACTTGATATCCGTAGGTGGTGGCAATTTTTCCACGGTTTCTATCTTTGTTTTATCCACTTCAATCCCCCTTTCGAAAATGACATGCCCAAGAATTGTTCCTTGCCTCACCATAAAGTGACACTTCTCCCAATTAAGCACAAGGTCGACTTCTCCGCATCTCTTGAGAACCTTATCTAGATTTGATAAGCAATTTTTGAAGCTAGTACCATGCATCGAGAAATCATCCATGAATACCTCCATAATTTCTTCAATAAAATCCGAGAATATAGCCATCATGCATCTTTGAAAAGAATCGGGTGCATTGCATAGTCCGAAAGGCATCCTTCTATACGCAAAAGTACCATATGGACAAGTAAATGTGGTCTTGTGTTGATCATCCGGATGAATAGGTATTTGGAAGAATCCTGAGAATTCATCAAGGTAACAAAAATGTGAATGCTTTGCTAACCTCTCGAGCATCTAGTCAATGAATGGTAGTGGAAAGTGATCCTTCCTTGTAGCCTTATTCAATTTTCGATAATCTATGCACATCCTCCAACCCGTAACGGTCCTTTGCGGTATCAATTGATCCTTCTCATTTTTCACCACCGTAAGTCCTCCTTTCTTCGGTACATAATGAACGGGGCTCACCCATTCACTATGTGGTACGGGATATATGATTCTGGCATTCAACAATTTTATGACTTCCTTCTTAACCACATCACGAATAGCATGTCTCAACCTCATTTGATGCTCCACAATGGGTTTGTGTTGGTCTTCAAGTTATATGTGATGAGTGCAAAAGGCGGGACTTATACCTTTCAAGTCATTAATAGTGTACCCAATCACCTTCTTGTGCTTCCTCAATAATTTCAGCAACTTGTTCGTCTCCTCCGGGTTTAGTTCATCACTAACAATCACAGGGAACGTCTTGTTGTCCCCCCAAAAATTCATATTTCAGCCCCTTGGGTAATGGTTTCAATTCAACATCGGGTGCTTCCTGTTCTTCTTGATGCAAATCTCCAATATCTTCATTTTTGTCCTCTTCCAAGATTCCATGTTGTGCTTCCAATCCTTCGGTTGCTTCCATTAGTTCTCTATCATGATCATCATGATTGTTTCCATTCTCCATTGCTCGTACCTCTTCGTTATCAAGAGGTAGAGGTAAGGCAACATGCGAAGCGGGTAGTAAGTCATAAGTGTATTTAGTTTCATCTAGCTCAATTGTGAATTACCCTTTCCGGCATCAAGAACCGCGTTAACCAACTTAAGAAAAGGCCTACCAAGAATTATATCATCATGTNTTACCCTTTCCGGCATCAAGAACCGCATTAACCAACTTAAGAAAAGGCCTACCAAGAATTATATCATCATGTTCATCATGGCAAGCATCAAGCACGAAAAAGTCGGTTGGAATAATTTTACCCGAGATAGCGACATCTAGATCTCTAAGAATGCCCAAAGGTTTGGTTGTTCTACCATCTCCCATGATTAATTTAGTAGATGTAGGAGCAAGATTCAAAGTTTTTCTATAAAGCTCATCATAAATCTTTGAAGACATAACACTTACACGGGCTCCAATGTCGCATAAAGCTTTGCAAAATAACTCTCCATTGATCGTGCAACTTATGTGAGGTGTAGGTAGTGCCGTACCTTCAACATGATTGGCTTCTATAGCATACACCTCGGCTAGGTGCGCGAATGGAGATTGTCGAATTTATGAGCCCGGCAGTCCACACAGGGTAGCCTACGTGGTTGATTTGTTGAGGGACAGATCGAGGATCACAAGACGATGGTAACACAAGACGCAAGGATTGAGCAGGTTCGGGCTGTCGAGATGACGTAATACCCTACGTTCTGTGTTGGGTGTATGGATTGTCATGTATGAAGTTCCTGAAGGATCTCCATAGTTGGGTTTTGTCCTAGGTTGAATGATCGGGTGTTGTAGTCGTGTTTTGGAGGGGGGTCTCAAGGCACCTTATATAGTCCGGTTGCCTTGAGTTACAAGTCGGCTAGAGATCATAACCTACCCAAAATACAAGGATCTGATCCTATAACGATTACATATATCTTTCCCTAAAATTCCGGCTAGTTTATCTTGATCTCCGATCTTCTTGCATGATACACCGTCTGCTTCCTTGCCGCGCGCGCCGTCGTAGTCATCCGGGTTTGTCCGACTGGTGGGCCTCCCGAGTGGTGGGCCATCCAGTCTGACATCCGGACCCGATAGCACTTGGATTGGGCTGCCCCCTGCTGGTTGGACCAATCCGCCTTCTGGGTACCCCCGGGGGTCTATCCCTGACAAGCCCCCGAGTAGTACATGGTTGAACGACAACTCAGCGAGGTCGTGGCATCTCTTGAGCTTCGAGCTTGCTGCGGTTGGAAGCAAAACCGCGTGATACTGGAGAGAAAAGAGAGCCATCTGCAACGGATGCACCATGAGGTGCATCCGTTGGCCGTAGCCCCTGAGCCTTGAAGCGATTCCGAAGGAATCGGTCCAAGGGTTTGTAGCCTTGTTCTGATTATCTTCGTCATAGTCGCCAGACAATCAACGGATGCGCCGCGAGGTGCGTCCGTTGGCCGTAGCCCCCGAGCCTTAAGGCGATTCCGTAGGAATCGGCTCAAGGCTTGACCGAGGAGCATCTGACTAAATCATCCGGCGTTAATTTCGGCGGCCAGCCCCCGAGCGTGAGGGCCAGCGGAGTCCTGCGAGACACGCCGAGTAGTCGTCGCGGCGCCCAGCCCCCGAGCGTAAGGGCCGAGTCGAACCATCCGAGGCACGCTGAGTGGTCGTCCCGGCGCCAGCCCCCGAGCGTGAGGGCTAAATCGAACCATCTGAGGCACGCCGAGTGGTCGTCCCGGCGCCAGCCCCCGAACGTGAGGGCTGAAGCACGCCGAGTAGTCGTCCCGGCGCCAGCCCCCGAGCGTGAGGGCGAAGCACGCCGAGTAGTCGTCCCGGCGCCAGCCCCCGAGCGTGAGGGCCGAGGCACGCGTAGTCGTCCCGGCGCCAGCCCCCGAGCGTGAAGGCTGAGGCGCGCTGAGTAGTCGTCCCGACGCCAGCCCCGAGCGTGAGGGCCGAAGCACGCCGAGTAGTCGTCCCGGCGCCAGCCCCCGAGCGTGAGGGCTGAGGCGCGCCGAGTAGTCGTCCCGGCGCCAGCCCCCGAGCGTGAGGGCTGAGGCGCGCCGAGTAGTCGTCCCGGCGCCAGCCCCGAGCGTGAGGGCCGAAGCACGCCGAGTAGTCGTCCCGGCGCCAGCCCCCGAGCGTGAGGACTCGGCGGGCAAGCGCGGCGAGCAGTCGTCCCGGCGCCAGCCCCCGAGCGTGAGGGCCGAGGCGCGCTGAGTAGTCGTCCCGGCGCCAGCCCGAGCGCGAGGGCCGAAGCATGCCGAGTAGTCGTCCCGGCACTAGCCCTGAGCGTAAGGGCTGAGTCGAACCATCCGAGGCACGCCGAGTGGTTGTCCCGGCGCCAGCCCCCGAACGTGAGGGCTGAAGCACGCCGAGTAGTCGTCCCGGCGCCAGCCCCCGAGCGTGAGGGCTGAAGCACGCCGAGTAGTCGTCCCGGCGCCAGCCCCGAGCATGAGGGCTGAAGCACGCCGTGCGGTTGTCCATATCCTGCGGCAAAAGCACGGTGCTACGGCAGTATATGAGGCAATAAAATGCGAATCCGAGAAGAAAAGCACTCGGGAATGCATGAAAACGATTCCTGCTTCCAGCTTTTTAAGTCTATTAATTTCTCTAGGTAGTTAGCCTGTTACGTTTATGCACCTGATCCCCGATAGCCATAGTCCGTAGCGCAGGTAGCTGGGCCGCATGCAAGCGTAGGAGCGTAGGCGTATGGAAGAGTCGAGGTTTCATGAATTAAGGCGTGTGCTGCCCGAGTACTTTAGCGACTTGTACAAAAGCTTACGGAGTTGCGGTCGGAACGTGACCGAGGTGGTCAGCGAAAGTCATGGAGACATAGAAGAGCCGAGAGGCACGAAATCATAAGATATTTAATCAAAAGTAATACTTAGCTTTGGTTCGTGTCCATGTTCTTGAAGATTCCCTCTTTCTCGAATGCCGCAAGGAAGAACAGTTTCCCCCGTAAACACACAGGGCTCACCCGTGGTCGAGCAAAACCAAAGGTGATAAGGATGACCTGTGTGCCTCGAGAGGAGAGAGGACGCGTGGCCTGGAGCCACACGCTTCGCAATGCTAGGGGAGTCCCTTGTTTCCTGGTAGCCCGAGGCTATAAATACTCGCCGGGGAGACAGAACTGCTACCCAGAGGCGAGGGTATGCATAGGATCCTTGTAGCGAGTGTGCTGGGGGCCCACGGCTGGATTCATCCACCAGGGAAAGTTCATGGAGTTATAAGAGCGCGGTGCTAGAAGAGTGCTTGCGATGTACTTGAGGTGTTGATCAGCGTCTGGGTGCTGCTCCGTTGGCTCCTTGCCTTGCCTTTGGTTTAGGACTGTCAGGGCGTAAGGCTCCAGCCAACCAAGGGGTACCCAGGGGTATTCGCTCTCAACCCTCAAAAGGGGCTGCCTCGTCGACGGCTGCAGTGGTGCTACAAGAGAGCTTGCGATGGGCTCATGTGGACCAAGCTTGCGGCGGATGCAGAACTTGGCGCGCCGGCGAGGGCCCTAAGCTATGCCCATGACGGCGGAGTCTTTTTACTCTTGTAATCGGCGCATGACCGGCCTCGTTGTAACTGTATGTCCAGCTAAAGAATTTTTCTCTTGATAGTTTCAAAACTTCTGCGTTTCCTTTCTTGGCGGCGCCATCCCCCGAGCTGTCGGGGCTCGGCCTCGCTTATCCGATTGCGGTAGCTCGTTCGCAGCGTCAGCCCCTGAGCGCTTCGGGGCCGATCGAGCCCGAGAGGCGCGCTGCTTTTAATGCGGCGCCAGCCCCCGAGTCTGGGTGCTGGTCGAGCCTTAGCGGCACGCCACTCGTTTTGCAGTGTTGGCTCCCGAGTGGTTTGGGGCCAATCGAGCCCGAGAGGCACACTGTCTTTGATGCCGCGCCAGCCCCCGAGTCCGAGTGCTGGTCGAGCCTTTGCGGCACGCCATTCGTTTTGCAGTGTTGGCTCCCGAGTGGTTCGGGGCCAATTGAGCCCGAAAGGCACACTGTCTTTGATGCGGCGCCAGCCCCCGAGTCCGAGTGCTGGTCGAGCCTTTGCGGCACGCCATTCATTTTGCAGTGTTGGCTCCCGAGTGGTTCGGGGCCAATCGAGCCCGAGAGGCACACTGTCTTTGATGCGGCGCCAGCCCCCGAGTCCGAGTGCTGGTCGAGCCTTTGCGACACGCCATTCGTTTTGCAGTGTTGGCTCCCGAGTGGTTCGGGGCCAATCGAGCCCGAGAGGCACACTGTCTTTGATGCGGCGCCAGCCCCCAAGTCCGAGTGCTGGTCGAGCCCTTGCGGCACGCCGACTCCTTCGTCTTGCCCGAGTGCACGGGGTCTTTTTTTACCGTTGATGCTCCGGACGTAACGGTTCGCATGGGCGTTCAACGGATCTTTTTACCGTTACGCTCACTTCCGTTAATCGCGCCGTCTTGCGGTAATTTCGGGCGTTGTAGAGCGCCATAAAAGGCTAGGGTTAGGTCCGACGGGGAAATCCCACTGTTTCGAGATCCATTCCCCTTCTCTCCATTCCTCATTCAACTGCCACCAGAGCCTTTCCTTGCTTCTAGATCTGCCCCGCGGATTTAGCCTTCACGAGGAGCGCAACCCCGCGGATGCGAACGAGGCGTTCCGTGCCCCAAGCCATGGCGCCGAAGAGGAAGCTCGCCGACCTCCCCAAGTCCGATAAGATCCCCTCCCCCGCGGTCGCATGGGCTCGGGGGAAGGTAACCGTGGAGATATTGGAGGAGATGGTGGAGCGGAGTATCCTTCCGCCTCAAGCAGTGGCGGAATGGTGCCCAAGCGCCAAGGAGGCCTTCCCATCGGAGAACTCCGGCGAACTGGTGCTCTTCAAGCCATTCTTCAAGGCGGGGTTCAGTCTACCGGCGGGGGCCTTCTTCCGAGGCCTCCTCCACTTCTACGGGATCGAAGCTGTCCACCTCAACCCCAACTCGATCATGGCCATCTCCATCTTCATCCACCTGTGCGAGGCCTTCCTGGGGATTACTCTCCATTTTGACTTGTGGAGGTATCTTTACTGGTTGAAGCCTCAGCCGAGCGAGGAGAAGATGGTCGTGGTGGGAGGCGCCGGATTCATGCTGCGCCAAGGCCGGAAGGACGAGTACTTCGACATCGCCCTCAACACCTCTAACAAGGGCTGGAAGTCAGAATGGTTCTACGTTGGGAACCACGCGCCAACAATCCCCTGCACACCGAAGTGCGGCCGGAGATCAAGACCTGCTGGAACGAACTTCCAGCGGATCACCAGATGCCCGAAGTGAAGGAGCTCCTTGGGATGATCAAGGAGCTCAAAGATCGGGGTTTGACAGCAGACGGCATCACCTGCAACTTCAGTCGGCTGCTGGTGCAGCCGATCCAGGAGAAGAAGCACCCGGGCTTCGAGTACTCGGGCCAAGAGGACCCTACCCGGGGGCCCGCCGGACGGTAGGCAAAGAGGAGATGAAGGCGCGCGTGGGCGGGTTCTTCCTCGGCCACATGTCAAAAAAGCATCAACCACGCCCATTCTCCTTGAAGAGGCCTGCTCCACCGGTAAGTCTTCGTTCCAAGTGCTTTAGCGTGTTGGTCTTGATACTGATTTTTTGATTTTGATCTAATCGTCCGTTGGCCATCTGATTTTGCGACTCTCGTCGGATCGGGTCTTCGAATACTTCTCTCCTTCTCCGCTTCCAGAAGATTCACCTAGGAAGGCGTACCTGGGGTTAGCACCCCCGGGTGATCAAGGCGACGCCCCTGCAGGAGATCCGGTTGACCCGTCTGCTCCCCTGGAGTGGGCGGCCAGTGACACGGAGGGCACTTTGAGCCCTTCGGATGAAGACGTGGACGAGACCCGCCCACGGAAGCGGCGGGTTGCCGTGGCAAAAGTTGGGGCTCGCAGTGCCTGTGTTTCTAAGCCGGTGGCGCCTGGGGCCGGCGAGGCGGCTGACGACGACTCGGCCACGCTCTCCGACGAGGCGCCCTCCATCCAGGAAGCAGTGGTGTCTCCTAAGCGAAGAAGCGCTCGAGGAAGATGACCGCGAAGAAGGCGGCTGCGCAGCCGGCCAAGCAGCCGGTTGCTGGTTCGGACGCCGATGTTGACGAGCCGGGACGACCTTCCTCGGCCGTCATGGAGAGAGAGGAAGAGGAGAAGGACGAAGCAATGTCCGACTCCTTATTCCAGGAGCAGGAGCACGCCCGGGCCATGGGCGTGTCAGTGGAGGAGAAGCGGCGGATGGTGGCGGAAGCCGTTGTTCAGGCTGCCGCGAACGCCAGGCCGGTTCCTAATCTGGGGACCAGGCCGATCCTGTCGACAGCCACGGCGCGTCAGCGACCCAAGCTCCCAATCTAGTGGCCCCGGGTTGTTGTTGTGAAAAGTACCCAGTAAGTCATTGTCTCTCGTCTTTCTTTTGTATGTCATTATTTACAAGTTCCTATTTTAACTTCCGACTGCTTTTTTCAGCAAATCCTCTGATGTTGATGGTGTGACAGCCGGCGGGACGGGGTCATCGACTGCTCCCCTCAGAAGCCGAGTTCCCCCTCGGTTACCCCCGCTGGCACGCCGCCCTCAGGCGTGGTGCCTGGAGTGACGGACTCGGCCCAGGGGTCGATGGCGCCGAGACCTGAGCAGGTGCCAGCCGGGCCTGCGCCGGAGGAGAACGTGGAGGCACCCAGGACGGAGGACGTGCAGGGCGGGGCCGGAAGGGCGGCGGATTCCCCGAGTGGTGGCGCTGGGAATCCTGTAGTGGATTCCTCGGTACCAGCCTTGCATGCGGACATGGATGGCGCTACTCAAGGAGAGGTCCTCCAAAAGCAGTCGGATGACCCGGGGACTATGACGGTCCCCGCGACTGATGTCAACGCGGCGGAGGAGGAGGCGGTGCTTGCCGAGTTGCAGCTCGCAGTTGACCAGTCCCGGCGCTGCGTGGAGGTTTGTCTCCTCATCCGCTTTGTTTATTTTATCGTGCTTCATTGTACCTTGCCTGACTTCTTTGCTTTCTGCTGATTGGTGCAGAGGTTGACTACGCTCCGGCAGTCGCGCCTGGAGCAGCTCCGTGATGTGCTGTCGGTGCGAGAGCGCGAGGCGGAGCTGAAGGCGGAGCTCAAACGGGTCAAACGTCAGTGTGACGCTGCCCAAAAGAGCTTGAATGACGCCATCGTGCAGCATCGCTCGAGTCTTCATGGTACGGCGTTGCTCTTTTTATTTTCTGTGTGCTTTTTCTTTGCCGTCAAGTTTTGCCATGTACTTTTCGTCCTGACCGAGTGCTTCCCTGCTTTTGTAGAGAAAGAGATGGAGAGGGCCCGTCACCTCGAGGAGCTAAAGGATTTGCATTTTGCGAACGCCAATCTGCAGAAGTCTGAGGAGGTCATGGCAGGGAAGCTGAAGACAGAGCAGGATTTCTGAAAAGGTGCGGAGATGACGATGCTTCAAGCTATGTATACTATCCTGAATGATGCTCAAATCATAACAGGCTTGGAGCAAGAGCTGGCTTCATCACACTTGGCTTTGACGGACATCCACAACGCGGTGAAGGAGCTGATGGACGCCACTGCTCCAGAAGAGGGTGAGCCGACAGCCCTTGTCGCCCGACTGCAAGCTGCACCAGCCCGGATCGCTGAGCTAGTCAAGGAGTCGGCGGTTGTGTGCGCGAACGACGCTCTCGCGCGTGTTCGAACGCTCTATCCGCGGATCGACCTTGCGCCAATTGGTGATGGGGTGGCAGCGGATGCTTCAAGTGAGCAAGTGGAGGAGGCACTGGCTCAGACTCGTCCGATCGCGGAGAAGGTCGGCGAGGCCCTCAAGCTGGAGTAGGATCCTGCGTTGTGGAGTAGAGTAGAGTAGATTTTTGCATGTACAAATATTATGAAATGAGTAGAATGAGAAAATTTGTTGAGTTCATCTTATGTTTTAAGGTTGCCCGAGTAGTTCTTTTGCTTAAATGTGCTTTTCCCTTTGCTTCACTTATCCTAAGTTCATAACGTCGAGAGCGGGTCCCGTGCACGTGTAGAAAGGGTTAGGTGTCGTTCCAGGCCCGGTTACGCAGCATTTAGTTAGGAACTACTCGGGATGGAGTAATGCCAAGTGGTTTTGTTAAGAGGACAAGTAAAGAAAAAGAGATATCTTTATTGAACTTGGTGATACATAGCTTTGTTATGGGTAGAATCGGTGTAAGTGCTCTATATTCCACGGGTGTGGGACTTCGGTGCCATCCTCATATTGGAGTCAGAAAGTACCCGGACATATGACCTGGGTCACTATGAATGGTCCTTCCCATGGGGCGGAGAGTTTATGAGCTCCTGCTGTCAATTGCACTCGGCGTAAGACAAGGTCGCCGATGTTGAAGTCCCGTTGCTGGACGTTCTTGTCATGGTAGCATCGGAGTTGTTGCTGATAACACGCATGCTGTATGAGCGCGTTAACTCTATGTTCCTCAATGGAGTCGAGATCCACCTCGCGAGCTGCTTCTGCTTCGCCTTCCTCAGGTCCCACGCTGTGCCTGGCCGTATGGAGCTGCCCTGGAAGTAGCTCTTGAACTCGCGGCAGAGCGTGTCCCAGCTGTCGATGGAGTCGGGCTCGAGACTGTGAAGCCAGCTCAGCCCCACCTTGGTCATGGCGACTGGAAAGTAGGCGCACATGGAGTCGTCGTGGCCGTTCACCGCGCGGATGGCGATGCTGTACATCCGGAGCCACATCGTTGGGTTCGCCTTCCCATTGTACCTTTCTATGCCTGTAGGTTTAAAGTTAGTAGGCATTCGAATGGATCTTACTCGGGCGGTAAACGCTGGGAAGCCGTCGTAGTCGCTGAGGTTTTCAGCGTTCTCGCGCCCTGAATCAGAGGAGAAACCTTCAGGGGTGCGAGCCCATGGCGGCCTCTGCTGTTCAAGCGGAGGACCGTACTTGCGGTCGAACTCGCGGCGACGTGCGGCCTCATTGGCCTCCAGCTCTCGGCGCAGGCGAGTGTCGCAGTCCAACCCCGGGGCGCCGTGTTCGCGGTTGTACTCGGCGCGCCGTTGGAGCTCTTCCTCGTCCCTTCGCCGGTGGCGGTTCGTCAAGGTTCCTGCGGAGATCACGGTTGCGGAGTTGTTTGCGGAGGTCCTGCTGATCAACCACGTCGTGGTCTTCACGACCGCTAGCTGACCTGGAGTGGCGAGACAAAGAAGCGGCGGCCTTTTGGGCGTTGATCATGCCCGCGGCTGCGGTCAGCCTGGCCTTGATCCGGTTGAGCTCCGGGGTTTCCGGAATCCCTTCCAGCTCATGATGGGCGGCAGCGAGGTTAGCTGACGGGGTGGCGTATACGCCTACGCCGCCGACTTCTTGGATGAATTCGTCGTTGAGGTTGCAGGTGGCCCTAGGGTTTCGGCGATCTCATCGCGCGTTGCGGCGCCGCTGTTTCTTGTCGTTGCACATGACCCTGGCGTCGCGGTGCGCTTGATCCTCTCCTTGGACGATTGGTTCATCGGCGGATATGTCGTAGATGAACGTTTCCCGCTTGGCTGGCACGATCCTCTTGTTCGGGGGGAGGACGCGCGTGACTCGCGGGAAAGCCGGCGATGGTTCCTCTTCAGGCGGAGTCGGCGCATCCTGATGACGAGGAGGTTGCATTGTTGCGACGTTCGGGGCAGATCCGATCTGGGTGATCGTGATGGAGTTGGCCGCCTCGCTTGCGCCAGGAGAGTAGTCGGTGCTCGGCCGTCCGCCGAGTGCTTCCTGGTACACGACCCCGCTGTTCCTGAGTCCGAACGGGAATCGCGTCCGGTGAGGTGACGTCCTGGCGGGCGGAGTCGGCAAGCTCGATGCAGTCGCCGATGGAGGCGATGGCTCGGTCCATGTCTGCTTCAAACTCGCGCTGGTGTGCGGCCCATCGCCGCCTTCGTTTCGCGGGTGTCTCGCGGGCCCTGCGTGGTGGAGGCGGAGTAGATAAAGCAGTCGGCGGTGTAGGCGGAGGAGGGCTCCCCTCAAAAACTGGGAGGGCGGCGTCAACCATTGCGATCGTCGGGTTGTTGGCGACCGTTGGTGGCAGAGTGGTGATGGTGACGACCCCGTCCGGAGTAGCTTCGAGTCGCGGCGCGCTCTCCTCTGGGGTGGCATCGCGGCTGAAGGAGAGCTCTCCCTTGGGTCCAGCGGTGAAGACCATGGATCCGAAGAAGAACATGGCCCCTTCAGCGATGGAGATCTTGGCAGATGCCGACGTGATGACGGTGGAAGTAGATGCCATCGAGCTTGTAGATTGATCTCGTCGATCAGCCCCTACCTGGTGCGCCAATTGTCGGATTTATGAGCCCGGCAGTCCACACAGGGTAGCCTACGTGGTTGATTTGTTGAGGGACAGATCGAGGATCACAAGACGATGGTAACATAAGACGCAAGGATTGAGCAGGTTAGGGCCGTCGAGATGACGTAATACCCTACGTCCTGTGTTGGGTGTATGGTTTGCTATGTATGAAGTTCCTGAAGGATCTCTGTAGTAGGGTTCTATCCTAGGTTGACTGATCGGGTGTTGTAGTCGTGTTTTGGAGGGGGGTCTCAAGGCACCTTATATAGTCCGATTGCCTTGAGTTACAAGTCGGCTAGAGATCATAACCTACCTAAAATACAAGGATCTGATCCTATAACGATTACAGATATCTTTCCCTAAAATTCCAGCTAGTTTATCTTGATCTTCGATCTTCTTGCGTGATACGCCGTCTGCTTCCTTGCCGCGCGCGCCGTCGTAGTCATCCGGGTTTGTCCGACTGGTGGGCCTCCCGAGTGGTGGGCCATCCAGTCTGACATCCCGGTCTGATAGCACTCGGATTGGACCACCCCCTGCTGGTTGGACCAATCCGCCTTCTGGGTACCCCCGGGGGTATATCCCCGACAGAGATGCTTCTGGTTTTACTCCCACGATTTTCTTCACTTCGGCGACATGGTCGGAGTCTATTTCTTTGTCTTCTTCAAAAAGCTTCCGAATAATGTCTCCGGTCGATCCCTTGTCCAATATGTTGCCCGTATGTTTATCCGGTGGGAAATCCGACTCTATGTCTTTCATGGACTTCTTTTGATTTGGGTGTGGTCTTCCTTTGTCGAATAGTTCACCAAAGTCAATTGGGATCCAATCCATTTGCTCAAATTCTTTTAGCGACTTTGCGTTCGCTAAATTTCTCCCAATTTCCATCTCCGGCTTGCTCTTTCTTAGGTCACGGACCGGTGCTTCTTCCTCGTGGGTTGTTCTTGTAGCTTTTTCATGTTTCGGTTGCTCTTCCTTTGCTTCTGGGGTCTCTTTTCTAAAAATTCCAGCAAGCATCCCAATTCAAGGTTCTTGCTCTATGTCTCACGAAAGGCGATTTTTCCAATCTCTTCGCATGGCTGCCCCCTTGCTTATTTTTTGTAGAATTTGGGCAGCTTCCGTGTGTGTTTTCTCCATGAGATCCCCTCCTGCGCACATTTGTACGAACTCCATGGACTTGGGGGTTAGGGAAAAATAGAAAGTATGCAAGAGTACATCACCGGAGAATCCTAGCTTTGGTACTTGTTCGATCAATCCATTGAATCTATCCCAAGCTGAATCTATTCCTTCGTCTTCTCCTTGCAAAATTGATCACTTGCCTCCGAATGTGTTGGATTCTGGATATCGGAAAGAACCGTCCACAAAATTTCTTCATTAACTCATTCCAATTTCCTTTCACCTCGAAGGATGCAAGCGCATACCATTTTTTGCTTCATCTGCAAGTGAGTATGGGAAAAGATTCCATCTAAACCAAGCGAAAGGAACTCCATCTTGTTGTACCGTATTGCATAGCATCGTGAACCACTTGATGTGTCTATATGGGTTGTCCGTCTCCACCCCTCTAAATGGATTTGCAGCCACCATCTTGATGATTTGAGGCTTGATTTCATACTCGGTGGCTTCAAGTGTTGAATCTGACTCTTGCATGTCGAAGTCCTCCGATTGTGGGCTTGCATAATTCCTGAGTGATTTTTCTCCTTCCTCCATGGGTTGAACGACAAGAGCCATCTAGACAACAAAAACAAAAACAAAGATTTTTCTAGAGAAAAGGTTATGTGTTAGTAACCAACAAAATTAATACAAAGTTAAACGTAGCAATCTAGCTTGTTCCCCGGCATCGGCGCCAGAAAAGCTTGTTGACTGCCCTTAGGCATGCCAATTATGAACTGCAAGTGCACGGATCGGTTGTAGCTTTTTCCTTAGAGTATTCCCCATGGTTTATCAATCCACGGAACAAGGGATTTCTACGCTTAACTAAGCACTAATGATGTAAGCAAGAGTGTTCTTTGATTGAATGATGATGTATAAAATAAGAACAATCTAACCTAATGGTCATGCACTACCCTATTTTCACAAATGAAAGGACAAAACAAAGCAAGGTTAGCCTGTACAAGCAATGAACATTTCTTATGCATAAGTCTATCATGAATATCTATAAACTCCTTTTTCACCATTGCCGTCCAGGCAACGGCACCAGAAATGCTTGTTGGCATTTCTTAGCATCACCACCAAGTCCGAGGGACCGACTACACTGCTTAGATCAGCCATGACTGTTCTTACATTTATGTTATTTGCAAGCACACGGAATTACCATTGCTAGCATTTCACCGGTGAGTACTCAGGGGTATCGTTATTTATATTTTCCCAAAGGATGGCATTTGGTGGCAAAGAGTTATTGATATGCATGAGTAGACATTGTACGATAAGCTATGAACATCTTTCATATGGGGATAAACATTACAATATTTGAGGTAATGCAACACATCATCTAAGAAGCCATTCTCAAGAGTAAAGAATAAAGAATATCCTAAGGTTAGCGAGCAAAGCATAAAAGGGGTCCTATCACATTATACAAGATCAGCACAGGTTATAAAAGACATGAACATGACTTAGTTCTAAGCACCCAGGCACAAGCGGGGAGACCAAACGGCACTGGTCTGCTAGCAAGAGGAAAGGCTTTATGTACCTCCTATACTATCACCCGAACATGGGGGAATACAAAGGACGGACAGGGTTGTCACCACCTGCCTCCTACCCTCAAACCCTGGGGAACAGACATATTCAAAGGTTCTCATCATGCCCGAGCACCACGCTCGTGCATGAGAGGACTACCCTAGTTCTCCTCGGAAACATGGAACTAGAGCAAACCCGAGGGTACAACAAATTGATGCCGTAGCTTAGATCGACTAGACTATGCATGAACATCATATAACGAATGATAAGGCATGAACACAATATAAACACTATAGAGATAGCACTTAGATCAAACTCCATACTTGTGTAAATACCGAAAGTGTATACAAAGATCGTACCGAAGGCTGAAGGTTACGTTCCACAACGGTCCAAGGACGGCTTGGAATGCTACTAAAGAAAGCACTAGCCTTAGATCCAGTAGCCTAAGGACTACAAGAATAGCTTAGAGAGGGAGAGAGGCCCTTGATGAATTAGTGTGTGTTGTGAGGGCTCTCTACCCCCCTATTTATACTAGGGGAGGACGGTTCCTGGTGCTCCTCAGATCGAAACCACACTTGGCGCGAAGGGGGAGATGCGAGAAGCATTGCCGCCAAGGATTGGCACCAAAGCCCGTTGTCCATGTTTGGCCGAACCCTAGGGGATATTCCATGGTGATTCTCCTCCAATGGTTGAAATGTGGGTCCAGGTTTTCTCTGAGGTCAGTTTCCCTGCATGTTGGCCCATGTATGACTGGTAAGTGGGCCCTCTTTGTCATTGTGCTCATGGAGTCGAGTCTGCGATACGTTTTCTCCGTTGTTTGAACACGATTTTCACCTCTTTGTAGACTTGTGTCTTAAAAAACACTTATTGCTACAACACAAGTGGAACTAGGTTATTTGTAAGGATACATGTCAGTTTATCCTTAAAAAATGAGTATATTCGCGGTCGGATTTGGCGTATAAGGACCGCCAACAGCCTCCACCCCTCCTCCTCCTCTAAAAGATGCTGTGGTGGATTGGGCAGGGCTCCGTCCCAGGTGAGATCGATGGGACAAAGAGGGAAGGGAATGGGGTTTTTGTAGGTGGGGAGCTTGGGCAAAGGGAAGAAGGGAGGAAAAGGTTTAGGCTGGGGCTTCCTTGGCAGCTAAGGGAGCGAGGGCGCAGGCGGTTGCGCGGCCGGCGTGGAACGCGGCCGCGGCGTAAAGCTGAGCGGGGCGCGGGCGTTGCATAAGCGGGGAAAGAGGTGAGGAAGACATCACTGTCAGTGATGGAATGAAAGCAGGCACATGCACGTGAGCGGATGCGGGCCGCCGTTGTTGGGCCGAGTCGGGCCAAGTGCGGGGAAAGAGAGGGAGAGAAGAGATGGACCGATTTGAGAGAGAAGGGAGATTGGTCCTGAGTCAGCTTTGTTAGTTTAATTAGGGTTTTGAATTTGTATTTGAATTCTGGTATTCAAATACAAATTCCACTCAAACAAAATAAACCCAAATAAAGTCCAAATCATTCTAGCAATTCTTTCCTTAATTAGAATATTGACTGCACAATTTCATTTACTAGGAATTTTGAGAGAGGGCAATGAAGACATTCTTAAGTGTTGAAACAAAATTCATTCAAAAAATTTTAAACCCACAAATTTCAAACTAGGGATGTTACAACCAGCACCTAAAAATGGACACTATTTCCAGGCCCGGTTTGCCCCACCAACTACACCTAGAAATGGATTTTCAGGTGCTAGTGCTTTGTTCAACCGCTCCCGCAAATCTTATATAAGTATCTGCTCGGCCTTCTTACTCCCGCGACACAGTTAACAGTGGTGACAGAGCGAAGGAAGGTGTTACTTAAATTTTCAAGAAAATAAAAGATTCGGGGACTCCTTGTTTTCTTGTGGTTGGAAGCTATTGGAGGTATGTTTATGCAGGTTCTTATGTCTATTTTCTAGTTTTTGTTTATAGTTCAGGCTCAACTAGGTTGTGGTTAGGTAGCTAGTTCCTATGGTGTGGATTAGTTAATTGGGACTCAATTTAGCCCAAACTTTTGAATAAAGTTAGGTTAGTTAAGTTGGAGATAAATATTCTACTAACATTTAGTATCAATTTCCATTTCTTAGGCACAATCATGAAGGGGGATTTTTCCTAGAGGAGAGAGAAGAAGATTTTTGCAGATGCGGGTGGCGGCATGGCCAGCCCTTGGAAAGTGTTCTGCACGTGCTAGCGCCTCGCCCCTGCTAATGCAGTATTTTTAAACTGTGAAATGCAGGAGCAGGACTCCGGCCCATGCCTGCAATTTAGTTTCACCTAGGGGCGAAGCCAGGATTAAGATATAGGGGGCCGGTGTCGACAACACTCAAAAAATATATTTTCAACACACACATATATTATTGTAAAAGGATTGTTGACATCCAAAAAATCCGGCGTTGAGTTTCAAAAATTAACACTGTGGCCTGGAAGATTTGATTCACTTCAGCGCAGGTCCAAAATCTTGAGGTTCGTGGCGTGCCTGTCAATTTGACCTGAAACTGACAAGGTAAAGCTTAATCAATAACTTAAAAGGAACTCATCGGCCAAAGCCCCGATTCGTTCCGGCAATCGGATCAACATGAAGAGAAGACCGACGCAAGCATGAACCATCGGCCTTGAGTCCGATTCGTGATGACAAGACATGAATTAAAATAAGTCATCGACTATAAAAGCCGAATCGGAGACAAACTAGATCTAATAATGCTCATTAATACACACAGATCTAAAAGCTTAAATAAACTAAAATCAATGTCACTAACAATCGGATCGGACCTAACCGAGAAAGCGTTGGTAGCAGGGCACCGATTTAGCCTATTTACTCCGATAGACCTATATGTCTTAAAAAACCTGCTTAAATCTAATCTATTTGTGACTTGATAATTGAATCTAAATCAGCTTTATGAACAAGAATATGAACAGATCTGTTATAATATATCTTAAATAAACAAAGCGAATAGGTCTTTGAACAAAAGTAAGCCGATAAGATAAAACCACGAGTCACGATAAAGGGATGAGCAATCTAAACGGAGAAGGGCGATATGCTTCAATCTAAAGCCTAGTACTACTCGATAAATTGGTAAATTATCTAAACAAAGAAGGGCGATGCGCCTCAATCTAAAGCCAAGAATAATTCGATAGATATCGCACTTACAGACAAACCGGAGATCAAGATGATGCCGCCCTGCTTGCTGAAGAACTCGACGAAAAAGGTGTTGACGCAAAAAATCGGCGGTTGTATCTTCTGCGTGCAGCACACGAAGACCAGGGAGATCTGCTTCACTCCAGTGCCAGCCCACACTCCAGTTTAGGTTCGCAGCGTGCCAGTCAATTTGACCTGAAATTGACAAGGAGATAAAATAGTTAAATTACTCTTTGATTGTGCCGGCTCTATTTCAGACGATGGAGTAACGTCGAATTTTAGCCAAGACCCAATCAGGCACGTGTCGGCCGATACCAATCGGACCTCAAAATCGGACTTCATTGATGACGTCAATCAGACCGAGTAATCGGACCTCAATCAGACACCGAATCGGACCTCAGAATCGGACCAATCAGGATCGGACCTTGATTGATATAACAGATCAGCCTTTGAATAATAAAATAAAGCATAAAACAAGGCCAATATGTAAAGTAATGGATCAGCTGTGTCTTTAAACAAGATGTCAAATAATCAAAGTGTAAGCCGATACATTGTCCACCTTGCCTAGTTGCCAGTTTGACTCATCTTATCGGACCATCTAACTAGCCAATCGGACCATAGCTTTTTCAGAGAAATCTAGCTCCGACGTAGGGAATCTAGATTTCTCCAGCTATGATCAAATCAGATAGCTAGATAGTCAAATTCAACTTACCAATCTGACAACTAAATAAGATACTCGCACAGGTGTTAATCAGATTAAGCAAATAAGCAGATAAAACATTAACAGGGTCGTTCTGATTCTAAGATATGCTATCAAATAATCAATGACCTAGCTCCGACGTAGGGAATCTAAACCACACTTAACATTCAAATAGCAATAAAGCATAACCAAAACTTCCTTTGACTAATCAAGATGAATCTAGCTCCGACGTAGGGAATCTAGACCAAGCATTGACAATCAAAGATCAATCTAATCATATTGCGAAGATCCAGCTCCGACGTAGGGAATCTACACCAGCGCAATACTCAAAGAACAACCAGATTAAACCACAAAGCATGGATCGGACCTAGAACGATGCTGTAAGATAAATATTGCTTAAATCGGACCAAGACCAATGCTCAAAGCCGTTGAAGAAGTAGAATTGATTCACATGGCGTAGATCTAAACCAATCTAGCAACTCCAAACAAACCGCAAAAACTGCCTTTAAATAACCAAGATTACTCTAGCTCCGACGTAGGGAATCTAGACTAATCTTGATGATCTAGCTCCGACGTAGGGAATCTAGACATAAAGTGCAATCCGATAAACGATAATCTGTTGAATAATCAATATTGATCTAGCTCCGACGTAGGGAATCTATATCAATCTTGATTATCCAGAGATAAATCGGTTGAACAGTATAAACGAGAAAGGGCGATGCGCCTCAATTCAAAGCCTATACTAGTTCGATAAATTGACTAACTTACTGGTAAGCCGAAGATCAGAACTGATGCAGCCCGTCCACCAATGAGCTTCGTCGGTAACTACTACTAGGGTTTTTGGCGTGAAGCCGGGTTGTATTGATTGTGAGAATAATTTTTACAATGGACGAGGGTTCATATTTATACCCTGGTCATGGAGAGTCCTGATCGGCCTAGACTAACTTGCGGATAAAGTAAACTAGATCTAATATAGAATGGGACTCTCAATATGCCTTCAAAAAGGAAATAGCCCCTGTATCTGATACGCTTCCTTCTGAGCCGACGCATCTTCCTTTGTTCGTCACTAGATCGGATTCCCTTGCCTTATCGGACCTCTTCTTCACGTCGGCTTTCCTCTCTGTCATCTTCGGTTTCCTTTTCTGGCACTATTTGTTTGACCAGTCAACGGGCCCACTGCGTAATTCCAGCCTCACCACGTCATATCTGACTCAGCATATCTGGTGCGAAAACCTGGTGTCAACACATGCCCCCCAATTTCGGAGTATGAAGGATTCATGCTTCGAAATTCTGTAAATCCAGCGTCTCAATCTCCTAGCTGATGCAATTCGCTTCATAGATTCAACACCTTGACTTCTCTAGCACTGCCCTTTTCATAGCCGATACCTTTCTTCAAGCTTCTGTATCATAATATGTTAGCCAATATGAATAATCAAGAAAACTCTACTCTTCCTGCTAAATAACTTGGTTTTTCATTTTCAAATCAAAACATAACTTCGCTCCTCAAATGATTCTCTCAGATCGCTCAATGTGTATTATTCCTCACCAAGGCACTGTATCGTCTCTTTTCTTCCTACTTCTAATAAGGCCTTTTTTGTGGAGCTCAGGGTAGGATATAGAAAGGAAGCATACTTGCACTGCATATCTTGCAAAGTCAAAAACCGGATCCAGTGGAGAAAATAAGTCATACAATCAGATCAAGATGTTCATGTGTGTGGAATATTTTGGGTGAAACTCCCTTTTGCATGACTCTTCATTTTACTTTTCTTTTCAGATATGGGCTATCTTTCATATTTATTTTTTATCACTCTTCCTTATGCTTTTGAGCACGGATAATATATTATTTTTCTTTTTCTTTTTTGCATAACCCATACCTTTTGCATAATGAATTTGAAAAGTCATGTCAAAGGGACGGAGTATTTTTGTATGGATGGAAGGCATGTTTTTGCGTAACTTCCAGTGTAGAAGTCAGCATATGAATAGTCGAGTATGCGAATCCAGACCAAACGACCGATGTGCCCGGAAATTAAAGTCTAGCATACCCAACAATGGAATAATATGTGGAGTGTACGTGATCTCGATCTTAAAAGCATGAAACGAATCTCACAAGGGTCACAAACAATTTGACAATGCTCAATACAAAACAAGCAGCATATATGTAAGGTTTTCAGAAGATATCAACATATGGCTCTGGTAGGAATTTCATATCATTGAGGAACTAAGCTATGTATTTTATTTTCACAAAATAAAATTCCCAAGTATTTCGCAGTAAGAAATAGAGTTTACTTGATCATACCATAGTTTTTGGATCGATGAGCCGACGTCGTGTTAGCATAGATGTCGGAATCTTCTCTTCTGAATCTTGGTATTCCAGCACTGTTCCTTCATCGGCAATGATGGCATGAGCAGCGGCGGTTTTAGCAATAGTAGCGGCGGCATTGGCAGCAACACAATCTTATGATCATCAGCCCTTCCTTCTTAATAATAAACATCGGCCATCAGCTCAGCTAAGTGATAAACGTCGGTGCAGCAAGTAACCTCAGCTCGTTACACCGTTACGTGAGTTGCTTGTATTGGACTTCAGTCTTTGTAGCTTTTAACTCCGATAGCTCTGCGTCATTACCATCCTGATCATCCTGGTGCCGTTCCTTCGCCCTAGTATCTTCGCAGCACTGCAGCAGTACCTCCGGTAGCCTCGTGCTGGCGGCAAACCAGGCCATGGTGGGTTGTTAGTGGTATCACTCCAGGGTCAACGCTGATAAAGTGATCGGCGGAATTGCCGATGCGGATGTAGTCACCAATGCGGACGAAGTGATCGGCGGAATCACCGAGGAGCTACGTCCTTTAGAACTTCCCTTGTTAATCCTTCTTGCTATTTCTTGGAAGTTACCTGTGACCGATCAGCAACCGGCATGGCCTGATAAACTTAGCTTCAAATAGCTTTGTTATTTCAGCCTTAATTGGTTCGTACATCTCAGTCTTGAATCTCCTTGCGTACTGCTTGTGCGGCCGATATCCTGGTTTGATGGGTAGCCAACGCTCAACAATGTTACGGCTTAAACCGAATTCACTTCGGTCTTCAAAATCTTCTATACAATCGGTCATTTAAAACAAAGTCTCAGAGCCGACTGCTTGGATCGGCTGTAGTCCTTGATCGGACACCTTGAGGAAGTCACCATCCCATGTTTTTCCTGATAGGCATTCAATCCCTTCAAACTCCCAAATCGTTGACTCAGCTGTAGCAATGCTAACCGAATCATCAGCTGGGACGATCTCCACATTATTGCCTTGCCATTGAATCAAACACTGGTGCATCGTGGATGGGATGCAACAATTGGCATGAATCCAATCTCGCCCGAGGAGCATGCTGTAAGAACCTTGGCCATCAATCACAAAGAAGGTGGTCGGCAATGTTTTGCTGCCGATGGTCAATTCAACATGAATTGCCCCCCGAGGCTCCGAAACGTTTCCACCAAAATCCTTGAGTGTCATATTGGTCTTGATCAGATCATCAATCCCTTTTCCCAACTTGCGGAACGTGGAATAAGGCATGAGATTGACTGCAGCTCCTCCATCAACCAGCATCTTGGTCATCGGTTTCCCATCAACGTATCCCTTAATGTACAGAGGTTTCAGGTGCCGATATCCGTTTGCATTTGGCTTCTCAAATATCGCCTTTTCTGAATCAAGAACTAAGCATGCGGCGGCTTCTTCCAACTCATAATCGGCCTCATCATTGTCCTGTTCATTAGGAGCAGCAAAATCAAAAGGCAACATCAAAACCATGTTTATTGCGGCCGATGTGCTTGCTTCATCATCATTGGCCATGTCTTCTTTTCTTTTGCCAACTCCTGCTCCTGAATCTGCTCATGATAGCGCAACCTCTGAACACGTCTCTTCTTGGTTCTAGAAATCCCTGATGGGCACCACTGTCCAGGCTTCATTTGAGGTTCTTTAATCCGATCCCGAACTGGAGCCTTTTCTTCCATTTTTTCAGGGCCAAGAGCATCAACCTGGCCTTCGATATTTTTATGGCCATGAGCATCAACTCGGCCTTCATCTCCTTGATGATGATCATCAATCCTGACGCCGATCCGTTCATGAACTGATCGTCGACCTCTTTTGAAAGCTCTGTATTCTTCATACTGGAGGCTGCATTCAGGACAATCTGCTTTGGATGGCAATCTGAGCTTCTCGTTCCAGCAGAATACGAAGAAAGGACATCTCCAGTGATCATCATCCTGATCGTACCGGTCATAAACTTGACGCCTGTCCATATGCCAATCAGACCTATAACCGTACTGACGACGATCGTCGACTCTATCATCAAACCAGTGCCTGCCATCGGACCTGTCATCATATCGGCGTCGGCTATCGGACCTATCATCACGTCGGCGCTGATCATCAAGCTCTTCATCAAGCCGCCTTGCTTGATACTCGCGTCTCCGACGTCGTCGTTCCTCACGTTCTTCCCACGCTCGAGCTGCTGCTTGTTGCCTCTTGTACTTGTTAATCAACATCTGGGAAGTCACACGCGGCCGATATCCACCAGGAGCATTAGATTCACGCCCAAATGCCTGATGATTCCTCCGCAGCTCTTCAACAGTAACTTGAACTGCAGGATCAACGGCACCAGAACTCTTGGCGTGGTCCGATGTAAGCACCTTAAACTTCCCCTTTTCATCAGCATCAACCATATTAACAGAAAAGGAGAAATCAGCAAAGTTATTAGGAAAGGGATGACCGTCGATCTTCATGGCTTTCTTGTTGTCTTCAAATTTGATCTTGCCAGATTCTATAGCCAATTGGATCTCCCTCCTGAATACCTTGCATTCATTTGTCTCATGAGAAGTTGAATTATGCCATTTGCAATATTTGCGTTTCTTCAACTCATCGGCCGATGGAATAGAATGATTTGGAGAAAGCTGGATAAGCTTCTCACTGAGCAATAAATCAAAAATCTTATCGGCCTTCGTTATATCAAATCCAAACTTCTCAGGGTTCTGCTTGATCCATGGGAGCGATACCGGCTTCTTGGATTTGGTCCATTCAGCTATGTTGACATCAGCCTCCCCTTCAGAATCAGAGAGATAAGATACTTGCTTTGAAAACTTTGTACGCTTCATCTCTTGATATCGGACCTCATGGGCTGACACCTTTTGAACCAGTTGTCCCAATGTCTCAAACTCCTGAGCAGAAAACTTTTCTTTGATCGGCGCGAGCAAACCCTGGAATGCAAGCTCGGCCAACTGCATATCAGATAGCTTCAAACTATAGCACCGATTCCTGGTATCACGGAACCGTTGAATATACTCCTTGACGGTCTCATCGTTTCTCTGCCTGACAGCAATCAAATCAGAAATCTTCATCTCGTTGAGACCAGAAAAGAAATATTTATGGAACTGCTTCTCCATATCGGACCATCCTGTGACCGACCCTGCTGGCAGCGACGTGAACCAAGTAAATGCCGGCCCTGATAGTGACAGAGGGAAAAAATCTGAGCCTGAGTCCCTCCTCAGAAGCAGCCTCACCACACTGAGCCAAGAATCGGCTCACATGTTCGATGGTGGTCATATCATCTTGCCCGGAGAATTTGGAGAAATCCGGCACTCTGTAACGTGGAGGAAGTGGCACTGCATCAAAGTAAGACGGGTACGGGTGCCGGTACAACCTCGCTTCATCTTTAGGCTTCAAACCGAATTGACTCTGAATCACCTCGGCTATTTTCTGCGACCAATCGGACTGTTGATTTTCAGGTGGCATCCCATTAGCTATATCCATCACATAATTATTGTAATCACCGATCATACGCCGATGTGCAGGGATCTCTGTGCGTAGCCTTGCAGCTGTAGGTTGTTTCTCTCCTTCGTTCAGAGTCCTAGCATATTTTTCACCATGTGGGCCGACAATAGATCCATCGGCCATCAACAGAAAACCGTTGGTCAGTTCAACAGGAGGTGGTGGAGCAATTGGAATCTGCGGAGCAACGGTCATTGCATTATCTTCAGTTTCTTTGCCTTTTCCTGACCCTGATGTTCCTGCAGAATCTGGTATAAAAACTGGACCTTTAAGCAAATAGCATCATCCACCGCCTTCTTGATAAGATTGTCCAAAGAATTCACCAAAGTGCCTGACTGGTTGATCAATGCATGATGAACAGCCTGGTGAATCATCTCTGTCATGTTGACCTGGTACTCCCAAGCATCAGTTGTCTTCTTGATCAATTCTGGATCTGGGAGAGGACCTTTGAGTATAGGTCCTGAACGATTACGTCCAAATTGGCCAAGGCAGAGCTTCTCAAATGCATCAATTTGGGCCTGAACTGCATCCAATTGAGCTTTAGACAGATCGGCCTTTGTAATTGGAATGGCCGTCTCAGGCGTCTTGTTCTTGTCATTCTTGGCTTTCTCAGCAGCTTCTTTTTCAGCAGCAAGTCTTGCTGCAGTTTCTTGTTCAGCATCAGACGACGACATCTTGGAATTTGCCTCTCGTGTCCCACTGGGCGTGCCAAAAAATGTGTTGACGCAAAAAAATCGGCGGTTGTATCTTCTGCGTGCAGCACACGAAGACCAGGGTGATCTGCTTCACTCCAGTGCCAGCCCACACTCCAGTTTAGGTTCGCAGCGTGCCAGTCAATTTGACCTGAAATTGACAAGGAGATAAAATAGTTAAATTACTCTTTGATTGTGCCGGCTCTATTTCAGACGATGGAGTAACGTCGAATTTTAGCCAAGACCCAATCAGGCACGTGTCGGCCGATACCAATCGGACCTCAAAATCGGACTTCATTGATGACGTCAATCAGACCGAGTAATCGGACCTCAATCAGACACCGAATCGGACCTCAGAATCGGACCAATCAGGATCGGACCTTGATTGATATAACAGATCAGCCTTTGAATAATAAAATAAAGCATAAAACAAGGCCAATATGTAAAGTAATGGATCAGCTGTGTCTTTAAACAAGATGTCAAATAATCAAAGTGTGAGCCGATACATTGTCCACCTTGCCTAGTTGCCAGTTTGACTCATCTTATCGGACCATCTAACTAGCCAATCGGACCATAGCTTTTTCAGAGAAATCTAGCTCCGACGTAGGGAATCTAGATTTCTCCAGCTATGATCAAATCAGATAGCTAGATAGTCAAATTCAACTTACCAATCTGACAACTAAACAAGATACTCGCACAGGTGTTAATCAGATTAAGCAAATAAGCAGATAAAACATTAACAGGGTCGTTCTGATTCTAAGATATGCTATCAAATAATCAAGCAAGACCTAGCTCCGACGTAGGGAATCTAAACCACACTTAACATTCAAATAGCAATAAAGCATAACCAAAGCTTTCTTTGACTAATCAAGATGAATCTAGCTCCGACGTAGGGAATCTGGACCAAGCATGACAATCAAAGATCAATCTAATCGTATTGCGAAGATCCAGCTCCGACGTAGGGAATCTACATCAGCGCAATACTCAAAGAACAACCAGATTAAACCACAAAGCATGGATCGGACCTAGAACGATGCTGTAAGATAAATATTGCTTAAATCGGACCAAGACCAATGCTCAAAGCCGTTGAAGAAGTAGAATTGATTCACATGGCGTAGATCTAAACCAATCTAGCAACTCCAAACAAACCGCAAAAAACTGCCTTTAAATAACCAAGATTACTCTAGCTCCGACGTAGGGAATCTAGACTAATCTTGATGATCTAGCTCCGACGTAGGGAATCTAGACATAAAGTGCAGTCCGATAAACGATAATCTGTTGAATAATCAATATTGATCTAGCTCCGACGTAGGGAATCTATATCAATCTTGATTATCCAGAGATAAATCGGTTGAACAGTATAAACGAGAAAGGGCGATGCGCCTCAATTCAAAGCCTATACTAGTTCGATAAATTGACTAACTTACTGGTAAGCCGGAGATCAGAACTGATGCAGCCCGTCCACCAATGAGCTTCGTCGGTAACTACTACTAGGGTTTTTGGCGTGAAGCCGGGTTGTATTGATTGTGAGAATAATTTTTACAATGGACGAGGGTTCATATTTATACCCTGGTTATGGAGAGTCCTGATCGGACTAGACTAACTTGCGGATAAAGTAAACTAGATCTAATATAGAATGGGACTCTCAATATGCCTTCAAAAAGGAAATAGCCCCTGTATCTGATACGCTTCCTTCTGAGCCGACGCATCTTCCTTTGTTCGTCACTAGATCGGATTCCCTTGCCTTATCGGACCTCTTCTTCACGTCGGCTTTCCTCTCTGTCATCTTCGGTTTCCTTTTCTGGCACTATTTGTTTGACCAGTCAACGGGCCCACTGCGTAATTCCAGCCTCACCACGTCATATCTGACTCAGCATATCTGGTGCGAAAACCTGGTGTCAACAAAAGGTTGTTGGCACGAGGGCCGAAAGTTGGGTTGTATTGATGGTTGTATGAACATTGATTACAATGGCGCAGGGTTTATATTATACCCTGAAAATCTAACTAATCCTTGTCGGACACGACAATATCTCTAATTTATTTAATACAAATCTAATCTAAGCTACCAAAAGAATTACAACTGCCACAAAACTAGGCCTTGGAGAAGCTTCCAGATGCGCCCTTCCCCCGTAGACGTAAACGCTTCAGCCTTCACATCACCGTCTCCGATCAGGACTCACCAGACGATCCTTTAATCGGAATCGGACTTGCCAAATCAGAATCGGCTTTGGTCTTATTGGCAAAATCGAATTAATTGTAACCTTGCCTCAGCATCATCAGAAACCAATATTTTGAACCATTAGCCGAGTCAAAATTTGGTGTCAACATATGCCCCCTCAAGCAGTGATGACCTCTGCAGTAAATAGTTTATTGAAACCCGTGTTTTCTCCACTATTACATCCCTCGATTCGTGCGCGAAGTGATGTGAGTACTCCTGCTCCAAAAGCTACAGTTAGTGATGTGAGTACTCCTGCTCCAAAAGCTACAGTTAGTGTGTCCAAAATTATTCATGATGGTTCAAACAATTCTCATGTCCAATTGGGCTCCATATTTGATTTTGTGAAGCAACAAGACACAAACATGGATCTAGAACAGTTTTCTATCAGGATTGGTTCCATCTCTGATTCAAAGAAAGGTATGACAGTGAGCGAAAGCACACCTGCTACGAAGACAAGGACTGATTTGATTCATAGGAGCAAGNAATCAGACCGAGTAATCGGACCTCAATCAGACACCGAATCGGACCTCAGAATCGGACCAATCAGGATCGGACCTTGATTGATATAACAGATCAGCCTTTGAATAATAAAATAAAGCATAAAACAAGGCCAATATGTAAAGTAATGGATCAGCTGTGTCTTTAAACAAGATGTCAAATAATCAAAGTGTGAGCCGATACATTGTCCACCTTGCCTAGTTGCCAGTTTGACTCATCTTATCGGACCATCTAACTAGCCAATCGGACCATAGCTTTTTCAGAGAAATCTAGCTCCGACGTAGGGAATCTAGATTTCTCCAGCTATGATCAAATCAGATAGCTAGATAGTCAAATTCAACTTACCAATCTGACAACTAAACAAGATGCTCGCACAGGTGTTAATCAGATTAAGCAAATAAGCAGATAAAACATTAACAGGGTCGTTCTGATTCTAAGATATGCTATCAAATAATCAAGCAAGACCTAGCTCCGACGTAGGGAATCTAAACCACACTTAACATTCAAATAGCAATAAAGCATAACCAAAGCTTTCTTTGACTAATCAAGATGAATCTAGCTCCGACGTAGGGAATCTGGACCAAGCATGACAATCAAAGATCAATCTAATCGTATTGCGAAGATCCAGCTCCGACGTAGGGAATCTACATCAGCGCAATACTCAAAGAACAACCAGATTAAACCACAAAGCATGGATCGGACCTAGAACGATGCTGTAAGATAAATATTGCTTAAATCGGACCAAGACCAATGCTCAAAGCCGTTGAAGAAGTAGAATTGATTCACATGGCGTAGATCTAAACCAATCTAGCAACTCCAAACAAACCGCAAAAACTGCCTTTAAATTACCAAGATTACTCTAGCTCCGACGTAGGGAATCTAGACTAATCTTGATGATCTAGCTCCGACGTAGGGAATCTAGACATAAAGTGCAGTCCGATAAACGATAATCTGTTGAATAATCAATATTGATCTAGCTCCGACGTAGGGAATCTATATCAATCTTGATTATCCAGAGATAAATCGGTTGAACAGTATAAACGAGAAAGGGCGATGCGCCTCAATTCAAAGCCTATACTAGTTCGATAACTTGACTAACTTACTGGTAAGCCGGAGATCAGAACTGATGCAGCCCGTCCACCAATGAGCTTCGTCGGTAACTACTACTAGGGTTTTGGCGTGAAGCCGGGTTGTATTGATTGTGAGAATAATTTTTTACAATGGACGAGGGTTCATATTTATACCCTGGTCATGGAGAGTCCTGATCGGACTAGACTAACTTGCGGATAAAGTAAACTAGATCTAATATAGAATGGGACTCTCAATATGCCTTCAAAAAGGAAATAGCCCCTGTATCTGATACGCTTCCTTCTGAGCCGACGCATCTTCCTTCGTTCGTCACTAGATCGGATTCCCTTGCCTTATCGGACCTCTTCTTCACGTCGGCTTTCCTCTCTGTCATCTTCGGTTTCCTTTTCTGGCACTATTTGTTTGACCAGTCAACGAGCCCACTGCGTAATTCCAGCCTCACCACGTCATATCTGACTCAGCATATCTGGTGCGAAAACCTGGTGTCAACAAAAGGTTGTTGGCACGAGGGCCGAAAGTTGGGTTGTATTGATGGTTGTATGAACATTGATTACAATGGCGCAGGGTTTATATTATACCCTGAAAATCTAACTAATCCTTGTCGGACACGACAATATCTCTAATTTATTTAATACAAATCTAATCTAAGCTACCAAAAGAATTACAACTGCCACAAAACTAGGCCTTGGAGAAGCTTCCAGATGCGCCCTTCCCCCATAGACGTAAACGCTTCAGCCTTCACATCACCGTCTCCGATCAGGACTCACCAGACGATCCTTTAATCGGAATCGGACTTGCCAAATCAGAATCGGCTTTGGTCTTATTGGCAAAATCGAATTAATTGTAACCTTGCCTCAGCATCATCAGAAACCAATATTTTGAACCATTAGCCGAGTCAAAATTTGGTGTCAACATATGCCCCCCTCAAGCAGTGATGACCTCTGCAGTAAATAGTTTATTGAAACCCGTGTTTTCTCCACTATTACATCCCTCGATTCATGCGCGAAGTGATGTGAGTACTCCTGCTCCAAAAGCTACAGTTAGTGATGTGAGTACTCCTGCTCCAAAAGCTACAGTTAGTGTGTCCAAAATTATTCATGATGGTTCAAACAATTCTCATGTCCAATTGGGCTCCATATTTGATTTTGTGAAGCAACAAGACACAAACATGGATCTAGAACAGTTTTCTATCAGGATTGGTTCCATCTCTGATTCAAAGAAAGGTATGACAGTGAGCGAAAGCACACCTGCTACGAAGACAAGGACTGATTTGATTCATAGGAGCAAGGATGATAAGGATGTCAGTTCTCCAATTACTTCAGGAAGGCTTTGCAGTGATCCCAATATTTCAGCAGAAATTTCTTTGAAAGCTTATGCTAATGACTCATTTTCTTTTATCCAAAAGAAAGTTGAGAAAACCATGGTCGATACTAGGAGCAAACATAAAATTAGAACAAATCAGCATTACCAAAAAGAAGGGCCAGGATTTCTATCAAAGCCAAGGACAGCTTTGTTTCAAGGGGGAGAGGATGATGAGCTCATGGCTTCTCGAATTATTTCCACAGATACTTTCCGAAACAAGTGCATCGTTTCACATATTTCAGCCCTCAATAATACTATAGGAAGATCTTTTATTCAGTTGGGTCCTTTGGTGAGCGGCAAAGTGATATAAACAATGGGGTTCTTTATAATGTTACTGGTAATTCAACCAAGACCATATTTGTTGGGGCTAATCTGCACAAAAGCATAATAGAAAAGACTTCCTTTTTCAAATATATGGTAAGACTTTGGTTCAGATCAACCAAGGAGTTTAAAGATAGGAAGGCTTGAACTCAATTCGGTTTGCCACATCATAGCTTTATAGGCCCAGAGTAAATTGGCGATATCTAAGTCCATTTTTAGTGTTTAAGTACTTGATGGAAAGAAAATTTCATGCCCTTTCCAATGGATCTGGGCCCATTGTTAGATTAATTTTGTGCAAGTCACGGTCATCCAAACAAGTGTCGGGTTATGCTGAGTCCGAGTCAGTTTTGAGTCATGGTCGAGTCAGAGTCGGAATAGAGGCTGGCCTGCGAGCCATATTGCCTAGGGCCTGTGCCCTTGTATGGGGGTGGATTTTATTTGTGTTTTCATCTAGGGTTTTCCCCCAAGAGAAGCAGAGGGTGGTTCCTCTCCTGTCTACCTTGCCGGTCCTCCACAGATTGTATGGAGTGCGTCCTCGAGCTACCGTAGCTTGGTCATGCCTCGAATTCCTGCTGGGATCCCCTTTCTTTGGTTCGTGTTCCCTTGAGGACACAGGTGGAGGAGTTGCTGCAACTGTTGACTGCCCTTAGGCACGCCAATTATGAACCGCAAGCGCACGGATCGGTTGTAGCTTTTCTCTTAGAGTATTCCCCCAAGATTTACCAATCCATGGAACAAGGGATTTCTACGCTTAACTAAGCACTAATAATGTAAGCAAGAGTGTTCTTTGATTAAATGATGATGTATAAAATAAGAACAATCTAACCTAATCAACTTTATGAGCGGTAGAGAGGAGTACACAAGGTATGGAAGCATTTGCCCATAGGGTCTAGGATCAATATGAGATGTAATCGCCAAGCAGGATAAAACCAATCTAATCTATCAATGATAAAGGTGTGAACCAAACTCAACACTTTCCCTCCCACGTACTGTCACTACACGAGGGTACTCACCAATCGAGCTATAGGAACATGAAACACTGATGTGATCTAAGCATGCAAGACTACGAGAGATATGCACACCCATGGTAATGTTGGCCAACTATTAAGATGAAAAGCACCATCAACTAAGAACATGATAGATTGATCTCATAAAAGGATTCGGCAATTACAAATCAAGATCTCCTTACAACCCCATGGACAAACAAGGACTTTACCCCATGAAGCTAGGCATGACATCGGGATTCATGGTGTGGAAGCCTCTGGCAAAGATGAGCTCCTCGCTGTCCTCCAACTTGAGACGGCGCCCGGACAACGGCTAGGACTTCCGGTGGCACCTCCTCCTTGTGCCTCTCTCCATTGATGGTTTTAGATCTAATCTAATCTTCTCTCCACCTCACTTCTCATCTTGAGGGCATCCTCAGGGGTGTTTATATAGGTCTCTGGTGAATGACGGCAGAGGGAACCCTTAGGGTTTGCGTTTACCTCATGCTGAAGAAAGGGGAGCACGAGCGGGCCCCAGAATGGGCCGGGCCTGTCGGCTCAGAGCCTCCAGGCCGGCCGGCCTGGGCTCCTTCTAGCTCGTCTCGTCTCCATCTTTCGCGTGCTGGCCCTCCTCCTCAATCCTTATCCATGTAGGTACTTTGGTCCACGCCAAGCTCCTCCAAATATGTCGTATTTCCTGTAAAATCACAACATGCTACAAAATACAAGACATATTCGAAAACGGGGTTATTTCAGGTGCCAAGTGGCGGGTTAGTATAAGAATAAGTCCAAAACCAATGCCAAATCAGCCCTAAAAGTGTACCAATAACGACCATCAACAATCGCCCCATACTTATCTTTTGCTCGTCCTCAAGCAATTCAAGCTATCAAAATCTTCCAACGGGATTGCACAAAAGCTCTTGATCTGCAAAACATACTTAAGCAAACAAATCTAACCAAAGTTCTTCAAGTGAATGTCAACGGAGCTGCAAGGATAATCAAAGTATGGGCGTTCAAAGATCTATCCAAAACATTACTCCACAACCTCTTACCTTTAGCTAGAAATCTTGAGAATCAACAACACTTACTTTCTTGCCTTCCTTAGAGGGTTTTTTTTCTTTAGTTATGAAAATAATCTCCCTGCAACAAGAGTTAGACCTAAGTTCTTGCACAAGTCCACTTAAGTCTCTCAATATAAGTGGCTATCCTATTAGTTTTGCAAGCTCTCAACTCTCAAGTCTCTCAAGTATAAGTGGAGTTGTAGGTAGGGCTAGCAAAGTAAATACACATATTGTCAAATTAAGAAAACTCTCTAACGGTTGCTTACCTTTCGAGCCAATGATCATGAGAATATTACCATAATGTGAGGGGTTTCAAGGATAAGAAGATTTAGGATGGTGGACATGTGCAAGGGCATATAAAAATTGACTTCAAGGCACAAGTGACGTCCTCGTTGTCGGATTGCACATGGTTGGAAAAGAAGATTTGTTCTCAACAACAAGGTGATCTTCCTTTGCACTTCTTTTATTCTTCCCACTGTAGAACTCTCCCTCATTTATTACATTTTTTTCTTCTTTCTTCCTTTTTCTTTTCTTTTCATATCTATATACTTATGTATATATATCTACATTTTTTTTCTTTTTCTTTCTTTTTCTTTCTTTTTTCTTTCTTTCCTAAATTTTCCTTCTCTTCACCGAACCTCCCTTGAACAATTCCTCGTGCAGATGGTCAACTAAAACACCGAGACAACTCCACAATTTTTTGGAGCCCGAACCGCAGCTGGAGGGGGCTAGGCCGGCCAGCCTGGGGTCTTCCCAGCTCAGTTCCGGTTTATTTTTCTTGTACTCCTTCCTTGCTTCTTTCACAAATTATATTTTATTCAAACTTCGCCCAGAAAGAGAACAAATCTTCCAATAATGGGTTGTGTTCAAGGAAAAGATAATAAAACAAGATGTATTTGGGTTCAGTTTTGGAATCCGGTAGATCATATGAGTTGTTCCAATGAAGAACTCTCATTACCGAATATTGACGAGCCTAGCAAATAAGAGATAAGATAATCAAGGACATGATCATTGCTCGAAATTATAACTTCCGAGAGAAAGAAATCCTAACTCAACTCATTGCACCTCTAATGCTTATGGTGGAATGATTATAAGGTGGCATTGGTAGGTGAAGGATATAACTCTCAACTTGACAAGAACTAGATCAACCTTGCATTTGTGGGGGTTTTTTTAAAAGAGTGATAAAATAAATTTCCTCCAATTCTAGCCTTACTAGCAAGTATTATAAAAAACCAAGCACTAGTTCAAGATCGGGCATGGGTATTTGTAAGGACAAACCAAATAATAAGCTCCACAACTAAGATTTAATTCCAAGACAATGCTCATGAACAAGTACTTAAAGAAATAAGGTAAAACTGAATGCATAAGTAATTTTGCTCGATCCAACAATTATTCAAAAGTAAAGACTCTTTTTATTGATTTTCTTGACTCAACGCTAATTTAAGACTCTCACACACGCTAATTTAAAACTCACACTAACATTAAGACTCTCAAAAACAAACCAACTAACTCTCGGCGAAAAACGGCTAAAGAAATTTTAAAACTACGAAGCGTTACACCTCTCCGCCCATGCTTAGATTTTACGACATCCTCGCCGTAAGGAAATAGATACCACGGGTGAGAAGGTCGCAAAACACCTTCAACGGCACCCTGAACAATTGCACTTAGGATGGTTGCTACTCCCTTCTCCTTGCTTCTTCAAGTTCCCATGCATGCTAAAAAGAATTCTCATATTGCGGTTGAGGAACTTGAAGTCGCCATCTGATTGCCGCTTAAGATCTTCCACCTTTTGATTAAGCAACTCCAATGCTTGGAGGCACTCATCTAGGGCTTCGAAAAGCGAATGAATGTTTTCGCGGCAAGGACGGCAACACCCACTGTGACGCTCAGGGGAGTTTGGATCATCGTCGCCCTTAGGTTCTTCTTCCTTATGCCCATCGCAGTGATTCTCCTCCGGCTTGTCAACCTCCTTTGGTTCATCTTCCCATATGTACCCGTCGTCGTCATCGCGTCCGGCGGCGCCCCACGAAGCGGCTCTTCGGTTATCTTCCCAATCGCTATCTCCTCCAAAGTCCTTGGGCTCGGGAGTTTTCTCGATGTAGCTCTTCCTCTTCATGCCAAGGAGGTGTTTAGAGCACCTTGGGAGGACGATGAAGGAGCGTGTCTCAATGCTAGCTTCGTCATCGCTCAAGATGATGATGGGTTGGCGTTCGACGATCTTCTTGCTAGGCACCTTCCCTCCAACGCGCATCCGAGCTTGAGTAGGGAATTTCTTCACGCAGGGCAGCTTGAGGTCGCCGCTCTTAGCTTCCAGGCGAAGCAGGTCACCAGCCGCCACAGGGAGGCCCTGGGCCGGCTGGCCTGGGGAGAGTGTGCCGGCCAGCACACCCCCCTCCTTCGCCTCCAACGCCTCAATTTCGACGCCCATACTCCTGGAAGATGCCCTAGCTTTCTTGTTTCTCGAGGTGGTGGGTTTGGGTTGGAAAAAGATGAAGGTTTGGATCCCAATGGTGCCTCTATTTATGTCCCAAAAGTCTTGCATGAGAAGTCCAATCTTTCTAAGTTTAAACTGTGCAATCTCTTGGACACCGATTCAAACTTTTCTAATCTCCACCATACCAAAAATTGACGCAAAACTGACCCCAAAATGGGGTAGGCCGGCCGGCTTGGGGGTCTATGGGCCGGCCGGCCTGGGGGTTTTTCGCCCCCCAGCCTCCAGATTTTTACGGGTTCTTCTTGTTTAATTACTATCCTTTTTGTCTATCGAGAACCAGAAAAACTCAAAGAAAATCAGAGAGAAAACAAAAACTAAAAAGGAATATTTACAGGCGTACCTCATTTGACGTCGTTAGGTTCGACGCTCCGGTTCTTCTGTCATGGTGTAGATGTCAATGCAGTGAAGAGGCACAATGTCGGGCTCCAAGAATACCTTGGGTTGCTGCCCATTCACCACATATTGGTCTCCTTTGACGTCCATGATCGTTACCGCTCCCGTAGGTGAGATTGAGTGAATGATGTACGGTCCATCCCATTTGCTCTGCAACTTTCCTTTCCCGAAGAGTTTTGAATCTTGAATTGTATAGTAGAAGTTTGTCTCCCTCTTTGAATTATTTTCTTTGTAACCTCTTGTCATACCATCTCCTTACTCTTTCTTTGTAGATTCTTGCACTATTGTATGCTTTCAATCTCAACTCCTCCAACTCTCGTATTTAGATTCTTCATTTAACTCTAGCGGCATCCTCATCGAAATTCATCTCTTTCATCGCCCAATATGCCTTGTGTTCTAGCTCCACCGACAAATGACATGTTTTTCCATAAACAAATTGATAGGGAGTCATACCTATTGGCGTCTTATGTGCGGTCCGATAGGCCCATAGCGCATCATCTAACCTCTTTGACCAATCTTTTCCTCCTTTGGTCACGGTCTTCTTTAGAATATCCTTTAGTTGCTTGTTCGAAGTTTCCGCTTGCCCATTTGTTCGAGGATGATATGCCGTAGATACCCTATGTTCGATCCCCAACTTTGCCAAGCATTTGCGGAAGTCCTTGCCCGTAAAATGCGTTCCTCCATCGCTTATCAAAATTCTCAGGACACCATACCAAGGGAATATCACTGACTTAATCATATGTATGGATTCTTCAGTCGATGCCTTGGGACATGGAATCGCTTCAACCCACTTTGATACATAGTCAACCATCACCAATATGTGCTCATACCCATGCGAGTTCAAGAATGGTCCCATGATGTCGATTTCCCATACGTCAAATAGATCAATTTGCAAATTGTAATTCAACGGCATGGCATTCCATTGCGATATGTTTCCCGTCCTTTGACATTCCGAGCAAGTTGCAACAAACCTCTTTGCGTCTTCATGCATCTCCGACCAATAAAATCCACATGACCATACCTTAGCATGAGTTCTATAATGTCCATAGTGTCCTCCATATTCCGATGAGTGACACTTCCTTAAGATTTCTTCTCTTTCTTCCCTTGGAATACACCTTCTTAGAACTTCGTCTTCTCCATGCCTATATAAGTATGGTGCATCCCAATAATATTTCCTCTTCTCGGAGATAACCTTTTGCTTTGCATTTTTATCCAAATGATCTAAAGGCATTCCTCTTATCATCCTTATGATATCTTCCATCCATCCATCCCTATCAAGTATTTTATAGAGATGGTCATCTCTCATTTTATCTTCAATAGGCTTCATCTTGTCATCTCCTGGATGCATCCTTGATAGGTGGTCGGTTACCACATTCTTCGACCCTTTCTTGTCTCGAATCTCCATGTCAAATTCTTGTAATAGTGGTATCCATCGAATCAAACGTGGCTTCGCATCTTTCTTGGACAAAAGATATTTGATCGCCGCATAGTCGGTATACACAATCACCTTTGAATTTACTATGTAAGATCTGAACTTTTCAAAAGCAAATACCACAGCAAGCAATTCCTTCTCCGTTGTTGCATAATTAACTTGAGCTTCATCAAGAGTCTTGCTTGCATAGTAAATAGCATATACCTTCTCTTCTTTTCTTTGTCCAAGAACGGCTCCAACGGCGTAGTCACTCGCATCACACATAATTTCAAAGGGTTGATTCCAATCCGGAGGTTGTATGATAGGGGCACTTACGAGTGATTGCTTCAATGTTCTAAAGGCATGCAAACAATTCTCATCAAAGTCGAACTCCACATCCTTTTGAAGAAGTTGTGTCAATGGTTTAGTGATTCGAGAAATCCTTTATAAATCTTCTATAAAATCCGGCATGACCAAGGAAACTTCTTAGGGACTTGATATCCGTAGGTGGTGGCAATTTTTCCACAGTTTCTATCTTTGTTTTATCCACTTCAATCCCCCTTTCGAAAATGACATGCCCAAGAATTGTTCCTTGCCTCACCATAAAGTGACACTTCTCCCAATTAAGCACAAGGTCGACTTCTCCGCATCTCTTGAGAACCTTATCTAGATTTGATAAGCAATTTTTGAAGCTAGTACCATGCATCGAGAAATCATCCATGAATACCTCCATAATTTCTTCAATAAAATCCGAGAATATAGCCATCATGCATCTTTGAAAAGAAGCGGGTGCATTGCATAGTCCGAAAGGCATCCTTCTATACGCAAAAGTACCATATGGACAAGTGAACGTGGTCTTGTGTTGATCATCCGGATGAATAGGTATTTGGAAGAATCCCGAGAATCCATCAAGGTAACAAAAATGTGAATGCTTTGCTAACCTCTCGAGCATCTCGTCAATGAATGGTAGTGGAAAGTGATCCTTCCTTGTAGCCTTATTCAATTTTCGATAATCTATGCACATCCTCCAACCCGTAACGGTCCTTTGCGGTATCAATTGATCCTTCTCATTTTTCACCACCGTAAGTCCTCCTTTCTTCGGTACATAATGAACGGGGCTCACCCATTCACTATGTGGTACGGGATATATGATTCTGGCATTCAACAATTTTATGACTTCCTTCTTAACCACATCACGCATAGCATGTCTCAACCTCATTTGATGCTCCACAATGGGTTTGTGTTGGTCTTCAAGTTATATGTGATGAGTGCAAAAGGCGGGACTTATACCTTTCAAGTCATTAATAGTGTACCCAATCACCTTCTTGTGCTTCCTCAATAATTTCAGCAACTTGTTCGTCTCCTCCGGGTTTAGTTCATCACTAACGATCACAGGGAACGTCTTGTTGTCCCCCCAAAAATTCATATTTCAGCCCCTTGGGTAATGGTTTCAATTCAACATCGGGTGCTTCCTGTTCTTCTTGATGCAAATCTCCAATATCTTCATTTTTGTCCTCTTCCAAGATTCCATGTTGTGCTTCCAATCCTTCGGTTGCTTCCATTAGTTCTCTATCATGATCATCATGATTGTTTCCATTCTCCATTGCTCGTACCTCTTCGTTATCAAGAGGTAGAGGTAAGGCAACATGCGAAGCGGGTAGTAAGTCATAAGTGTATTTAGTTTCATCTAGCTCAATTGTGAATTACCCTTTCTGGCATCAAGAACCGCGTTAACCAACTTAAGAAAAGGCCTACCAAGAATTATATCATCATGTTCATCATGGCAAGCATCAAGCACGAAAAAGTCGGTTGGAATAATTTTACCCGAGATAGCGACATCTAGATCTCTAAGAATGCCCAAAGGTTTGGTTGTTCTACCATCTCCCATGATTAATTTAGTAGATGTAAGAGCAAGATTCAAAGTTTTTCTATAAAGCTCATCATAAATCTTTGAAGACATAACACTTACACGGGCTCCAATATCGCATAAAGCTTTGCAAAATAACTCTCCATTGATCGTGCAACTTATGTGAGGTGTAGGTAGTGGCGTACCTTCAACATGATTGGCTTCTATAGCATACACCTCGGCTAGGTGCACGAATGGAGATGCTTCTGGTTTTACTCCCACGATTTTCTTCACTTCGGCGACATGGTCGGAGTCTATTTCTTTGTCTTCTTCAAAAAGCTTCTGAATAATGTCTCCGGCCGATCCCTTGTCCAATATGTAGCCCGTATGTTTATCCAGTGGGAAATCCGACTCTATGGCTTTCATGGACTTCTTTTGATTTGGGTGTGGTCTTCCTTTGTCGAATAGTTCACCAAAGTCAATTTGGGATCCAATCCATTTGCTCAAATTCTTTTAGCGACTTTGTGTTCGCTAAATTTCTCCCAATTTCCATCTCCGGCTTGCTCTTTCTTAGGTCACGGACCGGTGCTTCTTCCTCGTGGGTTGTTCTTGTAGCTTTTTCATGTTTCGGTTGCTCTTCCTTTGCTTCTGGGGTCTCTTTTCTAAAAATTCCAGCAAGCATCCCAATTCGACTCAATGTCTCCTAAAAGGCGATTTTTCCAATCTCTTCGCATGGCTGCCCCCTTGCTTATTTTTTGTAGAATTTGGGCAGCTTCCGTGAGTGTTTTCTCCATGAGATCCCCTCCTGCGCACATTTGTACGAACTCCATGGACTTGGGGGTTAGGGAAAAATAGAAAGTATGCAAGAGTACATCACCGGAGAATCCTAGCTTTGGTCCTTGTTCGATCAATCCATTGAATCTATCCCAAGCTTAATCTATTCCTTCGTCTTCTCCTTGCAAAATTGATCACTTGCCTCCGAATGTGTTGGATTCTGGATATCGGAAAGAACCGTCCACAAAATTTCTTCATTAACTCATTCCAATTTCCTTTCACCTCGAAGGATGCAAGCACATGCCATCTTTTTGCTTCATCTGCAAGTGAGTATGGGAAAAGATTCCATCTAAACCAAGCGAAAGGAACTCCATCTTGTTGTGCCATATTGCATAGCATCCTGAACCACTTGATGTGTCTATATGGGTTGTCCGTCTCCACCCCTCTAAATGGATTTGCAGCCACCATATTGATGATTTGAGGCTTGATTTCATACTCGGTGGCTTCAAGTGTCGAATCTGACTCTTGCATGTCGAAGTACTCCGATTGCGGGCTTGCATAATCCCTGAGTGATTTTTCTCCTTCCTCCATGGGTTGAACGACAAGAGCCATCTAGACAACAAAAACAAAAACAAAGATTTTTCTAGAGAAAAGGTTAGGTGTTAGTAACCAACAAAATTAATATAAAGTTAAACGTAGCAATCTAGCTTGTTCCCCGGCAACGGCGCCAGAAAAGCTTGTTGACCGCCCTTAGGCATGCCAATTACGAACTGCAAGTGCACGGATCGGTTGTAGCTTTTCCCTTAGAGTATTTCCCATGGTTTATCAATCCACGGAACAAGGGATTTCTACGCTTAACTAAGCACGAATGAAGTAAGCAAGAGTGTTCTTTGATTGAATGATGATGTATAAAATAAGAACAATCTAACCTAATCAACGTTATGAGCGGTAGAGTGGAGTACACAAGGTATGGAACCATTTGCCCATAGGGTCTAGGATCACTATGAGATGTAATCGCCAAGCAAGATAAAATCAATCTAATCTATCAATGATAAGGTGTGAACCAAACTCAACACTTTCTCTCCCACGTACTGTCACTACAAGAGGGTACTCACCTATCGAGCTATAGGAACATGAAACGTTGATGTGATCTAAGCATGCAAGACTACGAGAGATATGCACACCCATGGTAATATTGGCCAACTATTAAGATGAAAAGCACCATCAACTAAGAACATGATAGATTGATCTCATAAAAGGATTCGGCAATTACAAATCAAGATCTCCTTACAACCCCATGGACGAACAAGGACTTTACCCCATGAAGCTAGGCATGACGTCGGGATTCATGGTGTGGAAGCCTCCGGTGAAGATGAGCTCCTCGCTGTCCTCCAACTTGAGATGGCGCCCAGACGACGGCTAGGACTTCCAGCGGCGCCTCCTCCTTGTGCCTCTCTCCGGTGATGGTTTTAGATCTATTCTAATCTACTCTCCACCTCTCTTCTCCTCTTGAGGGCGTACTCGGGGGGTGTTTATATAGGTCTCTGGTGAATGACAGAGGAGGGAACCATTAGGGTTTGTGTTTACTTCGCGCTGAAGAAAGGGGAGCACGAGCGGGCCCCAGAATGGGCTGGGCCGGCCGGCTCAGAGCCTCCAGGCCGGCCGGCCTGGGCTCCTTCTGGCTCGTCTCGTCTCCATCTTTCGCGTGCTGGCCCTCCTCCTCAATCCTTATCCATGTAGGTACTTTGGTCCACGTCAAACTCCACCAAATATGTCGTATTTCCTGTAAAATCACAACATGCTCCAAAATACAAGACATATTCAAAAACGGGGTTATTTCAGGTGCCAAGTGGTGGGTTAGTATAAGAATTAGTCCAAAACCAATGCCAAATCAGCCCTAAAATTGTACCAATAATGACTGTCAGTAGCAACCTAGGGTTTCAGTTTTGCCACATTTGTAAGTTGATTCCCCTATATATATATCTTTGACTACTTGTTTGATTAAGAGTTACCTTGCTGATTGTGGTGCTGGAGATGAATCGATTGATTGGTTTAGTTCCTGCTGCATTTGGTGTATCTATCGTGCTGGAATATTGTTGTTCAGATTTGAAATTGAATTGTTCTAAGTACCATGAAAGATTGGGACAAATATATGGGCATAGTACTCTTGTCCTTATCAGGCATAGTTGATGACAGAGAACATGCGGCATTCTTGAACATGTGGCTAGAACAATTCATCTTCTGCGGCGCAACTCTCGGAGCAACAACAAATATGCAACCGACAGCAGAATGGTTAGCACGTAGCCAAGTAATCCCCCTCGGACGCCTTCTCCTTTGAGCCACTTATCATCTTCTGCACCAAGCAGCAGCTAAATTATCATCGGGCCAGCCCGCCGGCCATACCGGAGGTCCTTGGTGGTTCATTCAACTCTAGCTTCAAACACAATTCAGATTGGCTCTGCACCAAAATTTCAAGGACCATCAGTTCCCAGCCTTCTACTCAAAGGAAGAAGATGTAAGCATGCATCGATGTATGTCCTTTGGCGAAGCGGCATCGGCCTGTCCTGGATCCAAGCTTGAGCCTAACACTTTGGCTAGTTTCTTTGAAAGCTTCTACTACGGCATCGCATCAGACTATCTGCAATACTTCCCATATAAAGATGCCGACCGCGAATACGAGCTGCCAGTTGACAAAAAAGTCTTCACGAGAGCATGCCTCTCACCAGCCCTTGCCCTGCTCACCCCCTAGCTGGAGATCCTTGCGGCGGTCCAAGGATTGGTTGGAGCCATGGTTTGCTTCCCTAAGCTAAGTCCCTGGCGCTTTTCCTTCTCCTGCTCTGCGCTGCTATTCTTTTGGTGGTTGTTCTGTCTCATTTTTCTCTGGTTTCTTTCCTTGCTGTTCTTGGTGGTTCTTGGTGCTTGTGTGGGTTTTTCAACATGGAACTGGCCAGAACTCTTGAACCTCTCCTAGACTTTGAAGTGGGGGAGCGGTTTGAATTAGGGCTTCTCGAATCGATTGGGGAACATACTCATAATGCTAGAGGACATGGAAATCGATTCCTCCTTCTTGCCACATTCAGGCGCTATCTCTTTCAGCTTAATGAGGATTCTGTTGCTCTTGCCTTAGAATCTTGCCTTGGAGGCACTGCTCTGGATTTCAAAGTTGAATATCAAAGTCATAATCATTTTAGATTCTCGGTTTCTTGCAAAGCTGTGGGTTTTGCCATATATAATCTTCGGAGGTTCATTGGCCGCTCTTTTGATGTCTACTTCCATCTTTGGAGCAATGGTGCCCCCCACTGGGAGCGTGAAAAGCACATATGGGAGGCCGAAGAAGCTAAACTTTGGTCTCAAGTTGTCTCTAAGCGACAAAAGAAAAGAGCTAAATCCTCAGTTCCAAAGAGAGTTCGCTTTGCTGCAAAACTGGTTCAGAGTTCTCCGGTGATCAAATCTAGACCTCGGGAGGAAAAGTTTTTGGTTAAGATTGGCTCTTTTGATCTGGATCTTTCTAAATTTGAAGCTGCTCCCCATGGTTCAGCCCAAATCTCCAGAATTCTGAGGAACCCCAGTTATGAAGAGCAACCTGAGTTCTTGGATACATCTGTTGAAATTGATGAAGCCATTTCTGATCAGAGCAAGGGTTCAAGATCGAAATTCTCAAATTCTCAGTTGGATTATCAAGGTCACAGTAAATATTTTGATGTTGTAAATCGTGCTCGTCGCCTTGGAGGTTGTTCCCGCTGCTTTAGCAATAATCACAGCAAAGTTAATTGCAGATCAAAGTCCCGATGCGCAGCCTGCTTTAATTATGGGCATAAATTCAAATTCTGTGCAACTCTGAGTCGGCCCACTATTTTCTGGAGGCCCAAGCTAGGAGCGCAGTGTGAACGGGTCACCCCGGCAGCTGAAGAGGCTCATTCTGAATGCCAAGGATCGGACGTACACAGTACTTCTCCCCCAAATCGACCCTCGGCTGCAGAAAACCCCAGTTCCATTCCTGTTCCCACTCCTCCGGGCAGGACACCACCGTGTAGCTCTCCGCCCACCACTCCCCGGCCGGCGAACCTTGAGAGTGATCAGCTTGAGGAGATGGCTAACTTTGCAGTTGATCCTGTGCCTTTCATCCCGGTAGGCATGGAACTCGAAGACTGGGCTCGGCCGGCGCGTGGCAGGATCGTCATCAACGGTAATCCTCCGCGCCATTCATGACGACTATGCTATTGTCACTATGCACCCACCTCCTCTGCCAAATCAGTTGTATGAAGCCTTGGATGAGGTTGTGCAGTACTTTGAGGAAGAACGCAATGTTAGAGTTCTTTCTAGTTGTTTATCCCCGCTTGGATTGTGTCTGGTTCAGTTTGCCTCTCCGGTTGCTAGACAGACCATGATCAACTTGAGTCCTCACCAGCTTGATGATGATCGGGAAATTGTTGTGCAAGAGCATGATAAAGGCCTGAACCGTAGAAGCTGCCCCTTTACTAGAACCTGCTGGGTCATGTTCCTTGCTTTCCCCTTGGATTTTCAAACGCGTGGTATTATCTCTCAGGCTGTCGGTCTTTTTGGGGACATTATTACTTGGACAAATAATTCTAGATGCAAATCTAGAGTGTTGCTAAGGTGCAATGTCACTCTGGTTAGTAGAATACCACGTAGCCTGCTGATTTGTGAAGGAAGCTCTGTTGGCAGCAATGGTAATTCATGGACAGTCCCTGTTTTCATTCTTGATAGCCAACAGAATGACATTGAAGCTGCTGATGAGGATCAGATTCCTCCGAATGGAGACCCGCATCATGAAAATGCCCATAACAATGCTGATCCTGCAGTCCATCCTCAGGCTTTCTTCGAGGATGTTGGTGATTTAGATGAAGTTCAGCAGGAGAAGAGAATCAAGGTGGGGAAGCCCCCCCGCAGCCACAGGCAGGTAATCCAAACTGGGAGCAGTGGCCACAGCAAGATGGTGAAGTTGTTGGGGACAATGAGCTGGAGGAAGTGCTCAACTTAGCTGATGCCGCAGTGGCAAATGCAGTGGCAAATGGCCTGATGCAGCATCCTGATCAACCTCAAGATAGCCATTCAGTGAGCAGTGGAGTCAAGGAATTCTTAAGAGCTCAGGGTGATCCAGTCACATTTGAACTACCACTCTCTGCCATCATGACTGATTGCAGAACTCTTACAGTATCCAGGCACCACTCAAAGTCCTTTGACAGTGACCACTTAATCAGAGAAATGGCAAAAGCATTTGGGCTGCATCAGTGTTTTGGCCCTGTCCCATCTGTAGAAATGCTTGTCTGCGACTTGGCCCTCCATTTTCAGGTGAATCAAAACATGTATCCACAGAAGAACCCTCTACCTGCACAGAGCTGGAATTTTTCCCCTGACCAATCAATCCCTGACACATGGTTCCTCTGTGTGGATAATCCCAGTTGGGGTAATAACTCTGAAGCCACCACATCCACTGGCTACAAGCGACCCAGGCTTGAACTGATTAGAGAGCTGCCTAGGATCAGTGATGTCCCTGCTTCCCAATACAGTGATGATGATCCCCCAATATTGGATGCTGCCCCAATTGAGGTGATCCCACCTCTGCCTGAAAATGATACACGGTCTACTAGCATTGCTCTACCTCCAGTCTCCACTCCTGCCCCAAAGAGAAAGTCCAGGGGAAAAACCCCAATTGTAGATGATGAAGTGAGAAGAAGCTCAAGGTTCAGGAAAGATGATGCACAGCAGTTTATTCAGATTGATAAGGAACCAAGAAGGGCAAAAGGTGCAGCAATGAAAACGGTCTCCATCTCGACTGTGGAGGACCTCAAGGCAGCAATCATCACCAGAAGCTTGGAAGCAGACTTGGAGGAAGTGGAGGTGGCTACCATCCCAGCACCTGCACTGATTGCCCTGGGACAGTCTTTCTGTGGTGTTCCTCCTACGGAGCTGAACGATGCCACACTTCAGTCTAATACACCGAAGTGATTATATGGAGCACCACTCTCTCCCTAATAATTGTTGGTGTTGGTGCTTGGGCTCTAAACCTCCTTTATTTTGCTTGTTGTCTCCCTGTCAGTGTCAGTCTGGTGTTGTTGGCTTTTGGTACTCTGCTGGTGTATGGTGGCTGTGCCCCATACTTACTTTTTATGTCTGCATTTCTAGTTTGTTAAAATGAATAGCCGTGCTTGGAATATCTTATGCTGGAATGTTCGCGGGTTGAATGATAAGGACAAATGGGATCTCATTAGAAACAAAATTGATGAAAGCAATGCGAATATCTTTTGTTTACAGGAAACTAAAAAAGATTCTTTTGATCTTCAGTTCATTAGAAAGTTTGCCCCCAAGAAATTTGGTAAATTTGACTACTGCCCATCTATTGGGGCCTCGGGGGGCATTCTTGTTTGTTGGGCCTCCAGTTATTTCACTATTAACACTTTGGAAAAGCAACATTATGCCATCAGAGCCTCGGTTACTTCGGTGCATAATCTTAATACCTGGACTCTTGTTGTAGTCTATGGCCCTTGCAGGCAGCCTGCAAGAGATGATTTTGTCAACTGGCTATACAACTTAGTGATTGATGATGATGATCTTTGGCTTCTTATAGGTGATTTCAACTTTTATAGATCCTTAGACAACAGAAACAGACCTGGTGGCAACTTCAATGATACCCTGGTTTTCAACAATATCATCAGTCACCTTGGCCTAATTGAGTTGCCTATCAAAGGAAGAAGCTACACATGGAGTAATATGCAGCAAGCTCCTCTCCTGGAGCAAATTGACTGGTTCTTCACCTCGGTTGCTTGGACAACCCAATACCCTCTCTCACTGGTGCTCCCCCTGGCAAAACTCACTTCTGATCATTTACCTTGTAAAATACAAATTGGCACGAATATCCCCAAGGCCAACATCTTCAGGTTTGAAAACTTCTGGTTCAATCACCCTGCATGCATAGAACAGATCAAAGGAGCATGGTTTGCTCCAGTCAGTTCAGTCAATAGTGCTCATGTGATTAGTGCAAAGTTCAAGCTCCTTAGAAGGACCCTGAAAATTTGGTCTAAGAAAATTTCAAATCTCTCTGTACTCATTGCCAACTGCAACATGACAGTTGCTTTTATGGACAAGTTGGAAGAAATTCGTACTCTATCTTCTCATGAGGCAATTTTCAGGAAGGTGATCAAAACACACATCAGAAATCTGTTAGCCATGCAGAATGCTTATTGGAAGCAGCGATTCACACAGAGAGTAATGCAATTTGGTGATGAAAATACGAAATTCTTCCATGCAATGGCCACTGAAAGATATAGGAAAAATGTCATTAGTCAAATCACAGATAGCACAGGGAGAATGGTGAATGACCACAGTGAAAAGAGTGCTATGTTCTATCAAGAATTCAAAAGGAGGCTAGGCACCTCTGTGGACATAGCCATGCAGTTTGATCTCCGAACCCTCATTCGAACCCATGATGACCTTGAGTTCCTGATCCAACCTTTCAGCACTGAGGAAATTGATGCAATCATTCTTGATCTACCTAATGATAAAGCCCCAGGCCCAGATGGATTCAACAGTCTTTTCTTCAAAAAGACTTGGCCTATCATTAGGGGTGATATTTACAAGCTTGTGCAAGATTTCTTTCTCCACCAGGCTGATCTCAAGAGTATAAATTACTCCTACATTACACTGGTCCCCAAGAAAGACAACCCTGAAACAGTCAACGACTTTAGGCCAATTTCTCTTCTCAACTCCCCTCCAAAAATAGTCTCCAAGCTCCTTGCAAATAGACTTCAAACTGTGGCCCTGCAAGTCATTCATGAAAACCAGTATGGTTTCATAAAGGGGAGGACAATTCAGGATTGCTTGGGATGGGCTTTTGAGTACTTGCATCAATGTCACCACTCTAGAAGGGAGATTGTCATTCTAAAACTAGACTTTGAAAAGGCCTTTGATTTGGTTGAGCATGCTCTTGTGTTGGAAATGCTTAGAGCTAAAGGTTTCCCCGCCAGATGGATAAAATGGATAGAAGATATCCTCACAACTGCAACCTCTTCTGTTCTTCTTAATGGTACTGCAGGAAAAGATTTCAAATGTAAGAGAGGAGTCAGACAAGGGGATCCCTTATCCCCATTATTATTTGCCATTGCAGCTGATTTGCTACAGAGTGTGATCAATCATGAGTATGAGCTTGGAAACCTAATACCCCCATTTCCACAATGTCCAGATAAGCCCTTTCCCATAGTCCAATATGTAGATGATACTATTTTGATCATGCAAGCCAATGAATCCCAATTACTCCTTCTAAAAGATATCCTTCATAAAGTTGAATTGTCAAGTGGCCTGAGAGTCAATTATCACAAGTCTTGCTTGGTCCCAATTAATGTTGACGCTGAGAAAACCAGTGATCTGGCCAGTGCTCTTGGTTGCACTGTTGGTGCTTTTCCTTTTACCTATCTTGATTTACCTTTGGGGCTAACCAAGCCTCAGGTCAAGGACTATGCCCCACTCATCTGCAGAATTGAAAGAAGGCTTTCTGCCTCTTCTCAATATTTAACTTATGCTGGAAGATTGCAATTGGTCAACTTTGTCATCTCCTCCTTGCCAACTTATTTCATGTGCTCCCTCAAGCTACACGTCACTGTCATTGAAATCATAGACAAACATAGAAAGAATTGCCTCTGGAGAGGAAAAGAATTTAGAAACAAGGGTTACAATCTTGCTGCATGGGACCTTGTTAGGAGACCTAAAAGCAAAGGAGGCTTAGGGGTCCTGAATCTCAGTTTACAGAATGATGCACTTTTACTAAAACAGTTGGACAAGTTTTACAAGAAAGAAAAAGTGCAATGGGTTGACTTGATCTGGCAGAAGTACTATACAAATTCTGTTCCTCATTTAACAAGTGAAAGAGGTTCCTTCTGGTGGAAGGATATCCTTAGATTGAACACTATCTACAGAGGAATTGCTTCATGTACCCCAGGGAAGGGTGACACTATAGGATTCTGGGATGATTTAATTGTTGGAAGAGTTTTCTCCAGATTATATCCCAGACTTTTTGATTATGCAAAGGATTCTAATATCTCCTTGCTTAAGATCAGATTGTCCACTAATCTGATTGATTGCTTCAGAATCCCCATGTCCAGGCAGGCTTACAATGAACTCCTTGAAAGTGCATCTAGGCCCTCAAGTGGATTTTGGTGAATTGAGTGACAAAACGATTAAAGGACTAACTTGTTTGTTTAAGTGCATGAGCAGGGATCTATTCTTATAGTTCATTCACAGTTTATATGCTCATGATATATATGTGTTTATTAATCAAAGCAAGCAAGTATGATCCCATGATTTCTAGAATGTTGAAAATGGCATGTCATTGGTATTCATGATAGAGACATAGTTCTATGATTTATATATGGTCTCTAATTGCTTAAGATGGACAGTCATTAAAATATTGGGATGATAGTTTCAAAGAAGTATGCTTGGATCATTATTGGTCTCATGCCAAGGATGGTTTTTGGACAAGGCATGAGACACTATCACTATGATGAAGATAGATATTCATGGATCAAGTGAGAAAAGAAGAATTATTGCATAAGATTGGATATTGCAATAAGATTGGATAGTGCAAGACTTCATGCATGTATGATAAAAATGACATGAGCATATGTGTTACATATTGGTCTTCAATTGGAAGCTTGCATTATGTGGGATATTCTTTGTCAATCAAGAACAAGCATTTGAAGATTCTTTCAAGTGGAATTCATTCAAAGGCAAAGCAAAGTCAACTTGATGATACAAGGGTAAGTGATGAAGAAGCAAATCGAGATGACTAGAGCGAGGGACTAAGCAAGCTAAGGTGCAAATTGCTAGGGTGAAGCATCTAGTATCCGGGGTGTGTTCGAAGTATCATATCCAAGTCTCATCAAGAAAAGCAATGCAATGCATATATATGTTATGATTGATAAAGAGGGTGACCTAAGGATTAAAGTGAACTCAAATATAAGTTATGGAAAATCCTAAGTCACTAGCTCAAGGTGGATATGCTCAGTTGAAGATACAATGTTGAAAAGCCCTCAAAGAAGTGATTGATCAAGTATTGGCATGATCATTGACATACAAGCTCAAGTAGTTGAATTATGATCTATCTTACGTCCTGAGTATAGGTATGCCATACTATCAAGAGGGATGCAACATTGGTTGAATGACAATCTCCAAAAGTGCTCAAGTGAACCCTTGTGAGTTTAACCATGAGAGATCCTAACTTAGTGGGGGTTCCCTGGGTAAACCGGTTTTACCGGTTTTGGGAACCGGTTAAACCGGTTTATGTGGCCTGAGCGTCTAACGGCTAGTTTGTTTGAAATCCGGTGAAACTGGTTTTGGTAACCGGTGAAACCGGTTTTCTCTGACAGAAAAACGGCTAGTTTTTGGTGGGATGGGTATTTATACCCATGAGCTCCTCATTGAGGGGCTGCTGGTTCTTTGGCGTCCCTTGCATATTCCTGAGGCCAGCTGAGCTCTCCCCAACCTCTCTTTGTGAGATTTGAGCTATCCTTGTGAGATTCTTGAGTTGGGTTGAGAGAGTGACTTGTGTGTGAGCATTGGAGAGCAATCCATTCCTTGAGCACTTGTGGTTTCGTCGATCAGCTGTTGAAGCATTTGTTACTCTTGGAGGTTCTTCCTCCTAGACGGCTAGGCGTTGCCCGGTGAGCTACCGAAGTGTGTGGTGAGCCACGGGATCGTTTGTGAAGGTTTTACCTCGCCTCCGCAAGGGAAGAGGTCACTTAGTGGAAGGAGGAGATAGCTTGACCTTGGGTGGTCGTATAAGCTTCCTCAACGGAGAGTAGGATTCACCGTGCCGTGGTGGCTGCTTGGTGCGAGCGGTGAATCCGAACTTCGGGAGAAAAATCTCTTGTCTCTTGGTTTGAGCTCTTTCCTCAATTTGTCTTTTCTAGCATATTACTTGTGCTTCCGCTTCGATCTACTTTGGTGTGCTTGAGCTGTGTGCAGGAGCTTCATTGGAACACTTGGAAACATCCCTGGAAGCTTCACACCATTTGTGGTTTGTGCTAGAATTCGTAGAGGGGCAATTTACATTTGTTAGTGCAATCTGTGTAGAACCGGTGTTACCGGTTTGCCAAACCGGTAATACCGGTTTTGGTGCTGACAGTTGGAATTAGTTTTCGTAATTTGCAGATTCGCCTATTCACCCCCCCTCTAGTCGACATCAAGGTCCTTTCACTCCTTGCTCTACAACAGGACCTTGCTGAATTTCACCCTGACAGTCTGATGGAAAATGACTCTTGGACTTTTATTTGGGGGAACCAGAATTATTCTTCTAGAAGATACTATAGTCATCAGTTCAGTTCTATTCAACCAAACAGAACGGTTGTCTGGATTTGGAAAACAAAGTGTGTGCCCAAAATAAAGTTCTTTGCCTGGCTGCTGTTGAATGACAGACTTAACACAAGGAATATTCTAAGAAGAAGAAAGAAATTCCTGGAGGAGGGCTATAATTGTGTTTTATGTCATGATGGTATTGAGGAGACAACAGAGCATCTATTCTTTGACTGTCCTTCTACAGTCTGTAGGTGGTTTGCGCTCGGCATCTACTGGGATGAAAATGCAAATATACATCAGAAAATCTACTTAGCCAAAAAAGCTTTCCCCCAGCCATTCTTCATGGAGGTTTTTTTGATTGGAGCTTGGTGCCTCTGGAATGAAAGAAATGATTACATCTTCAACAATAAACCTCCTTGCTTAGCCTCCTGGAAAACTGCGTTCAGGAATGAAGTTGTCAAGCACTTTTTTAGAATTAAGAATAGTCTCCATCAGTCTATCTCAGCTTGGCTTGCAGCCCTGTAAAATCCCCCCTCGCTAGTCCATCTCTCTGGACTCCCCAGTTTAGTTCTTTGTCTTTCGTGTTTTTTTCCTTTGCCTAACTGCTGGTTAGGCCCCCCTATAAGTTGGTACTCCTTTCCTCTTTAATTTAAATTCTTTGTTGCCGGGGGGCTTTGCCCCACGGTTCTCGCTCAAAAAATGGACCTCCAAAGTTGCTGAAGAACAAGCTGCGAAAGCCGCCGAAGCTACAAGACTGCTCCTTGATGCCGTATCGGTAACGATCCGATTGTATATATTTTTCATACTATTTCCCAAATCAAACAAGTCCTTAATGAAAATCTTTTGAGGAAATAAATATCCTCCTTCCTGATCCACAGCCGGCTCAGACCCCGAAACACACATTGAATCGGCTCAACAGGTGACCCCTACATAAAAATCCATCTCAGATTATTACAATCCTTCATCGAAACCGATTCAATTGTAGATTCCTTCTCGTGTCACTCTCAAGCCCATTATTGAAGAATCAATTGGAGATATGCAATCGGAGGCAGGCGCCAGTCAATCTGGTCAACCAATCATTCAACCAGCCATCTCCTCTCCGATTGCGCCAACGCCTCATCAAGTGCCTCAAGTTGAACAACCTAGCACGACTCCCACTACACCAATGACAGAAGTAATCCCTGATCATATTCGGGAAGGGCAATTCAAATTGGTATCTACCAATTCCTTGTGTCAATATTTTTGCTATATCCATAACTTGTGTTTATTCAATATTCCATTTCAGGCACAAGACTCACTGGTGATCAGCTTTGCATCAATTGATTTGGATGCTTCAATCGGAGATGAAGAGATTAGCTCTATTCAAACCACTAAAGGCATCTGCGATCAAGTCAAGGCAAAACTCCAAGACATGCTAGTCCATCTGAACAAGAGCATTGCAATCTTGGTAGAAGAAGCAGAGCCGATTCATCAACTGTTCAAAGAACTAAAGGGTCGTCTTCCATTGGAGCCGAAAAGTGCCATCATACAGGCGGCATTCATTGAAGGCCATCAACCTCAAGTGCTCGCCGCTCGGTCCCGGATATCAGAACGATCCGCTCAACAAGATCTTATCAAGAAAAGGGACAAAGTCAAGCAAAGCGTCAAAGAAATGCAATCTCAAATTAAGTCTTTGGAGGCCAAACCAAATCAGCTAAAGGATCGAATTCAACAGCTGCAAATCATCGAAGCTGATTTGGTCAAAAAAAACTAGAGGAGGTGCGCAAAGAAATCTCTGATACTCAGAGCGAACTCGCCTTGATCCCAGCAGCCATCTCATCGGTGAAAGAGGAGCTGCAAACACACTTAATTGAAGTCCGCCAGGTCCACAAGAGTATCAAGACTGTGCCAGGTTCCGACGTGGCTGATTTAGAGGCGATCCAGAACATCGACAACATTCGCCTGCGTGTGATAGAAATGATCCAGAAATACCTGTGATCATTGTAATCATTAGAAACTTGCTAGAAACACTAGTCCAATCCGATGACTTCGATCATCGATGAACTTAAGATGTAAATATTTTTGCACTAGAGGCAATACGCATCGTATCGGCTACCTTCTGTCGACATCATCTTAGATTATCGGCTTTACGCGTCAACCCAAATACTTGGGCAATATTTCTTCAAATATTTTCCATTAAGCGCCTTAGGAAATTCCTCCCCTTCCAACATTTCTAAAATATACGCATTATCAGGAACGCACCGATTTACATGATAGGGCCCTTCCCAATTAGGCGACCATTTTTCAAACTTAGAACTTTTAGTCCCTATCGGCAAAATCAGCTTCCAAACCAATTCTCCTTGAGTAAATTCTTTAGGCTTAACCCTTTTATCATAATGCCTAGCAATTCGTGCTTTATTATGCTCAATATTCTCCAAAGCTCTCAAGTGAGTTTCAGCCAAGTCATCCAATTCAAAATTCATTAAACTTTTATACTCATCGACAGTCAGGTTGTCCTGTTCCAACATTCGCCTCGGTCCGATTTTGACCTCCCAAGGCAAAACAGCTTCATGCCCATAAACCAAATGATATGGAGATAATTTAGTAGATCCATGACATGCCATCCGACAAGCCCATAATGATTCAGTCAATGTCAAATGCCATCGCCTCGGATGAATTCCACCATATTTTTAGAATTAGCAATCTTTAAAGGAACTGCTTCAACCCACTTAGTAAAATAATTTGTCACCACCAATATGAATTTATGCCCTTTACTTGATGATGGATAAATCTAACGAATCAAATCAATTCTCCATCCCCAATTTCACAACTAGATTCATAGCCGATGCAGGAGCTGTTTGCACGTTTCCAAATTTCTGGCACTCTTGACATCCTTTATAATATTTAAAGCAATCTTCTAAAATCGTTGGCAAAAAACAACTCATTTTTTTTATTATCCTTTTCATTTTATAAGCCGATTGATGTGCACTGCAAACTCCTTCATGCACTTCATCCATCATATCTTTGGACTCCGATTTACACAAGCATCGAAGCAAAACACCAACAATCGTCTTATAATATAACTAATCATCAAGCAAAACATACTTATCGGCCAAGAATCTCAATTTTCTAGAAACTTTTTGTGATGGATCTTTGAGATAATTTACAATATCATATCTCCAATCTCCAATCTGGCTCTACCATCATGATCTCATGAAAGCGCCGACAGCCAGAAGCGGCTTGCGCTAAATTATTCACCTCTTGATTCTGGGCTTTCGGAATATGCTCAATATTAACCATCAGAAATTCATTAATCAATCGATGGCATTCTTCATAATATCCAATTAAAATATCATCTTTGCATTCATATTTGTCGATTAATTGATTAACCACTAACTTGGATTCCCCAAATATTTCAACAACTTCAGCTCCAATTTCCAACAATAATTTCAATCCTTTAAGCAACGCCTCATATTCAACCCGATTGTTGGTAAAACTCGGATTCATCGGATAACCGAATTCAAAATTTGCCCCCCCCTCTCGAGGCGATACAATCACGATTCCGATGCCACACCCTTGATCACATGAAGACCCATCGAAGAACAATGTCCATGGCATCGGTTCGACCACATTTACTTCATCTCCGATGTGTTGAGTCACGAAATCAGCCATCACTTGTCCTTTCACAGCTTTAGCCTATTCGTATTTTAAATCAAACTCTGATAAAGCTAATATCCATTTTCCAATCCTCCTTTTCAACATTGGCATGGATAACATATATTTGACCACATCGGTTTTGCAAACCATTGTACACTCAGCGGGCAATAAATAATGCCTTAATTTGATGCAAGAGAAATATAAGCACAAACACAATTTTTCAACTGGAAGATACTTGGTCTCTGCATCAATCAATTTTTGACTTAAATAATAAACCACTCGTTCCTTTCCTTCAAACTCTTGTATAAGAACGGACCCGATTGATGATTCATCGGTCGACAAATATAATCAGAACGGTTTATCCTTCTGAGGCGGAATCAAAACTGGTGGTGACACTAAATATTTTTTAATATCATCAAAGGCCTTTTGTTGCCCTTCTTCCCATATGAATTCTTCATCGGCTTTCAATTTCAGTAGCAGGGAGAAAGGACAAATTCTTCCAGACAAATTTGATATAAACCTTCTAATGAAATTAATCTTACCAATCAACGACTGAAGACTCGTTTTATCGGTTGGCGGTTTAGCGTCATTAATAGCCTTCATACTCTTTTGTCCAATTTCAATACCGTTTTCATGAACTATGAATCCCAAAAATTGTCCAGCCGATACTCCAAATGCACATTTATTAGGATTCATCTTCAAACCATGGTGCATTCAAGAGTCTGCTGCAAATCGGCCAGATACTGCTTGTATCCATCGGACTTCACCACCACATCATCGATATAGATTTCAACAATCCTGCCGATCAGTTTTTGAATAATATAATTCATTGCCCTTTGATAAGTAGCACCAGCATTTTTCAAACCAAACGTCATCACAACCCACTCATATAATCCAAGTGCACCAGGACATCGGAAAGCAGTTTTAGGAACGTCTTCTTCAGCCATAAAGATTTGATTATAACGAGCATTACCATCCATAAAACTAATCACTTTATGTTCTGAAGCTGCATCAACTAACATATCAGCAATCGGCATTGGATATCCATCCATCAGAGTCGCTTTATTATGATTCCTGAAATCCACGTAAACTCACAATTTTCCATTTTTCTTAAAAACAGACACGATATTAGATATCCATTCTACATATCGGCAAGGTTGAATAAACTTAGTTTCATATAACCAAGTTATCTCGGCTTTTATGTCTTCATTTAATTCTGGTCTAAAGCGTCTCGGTGCTTGTTTAAAAGGTCGATACCCTCGTTTGATCCAGAGCCGATGCTCAACAATAGATCGACTTAAATCTGGCATTTCAAAATATTCCCAAGCAAAACAATCATGATACTCTTTTAAAAACTTTATTAATTCTTGTTTAAACTTAGGATTCAATTTAGCACTAATATATGTCGGCCGAGGTCTATCTCCTAAACCTATATCTATCTCCTCTAATTCATCGGCCGACATAAACCCTTGACCAAGTTTTCCCTCATCCTCTATGAATTCTTCCATTAATACAAACTTTCAGAGCCGACTGCTTGGATCGGCTTTAGACCGTCATCAGACATCTGCAGAAAATTGCCTTCCCAAGCCTTGCCCGACAAGCACTCTATCCCTTCGAATTCCCAAACCGTCAAATCGGCGGTGGCGACGCTGACCGATTCATCGGCTTGAACTATCTCAATGTGATTTCCATGCCATTGAATAAGGCACTGATGCAATGTAGACGGCAAACAACAATTGGCATGAATCCAATCACGCCCAAGGAGTAAACTATAAGAGCCTTTGCTGTCAATGACAAAAAAGGTAGTGGGCAATGTCTTGTTCCCAATCGTCAATTCAACATTTAATGCCCCCCGAGCCGGCGATGGATTCCTGCCAAGGTCTTTAAGCATCATATCGGTCTTGATCAAATCGTCAGGGCCTTTGCCAAGTTTCTGATATGTAGTATATGGCATCAAATTCACTGCAGCCCCTCCATCGACAAGCATCTTTGTCATCGGCTTCCCATCAACAAAACCTCTAACATATAATGGTCTCAAATGCCAATATTTTTCGTCTACAGGCTTTTCAAACACAGCTTGTTGAGGTTGCAGTACTAATTGCGCCATGTCTTCCTCAATATCATCGGCCTCATTATCGGTTGAATTTATATTATATTCAGCAAGAAGTACAAATATCATAGTCACTGACGCCGATAGCCCCTCATCATCAGACTTAGGCTTAGCTCTCCAAATCTTGGACTGATCACCTCCTTGATGCTTTTCCTTGAGCTGTTCCTTAAATCGAAGATGGTGAACCTTTCTTTTCTAAGTTTTAGTCAAACCTTTGGACACCTTTGTGGATTAATCTTGGGATGTGGTCCTGGCTTGACTTCTTGATGATCATCTGGCTCCTGCACATCCTCCTTTTTCCTGTAAACCAATAGATCATGCACAGAAACCTGCTCTTCATTATATTTTTGGCGATCATTATATCTATGGCGATCATTGTCCCATCGGTCATAGCACCGATTTTCATACTCACGCCGATCATGATATTCATGCCAATCCTCATGCTCCTGTTGATAAGCAACTTGATCATGCCAGTTACAACGACGACCATAATCCAAACGATCATGCACAGAATGACGCTGCCTTTTTTATTCTTGATAGCTTTCATATTGATTACTACATTCTAGGCAGTCATAAATCAATGGAAGTATTAACTTTTCATTCCAACAAAACCTAAAGAACGGACATCCCCAGTGTTCCTCATCATCGATCCTGATCAAAGGAGGAGTCTGATCCCTGGCTTGCTGACGCACATACTTGTTAATGAGCTGAGTCGATGTCACTCGAGGCTTGTCCTTGCGTCGGCGATCTTCCTGATAGACTTGGTAATTCCGATCCCTTACTTCATTAGCCGATACTTGACATTCAGGATCAACAGCTCCCGAACACTTTGCATGGTTCGATGTAAGGACCTTAGCCTTCATCTTCCTGTCTTGTGGTACTCTGATTTCAACCATATTTTGAGGAAACGGATGCCCATCAAGCTTCATCGGTTTCTTACCAGCTTCAACCTTAATGACCCCACGCTCAATAGCCGATTGGATTTCATTACGGAAAACTTTGCAATCATTTGTATGATGAGAAACAGAATTATGCCACTTGTAATACTTCTTCTTTTCAATTCTTCGGCTGAGGGAATTGTATGATTTGGTGACAACCTAATCTTCTTTTCTGCTAACAACAAATCTAATATTTTACTGGCTTTATTAATATCAAAGCTGTACCTTTCTGGCTCAACCTTCACCCACGGACATGCCATGGAATTTTTACTTTTAGTCCACTCAGCCAGATCAAATTCAGCTTCATCACCATCCAATTCATATTCAATAGCAGCGATTTTTCTTTGATATTTCTCCCTCCGATATTCATTAGTGCGTCCTTCATGCTGAGAGAGCTTTTGAATCAAATGCCCCAAGCTTGCAAAATCTTGACTCGTGTATCGGTCTCGGACTTGAGGTAACAAACCTTGAAAAGCCAAATCAACTAGCTACCCTTCTGATAAGTGCAATGAATAGCATCGATTTCGGACATCCCTGAATCTCTGAATAAATTCACTGACCAATTCCCCATTACTCTGTCGGAGAGCTATTAAATCAGACAATCTAGTTTCTTGTAATCCAACAAAGAAATAAGCATGAAACTGTTTCTCCAGATCGGCCCAATTGCTGATGGAATTAGGTGGTAGCGTTGCAAACCATGAAAAGGCCGAGCCAGACAAGGACATCGGGAAAAGCTTAACCTTTAAAAGATCAATTGATTCCACCTCGCGCACACTGAATAGTATATCGATGAATATACTCAATGGTTGTGACATCTCATTGTCCAAAAAATTTGTGAAAATTTGAAATCCTGAATCGGGCTGGCATCAACAATGTACCAAACCAGTCTGGATACGACTTCCGATATAAATAAGACTGCCCTTTAGGTTTTAAACCAAATTGATACTTCATCACATCGGCGATCTTATTTGCCCAATCTTCCTGAGCATAACTCCCCTGATAAATCGGCACACGAGTCGACGTTATTACAATTTGTGGTTCAACAGGTCCGACCGACTGTTCCCGATAATCACCTACCTTTTGCCTTGGAGGATTCTCAGTGTTAAAGAATGAAAGATATACCATCTTGCCATTGACCACTGGGATCCGATTGCTATGCTGATCAATAGTTTGGCTTGCACCGGATTCCCCTTGATCCTTTTCCTCTTCTTCTTCTTCTTCTCCTCCCACCTTAGCTTTCAACTTCTTGCCCTTAGGAGTTTCATATGCCTTAGGATGTGTCTCTGGTGTGGTAGAGGAATTGATTTGTACAATCTTCTTCTTAAGCTCTTTTACTGTAGAAGCACTAGCATCAAAATAAGCTGTTCCCTTCAAGACATCTTTCAGTACTGCTCCATCCAGTAACTTAGCAATCAACCCTACCACTGTGTTAACCAATATTCCTGATTGGTTAATCATTGCATGACTTAGTCCAGCATCGATGTAATCTTGAAAGAATTGTCTTTCATCGGCTGTGATTCTATCAAACGCCTCCCTTGGCACTGGAAATTGATTCTTTTTTATTACAATGTTGCATGTTTTGCTGAATGCATCCAAACACAAGTTCTTGAACTCTTCAAGTTGCACTTCCACTAGCTTCTTTTGTTCTTCACTTAGGTCGTCCATGATGACCGAACTGACGTCGCCCTTGTCTCCGGCCATCCTAGAAACTTGTTAGTTCCACTGGACGTGCCAAAATGTGTTGACATCCAAAAAGTCAGGCGTTGACTTTTGGAAATTAACACTGTGGCCTGGAAGATTTGCTTCACTTCAGTGCAGGTCCAAAATCTTGAGGTTCGTGGTGTGCCAGTCAATTTGACATGAAATTGACAAGGTAGAGCTTAATCAGTAACTTAAAAGGAACTCATCGGCCAAAGCCCCGATTCATTCCGGCAATCGGATCAACATGAAGAGAAGTCCGATCCAAGCATGAACCATCGGCCTTGAGTCTGATTCGTGATGATATGACATGCACTAAAATAAGCCATCGACTATAAAAGCCAAATCGGAGACAAACTAGATCTAATCATGCTCATTAATATACATAGATCTAAAAGCTTAAATAAACTGAAATTCACTAACAATTGGATCGGACCTAACCAAGACAACGTTGATAGCAGGGCACCGATTTAGCCTATTTACTCCGATAGACCTATATGTCTTAAAAAACCTGCTTAAATATAATCTATTTGTGACTTGATAATTGAAGTTAAATCAGCTTTATGAACAAGAACATGAGCAGATCTGTTATAAAATATCTTAAATAAACAGAGCGAATAGGTCTTTGAACAAAAGTAAGCCGATAAGATAAAACCACGAGTCACGATAAAGGGTGAGCGATCTAAATGGAGAAGGGCGATATGCCTCAATCTAAAGCCTAGAACAACTCGATAAATTAGTGAATTATCCAAACGAAGAAGGGCGATGTGCCTCAATCTAAAGCCTAGAATAATTTGATAGATGTCACACTTACAGACAAACCGGAGATCATGATGGTGCAGGCTGAAGAACTCGAAGAGAAAGGTTGTTGGCACGATAGCCGAAAGTTGGGTTGTATTGATGGTTATGTGAACATTGATTACAATGGCGCAGGGTTTATATTTATACCCTAAAAATAACTAGGCCTTGGAGAAGCTTCCAGATGCGCCCTCCCCCCAGAGTCATAAACACTTTAGCCTTCACATCATCGCGTCCGATCAGGACTCACCAGACGAACCTTTAATCGGAATCAGACTTGCCAAATCAGAATCGGATTCGGTCTTGTTGGCAGAATCGGATTGATTGTAACCCTGTCTCAGCATCATCAGAAACCAATATTTTAAACCATTAGCCGAGTCAAAATTTGGCATCAACAAGGTTTCATAGTAGAAAAAACATAAGAAAATACCTTATGTGCTGGGATACAAAATAAAGTTAAATATCGGTTAACAAAAAAGATATCATTTGTTTTGCAATAGAGAAGTTACATCTTTATTCACTTTAAATTGGACTCATGATTACCGGATTGATCAAATGCCTTCGTAGTATCATTAGAATTAAATTTCGCCAACTCTTTTCTAAATAAGGGGTCAGAGGCTAGAGTGGCCCTCTACGTCAGGGACACTAGGCACCAGGGATTTAAAGCCTTGCTGACCCGTTTTCCAACTCTAGTGATAGCGCAGACGCATGGATTCAAATCTGGGCCGCTAGCTCCAGGGATGACCAGCTGTCCACCAAGGATGAACAAGTAGTCTATTAGTAATTAAATAGACTACAGATTGTGTTAGATTGGAATGGGAGTAGGGAGATTTGAGGGTGGACGGAGGCCAACGACATGACGTGTAATCGAAGCTTGGAGTGATACTTGCCTGGTTAATTGTTAGCTTCCCTATACATGGGCTGAATTGGGCTTTAGATATTTGGTTGGTAATTCCAGGAGGCATATATATCTCTACCTATTTCTAATGAGAGAAAAGCTTCTGCCAAAATTTTCATCTGTCACCGAGGCAAAAATGTTTTCGGATTCTCACGGTCAGGTTAAACCAGTTGGTTTTCATCCCACCTCGAGGAAAACCGTTGGACGGCGTTGCAGGAAAATCGATAGGAGGGCGGTCGGTTTTTCCTACCTCCTCATGTGAAAACCGCATCACATGAAAACCGAGCAACAATAGGCCGTCGATTTCCTCCTCATCACCTGAAAAAAATCGAAGGAAAGCCGAGCAATGGAGGCGGTCATTTTTTCCACCTTCCTCGCGTGAAAACCGGCAAAGGAGAGCGGGTAACCGAACTCTTAGCGCATACACGGAAACCAGATGGGGTGGGTGTTGACGGTCGTTAATGGTAAACTTTTAATGCTGATTTAGTGTTGGTTTTGGACTAATTCATATACTAACCCGCCACTTGGCACTTGAAATAACCCCGTTTTCGCATATGCATGTATTTTTGAAGGATTTTGGTTTACGCAGGTTTTTGAACTATAAATGAGCACTTTTGGATGAAGACTAAGGTCATGCATAGCATGGAGGAATATGAAGGCAACGGATCTAATACAACTCGGATTTCATTCGCTCCCATCAATGGTGAACCAACCTCCAAAATGTACAAGGGCAAAGACTTGAAGACAAGGTCGGATGACTTCGGGATCAAGGCGAATCAGTCATACATTTGGAAAGTTATCAAAACCCGATCTTATTCCGAAGCAACCAATGTCTAATACCCACATGCATTGGCACCTGAAGTCCTGGAGGATCAAGAAGCTCGCACGAAAAGATGGGGCCGAGGCAGGCCAAAAAGGGCCCAGGCCGGTTGCCCTCTTTCTGCGCCGCTTCGACCTCCCCTTCGAGCTAGGGTTTTCTCGGACTATTTATAGCCCTGATACCCGAAGGCATGACAATGAATCCATCAGAACTCGGTGAAATCTAGGGCATACACCAAAGGGAGACGACGACCGCCGCAAGTCCTCGAAGTTGTCTAGGAGATGGCTTAGGCCAACCCTAGCCGCCATGGCCTCCCTGCGTGGTTGTGCCATGGCGTAGTTCACGAGCTAGTTGGTGTTATCAGTGGTATGTACTTGGTGGTGATGGTCCAAACACTTCTATTATATAAGTAATGTTCTTCATGTCATCCTATCTCTTAGCGACTCAATAACTCCTTCTATGCTTTCTACCTATTATGAACATGCCTTAGTCTAATCTTAGGTTAGACTATATAGCATGCTTTATGTAATCATTGAGATTAGATCTAGTGTGTCGACCCTTCATGATATCTAGACATGTTCACTTGTGGACGTGCCCTTGTAACTAACCACACTGATAGGGAGCGCCGTGACAGGCTGTGATCCCATGTAAAGTGGCGTTCTCGGGAGGTTGACCGGAGGTAAGAGTTTAAAGATTGCTTTGGATGAGATGCATGATGCTCTTGCTTTTATTGGCTAGAACTACAATTAGAAGGCGATAGGCTCGTTTACCCCTTTGGTTGCTCTTTACCCTCGTCTATGTTTATGGATGTGATCAACCTATACTCCACTCATATCTCATAGGTTTTACCCTTTATATGCAATTAACGCTTCATGTTAGGATAGATCCGTTAGATTAGATGGGGAACCCTAATAAGTTCATTGTCGATCCATGGATTGATAACCGTGGATAGAATACTCTAAGAGAAAAGCTATGATGATCCGTACGCTTGCGGTTCACAATTGGCGCGTCTAAGGACCGTCAATAGTGGGCCATGGGCGTGATTTAGAAGGAAAATTAAAAAAGTTACAAGGAGTCGAAATTGGAGTATTGCAACCACTAGGCAACACAGCAATTTTGGTTTAGTAATATATAATACTTTTAATCAGGTAACCGGCTAGATTAAAGTGAACCTTTCACGATATACCTCCCTATGTCGTCAGTACTTCTTGGGCTCACATAACCACCTGTGCATCCGTCGTTCTATGGAAGAAAAAAAAAGTAGAATACCCTTCCCTAATGAAATAGGGTGTACAAACAGCTTGTGACGTAGTTGCTGTCAAGACGCCACTACCAGAGAACCCGCCATCCATCCACCGTAATCGGTCACGGATGGAAAGGACCCGGTACCAATGCCATTGGTACCGGGTCCAACGGCCAATAATTCTGCGAGCTCATTGGTACCGGGTGGTGGCACCACCCGGTACCTATATGGCCACATTGGTACCGGTTGGTGTCACCACCCGGTACCAATGAGCCTCGGGGCCTTTGGTACCGGTTGGTGACACCAACCGGTACCAATGTGACCCCCTTTGGTACCGGATGGTGCCACCAACCGGTACCAAAGGGGTTCTGCGTATAAGTCCCCTTCTTCCTCCCCCAGCCCGAGCCATGGCTCATTTCTTCATCCTCCATTGAGCTCCGGTTGGGGGAGCTCATGCCCGATTTTTCCATAACTTTTGGAGATTTTGCAAACCAAGTCCGCTAGAAGGTTAGCAACTTCATCCTCTCTTTTGACGTTTAGTATGGTCTATTTCATGCTCTATGTTTTGAGTAATTTGTGTTTTGTGGAATGGATTGAAATAAGAGATTTTAGATTGAATCTTCATTTTTATTATGAATTTGTAATAGAGAATCACTATATAGTTAGTTGTTGCATGTGTAGAGATGATGCACAAATTTTTAGACATTGTTTAGATTTTTGGATTATTTGTAGAAACTTTAAATGATTTTCATATTTATGCTTATTATGATTTTTAGATATTATAAATGATATTCATATTTAGGGTTATTAGGATTTTTAGAGATTATAAATGAAATTCATATTTAGGCTTATTACGAAATTTAGAATTACATCTTTTTAGAGGCTTCAAATGACGTTGATATTTAGGGTTATTAGGATTTTTGAGATTATAAATGATATTCTTATTTAGTTAGTTTTTAAATTCAATTTTACTTCTCATGGTTGTCAATATCTTGAACTAAAACAATCCAACTCTTGGCATGCCTATGATGATATCAAATTTTACCTAGTTTTCTAGCTGGGTAACATATGATGACCTTGAGCTTGAGCTTGTATTGTATAGTTATGCTTCTCATGGTTGTCATCAAACCGTGGGATACATCCATGCCCAAGCAACGA
>CM014270.1:39467964-39492249 GCA_004135705.1 Alloteropsis semialata
AGATCAGGAGTTTGGATAAGGGTTTGGATTTGGATTTTGATTTAGGAACAGAGGAACTCATCGATAAAAGGATTTTTAAAGCTCGTGATTTAGGATTTGATTTTCCGGGTCGTTACAAACAACAACAACATAACCTTTTGTCCCAAGCAAGTTGGGGTAGGCTAGAGATGAAACCCAAAAGAAACAAGGATAAGAGAGACATAAAAAGGCACACAAAGACAAAAGGTAGAGTTAGGAAAAAAGAAAAAGATCACGGCTCAGGCACGTTGATTGCTAATCTCCAAGCGCTCCTATCTATAGATAAATCCCTGGAGATATTCCACTCCTTAAGATCTCTCTTAACCGACTCGTCCCAAGTCAATTTAGGACGTCCTCTACCTCTCTTTACATTATCTATCCGCTTTAAAACCCCACTACGCACTGGCGCCTCAGGAGGCCTCCGTTGGACATGTCCAAACCATCTCAGCCGATGTTGCACCAGTTTCTCCTCGATTGGTGCCACCCCAACCCTATCCTGAATATCTTCATTCCGGACTCTATCCCTTCTAGTGTGCCCGCAAAACCAACGTAACATACGCATCTCTGCTACACTCAGTTGTTGGACATGTCGCCTTTTTGTAGGCCAACATTCGGCACCATATAACATCGCCGGGCGAATCGCCGTCCTATAGAACTTACCTTTTAGCTTTTGTGGCACCCTCTTGTCACAGAGGACGCCAGAAGCCTGACGCCATTTCAGCCAGCCAGCTGAAATCCTATGCCTAACATCTTCATCAATGTCTCCATCCTTTTAAACAGCATATCTAATAACTAAAACCTTCATGTGGCCATGGTGAGCAATTAGAGCTCCTTGGTAAGGTATAAGCATAATATTGATAATCATAGAACGAGAACCAAGGATTATACCAAAACCATGGATTGTGATTAGATACACCTGAATATGTACTCCATGGCACATGCATCGACGGAATAAATGATAAAGACCAATGTGGTGACCTTTGATGCTTTTTTGCTCTTGGTGATGAAGAGTTTCTCCTTTAGCGAACTTCTAACCGATTTTTCTTTTGCTCGGCTATTTTCTAATATTTATGTAACAATTCATCAAAACTTGGCTTCTTCTTTACTGCTTTACTCTTTGGTGCAATACTCTCGGCTCTACCAGAATTTCTAGCAGGACCGGTTAGACCGGTTGGAGGACCGGTTAGACCGATTCCTTCAGAACCAGCCACTTTGAGGTTGTCATGCCCCCCAGCCGAGCTTGATTGTTGCTGAGCTATATTGTTTGAAACATGCTTATCATTGGGGACAATTTGATCAACTAAACTAGCTGATGATTTTTCAATTGTCGGCTTTTCTATGTCTAGTGTCAAATCTGAATTTGGATTCAATCTACCATCCCTTTTGACACGATAGACTTGCTTAATTACCTTACGCTTATTTTTTGTATGTGGACCGATTCTTTTGATCAAAACTGTCATTATCAACATAAGGCTGCCTTACATTTGATGGATCTCTTAGAGCTGCATACTCTACATGATATGGTCTAAAATATGAAGGAATATGTGCCCAAGGATTATTCCACTCCCATGATGAATAAGGATTAAAACAAATGGGATGTGGAGCATATGGAACTGGCATTGATGATCCAAAAGAAGAATATGATGCTGCTAATTGAAAGTTTTTCTTTGCCAATTTCAATTTCCAGAATTATGTTTAGGAGGTGATCTCAATGATTTAACATCATTTTACCGATTAGCACGCTTGGCCTTATTTTCTTTTTGGTATTTAGTCAGAAGTTCATCAAAAGTAAGCTTTGGCTTATTACTATAGTGCTTGACACGGTCTTTACCTCCATTAGCTATAGAAGGTCCAGATTTGGGCATCTCTGAATTTTTCAGACACGGACTGGTCTGACCGGTTTCAGAAACCGGTCTGACCGATCTGACCTGTGTACTCAGCACGGGAGTAACAGGTTCTTGGTTTGATGGAGAAAAATCCGTTTGCCCCCCAGTAACTTCTGGGATTTTGATTGGCTCATCGTCCTCAATAATTGCTTGATCTTGCAAGTCATAGACGATATCCCTTTCATCACTTGGAAGCTTTGGATCTTTCTCTCTGGCAATATTTTCATCATTACATGAACTGGCCGGCGCTGGCCAATTTAGTAACTTTTTGCCATCAAGACCAAATGGGATCAATTGGTCATCCTCTGAAACTTCAGCAAATCTCAATCGTCCTGCATTAATGGCCAATTGGATGATTTGACGAAAAATATTGCAATGGCTAGTGCTATGATCAAATGAATTATGCCACTTACAATATTCTTGCTCTTTTAGTTCTAGAAGTAGTGGCATGACTTTATGATCAAATAACTTAATAAAATTATGCTCAAGCAAGATATCAAATAAGTCATCACACAAAGTCAAATCAAAAGTGTACTTTGTCTTCTTTAGTTGATTCTTCTGTGGAAAAGGTTTCAAAGCTAAGCAAACGAACGGTTTAGATTTATCATCGATCCATTCAGCTATACCTTTACTTGTGCTTCCCTTACCCGATGTTTTGGAATTGATCACTATATTATCACCGGGCTTCACAATGTTTATCAACTTTGATTTCTTGCTTTTAAATCCAGAATGACCACAAGCAAACCATGAAGACAAAAACTTTGGCAATGATGTTGTAGAAAATTAAATGCCAAAGTGTTTTTATGATCAGCCTTTCTAATCTTCACAATGCATTGGCTGATAGAATCTAAAGGCATACTATTGCTAGCAAGTAAATTACCATCCTCAATCGATCTTTTAGAATTATGTATGATAGAATCACTAATGGATGAACTAACTGAAAATACATGATCTGATTGGGAATTACTTGCAAAGCATACCTTATAAAATATATTGGAGAGGCGAGGAACCTTGATGTAGATAGTATCGTACTTCTTCTCTTGATGGCAGCCCACATCAGCTGCTTCCTGTCTAAACTAGTCAGATCGGATTATAGGACCGGTTAGACCGGTTTTTCCAGGGTTGCTGGAAATCACCTTGCGTTGACATGCCAATGCCTTCTCCTTATTTCTTTTGTCATGGTCTTCAACAGTTTGATGTATTAAACTTTTCTCAGCCAGAACTTGTCGTTCAATGATGTGATAATCACTAGAAAACTGTACAACACCTTCGGCTTTAGAGAAATCAAGTGTGGATATTTTCTTATGATTGACCTGATTTTGTATGGCCAAACTTGTTTCTTTTGGTTGAACAGATTCAGATCGTTCAGTTGCTATAATAACCAAACTATTGCTCAAATCTGAATCATTCTTTTTTCCCTTATTGATTGCTCATTGAGAAAAGTAATTCTGTCTGGATTGTCTAAGAAGCATATCCAGTTCCTGGCGATACTCTTCAGAAAGGATCTCATATTTGACTTCATCTAGAAAATCGGATGCCTTGGTTTCAAAAACAACACATCCTGATTTTGCAATTACTGCATGTTTCTGCACATGTGGAGATAGATGCATGCTTGCTGAATTTCCATTATTTTGGCTATGGTTATGAATAACACTTGGAGCCAAATTATGATTATTAGCATTTGCATATGGTGCTGAATTTATTAATGCAACCTCCATTCTATTAGCATGTTGTGTAGCATATGATGATTGAGAATAATTGGCTGAATAAGTAGAATTATCATGGCCAATTCTCTCATTTAACGACATGTATGGTGGTGAAACCATATACTATGAATTTGCAGCCGATGAATAAAAAGAGGAAACACCTTGCTGAATATTATTAGAATTAATAGCATGTGGTATTTCATAAAAATTGGCCAAACTCTCTATGCTAGTTTGGCCTTGATAATTGCTCACCGGCTCTTGAACTGGTTGTACGGCCGATGTGTGAGAATAATGTTGTATGTTGCTAGTGGCATCAAAATTTAAAGTATGCATATTATTTAACATTGGCTTTTGCAAATAATTTTCAGAATTATAATTTGCATAATAAAAATCATCTGAATAATTACTAGCCGATGCACATGCATACTATCATTACATCTAGCAACATCAACATGAGGATTTGTGGTACTTGCAAAATATTTATTAGAACCATATGATGTATTTGCAAATTGCACCTCGGATCGCTGTAATTGAACTGATATGAAGTATATTGATAGCCCGTCATAATAGGTCTTGATGCTTCTGATCTTGTGATAGATAAATTTAATAAACCAAGCAACCAATGACCACCAATTTGCTCCTCTTGTAATCTTCAATATGTAGAGCAAACAAAATACAATGCAATCGGCTAGCAGTCTGATGCAAAGTCACAAGTATAGATGCAATCGGTCTAAAAAGACCAGATCTAACTATAGTGGCGAGTCAAGATAGTAGATCAATTAGGTATATGGTTAGGTCAGAAAATTTCGGTTGTTTGAATAACCAGAAAATTCTTTCCCAGCGGAGTCGCCAAAAGTATGTTGACGCAAAATTCGGTCAACACACGAGAGCGCTAGATCACGCGGGTCGCAAACAGACCGAATCGGCAGAGATGCTGCGCAAACCAGTCAGACCGGTTAGACCGGATTTCTAGGGTTTCGCTGAAATCAGTCGTTCGAAAGGATAACTATCACGCTTACGTGGTGAAGGTGATGAGGACATCACCACACTGGACATACATGAGCCGGCCTCATCTCGAAGCTACGAGTCGTCGCCATGTTGGACAGCATCTTCGGTTCGGATTCAGCCGACATGTCTACACCAAAACAGCGATATCTCCCTCATACGGTGTCCAATCAAGGCGTTCTTGGATGCGTTGGAACCGTGACAATGAGACGCTTCTTTTGGTTCTGGTCCTAGCTCCAGAAGCCTCGTGGATCATTCTGTGTGACCACAAAAAGGTGTTGCATCACCTATTTTGGGCCTTTTCAGGCTTTGTATCGTGTCGGGCCTTCGGCCCATGTTGTGGGCGCCCCACCCTGGTGCGCCCCCAACCCTAAGTTGTCCGTACCCTAATAAACTCAGTAGTCACCATCGTTTAGACTCAGGTTTTGCTTAGATTATTCTGTCAAGAACAGTTTCGCCGTTCGTCGGTTTGTAAAACCTCAACTCGTGTGCTTAATCATTCATCTGCAGTTTGTCACTTCATATTTGAGCTGCGTTCTTTCGAGTTCTTGCTTGTGTTCTTCGTTTCGCAGGCAGGGATTAGCCTTCGTGGCGAGGTCAACCGGGTTGTGACACGGTTGATAACCAGAGGAGTCGTGGTGCTAAGATTGCAGGGTTCGGGTCTTTGGGATCTGAAGCCGGATCGGTGCGTCACATCCGCCCAAAACTAGTTATCCTTCACCTGATGGAAGATCGGGCACCCACGTCCCCATCAGAAGGACGGCAAGGTTTACGAGCAAACCACAAAGAGATAACCAACGCACTTACGTAGCGAAGAACGACTAGTTTACGAGCAAACTAGCAAAGGCCGTCAAAGCTCTCGCCCGGGAGGGACCCCGTTAGGGCGTGGACGTCACCGGACGCGCCGTAGGTTGACCAGCAAGCCTTAGGACGCCATCTATGGTCGTGGAGATCAGTAGATGAGTAGCATGGAGAGGTTGGAAGAGAATTAGGGTTTAGGAGATAAAAAGTAGAGACATGTTTGTTTGATTCGATTGGGATACCCTCAATCGGCCGAATCCCCTTATATTTATAGGGAGGGTAGGTCTTGTCCCGCAAGAAAATTAAGTTACAACTCGTTACAATCTCAGAATCCTAAACCTAGTCGAACTCCAGGGCAAACCGGTCAGACCGGTCTGGGCGCAGATGCACCAATCTTCTTGTCTTGCTTCTTGCATCGACTCGTCCTGTGCCAATTTCGGTTGTCAACACCGTGGTACCGCTCACAATGTATGTTAAGGCTAGAGGGTAGGGATCTATTTATAGACTCCACTTCTAGATGTAACAAATATTTCATCTGTGTTCCAGAAAAATCCATGTGACTCATGAACCTTGTCACCAACCACGATCAGACAGATCAGTTTATTGAGTCTAAAATATGTTAGTCCCTAGCACACATGTGTGAGTCATGTGCCATAATCCAATTGTATATATGAGACCAATTTCAATATGATTATGTGGGTCAACAGCCTGTAGAGCTAATCTTGCAAAACAAACCCAGCTCTTCCGTTGTGCTGTACCCGGGTCATCAGTACGTACATAAGCAATATTCCAGTAGAGTCGATCTCAATTAATTCCTCTACTGTATTCCAGCACAGACGTCCTCGGCAACTCGAGTATTTACTTCCTCGAGTTAAATTCCATATCATTTATTCCCTATCACGTACATGTGAATATTTCCACATTGAGACAAATAATAACCATAATATGTTAATTATGTTGAAGCCACGTAAAAATCCGTCTCCAACTTGGCTGAAATATTTCCATCAATAAAATGAAGTTCCATATATCTAACATGTTTATACAATAATTCCTGACCTTAGTCAGTGAATCTGCAACCATATTAGTTATATACAAATAAATCAAATAAACATACCTCAATTTATTTGCCACCTCTTGGATACGATAATAACCTCCTCGATGTGTTTACTGTTACCATGAGCTTCCAAAATAAGTGATAGGTTGTGATGCAATTTCCATGACCTCCTGATACAAGATATTCCCTTTGCCACATACACTTCCTTCCATTGCTTTAATGCAACAACTAATTAATTCCAGTAGCTAAGGTATGGTCCTTTAAGCAAATAGCATAAAATTCCAATGCTATTAATTCCTTCTTTTTCCTCGAGAGTATTCAATCACTATTCCTCATCGAGTTTAATTCTCATTCATAGGTGCATTACAAATTTGCAGTTTTCCATAGAGAATCATCGAGTTTAATTCTCATTCATAGGTGCATTACAAATTTGCAGTTTTCCATAGAGAATAATTTCGTTTCAAAATATATATAGGAACCCATTGTTCCAATCTCTATGTACATTATATACCAAGCATCAGAAGCTTTTCATATAACTTTCTTATCCAGCTTCAAGTTCCGTCAATGTCAACTCATTTGAGGCAACAAGAATGTCCATAAACACATTAAAATATAGTAAAAAGAAATTCCAGCAAACAGATGTGCATGCTGTTGTCACCTTCCATCATCATAAAACCACATGATGTGATAGCTTTTAAAATAAATAAATATATACCATTGACGTGAAGCTTGTTAAAGACAAAAAATTAATATACACAATTGCAAACTTTGTTTTGATTTTCTCTTCTCCACAACTTTCGGACTGTAACATATTTCCTCCCACAAATGTTCATCAAGATGAAAACCAAGTTAAACTTCCATTCATTGGAGTTTAAGGTTAATAAACCATAATATCAATAGTATGCAATTCATTATTATTTTAATAGGAGAATTCAACGTTTTCACAAAGTAAACCTTCCCTTTCCCTTTGTGTGAATCAAAATATTTTCACAAAGTAAACCTTCCCTTTGTGTAAAGCACAATATTTCCACAAAGTAAACCTTCCTTTTGTGTAAAAATATTTCCACAGATTAAACCTCCACTCTGTGTGAATCACAATATTAAAGAGCTTAGCCTTAAAATTCCACTAAGCTTTACATCCATTTTCCAGCCTAGAGACTTGAGTAATAAACTCTCAGCATAGTATTCCTCATTGAGTATAATTATTTATGTATTGCTTTGAACCATAGTTTTTTGTTAAGATTTATTTCCTAAAAAAAAGGTTCTTCCTCTAAACCAACAATTTAGAGTGAGTTCCCATACAATACAAATGATCATCCATGTATGGTTCAAATATTCCTCCCACTTTTTCCTAAGCATGTTAGTGATGAGAGTATGACATATGTTACTTATCAGGGGATACCTCTTCCACAATGAGTATTAATTCCAAGTTTTATACTGGATCTGTCCATATGTGCCTGCTGTCATATTCTTAGTAATTCCGTCCTTACCATCTCCGAGCAATATGAGTGCATAGAATATTGTATATCTAATTTCCACCAGTTTATCATAGAAAAACCAATATAAAAAATAAAGTTCCTGATGTGTACTTCCCAAAATTGTTAAACAACAAAGCATGGACTTTCTTCTAGTACATTACTCAAAGGTAGTAACTGTGATTCACCCAATGAATAACGACAATTAATATTTGTTTTGGTCCTTTGCATACACCATTTATTGTAAAGTGCACGAATATAACATTGAACAATTCCATGCTCATTATAAACTATAATATTCATGAAGTGTATTGTCCCTCCCCCTCCCCCCCCAATCAGTGAATAGAACTTTAATCATTATATTCAACTGATTTTCCACTTCAGTTTAAATTTCTCCAACATATCAAAACCTTCCAATATATATATATATATATATATATATATATATAATATATTACTATATGGTACCCTGGGCAATGAATACGTACCCACCCGAACCAACGAGCGAGCGAGCCCCGGCCCCCGGCCCGTGCGGTGCGGCTTGCACTTCCATCCTAGGTTTTTTTACCGGTTCGCTCATGTCTCGCGAAGGCTGATTTATTATTTTAATAACTGAAATAATAAAATTAAGCAGAGATCGTGGCATCAATTGAAATCGGCAGTTCGCTAGTTTGACGGCCGCACCTCCTCTCCTCATCTCGCCCGTCGCCCCGCCGCCCCCCAGCCCCCATCCCGCTTGATTCATCTCGGTAGTTCGCAGTTCGACGGCGCACCTCTCCTCCTCCCACGCTCGGTTCACCGCCGCCGCCGCCGCTGGTCCCAGCCCATCCCGCTTGGTTCGTCTCCTGAAGAGTCCGCCGCATCCGCCTCTAGTCATGATCAACACTACTCCGTGGACCTGGAGACCCTGAATGCTCGGACTGGACGAGTGCACGCGAATGCGGCTTCCAAATCTTGCATCAGCAGCTTTCCCATTAAGGATTCCTATGGAGATTCCCGACATTGCACAAGGTGCCCCCTCAATCCCCACCCTATTCCCTGATGCAGGTCCATGGCTGGTGGGCGTGGTTGTCCCCTGCCCGTAGCAGATCTGGTGGCGTTCGGGGGTCCCCAGCTCGCTTGCGCTGCTCCATAGCTCACTTCGACATTCCGTCATGCAGGTCCATGTCTGGATCTCGTCCGGGTCCAACAGGGCCATAGCTCACTTCGATGAATTTGATTTTGTTTCTGTGATCCTCCATTGAATATGATACTTTTGCTGGATCAGGATGGCGAGCAAGCCACGAGATCAAGATGGTAAATCCTAGCTTAAGATTTGGAAATTTCTGCTCCGAAAAAAATATTGATCCTTTGACCTCAATGTATCAAGCTCTCTCTAGTTGCTGCCCTGATACATGCATCTGTAATTCTGTGCAAAATTTGATGAACTTAGGGAGCACTACTGCTATTGCATCTACATTTCTGTACAAATTTTAGTATCATTTGCATCGGGTTCTGTAGCGGACGGAACCTGCAAATTGCCTAGTGCCCAGAGCCTGTGAATCTGTGATCATCAATTATCATTACATCCTGAGTATGCGATCCAATATTGTGTTCTACATAAATGCAATTCATTGCTGACAGGCCTCTATTGCTCGACTTGGGGTGATTAGGTGTATAGTAGAATATGATTTTTTTTTGATTGGGTGTCCTGGTGCTGATTCTTGTGTTGACGAGCTGCCATACATACATGTTTAGCAATGGGTGTGTTACTAACCAACTGGTGTATTATGCTGGCACCGAGTATTTTCTAGAGAGTTAATCATTAATTTTTTTCAGTTTATTGTTGTTTTCTCTCTTCTACTGCAGATCATCCCTGATACCAGATCCGCACCAGGCGTCGCTCATCGGTCCTCTCCCTAATCCGAAGATACAATTGTTTTGCCGGATGATTTGTAGGTGGTCCATTGACTGCAGCCAGACTATCAGGTGGTGTATGCTTCTTCCGATAGTGGTCATGCTTGGCGACAGAATCGCAGTGGCCTCCTTATCCTTACGGCCCAGCTCAGCGTCCCTGGACGTGATGCCTGTGATGCTTCTCGTGAACTCGTCAGGAATTTTGATTATATTCAGCCAAAAGTTAATATCAGCAGCATTTAAAAATTTTCAACTGGCTAAATAATTTTATTTCTTGGGCTTGTTGTAACACACATGCCAATCTATTATTACTCAACAGTGGTTTTGCTCTGTGAGCTCCATACGCTGATAATGTTTTACCTCATTTGTAGATTGCAGTATGCATGTTTGTTACCTGCACACGAGACGGTTGATTGGCTGTATGTTGTGGTTGCTGATTTTATTTTGGTTTACTGTAGTTATATAAACTTAAAAAACAGAGTGGAGGTGGTCAGGTTGCCTTGACTCCAGATGCTCCAGACCTGATGCTTGTACATAGATGTGTGGTATTTGAATTATTTTAGGTGATTGGGGAATGTTTTTTAAATGTATGCTGTGCCTTGCCCATGTATGATGCATGCCCTGTCCAGGTCTCTTTATCTCTTTCTTTTCTATTCTGTTGATCATTGTGATAGTGTATTTGAAAATGTTTGTGAGGCCTGAATATTTGTCAGTCATTAGTTGTATACTGTTAGTACAATCTTTTTCTAATTATTTTTTCTATTGAACTTGTATGTATTACTTTCAGATAGAGGATATGATTTATGAATAGTCCTCGATGATGTGTTGTGAAACCCTCAAAATCTCCACTGGCTCTGATTTGATCATAGCCTGTTGAGCACCCTTTCTTGTGGTGCTCATCCACTGACCATCCTTCCTGCAAAACCTTTAGACGGTTTCCAGTTCCAGCCTGCTTTTTTGGGGTCCCATTGTCGTCAGTCTGTTCTTCATGTCCCATTCATTTTGTTTTGGCTCTTGTGTTCTGCAAACTGTTGTATTCTTGGGATTATTAGTTTTGCACCTTAACCTAGATTAGAGTGTCAATTCCATTATTTCCTAATAACTGAATTAGTCTTTGGTTAGTTTTTTGAAGTCTTGTCAGTATCTCCCATTCATAAATTGTGTATATTGAACTTTGGGCTTAGATCCTATTTTGCGTTGGAAATGTGGAAATAATTCAGGATAGTTATATTAACTGATGGCTTAATCCGGTGCATAGATTACCTTTCAATGGATGTTCTAGTTCAGGTGTCCTGCTTCTGGACTAGGCTCTCCAGCTCAAAATTCTCAATTGCACGGTTTCTTCACAATCGACGAGTTCGGGTGATGAGCAGATGTGCGACAATGTGTCGTGAAGCCCTGACCTCGGCGGGCTCCAACTTAAACATGACCTGTAGAACACCTTCTGTTCAGGTGATGATCACAGGACCATCTTTTCACGAAATGTCAGGTAGTGCCTGACCTTGCTGGTTCAGCTTATTTCAGCTCCCACACATTTTGTTTTGGCTCTTGCTTGAGATGGGTCTTACAATCTAGTCTATTTTCTTATTACTAGTTCAAGCTGAGCACTAAGTGATAGATCAAGGTATCAATTAAATAGTTTTGTTACTTTTTTGTTCATTTGTTACTTCTGATAAACTGGTCATCATGTTTCCCTCCTTTTATGGGTGGGGGCATCCATAATAACCAATTCATATGTTTCCTGGGTTATCATGGAATAGAAGGATCTTTTGCTCCAAAATGGATGTTTGATCCATACATATTATTATTTATGACTATGCAACTAAATGCAGGAGGGTGTTGCATTCAAATATTTGTGATTATTATATTTGGCATTGTTTGTATTAGGACTATGTTGGTGCAAATTTAAGTGTTCAAAACTGGAGGCATGAGCCCATGTAGGTCCTAGTCCAGAAGTCACCTAACTACTCTGGTTTCTTTGCAATGAAATTTCTAGAATGCTATGATGGTGAAGTCCATGGCTCCCTAAATACTACTGTAGATCCAGTAAGCCGGGTATGCTAGTTCATATGTTCCACTCGTTTTCCTGTTTTGTTATTATGATTATGGTTTCTTGCAGGCTCTGGATCATTTTCCTGTTTCATTATTATGATTATGATTCGGCAGTGCCAGTTTTGGACGGAGCACGTGCGGAGGCGATGACCATTCTTGCCGTTGTTTGTGCTTTTTCAGACCTTTGTGGGGATCTTCTGACTCGATTATTCGCGCTAATTTCTAGGGGTGAGGTTGTGGTGAATGGATATATTTGGTTGTTCACAATTGTGCTGATTCGGGGGGAGGAGGTGTTGATTTTGTGGTGTGTTTAGAGTAGAAATTTGGTTGTTCTGACGTGTTTTCTGGTGTGAGCAGATCGATGATAAGCCATGTTCTCTCTTGTTAGATGCATCAGCGGCGCTAGATCGACACAGCCACACAGGTACAGCAGCAGCTTCGTTGTATCTGCTTATTTGCCTTCTCTCAATGTGCTCGGCTCGAATGGTTTATCTCTCTGTGTGTCAGTTTTTTTCCTGTCGGTAGCTAGCTAGCTACTATGGCAACTGAGATTTGGCATGTTGCCCTAACATTTGTAATTATTTGTTACTTAGCTTCACAGAGTCTTGTCGGTGATGAAATGCAGAGTTGGATACTATACTGCCAAGCATGTCGCCAACTATGTTTCTTTTCTTTCGATAACAGAGGTGCAAGACTTCATGAGTACATCAAAAAGTTGTGGACTAGACTAGCCAACATAAATGGTGCTAGGCTGAGATGTTTCATATGTTTCTTATGTTTTCCTGTTTCATTATTATAATTATGGTTTCTTGCAGGCTCGATCACCAGAGGTGAGGGCTAACATGCATTATCTTACTTTACACACTGAAAACAGGGTCAAGTTGTGACGAGCTTCTTCAGTTTCATCTTGAATGGGTTCCCTCATATAAATATTCGACCACAACTACAGTGGTGTTTTAGCTAGATTTTGTTTGCCAGTGTCTAAGGTTCCCTTGTAAATACATGTTCGGCTTATTGATCATGTTATCTTGTTGAAAAAATTGGCTGAAAAATGCACTCTATTGTATCGGACGTGGTCCTACAGCCGAGCAGATCTTTGCCTCACCCATATTTTCAATACGTTATTGAAAAATGCAAATTATATCGAACTTTTGGTGAGCGCTACATTTCTTGGGACCATTATCTGTTCCTACAACACTTATTGTAATTACCAAAGCATAACCACTTATGTTTTGGAACACAAATCATTCATGAATGATAAAAAAGCTAAGTTAAAAATGTAGAGACTCAATTTTCAGCAGTAGAAAAAAAGAACCAGACAGAAAAAATGAGGGCAAGAGCAGAAACAAAAAACAAACCAAATGAAAAAAAACAGCGCAAGAGCAGGAAAAAAAATCCACGAAAGAAAAAAAACCAGCGCAAGGGAAAAAATCCACGGAAATAAAAAACAGCACATGAGCGGGAAAAAAAACCACGGAAGAAAAAAAATATGAACCGGACAGAGGGGCGGGAGGGGAGCGTGGGTGGGGTGGGGGACACTGAATAACTATTCAGTACCTAGGGTACTGAATAGCGGAGGCACACACACACACACACACACACACACACACACACACACACACACACACATATATATATATATATATATATATATATATATATATATCACACATACACACACCAAAATAAACAATACCAATAAAATCTTTCCATCTTCAGAGAAGACGTGATAGACTCTTCACTTACATGAGAAATTCCTCCCACTTAAAGTTGAAAGTTACAGAATTAATAAGCCTCTTAATTCCATTCTAGATATATGACCAAGTCATAAAAGACATAAATAATATTCCGAGCATGTGTTCCTATCAATCGTTTTCCTCACTATGGAGTTAGTTCACATATTGTGAATCATGGTATTAATCTTCCAACATATTGTCCGGAATGTTAAACCATAACATGATTCCAGTATGCACCCATTGGGCAATGTTTAAAACTTTCCATTTCCAAATAGTACCATAACCAATGGACCCCAATTAAGGACCATATATAAAATTCCTTCACACGCTAGGTAAGTATGAAGCATCAATTTTCCTCCGCAAGGGAGTTAGGCTTTAATTTCCAATTCCAAGTATCACAAATAACTTTCTTGGAATTGTTTGCATATAAGTAAAAACCTTACAGTCTCTATAATATGTGATATACAACCAAAAAGTACAGTCGATCTATATGGAAAAGTGGATGGAAACGAGTATTCAGTTATTACAAAATTATTGGTATACCTTCCTCTTTGTAAATTCCTTTGATTTAGTATTATATCTTCCTCTCCAAGGTGCAATAATGATATTTGACTAGATCCTTCCCTTGAGAGTTTTCATTAATACTCCACAAGTAAATAATATCCAAGATCATATACTGAATGACCAAAAATAATAGATAACTAGCCGTCTTGAATTGTTTCCAATCAACTAGCAAAGAAGCACGTGCGGCACGCACGTGATTTTTTGAAACGAACCGAGCAGGAGAGCTGCTGATTATATTAAAAAGAAGATAAAATCTCAGATTAAAAATAACTAATATTTATTTGAAAATACATTCAATTAAGTATTAATCGTTAAATTCTAAAACATGTATCATGATAAACATCACTTCTACTCATGTAGTCATGTAGCTTTCGTCTTCACAAACCTAATGCAACAGAACAAACTAAAATGGAGCTAAATTAACGAGGAGGAGGTCTAAGGATATAGGGGCTTAAACATGATTAGCTCTATGCTTGGGGGGCAATTGGGGGTTTACCCCAGACACATTGAATAGTTCTCACAAATTGGAAAAAGCTAGAGTTAGTTATGCAAAAGACTATTGGACTGGATCTCTAGGTTCTATCTCTTAATAGGGATTTTTTTGGTAACAATGCCGAGAAACAAACTATAGGATTATTTTGTTTTAGGTTTCTCTCATGGGGATATTTGCAAACCGGCCTTATCCATGGGCCATGGCTACACATGACCCTGGGTCGGTGGCGGCAAGAATTGTCATGCCTAGAAAAATACATGTATTTTCTTGACTTGTTTTGCTCCATATAGTATTTCCATTTAAATAAACATTTTTACATATTTTCTTGTGAATGAGTTCTCAAAGCACCAAATGCTATGTTTCGTACCAAGTTAGAACCTGCTCTATAGTTTCGAGGCCAAACTCAACACTATGGCCCTTTAGGCTTTAGATAATTTTCAATTGTAAAGGAGCCCGTTTGGCACACACAATTCTCAAAAAGATTTAGTAAACAAGAATTTTAATTGTAATCCATGTGCCAAAAAACACATTAGCTAAATGGACCCTACTCAATTTCTTGTCTTCAATAATATAAATTCCAAATTTCCAACATAGATGTCATGCTTGGCTTAATCAAAAGGAACTCACCTAGTGTTAAAATAACTTGTTTTGATAGCGTACCCTTGTTCAATAATAATTAATTCAGACATAATCTTTCTTGCATAATACCCAGTACAAACATTCCAGGGAGAGAAACACATTAACTATGCGTCATAGCCCATAATATTCTAAGGTTAGAATGACATACTTTAATAATATTTTTCTTGCTCTGCACAGTTGCATAGATCCTGAGGTGGCATCCGCCACAAACAATTGGCATGCTAAAGCTTATTCGAACCACTCAAAAGAACAAACGATATGGTAAGCATATGTTTTTGAATCTAAAAATATGGACAGAAATCAACAGGAATTTGGGCAGACCCAACAAAGTCAAGAATCCCTAACAGCAAATTAAAAAATCGATCAAGATTCACTTTCACAAGTTGTAAATAGCTGTGACCACGATCTGTAAACCAGAATCCGTAGGCAATCTGTCACCCAGGGGCGGAGCCACATTGATGCATGTGTATTCATGGGAATACCCAACTATTTTGTAGCAAAATCGAGTATGTGTCAGGTATATACATGTGTATGCGTTATTTGGCAAAAGATCCTCCTCTTTCTAGTAGAATTCAGCCCAACTTGATCGCACTAGGTCACCAACAGCATGCCCACTCCACACCCCTAGCTAGGCTAAGGCCCTGTTTGTTTACCTCATAGATTATATAATCTAGCTTATGAGTTAAGGGCACTATGGTAAAAGACCATCATGGACCACCAAATAATCTCAAATAAGCTACCCATGTGCAGCTTATTTGAGATTATTTGGTGGTCCATGGTGGCCTTTTACTATAGTGTCCTTGACTAATAAGCTAGATTATATAATCTAGGTGAGAAACAAACACCCCCTAAGACCCACCTGATTCAGCAGCCCACTGGCCGGGGGCCATTCCGCCAGTGACCCATGGCCCACCCACCGGTGCGCCTCTCTCTCATCTCTGGCTAAACCTGTGTGGATCCTTTCTTCTTCCACCAGCGTGCCTCTGATGGAACATCACGAGGAGGACCAGTGCCGACCGGAGCACCCTGCATGGCAGTACAGCAGAGAGTAGACTAGCAGGAAGCAGGGCACAAGGGCGTCGGGGATGCACTACAGCAGGCCGGACAGTGGCTGGGTGGCTTAGTCAGCCGCTACGCATATGCGCAGACAAAATCCCCAAATTTTACCCCCTGCGGTTTCTTATTTTTCTTGCATGAATGTTGCTGCTACAAAGTTTGATCAATTTATGTTCCATGTTCATACTATTGTGAATTTTTTTGTATATTTGGAGTGACCAGTTTTTCATTGAACGGGAATACCAAACTTTGAAATCCTGCCTCCGCCACTGCTGTCACCATAAACATGAAACCACAATATATATGGGCAATCAACACATGTTTAATATCTATCGGATAGCTTTTCATTGTACCTGATGGAAGTTTCGCTCGGTCCTTGGCCCTACTCAGTCAATCTCGATATATGGTACAGCAACACATGCAGGCCACCTACGTAATCACAACTCAGCCATGAACTGATGAACGTGCCTGGGTGCACCATACGCAGAGAGCAGCTATTGCAAACCCTAAAATAGATCGAACTAATAAACTGGTAAAGGATACAGTAGTGATCGAGGGTGGAAAGCCTTACGACAGCTGTTTCTAGAATCGCAGTTAGCGGGTGTCCGTTGCTTTCGTGGGCGTGGATGGGTCGGCGGAGCGGCAGCGGCAGCACTCGCGGGACAAATGGCCAATTCGCTGTCGCGAGCTTCTACGGCGGCCAGATAACCGACGGCTCGAACCTCCTGAACAGAAATTACAAGAGGTGGCACCTGACCGGACCCATGTACGGCTCCTACTCCTCCATCAACATCGTTGGTGGCAACGAGAGCACCAGCAAGCATGACCGCAGCACAGCCTGACAAACCCCGTCGAGGCAGCGGCGGTCGCCCGGTGCCACTCTGGCCAACACCCAGCAGGGGCCCCAAAGTAGCCCCCTATTCGATGCCACCGGAGAGAACCCGCACCGCGGGCCGCGGCGCCAACCCGCGGCAGGACTCCTGCGTCGCGTCGTGCGGTCGGACTCTTTTGCGTCGCGTCGTGGTGTTTGTTTTTATTTTTCTTGACTTGCCGAATTTGTTGATCGTGGGTACGGTGGGCGGGTACACGTAACCATGGTGAGAAAAACCTATCAATTTCTATGGGTCTCGGTCCTTTTCCACCTCTCTCGGTCCTGACAGACGGGTCCAGCGTGAGGGGTAAGATGGGTCCAAATTAAGTGAGAAATGTTTTCAATTGCTTTCGTTCTTTATAGTATAGATAGATTTGCCAAAAAGTTTAGGACAACCATAGCGTACACTCCTTCCAGAAGAAAAAATACCATTATTCTGCAATTCCTCCTTTCAAAAGTGGAGTTAATGAAGCAAAGAAAAATCTTTTCAGATTAGCATATTAATTTCCATGCAATCTGTCCACTCTTAAATTCAACAACTAAAGACTAGGCATTGATCTTCCGCACAATTTTCATGTTCCTCAACAATGACATTATGATCTTTCCGGTTTGTGGTTGAAAAAAAAAGATAATCTCAGTTCAAAGCATAAGCATGAATTATCTTTTTCCAAACCGTGAGTGTATAGCCACATAGAGAAAAGAGTTACTGACGTAGTTGTAGGTCTGCACGTTGATCCAAGAGGGAAGAAAAAATAGACTCACACTGCGAAGTTTGATTGCTTATCTGCTCCTTGCCTTCCTCCTGTTTGGAGTTTTAATGAATGTGCACAGCCGTGATGAGTGAAAGCAATATACCTGTTGCAAAGTTATTCCTCGATCGACATATAGACCTGACCGCTTGCTTTTCATGCAGATTGTATATATTGATGCGCATAGCTACGATGAAAAAAAAAAATCCGGCTGTACACTCCTTCCCTTCCTTGGCAAGGTCACTTGCTTGTACCAATAAGCCATTATCATATCTTCTCTTCCCATCTGCTTGCACAAAATGTCTAGCACAATAGCTGAATATTCCAGTGCATATGAACAGTCTTTCTTTGTGCCCTTCCAATGGTGCACCCCACAGACAAGTAACACCTATACTTCCGGTCAGCGGCGGCAGGGTGCACAGTGTGTAGGTGTCAGGTTTCAGCAGACTCCATGATTTCTTGTTCCACGCGATGATGTCTGCGTCTCTCGGCTGAGTGACGCGATCTGGATCGATGGATCGTCTGTACTCCGTAGGCTCGAGACAACAGCATGCATCGCTACGGACACTAGTAGAGAAACCACATTCGGTACCCTCTTTAGTCCCGGCCATATTTGGCACCGGGACTAAAGGGAGCATTAGTCCCGGGTCCAATTGGGGGTTCGCCTGGGGGGCTTTTAGTCCCGGTTGGTAGCTCCAACCGGGACTAAAGGGTACCTTTTAGTCCCGGTTGGAGCCACCAACCGGGACTAAAGGGTGGCGCGCCCTTTAGTCCCGGCTGGTGGCTCCAGCCGGGACTAAAGGGGACCTTTTAGTCCGGGTTGGAACCACCAACCGGGACTAAAAGGTCCCCTACAAATATCTTCTTCCTCCCCCAGCCCGGCCGAGCCATGAACACAGAGCTCGTTCATGGCGCCGGCCGGAGCTAGGGAGGTCATGCCCAATTTTTCTCTCGGATTTTGAAGATTTAGCTCCTCCAAGTGGTCTAAAAGGAGCATATCTTCATCCTCTCATCTTTCACGGTTAGTATTTCTTGTTTCATCATTTATACATAGAGAAATTTTAGTTTTAGTGGAATGGAGAAATGGGGAAGTTTTGTTTTTTAGCACAATTTAGTTTTAATTCATTTTTTACTTTATTAATTCATATTTGTACTTTAGTTAATTAGTTAATTCATATTTATAATTTAGTTAAGTCATAGCGATACTTTAGTTAATTCATATTTATACTTTATTTAATTAAAATTTACAATTTAGTTAATTCATATTTAAACTTTAATTAGTTCATATTTATAAATTAGTAAATTCATATTTAAACTTTACTTAGTTCATATTAATAAATTAGTTAATTCATATTTATACTTTATTTAGTTCATATTTATATTTGAGATAATTCATATTTATACTTTAGTTAATTCATATTTATACTTTAGTAAATTTATATTTAAACTTTACTTAGTTCATATTTATAAATTAGTTAATTCATATTTATACTTTACTTAGTTCATATTTATATTTGAGTTAATTCATATTTATACTTTAGTTAATTCATATTTATACTTTACTTAGTTCATATTTATACTTGACTTAGTTCATATTTATAATTTAGTTAATTCATATTTAAACTTTACTTAGTTCATATTTATAAATTAGTTAATTCATATTTATACTTTACTTAGTTCATATTTATATTTGAGATAATTCATATTTATACTTTAGTTAATTCATATTTATACTTTACTTAGTTCATAGTTATACTTGAGTTATTTTACTCACTATGATTATAATTTATTGCTTAATGAATTAGGATGGTAATTTTCAATTATTTCAAAAATAAACTCACTATTTGTACTAATTAAACATTGTCTAATCTTGCAGATGGACCGGCAATGGATGTATAACGCCGACAGACGTTCAGGTGACTTCTTTCAAGGCATACATCATTTTCTAGATGTGGCAGAGCAAAACAAGAAAAACGGATTCATGAGTTGCCCCTGCGGGGTCTGCAAGAACCTGAAGGAGCACAGTTCAAGAAGGGTCATTCACAGCCACTTGATTAGACACGGTTTCATGCCTGGCTACAGTTGTTGGACCAGCCACGGAGAAAGAGGTGTTATAATGGAAGACGGAGAAGATGAGATTGATGACAACATTCTCGGATTTGCTGAATACCCTGCTTTTGCTGATACTACAATGGGTGATGCTGAGGAAGAGGATGGAGAAGATGCGCCTGCAGATGATCTTGGTCAGATGTTGCAAAACGCAAATGATACAAGCGAAACTGAGAAGGAAAGGTTGAAGTTCCAGCGCATGTTAGAGGACCATCGCAAACCTTTGTACCCGGGTTGCGAAGAGGGACTAAAAAACTCGGGAGCACATTGGATTTGCTGCAATGGAAGGCCAAAAATGGTGTATCGGACAAGGGCTTTGGTGAGTTACTAAAAATAGTGAAGAAGATGCTTCCAAGGGACAACGAATTGCCCTCGACAACATACGAAGCAAAAAAGATCGTTTGCCCGCTGGGGTTGGAGGTGCAGAAGATACACGCATGTCCAAATGACTGCATCCTGTATCGTGGTCCCGAGTACGAGAAAATGGACGCGTGTCCGATTTGCGGCGCCTTGCGGTACAAGATCAGAAAAGACGACCCTGGTGATGTAGAGGGAGAGCCTATCAAAAAGAGAATTCCTGCGAAGGTCATGTGGTATTCCCCTATAATACCACGCTTGAGACGTTTTTTCAGAAATAAAGAGCATGCTCAGATGATGCGATGGCATAAAGAAGAGCGCAAGCGAGACTCAAAGTTGAGGCACCCTGCCGATGGGTCCCAGTGGAGAAAAATTGACCGAACATTCAAAGACTTTGCTGAAGATCCAAGAAACATAAGGTTTGCTTTGAGTACGGACGGCATGAATCCTTTTGGTGAAATGAGCAGTAGTCATAGCACTTGGCCCGTGACTTTGTGTATGTACAATCTTCCTCCATGGCTCTGCATGAAGAGGAAATTCATGATGATGCCTATTCTCATACAAGGCCCGAAGCAACCGGGCAACGACATTGATGTGTATCTAAGGCCATTGGTTGAGGAACTTTTACAGTTGTGGAGCGAAAACGGTGTACGTATGTGGGATGAGCACAAACAAGAGGAATTTGACCTACGAGCATTGCTGTTTGTAACCGTCAATGAATGGCCGGCTCTTAGTAACCTATCAGGACAGACAAACAAGGGATATAGGGCATGCACGCATTGTTTAAATGATACTGAAAGCATTTATTTGAAACATTGTCGCAAGGTTGTGTACATGGGCCATCGTCGATGGCTTCCAATGAATCATCCGGTAAGAAAAAAGGCAAGCATTTCAAAGGGGAGGCAGATCGTCGTCCCAAGCCTATGCATCGTGATGGAAAGTATGTATTTGCTATGGTAAAAGATCTAAAAGTTATTTTTGGAAAGGGGACAGGTAGTGTTGCTGTTCCAAATGATAGTAATGGGATGGCACCCATGTTTAAGAAGATGAGTATATTTTGGGAGCTACCATATTGGGAAGTCTTGGAGGTCCGCAACGCAATTGATGTCATGCACCTGACGAAGAATCTTTGCGTCAACTTGATAGCCTTTCTAGGCACCTATGGTAAGACAAAAGATACACTGGAATCACGCCAGGATCTGCAAGATATGGAAGACGACATGCACTACATCCTGAAGAGAGGGACAATGGGCGAAATTACTTGAGTCCTGCCAGCTTCACTCTAAGCAAGGAAGAAAAGGAAAGCATGTTCGAATGTCTGAATAGTATCAAGGTGCCCTCTGGATACTCTTCGAACATTAAGGGAATAATAAATGTGCCAGAGAAGAAATTTACAAACCTAAAGTCCCACGACTGCCACGTGCTCATGACACAGCTGCTTCCAGTGGCATTGAGGGGAGTTCTGCCAGAGAATCTACGATTAGCTATCGTAAAGCTATGTGCATTCCTCAACGCAATTTCTCAGAAGGTAATCGATCCAGACAATCTACTGAAGTTGCAGGTTGATGTGGCCCAATGCCTGGTGAGCTTCGAATTGGTTTTTCCACCGTCGTTCTTCAACATTATGACACATCTACTAGTTCATCTTGTCAAAGAGATTGAAATTCTGGGTCCTGTCTTCTTGCACAATATGTTCCCTTTTGAGAGGTTAATGGGAGTGCTAAAGAAATATGTTCGTAACCGTGCTCGACCAGAAGCATGCATATCAAAGGGCTACGGAACAGAGGAGGTCATCGAGTTTTGTGTTGACTTCATCGATGATCTCAAACCGATTGGTGTTCCTGAATCACGGCATGAGGGGAGACTCGGTGGAAAAGGAACAATAGGAAAGAAGGTTGTCGGTACTTGGGATGATGATTCTTTTAACAAAGCACACTACACTGTTCTACAACAATCATCCTTGGTTAGTCCTTATATAGATGAACACAAGGAGCTTTTACGCACTGAATTCCCGGGGAAGACTGAGGTCTGGATTACACGTCAACACATTGATACTTTCGCTGGTTGGTTGCGGAAACATCTAATGCGCAATATGGACATACATGAACAGCTAGCATGGTTGGCCAGGGGTCCCTCCTTTACAGTCTTGACATTCCAAGGATATGAGATTAATGGGAATACATTCTACACAGTATCCCAAGATAAAAAGAGCACCAACCAAAATAGTGGGGTCCGTGTAGATGCCCTGGACAGCGATGGGAACAAGGACACATATTATGGTTACATAGAGGAGATATGGGAACTGGACTATGGCCCGTTATTGAAAGTTCCGCTGTTTCGGTGCAAATGGGTGAAGCTCAGTGGAGGAGGGGTGTCAAAAGACAATTATGGAATAACAACAGTGGACCTCAATAATCTTGGTTACAGAGATGAACCATTCGTCCTAGCCAAGGATGTGGCTCAGGTTTTCTATGTGAAGGACATGTCTAGTAAACCGAAAAAGCAAACAGAGAAGTCAAATAATGAGCCCAAGAGACACATAGTCCTTTCCGGAAAAAGAAACATCGTCGGCATCGAGGGCAAAACAGACATGTCGGAAGATTATGATAAGTTCGACGAGATTCCTCCATTCGCCGTGAATGTTGACCCAAGCATTCTATTAGCTAAAGAGGATGCTCCTTACGCACGAAGTGATCATAAGCAAGGCACATTCGTGAAAAAGAAGACTATTGCCGTTGTAGATCGTGATGTTTAATGTATTGTTATAACCATTATGTAAGATATTGAGCATGCACTCTTATATTATTAATTTATGCTTTTTGTGATGGAGTTGTATTCAAATTGTTCTCAACACACATGTTCATATTAGCACATCTAGCTATTAAATGAAATAAAATGTTTATATTAGCACAAATATTCTCAACACACATGAACTAAAATACTAATATATATATATTTGTCTGAGAATAATAATCGTAACATCAATCATATTATTATCACATATAGTAAATGAGAAAACTAACTGAAATATATTTTTTAGTAAATGAAATAAGAAACAAATTGAAACAAAAAAAATTGTAGCTTGACCGACTGTTGCGGTGGTAGCATCCATGCGCGACCACTAAGGCTGGGCATATTACCCGCTACCCGGCCCGTTACCCGAACCCGAAATACCCGGACCCGGACCCGAAGTACCCGAACCCGCACTACCCGATATCTAGTTCGGATAGCAAATTCTATTACCCGAATTTATATTGGGTAATTCGGGTAACTATGCCCGGTACCCGAACTACCCGTAATAGGATTGCCGTGGTCAAATTCGGGTAATAATTCTCATTACCCGAATTTCTCAAAACCCGAATTACCCGACCCGAACTAATCGGGTAACCCGAACGCCCAGCCTTAGCGACCACAACAGTCGGTCGTTTCGCGGATTTGCGCGGGAAGCAAAAACGCAGCCCCTTTAGTCCCGGGTCGTAACACGACCCGGGACTAAAGGTGTTTTCCCGCGCGAAATTACCCTTTAGTCCCGGGTCATGTTACCACCCCGGACTAAAGGACCCCCTTTAGTCCCGGGCCGTATTACGACCCGGGACTAAAGGTCCTTTAGTCCCGGGTCGTAATACGGCCCGGGACTAAAGGGGGGTGCTTAAGGGCGCGCGGGGCTGGGACTTAGCATTTTTCCGCCGCCCGATCGTCCTCCGTCTCCCACGCCCCCGGCCGCCCCTCGCCTCCGGCCGACCTCGACGCGCCCCACCGCCGGCGCCCGACTCCCCGCCCGCTCCCCCGGCCGCGTCCCCACGCGAGCAGCGCTGCCG
>CM014270.1:39492810-39518258 GCA_004135705.1 Alloteropsis semialata
GGTGAAGTATGGCAAGGCATGGAGGGCTAAACAACTGAACATTAGCCCATAGCAAATTAGAGTCATACTTCAATGAGAGTCATACTAATTATCGGGTCAAGTATGGCAAGGCATGGAGTGCTAAACAACTGAACATTAGCACTCCATTGCTTCAACGAGCGCTGACACCGAAACGTCAGGGTCAGCATACACCAATGAAGCAATCCGGCCTCCGATATATCGTGCCGTACACTGAGAGTGCTCGTGGATTGGTCGAGACGTACCACATGTGTGAGGCTGGTGCACTTTAGTTATCCTCCACTTCTGCCTTTCATCAGTCATTGGACGCGCCCATACCTTCCAACCACATTGGAGTTGGCATTTTACTGTGTACCGCAACTTAGAGTCAGAGTGCACCACATCGTATGGTCGATGGTGGCGCACCGAGTAGTCCCTCAAATAGAATTTCAACTCTTCTATGCTGTCAAATGTCATCCCTCTCTGTATCAACTCTTGACGACTGTCAGGCTCTAGAGAATTAAGACGCAAGCCGGAATCACAATATGCCTTCTTAGGGGGTGCATGGAAGAGAGGAACCTCTGAAACACCCACATGAACTGCTCTAAGCTGTCTCAACTCCTCCATAGTGAAAGGAGCCAATCTTGCACCGGAAATTGTAGCCATACTAGATGACGGTTCAACCATAGGAGATGGTTGAACAAACGAGCGTCGATGCACCACATAGCTCGGTTCAACTGGTGTTTGTACACCATGCGTTGGCTCAACAAAAGGTGCTTCATTAACTGGTGTTGGCTCATCAAAAGGGGCTTCATTCATTGGTGTTGGCTCAAACACTTTTTCTTGTGTTAACGCTTCTCTCATTTCTTCTTCTTCTTCTTCCTCTTCTTCTGATCCCGCGGAGATATCATCATCATCTTCCTCCTCAACATCAAAACTCCCCTCGTCGAAGTGATTGTTCACTAGACAATCATCATCTGAATCTGGCTCATTTACCATGTCAGCATCATATTCTTCATCGTCCTCATTCTCACCAACCTTATAATTACTTTCTACACACACCCTCTCACGAACTTCAACTACCAATTCAGCACACCTAACTTGGGACCCTTTCACCAACTCCTTGTAAAAAACCCAATCCTCATCACATGAAATTCTCATAAGCACATAATGAGCCCTTTTGTCACCGGCATCAAATCTACCATGTAGGATTATTTCACTCTGTTCTGGATCAACTTGGAAAATTGAGCTAGCTCGAACAAAAACTTCATCAAATGAAGGAGGGCTATCAAATCTTGTGACTTCATGCTTCATCCTCTCAAACTCTCCATTCTCATTTACGAAACCGCCGGAGAAATAACGAACTAAGCGATCCATCTACACACATTTAATGGGCACATTTCTATTACCATTCATGGACTTATACAAAAACTACTAAAAGACCAACTATAACCAAATGTCAATTTAATGGGCACATTTCTATTACCATTCATGGACTTATACAAAAACTACTAAAAGACCAACTATAACCAAATGTCAATACACTACGTACCACAACCCCATGTAAAAAGACCATTCTACAAATGATCTACATTAGATCATAATTCTCATTTCTTGAAAAAATTAACAACAATATCTACCCACTAAAATCTCATCGAAATCGTTTCATGAAACACAATCTACACGATACAAAAGCGTTACCATGAATCAATTACCCGATAACGCTCAACTAATCTTACCCCTTTCGTACTAAATTACCTAATCCAACCTAAACCCTAGGTTATCCTAGGGTTTCAAATGTCAAGAAAAATAAGCAAATGGCACAAATCTACACGGATAAAGTGGACGAGTTACCTTCCCGGAATGTTTTCCAACCGTTTTCCCTTCGAATCCGTGGAAGAAACAGGGGGATTTAGAGGGGGGAGTTCGGAGGGGGCGCCATGGGAGAGCCTGAGCTCGGGTGGGAGGAGAAAGAAAGGGAGGAGGGAGAAGAAAGGGCTCGGGCGGCCGGCTGTATACAGGCGAGTCGCGCCACGACCTTTGGCGCGACTGAGTCGCGCCAAGGCATGTGGCGCGACTGGCCCTGCCATGTCAGCCGCCGCGCTGGCCGCCCGCGGCCGGGCCGGCCGACGTGGCAGGACAGTCGCGCCACATGCTATGGCGCGACTGCCTCTTCAGTCGCGCCACGTCGTGTGGCGCGACCAAAAGGGTTATTTGTTGGAAATACAGTTCGGGTGGGGTTTTTTTTAAAATTTCAGTTTAAAAAGGATTAAAAAATAAAAAAAATTCTATGGGTGCTGGATGCCATGGCGGCAGCCGTGCCCTATCTAGCTTCCTCACACACCAATCGAGTTGGATGGAAGGCGAGACAATCCCATCGCACGACTGCTGCAGTAGAATTCTTCTTGGTGGATCGACGACAGATTAAACTTGAACCAAGCAGAATCTTAGTTCACGGCGGATTGAGGAGGGTGGCCGCTGGCTTTGCGACAGGAATTTCCGATCAGCGTCAGTCTCTAGCGGATCGAAGGTCAATCGATCGTCGCCGACGAAGTCTCAGTCTCTAGCGGATCGAAGGTCAATCGATCGTCGCCGACGAAGCCTCAGCTCTGATACCAATGTAGGGTTTTATGGATCTAAACGGTCTACCCTCTATTCCTCTAACTTATCCGTGATATCGCTCACAATGCATGTTGAGGCTAGAGGGTAGGGACCTATTTATAGACTCTAGTTCCGAAAAAATCCGTGTGACTCCTGAACCATGTCACCAACCACGATCAGAGAGATCAGTTTAATGAGTCTAAAATATGTTAGTCCCTAGCACACATGTGTGAGTCATGTGCCATAATCCGATTGTATATATGAGACCAATTCCAATCTGATTATGTGGGTCAACAGCCTGTAGAACCAATCCTGCAAAACAAACCCAGCTATTCCGTTGTGCTGTATCAGGGTCATCAGTACATACATAAGCAATATTCCAGTAGAGTCGATCTCAATTAATTTCTCTACTGTATTTCAGCACAGACGTCCTCGGCACCTCGAGTATTTACTTCCTCGAGTTAAATTTCACATCATTTATTCACTATCACATATATGTGAATATTTTCACATTCAGACAAATAATAACCATAATATATAAATTATGTTGAAGCCACGTAAAAATCCAACAAACCTGAACATAACGCGGAATGCAACACCCTTTTCCTTTTATCAATTTTCTTTTCCGAGAAAACTTGTTAATCATCCAGCCCGGTGCCTTGGCTTTGCTCGTCGTTCTTGCTCCCCGGCTCTGTCCAGGGCGCAGAGCGGGCTCGTGGCTCATTGCCGCGGAAGCAGCCGGCAGGGGACTGGGGCGGCCTCAACAGCTTGAAGCTAGGAGCTGTGAACGGGGACAACGCTTGGGACATCCTATTAGGTGATTATTGGGGTAATGCTGGAGATGCTCTAATCCTCCTCAACTCTCCCCAAATAGAGGGAGAGACTCTCCCGGGGAGAGACTCTCCCAATACGGTAGTTGGATTGGGAGAAGGTTATTGGGGAACTGCAAAAGCAACTCCCCCAATAATCATGAAAGAGATATTGGGACATCCCCATTAGATGATTATTGAGAAATGATTATTGAGGCACTGCTGGAGATGCTCTTAGATTTCTTTTTCATGCAAAACAGAAAGAAAAATTTTGTAACAATACAAAGTCCATTGGAAGGTGTGGTACAAGTAAAAGTAAAAAAAAAAAGTAATTTTGTTCATCTTTTGGCCATCCTGATGTTGCTGGTTCCAAAGACGCAGTTGCAGCTCTGCTAACTGATAATGATTTATGAATGGTTCACTTGCCAAGTCTGAGAAGAACAAGGTTTGGATCTATGTATAACCTCTGGGCCGTGATGCCCAATGTGATGTCTCTGATTAATTCATAGTTAACTGTTTTGTGACATACGTAACTAGATTCGTAACCGTACATTTTGAATATTGGTGCGTTCGCAATATTTTTTTTCTCCCGTAGCAATGCAGGGCACGAACCTAGTAAACTAGAAAAGTGTCGTTAGCCTTTCCCCAAATACCACACCGTACCAGCTCAAATCAGTGTGCATACATGAGACATCAGGAAAACTACTGAGAAAGCACTCCATCCATAGAGACCTTAAATCAGGTTCAAGGAGTAGAAGGTCCATCAGGCAGCCTCGTCTTCCTCTTCCTACCAAGGATGGAAGCCTTTTGCAGCCTCACACCACCAGCACGCCATCTCTTGAAAGCAGCCATCGATTCCCTAGCAGATTCAAACACTTCATAAAAAATATAACAAGTTAAGCAGTGCAAGTAATAGTTGGTTTTCTAATTTGTTGACAATAGCACAAGGACAAGTATAACAGAAGATGCATGCTTACCACGACTTTCTTCTTTGCTAAGGCGCGAAACAAACTTGGGCACTGTCATCATGGAAGAACTGTGGGATTTGCTTAGAACCTCTTTGTACCTACTGGTGAATGCATAACGCAAGAACAAGCCAATGCTCTTGTCACTCACCCTGTCAATATATGAACAGGAAAAAAATAAGCAAGATCAATATATATATATATATATATATTCTTATGTTATAGAGTCCACGAGTTTCAATTAAGAAACCAACAAGAAAAAAGTTACAAGGAAATGCAGGCAGTCATCTTTGTCTCCCACTCTCCCGCAAGGTGCATGCATGTATCCAGTTATGCTAATCGCCCCATCCTACCAAGGTCTTAGGCAATATACAACATTTGAAGAAAATAAAAAAAGGAATAAAACAGTAAAATTGTTTGTAGTGAATATTAATAGAGAACGGGACTGCTCATAGCATTTGCATTACCAAAAAGTAAAACCCCCAAATTGAATGGGCTCCATTTACAGAGTTTACGTGGTTCTATGATCCAGTGATCAATGGCTCAGTCAGAACTCCAAAAGGGCACAGTAGCAATAGCATATATACAGCGTGAAAATTGTTTACAGGGTTCACCTTACAATGGTATTTAGATCTCTAAACCATGACCAAAAGATTGGCTAGCATTGTCCAAGACTAAGAAATGGAACTGTGCTTGTTAGATATACTATTTCTGCTCAGGGTCACTGAATAACACCCAACCCCCACCTCCGACAAAAAGAAAATCTCTTCAGCAATAATAGGCGCCAAGCTTCTCGCGGTTGACCAGTACAACTACAAAACTACCTAACTTCTACATTTCACTGTGAAGCTCATTTTTTATAGCATGTTAGTCGGTAGACAGAGAACTGAATATATTCTGATTACACAAGCTAGAGATTTAATCATTTCTGCTGACCAAGAGCTAGTTGAACCAAACTAAATTGGATTGAGTTCAGGGCAGAATACTTTAGGTTACAAGCATAAGCTATTGTTCTCAACCTTTGGTAAATAAGACCACATGGCTGCATTTTACTCACAATTTTACAGTGGCACACTTGGCCATTGAGCTATTCTGAATAGTCAGCCAACATAATATAAATGCATCATGTACCTTCAACATGGATCGATGCTACTAGAACTTATACCATTATGGAGTGTCAGAATCCCACTTTGTCAATGTCCATAAGAGCATTCAAAAATTAGGAACTAACAGTCTGAAAAGAACGATGCAATGGAGGATTTCCATACGGCTGTCAGGCATTTATAACAGGAAAAAACTATACCACATGTATTCAAATAAGAAGGCATTTATAACAGGAAAAAACTATAGCACATGTATTCAAATAAGATCAAATTCTATGAAGCAAGAACAATATTCATTCTAAAAACAATCATATGAAAAATGCTTGGTGCAATTTAAGAATTCAATATCATAAAAAATTTTAAGTGAAATATTTTTTTTGTATGACTAAAGTAAGGACTAAGGAGAAGACTTACAAAGGAATAATCTTGCATCCTAGCTCATAGAAGTATGGGCACCGAACCCTCAAATCAACACAGGCTGCGTCAGCTTGGATCTCCTTCCGTGTTCTGCAGCATTATTACAATTAGCATTCAAATAAAAAACTACAGAACCTTTGTTTAATAACTCTAGTTTTCAATACCCAAATCCACGCATTCAGCAAAAATTAAACAATTGGTATTGGTATTGAATATACAGGGCCAATCAACGTTTTTCCTTGCCAGGAAGATAAATGTCTTAAATAAATTTCTTAGTTAATGAATGAAATACTATTAGTGTGACATGCTACAACACGATACAGCTGAGGCAAGATGATCCGGAAAAAATACCTTTCTAAGTAAGATCTCTAGAAGAAATCTGAATATTTTGAACTACAAATACCGTAAGCTCTTTTGTAATCTACTATAAGATTTTCCATGCCTGCACCAATTCAATAACAGACACCGAACAAACCTACTTCTGGGTGAAGCATGGAGGTGGAATTATTGACACTGCTTGTTCAAGAGACAGCAGCCCATGTGCAAGCCAGAACGGGAGGTCCACCTTAGCACCCTTCTCTACCTGAATTTGAAGAAGATTAAGATGTTTTTTATGTCAAGAGAAACATCCCTTTATCCATTTGTTGCAGAGAGGATAAAAAAAGTATCTGCAATGCATAGCATCCAATTTGCAGCTGATGTTCATGAATCATGACAAATGCAGCATCCAGGCATATAAAAAATAAGGAAAAAGTCTATATACCCCCCGAACTATGGAAGGTGGAATACATCACCCCCTGAACTATAAAACCGGATGTTTAACCCCCTCAACTATACAATACCATTTAAATAGCCCCCTAAAGCGGTTTTGGAGATGGTTTTTGCCACATGGCGGCTGACATGGACGATGATGTGGCAAAAAAGTCTACATAGCCCCCAAACTACTGAATAAGGAATACTTCACCCCCTGAACTATAAAATAAAGTATATAATATCACTAAAATAACCCCCTAAGGGAATTTTAGAAGTGATTTTTGGCACATGGCGACAGACATGGATGATGATGTGGCAATGGCCTATGTCAGATACATTCCCACCCCCCTCCCCCCCGCTCTCCATGGCGAAGCATCACGTGAGCTCAGGATGGTCATCCCTAGGCTGTGGCACCCTAGCACAGGAACGAGGTCAGAGGGGCAGATAAAGCATGACCTCTGGATCGGACACAATTAACAAAGGGTTGGGTGGCGAGGATGGTGACAAGGTGGAATTTGAGCCCAGGCGGTTCAAGCTTCAGCGGCCAATGCTCCCTCCCCCTCCCCATCCTTGTGTCGCATGTTTAGCCTCTCAGGTGTAATGGAGAGATGGGGGAAAGAGAATGAAGATGGTGTGCCTAACATGTAGGCTCTTGCCATGTCATCATCCAGATCAGACGCTACGTGGAAAAAACAACTCTAAACATGACTCTTTAGGGTGTATTTAAATAGTATTGTATACTCAAGGGGGTTAAACATCTGATTTTATAGTATTGTCCACGTCAGCCGCCAGGTGGCAAAAACCACCTCTAAAACCGCTCCAAGGGGTTATTTGAATGGTATTGTATAGTTGAGGGGGTCAAACATCCGGTTTTGTAGTTCGGGGGGTGAAGTATTCTACCTTTGATAGTTCAGGGGGTTATATAGACTTTTTCCTAAAAAATAAGAAGAAAGTAAGAACTATATTCAGACTAGTTTAAACAAGTTTAAGAGAACACCACATAAGAAGACAGTCTGCTAACCTTTATTCAACAACAGCATATATTTTAAATAAATTCACTGAATTATCAGGGCAAAAGAAGAATTGTCAGGCATGCCGCATGTGTTGTGCAGGTATATAAAGCATTGAGAAATATAGCAAACAGTCATCAGACAGAGATTTACACAATTGCTTTCGGCCCCAGGGTCGAGCAGGCCCACACCATTTGCTGTTACTTGAAAAACAACTGAAATAGGCTGCAGATAGAGAAGAAATATACTTAGCTCGTCTACGCAGCCACGCAGGCATCAAGCAAAGAGAAGAAAATCTATGCCTCCTTACCTCCTCCTCCATGAGTATGTCATCGATGTCGTAGTAGCCAGGCATTTCACCAACTGGACGGATATCACTAGTGCTTACTCGCAAGTCTCAATCCTGCACCACCAATTTGAATCATGTCAAATGGGCAGCATTTTGGTGAAAACATCGTGCGTGCAATTCGCGGTGGAAACATCGTCTACTGGCTACGGGCATAGACCTCGATTGGGCAAATTAATCTGAAGCCCAATCTAGCTTCAGCCAAGTAATGTTTGAGGAATTTCAACGAATCCAGAGCCTTACCTGCTACAAGCGTGATAGGGGCGTCGGAGCGGAGGAGGACGTCGGGTTCCGCAGACTGTCGGTCAGAGGGCAGACTCGGGCGGCGGCGCGCGACAGGTACCGGGGATGGTGGGGGACACAGGTTCCTGGGCCACGGGCAACGGAGAGCGAGGCGGAGGACGGATCTGGGGAGGAGGAAATGAGGAACCGGCTCGGAATGGGGAATGGGGAATGGGTTTCGCGGCTGCGTTTCCCGCTGAATTAGGCCGACCCAACAGATGGCAAGGTACATTGAAGTTCAGGGGAAAAATACTACTAGCAGTAGTTTGCAAGAAGCCACGTCAATAAAAACAAAACGAAATAAAATTACGAATAAGACTCTTTCCACTCTTTCTGTCCTAAAATACAATGCACTTTGATTTGTCTTAAGATAATATAATACCAAATCAGTATAATTAGATTCATAAAGAGATACACTTTCATAATTACTTATTTGATGGGTTATATATTGAAATTCTTCTTTATAAATTTAGTCAAATTTAAATTATTTTTACTTATGTTAGACCAAAGTGTCTTGTATTTCGGAATAGAGGGAGTAATTGTATTGTTTTACCATTGTTGTTTCATAGCCTTAGTTATATGACTCGTCAAGAGATGGAACATATATAGACATAGCCTCAGTTTATATGACTCATCAAGAGATGTAAAATGTGTAGAGAAGGTTTCATCTAGGTGAAATTAGTTTCTTCTATCTTTTAAATTCATTGCCACATCATCAAGAAACTCTACGTGGCATGTTATTTAATGACAATGAAACTCCAATAAAACTTCCATCGGAAGTGGCCTTATTATTCAGTTAAAAGAATAATTTATGCTTTTGCGGAGGGTTGAAACTAGAGGCAGCCATGGATAAGGAAACTATTGTGAAACATGTCGTCAATGGTTGGATCTTCTCTCTCACACCTCTCATGATGAGAACAAGAACACAAGTAGAAAGTAGGAAAAATACAAAGACAGATCTAGCTTCTCTTCTTTATTCCTCAATCAGATGTATCATACAATGAGGTGCTCCTCTTGTATATATAGTCCTGATCTAGTCCTAGAGTTTTGGTAAGAGCCCACAAACAACAGAGCAAGGACCAGGAACTATATTCTCTTTTTTCTTCCAATGTCGAGTCTTGGTATTTTACAACACTCCCGGTTGGGTGATTAGTACGAATGCATATGCCTCGTCAAAAACTCCATCTGAAAACCCATTGGGAAAAACGGCTTATGGAGAAAAGAGTGCATATCAACCACTATTGTATTGCACATGTTGTCTTTTTGAAAACCTTATGTGAGAAACATTCATGTAAAAACTCACAAAGAGAAAAAGTGTACAACATTAAACCTTCTTGGTTGCATAATATTCTATATATATCTATTCTTCATGAATAGTTATCAATCTTCAAGATTTATGCATGACCTTCATGATTCTTACAACAAAGATCTATATGATCTTAAAATAATCAAGTGGTACACATGGTAAATTCTATCATCAAGTTGATTACTTCAAGGTAATACAACATAAAGATTTCAAATCTGGATACAATTAAATATATGCTCTCCCTCGTGACAACATCCTTTGAACTTCAGTGTTCAATGGCTGCTTAGTCACATTCTACATAAATGTGAATAAATAATGGCATTCAATTATCATAAGGTTTAGTCCTTCAAAGACTTAATTAGTAATTCTTCTAGATTACGTAGGAGCAATGTTTCAAGAATTTTAATAACCACTTATTTAACTGTACAAAACAAATAAAATTTTATCCTTTCATAGGAATATGGGTTAATGAGTTGCATGGTTGCATACCTTCTAGGTATTACATTTCAAACCTCAATGTTTGAAGTTGAATATTGGCAACTTTGTCTTCGAGACTTCTAATGTTATAGCCAATGATCTATTCAACATATCTTCATGATTTGGCTTGTTCCACTACGTGGAATCAGCCTTCTTTTGGCAATCATGGGGATACTTCAGTATGCCAATCACCAACTGAAAGTGCATTCATCATGTTTTAGTGGATCGGTGACAATCTAACTAAGGTGCTAACGAGTTTAACGAGTTTCATTTGAGTATGAGAGCAAATTATAATTGAAGGGAAATTAATATTGATGATTGGCGACTCCTCATGCTTAAAGTGGAAACATCGACGGCTTTCGAGTTCAAGATGAAGGTTTAATTTCAATTTATTTTTGAACTTGAGTTTAGGAATGTCGTGGGAACCCAAAGTTGATGTTTTGCAGGTCTCAAAGCTCATTAGATCACATTCTTACCCATAGACACACTCCCCAAGTCGCCTCAATTCAATTTCTTGTTCTGCTTGTGTTGACACTCCTTAGCGACACCTTTTTACCCTTATTTATCTTCAATAATGACATGAATTTGATATCTAAACCATTGATCATACTCTATAACTGGGACGTTTTTGCATATGCATGTGTTTTTGGAGAATTTCTGTTTACGCAGGTTTTTAGGCTAAATTGGAGCACAAATGGATAAGGCTTGTGACCAAGGACAGCACGATGAAAGATGAAGGCCAGAAGCCCGATGAAAAGGCTAGGCCGGCCGGCCCCACATGGCCTAGGCCGGCCGGCCTATGGTGTTCCAAGCCCCGTTCGTGCTCATCTTTGGTGAAACGACCTCCAAGAATATTTGAAAGGCAAGTGCTTCAAGATAAGGTCAAGAAACTTCGGGGTCAAGGCAAATCAATTGGAGAATTTGGAAGGTTATCACTTCCCATTCTTATCTCAAAGATATCCCGAAGAAAACAACGTCCAAAGACCCACATGCATAGGTGGAACAACTACTGAAACTTCCAGAAGGCTTGGGGAGAAAGAAGAGGACGAGGTGGCCAGGAAAGAGGCCAGGCCGGCCGGCCTGGGCCTCTCTGGGCCGGTCGGCCTAGGCCCTCCTGGTGCCGCCTCACCCCCCCTTCGACCTCGGGTTTCCTCTGGGTATAAATAGCCCCTGTGTCCCTATGCCACGCATAATCAATCCATCATTCGACGCTGAGGAGCAGAGGAGCTAGAGGGACACCTTTCGGAGAGCTGAGGGTCATGCTAGTTGTTTAGGGTTCTACCCTAGCCGACGTAGGAACCCTGCGAGGAAGACCACGTCGGAGTTCCAGAGCTAGGATCTTCAAGATCAAGGTAGGATCCCGGTGGTGATCTTGTGATGTACTCATTCATGGTGAAGTTATTTGTGTTTCCGAATCTTTAGCGATCAAAGTGCCTCTTTCTATGATTTTGTTCTATCTTGGTTTTGCTTCTTCTTCAATCTATTCTCGAGATAGATTGCTTGGGGTGTTCTTGTAGCCATGGTGGCTAGGGGTTCATACCGGATGTACCAAGTGGTTCAACACGTTCACTCGTGAACGTGTTCTTAAGTTACCCACGCCAAAAGGGAGCATCGTGACAGGGTGTGATCTCATGTAAGGTGGGGCTTTCGGGAGTTTGACCGGAGGTCGTGATTTAAAGATGCTTTTTATTGAGATTCACATCTATCTTACTTCACTCTATCTTACTTCACTCTATTTTGCTTGGAGCTACAACATATGCATGATCTAGGCGATCTAGATTGGTTATCTCTAACTTTCTCTTGCTACCTCCAGTGTTTGGTTTTAGTAGATTAGATTCATTTTACAACCTTCTTTAAGACTAAAGGATTTTTATGCTAGTTGGATTGTTTCTTGTATCTTTAGTCCACAGATTGATAAACCTTGGGGGAGTACTCTAAGCGAAAAGCTACAACTGATCCGTGTGCTTGCGGTTCACGATTGATGCGTCTAAGGGCCGTCAACAAGCTTTTCTGGCGCCGTTGCCGGGGAACTATCGATTAAGATCCGATTTGACTAGCATTCGTAAATATTTTTTTCTTGATTTTCTTTTGATTTTTCTCTTTTTAGATCTCTTATTTTCTCTTTTATCAAAAATAGATCTAATTCACAAAAATCAATCTAATCTAATTTTATCTTATTTTTATTTCATTCTATCTTCTTCTTTTAGATCTTGTATATATTTTGCTTTCACTAACCCTAACAGAAGATGGATGGCTACCTCTCCAACAAACCGAAAATTTTTTGTGGATGATCCAGAAAAACTTTACAGGCGAAAGAAATGCGAAGTACAAGCTAAGAAACTGGAATCCGAAAGACAAGACCAGAAGTTCATCGTCTACACCTCAAGAAACTCCACCACCAAGTCCAAAGGAGGCGCCACCGCAACCCGAGATGGCGCTACCGGAACGTACGATCGGAGAGCTATGCATCCCGGACATCAAGGATTTGCCTATCCAAGACCTTGGTGATATCGGAGGACCGTTCGAGATCAAGACTTCAACCATCCGTATGAAGCAAAGCTCGCCCTTCACCGGAAAAGAAGATGCCAACCTTCACCTTCAAGCATTCATCCAATTATGCCGCACCTTCGACATGCAAGGAGTAACTCAAGATCAAGTGAGAGTGTTGACGGTCCTTAGACACGTCAATTGTGAACCGCAAGCGCACGGATCATTGGTAGCTTTTCCCTTAAAGTATTCCCCCAAGGTTTATCAATCCGTGGATCGACAAAGAACTTTCTAGGCTTTTCTATCAAGCCAAACAGATCTAATCCAATCATGAAGCATAGATTGCATACGAGGTTAAACATGTGTGTGAAGTTGATGAATGTAATGAATGGATCACAGCCCCACGACACGAGGTAGCACGATCAAAGGTAGCACAAGCCGACCGTCTTCTAGTTGCAACTCCGGCCAAAGCGATAATCAATATAATCTCGTACAAAGATAAAGAGTCATCTCTAAGAACTTTCGCATGGGCGCCCTTGCGAGGTGTACATCAACGCCTAAGGTTTCCCAAAGTTTTACCTCAAACGCCCACCAAGTGCTCTTTACTCGAAGCTCCTCCTCCTTGGTGGCCGCGCAACAACTCACATGGTACTCGCCATCGATCTTTCTCAACATTACGCAATCGTTCGACCTTTTTCCTCCTGCATGCTGTCACCACACGAGGATAATCATGCCGACTTCCTACGCACTACTAAGATGTATCCACAGGGCATAGACTAATCATTACGATTAGATCTATTCCTACTAAGAACATATGCTAGCTAGACATATGAGAGAGAGAGAGCATGCATCTTAGAAGATCAAAGTAAACAAGACAAGTAGGTTGATATCACCATCGAATGTACATACGCCTTGATGAGTTCAAGGCATGGCTCCAGAACTCCGCCATGGCTTCACCACGCAGGGCCAACCATGGCGGCTAGGGCATGGCCTAAGCCATCTCCTAGGCAACCTTGAGGACTTGCAGCGGCCGTCGGCTTCCTTCGGTGTGTGTCCCTCTTCGCGTTTACTTGTAGTGGATTGGATCTGAATCTGTTCTCCTTGAGGGTGCGTAGGGGGTTGTATTTATACCCTAGGGGAGCCTTCGGGTGTGCTCCACCTTCCCTTCCACGAGATTCTTGCTTGGGAGTTAAGCAAACTTGATTTCCATAAGATTTGACTCGCCCAGATTTTCCTAATTCGCAGCCCTGCCTTCCCGACGTCATATCTTCCTCGTCCGGACTCCAAATAGGGTAAACTCAGATTCTGAATTTTGTAGCACGAAATTATCTCCAACTTTAGTATTCATGAGTTTTCTTGGAAATGAAGTTAAGATCCCAAAATAGTGCCGGAAGATAATCTGCCTGATTCCAGACTTCTCTGTGTAGCATACATTTCAGGGGCCATATCTCCTAGCTCCATAGTCAAAATTATGCTTTCCATATATCCAAATTGAAGATCTCGACGATGGCTACAACTTTGGTATTCAACATTTTGTCATTAGAGGTCATTTAGATCTCCAAACCTGCACCAAAAGATTATGCTGTCCTAGGCTGCGCGAATATCTCTGAGGTTATCTTGATCTCGTGGATAACTTTCCAAATCTTTAATTTCTTCATGCTTAAGTCTCTCATACCCAAGGTTCATTGAATGTGGACACCTAGGACCATGAGTTGGGCTATGAAAGCCGATATGGTCTATTGGTTGAGCTCCCTCCGCTAGGCTCGATTCCTTTAGGCTCGTAGTTAGTTTTGGACCTTGAATATAAATGGCCCAAATTGGGCCAGGGCCATATTCCTGCAAAAACACAATATACTCCAAAACTCAACACACGTATGAAAACAGGATTATTTTAAGTGCCAAATGGCGGGTTGTATATGAATTAGTCCAAAACCACCACCTAAATAGCACTAAAAGTCTACGTAGAACGAGCGTCAACAGAGAGCGAGGCTCTTTCCGTTCTCTCTACTTGGGAGAGCACTTCAATGGTTTCATTCTCTACCGGTGGAGACGGTGCAAAATTCAGATACCTTGATGAAAACTTTCATGACAGAGTTCTACTCGCTGGGCAGGACTCAAATTTTGCGCAACAAGATTGCTACCTTCGCGCAAACCCCGACGGTGACAATTGCGGAGGCCTATGAGCGCTTCAACGACTACGTCCGAGCTGTGCCACATCACAAGTTTTCAAAGGAGGATATAGTCCAGAAGTTCTACCAAGGCCTCACGACGGCATCAAGGGCAATCGTCGACGCATCGGCCGGAGGATCCATCATTGAGCTCACCCCGACGCAAGCTCTCAAGCTATTCAAGAAGGTGGCGGATAATGATGCGTGGGCATCATCGGGATGGCTGCATCCTACACCATCCGCGGGCGTTACTAAAAGTGTTTTGCAGGTGGAGCGCGAAGAATTACTAGAAGGAAAGATCGATTCACTCATGAGAAGGTTGGAAAAGATGGAGGTGGACAAGAAGGAAGCCCATGCTATTGACTTGAAGGCAGTCAAAGTAAGGTCCACATGTGAAAATTGTGGAGAATACGGCCATGTCCAGAAGAATTGTCCGGAGCAAGCTAAAGTGCTCGAGTACATGAGGAAGGGGGATTTGTTCCCTCCGTCCAACTTTCTCTACGGGCAAGGTAGACCTCAATTTAATGCAAGCTCGTCCGTTTAAAACTCGGTGCCTCTTCGTATACAATTGAAGGAGTTCATGGAGGAGCAAGGCAAGATCAACAAGGACACCGTCACTAAGTTTAAGGCTATGGAAAAGATATTGGAGAACATTGATGGCAAGGTAACGGAGGTCGGAAGCTCTAACCATCAAGTGCTCAACATGATGAAGATGCTAGAGACACAAGTGATCTAGCTAGCCGGACGCCTACCTAGTAATGAAGGAAGATTACTGGGGCAACCTTAAAATCAGGAGAAGGCAAAAGCAATTAAACTCGCTCGGGGATGGAGACCAAAGATCCCAAGCACCCAGCCAGAGCAAGGAAGCCTAAGCCAAGTGTTGAAGCCGAAATGACATCAAAAGAGAAGGCGCCTACTCCCGCACCGAAAATAGTCACCCAAGAGCCAGAGTTTGAGATGATCGACGAAGATACAAAGATTCTCCCTCCGAGGCCACGTTACCACAAAGGTAAAATTGATGAGCATTTCGGAAGATTTGTTGAAGTGGTTCGCAGGTTGAACATCAATATGCCGCTCTTGGACGCTCTACAAGTTCCAACATACTCTCGCTACTTCAAAGACATCCTTGCAAACAAGCGCGAGATGCCGCCGCCAAGCACCATCAAGATGACCGAAGAATGCAGCACGACTATCGCCGACCAAGCTCCCGAGAAGAAGAGGGACCAAGGGTGTCCAACCATCCCGTGTTCCATTGGATCATACATGTTTGAAAGGGCATTGTATGACCTTGGCGCAAGTGTGAGCGTCATGCCGAAGGCCGTGTACGAGAAGCTACGGTTACAGAAGCCGGAACCCACCGCCATGTGCCTAGAGTTAGCAGACAACTCCGTTCGCTACTCTATGGGCATCGCCGAAGACATACCCGTGAAGATTGAAGAACACCTAGTCCCCGTTGACTTTGTGATTCTTGATATGGAAGAAGGAACAAAGTCGCCACTCATCCTTGGAAGGGCGTTCCTCAAGACCGCAAGGGCGAACATCGACGTTGGCAAGGGGGAGATCAAGTTCGACATCAATGGCACCATGAGCGAGTTCAAATTTCGTCCACGCCTTGAGGTATGCAATATGGTCAATATTAAATATATTCCACCTCACCGACGTGACACCAAAGAGGAGCCGAAGAAGAAGGAAGAGAAGGAGACCAAAGAAATTGTTGCATCCGTCGAGACAAAAGCTAAAAGCCCGCTTGTGAAGACCAAAAAGATGACTAAGCCAAAGAATAATCCTGCACCCAAGCCAAGGATCGTGCAGAAGTGGGTACCAAAGACTGCAACGCCCACACCAAGCGTTGGTCCGAAGTGAAGAAAAGAAAAAGTCTAGCTTAAACGAAGCGCTTTGCGGGAGGCAACCCGTTCGTCGAGTCAAGAATAAAGCTGCTGGGAGGACAACCCTGAAGACATTTGAGTAAGTGAGTCATGAATTTTGCTACGCAAGACGATAAACATTTGATAAATTAGTCGTTCGGTCAGACATTTAAATTAGAGTTGCTCGGTCATTTTGATTTTATTTCTTATTCTAAACCAATGACTTGAGCCTTTCCATGATTTATCTTGAGAATCCCAAAACCAAATTCCCAAACCCATTTTGGCGACCATCCTTTCCATGACGGCCGGACCAACTTGATCATTGCAAAGACACGAGCAGAGCCAAGCGTTGTTCTTAATTCTTTTTAATTGTTTGACGCATGCTAGGCTCACGCAACCTTTGGGAATTTTTAGTTTTATTTTCCTAGGATTAGGATTTTTCTAAGCCCCTTTTATTTTATTTCTTTCAAAATATCTCTCTCATTTGGCCAAAATTTAGAACCTAACCCCATGACCCACGGTTGAACTCGGGAACGTTCGCTATCAATTCATGAAAGTGAGCAATACCGGTGCAATCAAAATAAACGTAGTCGGAAAATGTTTCTCGACTTACAAATGTTTATGATGCCCAAATTCCCCTCTAATTATTTATTCAAACTCATTGCTTGCTTTGAGTTGGTTTTATTTGTCAAGATTAGAGGAAGGGTTAAGCATCTAAACACATTTTGGAAGGGTTTATGAGCATGATCACTACTAATGACCAAGACTAAGATCACGGGAAGAATTTTTGTGCTCTCCACCTAACACCACATGCAAAAGGGGCAGCCATGCATGGTGGTATACTCATTTTTGCAGGATTGAAGGCAACATTTGGAGTGGAGTTGAAGCAAAGGACAAAAGAATGAATCAAGGTGGAGAAAACAATGTGCAAGTTGACAACTTTTCTAAAGAATGAGTGGTTCACAACATTTGGGTGGTGCAAAGTCTGTGGAGCTGCTGGACATTGATTAGAAATCAACTCAGGAAGACATGGGAGCAAGGACACGTGATGGAGGCTAGGGAGGACCCTAGGTCGGCCGGCCCCAAGCACCCCAGGATGACCAGCCTGGTGCCTTTTTAAGGGCCCTGGTGCCTCCCTTTTACAGGTAAGTAGCTCATACAATTCTTAGTTCTTGTTCCTCAGTTCTTCCACCTTGAACACTAGCAAGAGCTCTAAAAATTTCGAGAATCAAAATCACCCCCAAAAATCTCCAAAAATTCACTACAATTCCTAGTTTGCTCTCCTCTTCGATATATTATTTTTCCACCGGCGAGAAACCCCTGGTGTGTTTGTTTTTGTGTTTGTGCAGTAAGGCACCATGAGGAGGAGTGTCATGAACTTCATCACCGGAAAGAGGACAAGGTCGTCGAACGTCCGACGCGCTATCGACGAGCTCTTCGCGGAGGCACTCGATTGCCAAGTCACCGCGAAGCATGGAGGAAGACAACCCCGCACTGAGGAGCAACATGTTGCTCCTTGGTGGGATGCAAGACCCAAGAAGTACCTCCATGCAGTTCACAGAACCTCGTGGGCGTGCCGGCGCACCATCACCTCCTCTACCTCGACGTGCCACAAGATCAACCGCACCACCACCACCATACAAGCCAAGAATTTTAGAATATGGGTTTGTCATCTTGTCTGCGGAAGAAGAAGCAAGGCTCAAGAATTTAAGTGGAAGGTTGAAGGCAAACATCGATTTTGATGATAATGCACTGCAAAGGTTGGGATTCTATGGTGACATTTATGGACTACCGGACAACCTCGGATGAAGGCAATTTTCCAATGGTGTTTCGGTACACGTGCATGGGGAAATCACCATGGAGATAATGACGACCATGAGAGTGGTGACAAGAAAAGTTGATGAGCTAGAAGTGTCATGCCTCAAATTTAGGTTGAAGGATGAAGAAAGGTCCATCACCTTTGAGGATATTGGAAGTTTACTTGGTTTCAAGAGTGATGCACCGGAAAGAGCCAAAGTTGAAGAAGGAGGGATAGATAAATTTTGGAAGAAAATTGCAAGGAATGACAACCGCCAAAGGAAGAATATAAGCAATGTCATACTTCAAATATTTCATTCTTGGATGAGCAAGAGAATCTTGGGGAGGATGAGAGAGTCCAGAGTAACCGATGCGGAGTTAAATTATTTATATACTGCATTGGTGAAGAAGCAAGCAATTGATCCTACCTACATCATGATTGATAGGTGGGTATGTGAAGCAATATCAGGCTCCGGAGATATTGGCTCGGGTTGTTATCTTACCTTGATAGCAATTGCATTGAACCCAAGATTGGAAACAAACTCGGCATTCTACACAAAGGGAAGCGACCTTGGAATTGAAGCTATGAGGCAAGGTCACTACATTGGGGGAGATGAAAAGAATGGTTTCAAAATTGCAAATACAAATATTTATCTCTCCGATGCAAGATTGAAGTTATTTGCAAGAGGAAGAGTTGATCGGCGGGATGAGAAGATTTTGGTCAGGGCTAACAAGAATAAAAGAGGGAAGCATTTTGGAGAGTCATCGGTACCGGTTGAAGAAGAGGTGGGAGAGGAATTGCCATCGGCTAGTTTCTCTTATTGGACAACGGAATTTCAAAATGCACCAAGTGGACAAGGGCCTCCAAAAGGATGGGGGCAACAATGGGGACATGCACCAGCTCAAGCATGGGGGTATGGAGCGCCGGTGCCACCACCGGTATATCCACCGCCACCTACATATAGCAATTATGGCTACCCACCGCCGCCACACCAAGGAGTGTTCCCAGATCCATCATTTGGAGCTCAATTTGCACATCTCCAACAACCAGAAAGAAGCACAAGAATGATTGGAGCCTACGCCGATAGAAACTTGGAGGACATTAATGCCATCCGGTGGCATACGGACCAACTAGAAGATGGAACCGCGGGGATTGCATATCAAATGGGACTTCTAGCATTGGCACCGCCAGAACAATTTGAAGGAGGAGCCTCGTAAGTGTACTATGACCAAGGGTATAACATAAGATAGCCACCAAGCCAAGAGTAGTGACTGACGAAGGATCAAGAATAAAATGCTCACACATGTGGTTTGAGTTTTCTCCTTTCTTTTATTTATTTTCAGCGTGTGTGTGCAAGCTTGTGTGCGTACCAATTTTCTTTTTTTATTTATTTTTAGCATGTGTGTTAGTGTGTGCTTTTGTTTATCATCACCATGATCACTATATATATATATCACCTATGCTTTCATGATATGATTATTAGTGATGATAGAAAGTTTATGCCATGTTGAAAAATGATGATCGTTGCCGCTTTGTCTATTTTTGTGCTTGGTTTATGCATGATTGAACTAATGCTCTCCCTAACACGATCTGAAATTTACCTAAATACTGGCTCAATCTTTTGTGGATGTTATGGTAATTTTAGACCCATATTTATTATTCTTGCTCTCTCTTTTAAACTTGTCAAGGGAAGTTTAATTGCTGAATTTAATTGAGCTAGCCTTGTCATTAATACCTTTTGCAATTGCCTAAATGATATATCATGATGAACCGTAGTATAAGAATTATTTTCAAGTGAATTGATTCAGGACTTATCTTCTTTGGTACGAGACTAAGAAGCTGACCATTCCTTTTTGCGTACCTTCTCTTTGCTAGCCTATCTATCCATGCATTGTGAGTTTCTACACTGGAAACTTCACAAACTTCGCTGGATATCCACCCTAAACCCAAATTATCTTTTTGTGAAATACCTCCTTGACCACAACCCAATTTGAGTATGGATTATCATCTCGAGGAAAATCTGGAGAATCAGGAGCTTGATAAAAGGAACATATATTTGAGAGGCATCAAAGAGTGCATAGAAGGAAAATTAGAAGAAACGGAGGTCCACAACAAGTGGGCCAGCCGGCCTCAACACCATGAGCTGAGCGGCCTACCCCTATCCTCCTCCAACGGCTTCAATATTCGACGAGAAGATACTCCCTGAAGATTCAAACCATTTTCCAAAAGATTGAGATGGATACTTACTCCAACATTAGCCACCACTTCTATGCTCGAGGACGAGCAATCGTTTAAGCATGGGGGGAGGTGCTGAGTAAGTAGTAATGTTGCTAGAAGTTCTAAGGAGCATAAAGAAAAAAATAAAAGAAAGAAAAAAATATATGTTGAAAAAGGAAGAAAGAAAAGAAAAAAGTTGTGAATAAATGCTCCTTTGTTCTTTTTTGCTTCATTAAATTCCATAGTGCCTTAAAAGATTATTCCATACTCAAATATTCCAACCATGTGCAATCCAATAACGAGGACTTCATTTATGCCTCGGGATCAACCTTTGCCATTTGCACATGTCCACTATCTAAAGCGTGTGTTCCATTTTCCCACTCTCCATAAAATCGATTATTTTCCATGGTCTTTTTGACGAGTCTCGGTAAACCCATGAGAAGTATTTCTTGTTTTGATAATATCTTGATTATAATATCTTTTGTTAGGACTAACCTTTACTACAACTCCAGATAAAGCCTTACACATACATGAGAGAAAGTAAGGTGAAGATAGTTTTAGCAAGTTTGAGAGACAAGATGAGCTGAGAGTTTCCATGAGCAATTGCAATGAGCTTTAAATTATTGACTTTGGTTTAGCAATTCTTTTGGAACTTATTTCTCAATTTCTGAGACTTGTTTAAATTAGAGAGCATGTGTTTAAAGTCTTTGTGGGGAACACTTAATTCATATCTACCCTCCATATTAGAAAGAGCTGGTTATAACTTGAAGAATTAATTGCAAAATATTTTGAGGGCATTATGTTTTCTCGTGTATGATCAAGTGCAGGGATTGGACACCGAAAGGCAACGCTGATTTTTATTGAAGACTTACTCGAGGATGAGCAAGGTTTAAGCATAGGGGGATTGTTGACGCTCCTTAGCGACATTTTTTTACCCTTGTTTATCTTCAATAATGGCATGAATTTGATATCTAAACTATTGATCATACTCTATAAGCAGGACATTTTCACATATGCATGTGTTTTTGGAGGATTTCTGTTTACGCAGGTTTTTGGGCTAAATTAGAGCACAAATGGATAAGGCTTGTGACCAAGGACAACACGATGAAAGATGAAGGCCAGAAGCCCAAAGAAAAGGCTATGCCGACCGGCCCCACATGGCCTAGGCCGGCCTATGGTGTTCCAAGCCCCGTTCGTGCTCATCTTTGGTGAGCCGACCCCCAAGAATATTTGAAAGGCAAGTGCTTCAAGATAAGGTCAAGAAACTTCGGGGTCACGGCAAATCAATTGGAGAATTTGGAAGGTTATCACTTCCCATTCTTATCTCGAAGATATCCCGAAGCAAACGACGTCCAAAGACCCACATGGTGCAACAACTACTGAAACTTCCAGAAGGCTTGGGGAGAAAGAAGAGGACGAGGCGGCCAAGAAAGAGGCCAGGCCGGTCGGCCTGGGCCTCTATGGGCCGGCCGGCCTAGGCCCTCCTGGCGTCGCCTCGCCCCCCTTCGACCTAGGGTTTCCTCAGGGTATAAATAGCCCCTGTGTCCCTGTGCCATGCATAATCAATCCATCATTCGACGCCGAGGAGCAGAAGAGCTAGATGGACACCTTTCGTAGAGCTGAGGGTCGTGCTAGTTGTCTAGGGTTCTACCCTAGCCGACATGGGAACCCTGCGAGGAAGACTACGTCAGAGTTCCGGAGCTAGGATCATCAAGATCAAGGTAGGATCCCGGTGGTGATCTTGTGATGTACTATCATTCATGGTGAAGTTATTTGTGTTTCCGAATCTTTAGCGATCAAAGTGCCTCTTTCTATGATTTCGTTCTATCTTGGTTTTGCTTCTTCTTCAATCTATTCGCGAGATAGATTGCTTGGGGTGTTCTTGTAGCCATGGTGGCTAGGGGTTCATACCGGATGTACCAAGTGGTTCGACACGTTCACTCGTGAACGTGCCCTTAAGTTACCCACGCCGAAAGGGAGCATCGTGACAGGGTGTGATCCCGTGTAAGGTGGGGCTTTTGGGAGTTTGACCGAAGATCGTGATTTAAAGATGCTTTTTATTGAGATTCACATCTATCTTACTTGACTCTATTTGGCTCGGAGCTACAACATATGCATGATGTAGGCAATCTAGGTTGGTTATCTCTAACTTTCTCTTGCTACCTCCAGTGTTTGGTTTTAGTAGATTAGATCCATTTTACAACCCTCTTCAAGACTAAAGGATTTCTATGCTAGTTGGATTGTTTCTTGTATCTTTAGTTCCACGGATTGATAAACCTTGGGGAGTACTCTAAGGGAAAAGCTACAACTGTTCCGTGTGCTTGCGGTTCACGATTGACGTCAATAGCTTGTAATCTTGGTCACGTGGGTTCAAACTGGCTCAGCTAGGTCAACAACTCTGTTTTGAAACTGTCTAAATGTTGATTTTCCCAGGTCACCTGAGTTTACTTGTAAACTGCAACAATGCCTCTATTTTTTAGGGCGGGGTTTATATACCCCTTCACCCCCTCCCACTCATTTCTCTTGGTTCTTCCTCACCAAACCTGAGACAAAGCTTCCTCCTCCATCCTTTGCTCCTCTCCCTGGCCTCTCCACTCTTGAGCTAATCTTGCAAGATTCGAAGTGGGGATTTGAGAGTTCTTGGTGAGAGCCTTGAGTGAGCTCCATTTTCATCTCTTGGGCTTTGTTGGCACCTTCAAGCATTATCCTTAGATTTGTTACTCTTAGAGCTTGCTCCTAGACGGTTAAGCATCACCGTGGAGCACACAACTTTGTGTGGTTGTGCCCTGGACGTTTATATGGCCCATCCTCGCGGAGGATTTCGTAGTAAGTAACTCAACTTTGACCTTTGTAGTTAGTTGGGAGAGGAAAGGGTTAGTGGACAACCTGGCCCTTTATGGGCACCTCAATGGAGACGTAGCTTCCTTACTAGGAGTGAACTTCGGGAATAACTCTTGTGTCAACTTGTGCTCTTGTGTTCTTCGTGTTCATACTTGTGTTCATAGTTGACTTTGTGTTCTTCACTCGATCTACTTGTTTAGAGCTATTTGAGTGTATGTGACCCACGGATATACAAGCATACATCCTGCCAAGGCTGTGGTAACTCTTAATTTCAAATTTCATTGGCTAGTTTTTGGATTTAATTCAAGTCAATCTTTCTGACCCAGCTGAGCCAGGTTCAGGCCAGGTGACACCCAGGTCACCTGGGTTTGAGCTGGCTGAGCCAGGTCATGTACTTTAATCTGCTATTTTAGATTGAATTTTCAGAAATGCCTATTCACCCCCCTCTAGGCGACATCAAGGACCTTTCACCAATATATACCTTCTATGTTATGTGAGGATACTTACTAGCTATTCAATGTCAGGTAGCAATATGCACTTACTAAGTGCTTGTATGGCACATTCATGGCCATGTGGTTCCTTACATGATTCTTAATTCAATCTCTTGGGTCCATATGAGTATTTACCCATATCTTCATGATTATTGGTGTTCATTCATGAATTGATTGATAAGTCACTTACTGACTACTTCCTTCAAGGATTTTCTAATTGTTCAAGAACATTATTTCTCTTTTATGAGAAATTTTCTTAAGCAAGAGAGAAGTGATTTACACAATCCTTTTTCATATTAACTTGAGCTATTCAGTGAACTTTCACAATATGTCATTATGTGACTTTATTTCCTTCATGGATTTGCTCTTCTTGAGACTTTTAATATTTTTCAAGAAGATTATATACCTTAGAAATTTATTTCAGTATGAGATTTATATCTGTTTATTTATTCCTTTGAGGAAATAATGAGTCCTTCAAGGATCTCTTCTTGTGGATTTTCATAATCCATTGATTAACTGCATAACTTCATTCATGCATGTGATTTGCCAGATATATAGCAGAATATTCATTCATGCATAATGGTAGTTTACTAGTTTAATTTGAACTTCTTGGTTGATATAATTTCTTCATGGTTCGACCTCAATTGCATTCTTTTGTTGACCCGAAGTGAGTGCTTCGTGCAACTCTGCCATAGACCTTATTTGTGGCCATGTTCTCGTTAGAGAACACTTACAATGATTGAGGTAATGTTGTCGACATTCATTCTTTTCTTCCATATCTTCAAGATAAGACTATTATATAGTTAACTTGTATCTGCTATCCCAAAACAAAATGTTTCGAGCACTATATAGTGTTGGACATTCATCTTCATGATGATCATTTCTTAGTTCGTGAGGTCTTCTTTTCAGAGTTTGCGGAGATTTCATTGAGATTATTTGACAAGTTCACTTAATCCAAAAACCATTGGGCCTCCTTGTAGATTTTAAATTAATGATCAAGTCATTTGGCATGGTGAGTATACTATTAGATACCCGGGATATGCCACACATAGCATTTTGTTTACTTTGAGTAAACTTAACTTCTAGTTAATAACTTCATGTTGTTTCTCCTAAATTTTGATTTTTCATTTGTGAGTATTCATTGTGCGCACATTCTCACTGGGATAAAGTCCTTCATGGAGTTTCACTTCTTGTGTAACCACTTCATGTGGCGCCCTATGCATAGGCTTTCTCACGATTGCCTGACCGAAGCCAGATTAGAGACCTGTAAACTAGATGAAGCTAAATTGGCTTCATCTCCTTTGTTCATTGCTGCCCTTACGCATGAGATAGAGCAAAACAAGTAGAAGGCGTTTGTCGGCGGGCCAAATCCCCAACAATTTTCTTTCGCTGAAAATTTTGTGGGGGTTACTATCTGGAAACTGCTAGCATGGGGCATGGGGGTTGTGCTTGGACGGTAGGACACCCACAAGTGCAGTTTCCATGATTCAAAGCTGGAGACGAAGATGGTGGATG
>CM014270.1:39519258-39530212 GCA_004135705.1 Alloteropsis semialata
TTCTTATCTCAAAGATATCCCGAAGAAAACAACGTCCAAAGACCCACATGCATAGGTGGAACAACTACTGAAACTTCCAGAAGGCTTGGGGAGAAAGAAGAGGACGAGGTGGCCAGGAAAGAGGCCAGGCCGGCCGGCCTGGGCCTCTCTGGGCCGGCCGGCCTAGGCCCTCCTGGCGCCGCCTCACCGCCCCTTCGACCTCGGGTTTCCTCAGGGTATAAATAGCCCCTGTGTCCCTATGCCACGCATAATCAATCCATCATTCGATGCTGAGGAGCAGAGGAGCTAGAGGGGCACCTTTCGGAGAGCTGAGGGTCATGCTAGTTGTTTAGGGTTCTACCCTAGCCGACGTAGGAACCCTGCGAGGAAGACCACGTCGAAGTTCCAGAGCTAGGATCTTCAAGATCAAGGTAGGATCCCGGTGGTGATCTTGTGATGTACTCATTCATGGTGAAGTTATTTGTGTTTCCGAATCTTTAGCGATCAAAGTGCCTCTTTCTATGATTTTGTTCTATCTTGGTTTTGCTTCTTCTTCAATCTATTCTCGAGATAGATTGCTTGGGGTGTTCTTGTAGCCATGGTGGCTAGGGGTTCATACCGGATGTACCAAGTGGTTCAACACGTTCACTCGTGAACGTGTTCTTAAGTTACCCACGCCAAAAGGGAGCATCGTGACAGGGTGTGATCTCATGTAAGGTGGGGCTTTCGGGAGTTTGACCGGAGGTCGTGATTTAAAGATGCTTTTTATTGAGATTCACATCTATCTTACTTCACTCTATCTTACTTCACTCTATTTTGCTTGGAGCTATAACATATGCATGATCTAGGCGATCTAGATTGGTTATCTCTAACTTTCTCTTGCTACCTCCAGTGTTTGGTTTTAGTAGATTAGATCCATTTTACAACCTTCTTTAAGACTAAAGGATTTTTATGCTAGTTGGATTGTTTCTTGTATCTTTAGTCCACAGATTGATAAACCTTGAGGGAGTACTCTAAGCGAAAAGCTACAACTGATCCGTGTGCTTGCGGTTCACGATTGATGCGTCTAAGGGCCGTCAACAAGCTTTTCTGGCGCTGTTGCCGGGGAACTATCGATTAAGATCCGATTTGACTAGCATTCGTAAATATTTTTTTTCTTGATTTTCTTTTGATTTTTCTCTTTTTAGATCTCTTATTTTCTCTTTTATCAAAAATAGATCTAATTCACAAAAATCAATCTAATCTAATTTTATCTTATTTTTATTTCATTCTATCTTTTTCTTTTAGATATTGTACATATTTTGCTTTCACTAACCCTAACAGAAGATGGATGGCTACCTCTCCAACAAACCAAAAATTTTTTGTGGATGATCCAGAAAAACTTTACAGGCGAAGGAAATGCGAAGTACAAGCTAAGAAACTGGAATTCGAAAGACAAGACCAGAAGTTCATCGTCTACACCTCAAGAAACTCCACCACCAAGTCCAAAGGAGGCGCCACCGCAACCCGAGATGGCGCTACCGGAACGTACGATCGGAGAGCTATGCATCCCGGACATCAAGGATTTGCCTATCCAAGACCTTGGTGATATCGGAGGACCGTTCGAGATCAAGACTTCAACCATCCGTATGAAGCAAAGCTCGCCCTTCACCGGAAAAGAAGATGCCAACCTTCACCTTCAAGCATTCATCCAATTATGCCGCACCTTCGACATGCAAGGAGTAACTCAAGATCAAGTGAGAGTGTTGACGGTCCTTAGACACGTCAATTGTGAACCGCAAGCGCACGGATCATTGGTAGCTTTTCCCTTAAAGTATTCCCCCAAGGTTTATCAATCCGTGGATCGACAAAGAACTACCTAGGGTTTTCTATCTAGCCAAACAGATCTAATCCAATCATGAAGCATAGATTGCATACGAGGTTAAACATGTGTGTGAAGTTGATGAATGTAATGAATGGATCACAGCCCCACGACACGAGGTAGCACGATCAAAGGTAGCACAAGCCTACCGTCTTCTAGTTGCAACTCCGGCCAAAGCGATAATCAATCTAATCTCGCACAAAGATAAAGAGTCATCTCTAAGAACTTTCCCATGGGCGCCCTTGCGAGGTGTACATCAACGCCTAAGGTTTCCCAAAGTTTTACCTCAAACGCCCACCAAGTGCTCTTTACTCGAAGCTCCTCCTCCTTGGTGGCCGCGCAACAACTCACATGGTACTCGCCATCGATCTTACTCAACATTACGCAATCGTTCGACCTTTTTCCTCCTGCATGCTGTCACCACACGAGGATAATCATGCCGACTTCCTACACACTACTAAGATGTATCCACAGGGCATAGAGTAATCATTATGATTAGATCTATTCCTACTAAGAACATATGCTAGCTAGACATATGAGAGAGAGAGCATGCATCTTAGAAGATCAAAGTAAACAAGACAAGTAGGTTGATATCACCATCGAATGTACATACGTCTTGATGAGTTCAAGGCATGGCTCCAGAACTCCGCCATGGCTTCACCACGCAGGGCCAACCATGGCGGCTAGGGCATGGCCTAAGCCATCTCCTAGGCAACCTTGAGGACTTGCAGCGGCCGTCGGCTTCCTTCGGTGTGTGTCCCTCTTCGCGTTTACTTGTAGTGGATTGGATCTGAATCTGTTCTCCTTGAGGGTGCGTAGGGGGTCGTATTTATACCCTAGGGGAGCCTTCGGGTGTGCTCCACCTTCCTTTCCACGAGATTTTTGCTTGGGAGTTAAGCAAACTTGATTTCCATAAGATTTGACTCGCCCAGATTTTCCTAATTCGCAGCCCTGCCTTCCCGACGTTATATCTTCCTCGTCCGGACTCCAAATAGGGTAAACTCAGATTCTGAATTTTGTAGCACGAAATCATCTCTAACTTTGGTATTCATGAGTTTTCTTGGAAATGAAGTTAAGATCCCAAAATAGTGCCGGAAGATAATCTGCCTGATTCCAGACTTCTCTGTGCAGCATGCATTTCAGGGGCCATATCTCCTAGCTCCATAGTCAAAATTATGCTTTCCATATATCCAAATTGAAGATCTCGACGATGGCTACAACTTTGGTATTCAACATTTTGTCATTAGAGGTCATTTAGATCTCCAAATCTGCACCAAAAGATTATGCTGTCCTAGGCTGCGCGAATATCTCTGAGGTTATCTTGATCTCGTGGATAACTTTCCAAATCTTTAATTTCTTCATGCTTAAGTCTCTCATACCCAAGGTTCATTGAATGTGGACACCTAGGACCATGAGTTGGGCTATGAAAGCCGATATGGTCTATTGGTTGAGCTCCCTCCGCTAGGCTCGATTCCTTTGGGCTCGTAGTTAGTTTTGGACCTTGAATATAAATGGCCCAAATTGGGCCATTTGGGCCATTTTCCTGCAAAAACACAATATACTCCAAAACTCAACACACGTATGAAAACAGGATTATTTTAAGTGCCAAATGGCGGGTTGTATATGAATTAGTCCAAAACCACCACCTAAATAGCACTAAAAGTCTACGTAGAACGAGCGTCAACAGAGAGCGAGGCTCTTTCCGTTCTCTCTACTTGGGAGAGCACTTCAATGGTTTCATTCTCTACCGGTGGAGACGGTGCAAAATTCAGATACCTTGATGAAAACTTTCATGACAGAGTTCTACTCGCTGGGCAGGACTCAAATTTTGCGCAACAAGATTGCTACCTTCGCGCAAACCCCGACGGTGACAATTGCGGAGGCCTATGAGCGCTTCAACGACTACGTCCGAGCTGTGCCACATCACAAGTTTTCAAAGGAGGATATAGTCCAGAAGTTCTACCAAGGCCTCACGATGGCATCAAGGGAAATCGTCGACACATCGGCCGGAGGATCCATCATTGAGCTCACCCCGACGCAAGCTCTCAAGCTATTCAAGAAGGTGGCGGATAATGATGCATGGGCATCATCGGGATGGCTGCATCCTACACCATCCGCGGGCGTTGCTAAAAGTGTTTTGCAGGTGGAGCGCGAAGAATTACTAGAAGGAAAGATCGATTCACTCATGAGAAGGTTGGAAAAGATGGAGGTGGACAAGAAGGAAGCCCATGCTATTGACTTGAAGGCAGTCAAAGTGAGGTCCACATGTGAAAATTGTGGAGAATACGGCCATGTCCAGAAGAATTGTCCGGAGCAAGCTAAAGTGCTCGAGTACATGAGGAAGGGGGATTTGTTCCCTCCGTCCAACTTCCGCTACGGGCAAGGTAGACCTCAATTTAATGCAAGCTCGTCCGTTTAAAACTCGGTGCCTCTTCGTATACAATTGAAGGAGTTCATGGAGGAGCAAGGCAAGATCAACAAGGACACCGTCACTAAGTTCAAGGCTATGGACAAGATATTGGAGAACATTGATGGCAAGGTAACGGAGGTCGGAAGCTCTAACCATCAAGTGCTCAACATGATGAAGATGCTAGAGACACAAGTGATCTAGCTAGCCGGACGCCTACCTAGTAATGAAGGAAGATTACCGAGGCAACCTTAAAATCAGGAGAAGGCAAAAGCAATTAAACTCGCTCGGGGATGGAGACCAAAGATCCCAAGCACCCAGCCAGAGCAAGGAAGCCTAAGCCAAGTGTTGAAGCCGAAATGACATCAAAAGAGAAGGCGCCTACTCCCGCACCGAAAATAGTCACCCAAGAGCCAGAGTTTGAGATGATCGACGAAGATACAAAGATTCTCCCTCCGAGGCCACGTTACCACAAAGGTAAAATTGATGAGCATTTCGAAAAATTTGTTGAAGTGGTTCGCAGGTTGAACATCAATATGCCGCTCTTGGACGCTCTACAAGTTCCAACATACTCTCGCTACTTCAAAGACATCCTTGCAAACAAGCGCGAGATGCCGCCGCCAAGCACCATCATGATGACCGAAGAATGCAGCACGACTATCGCCGACCAAGCTCCCGAGAAGAAGAGGGACCAAGGGTGTCCAACCATCCCTGTGTTCCATTGGATCATACATGTTTGAAAGGGCATTGTATGACCTTGGCGCAAGTGTGAGCGTCATGCCGAAGGCCGTGTACGAGAAGCTACGGTTACCGAAGCTGGAACCCACCGCCATGTGCCTAGAGTTAGCAGACAACTCCGTTCGCTACTCTATGGGCATCGCCGAAGACATACCCGTGAAGATTGGAGAACACCTAGTCCCCGTTGACTTTGTGATTCTTGATATGGAAGAAGGAACAAAGTCGCCACTCATCCTTTGGAAGGGCGTTCCTCAAGACCGCAAGGGCGAACATCGACGTTGGCAAGGGGGAGATCAAGTTCGACATCAATGGCACCATGAGCGAGTTCAAATTTCGTCCACGCCTTGAGGTATGCAATATGGTCAATATTAAATATATTCCACCTCACCGACGTGACACCAAGGAGGAGCCGAAGAAGAAGGAAGAGAAGGAGACCAAAGAAATTGTTGCATCCGTCGAGACAAAAGCTAAAAGCCCGCTTGTGAAGACCAAAAAGATGACTAAGCCAAAGAATAATCCTGCACCCAAGCCAAGGATCGTGCAGACGTGGGTACCAAAGACTGCAACGCCCACACCAAGCGTTGGTCCGAAGTGAAGAAAAGAAAAAGTCTAGCTTAAACGAAGCGCTTTGCGGGAGGCAACCTGTTCGTCGAGTCAAGAATAAAGCTGCTGGGAGGACAACCCTGAAGACATTTGAGTAAGTGAGTCATGAATTTTGCTACGCAAGACGATAAACATTTGATAAATTAGTCGTTCGGTCAGACATTTAAATTAGAGTTGCTCGGTCATTTTGATTTTATTTCTTATTCTAAACCAATGACTTGAGCCTTCCCATGATTTATCTTGAGAATCCCAAAACCAAATTCCCAAACCCATTTTGGCGACCATCCTTTCCATGACGGCCGGACCAACTTGATCATTGCAAAGACACGAGCAGAGCCAAGCGTTGTTCTTAATTCTTTTTAATTGTTTGACGCATGCTAGGCTCACGCAACCTTTGGGAATTTTTAGTTTTATTTTCCTAGGATTAGGATTTTTCTAAGCCCCTTTTATTTTATTTCTTTCAAAATATCTCTCTCATTTGGCCAAAATTTAGAACCTAACCCCATGACCCACGGTTGAACTCGGGAACGTTCGCTATCAATTCATGAAAGTGAGCAATACCGGTGCAATCAAAATAAACGTAGTCGGAAAATGTTTCTCGACTTACAAATGTTTATGATGCCCAAATTCCCCTCTAATTATTTATTCAAACTCATTGCTTGCTTTGAGTTGGTTTTATTTGTCAAGATTAGAGAAAGGGTTAAGCATCTAAACATATTTTGGAAGGGTTTATGAGCATGATCACTACTAATGACCAAGACTAAGATCACGGGAAGAATTTTTGTGCTCTCCACCTAACACCACATGCAAAAGGGGCAGCCATGCATGGTGGTATAGTCATTTTTGCAGGATTGAAGGCAACATTTGGAGTGGAGTTGAAGCAAAGGACAAAAGAATGAATCAAGGTGGAGAAAACAATGTGCAAGTTGACAACTTTTCTAAAGAATGAGTGGTTCACAACATTTGGGTGGTGCAAAATATGTGGAGCTGCTGGACATTGATTAGAAATCAACTCAGGAAGACATGGGAACAAGGACACGTGATGGAGGCTAGGGAGGACCCTAGGTCTGCCGGCCCCAAGCACCCCAGGATGACCGGCCTGGTGCCTTTTTAAGGGCCCTGGTGCCTCCCTTTTACAGGTAAGTAGCTCATACAATTCTTAGTTCTTGTTCCTCAGTTCTTCCACCTTGAACACTAGCAAGAGCTCTGAAAAATTTCGAGAATCAAAATCACCCCCAAAAATCTCCAAAAATTCACTACAATTCCTAGTTTGCTCTCCTCTTCGATATATTGTTTTTCCACCGGCGAGAAACCCCTGGTGTGTTTGTTTTTGTGTTTGTGCAGTAAGGCACCATGAGGAGGAGTGTCATGAACTTCATCACCGGAAAGAGGACAAGGTCGTCAACGTCCGACGCGCTATCGACGAGCTCTTCGCGGAGGCACTCGATTGCCAAGTCACCGCGAAGCATGGAGGAAGACAACCCCGCACTGAGGAGCAACATGTTGCTCCTTGGTGGGATGCAAGACCCAAGAAGTACCTCCATGCAGTTCACAGAACCTCGTGGGCGTGCCGGCGCACCATCACCTCCTCTACCTCGACGTGCCACAAGATCAACCGCACCACCACCACCATACAAGCCAAGAATTTTAGAATATGGGTTTGTCATCTTGTCTGCGGAAGAAGAAGCAAGGCTCAAGAATTTAAGCGGAAGGTTGAAGGCAAACATCGATTTTGATGATAATGCACTGCAAAGGTTGGGATTCTATGGTGACATTTATGGACTACCGGACAACCTCGGATGAAGGCAATTTTCCAATGGTGTTTCGGTACACGTGCATGGGGAAATCACCATGGAGATAATGACGACCATGAGAGTGGTGACAAGAAAAGTTGATGAGCTAGAAGTGTCATGCCTCAAATTTAGGTTGAAGGATGAAGAAAGGTCCATCACCTTTGAGGATATTGGAAGTTTACTTGGTTTCAAGAGTGATGCACCGGAAAGAGCCAAAGTTGAAGAAGGAGGGATAGATAAATTTTGGAAGAAAATTGCAAGGAATGACAACCGCCAAAGGAAGAATATAAGCAATGTCATACTTCAAATATTTCATTCTTGGATGAGCAAGAGAATCTTGGGGAGGATGAGAGAGTCCAGAGTAACCGATGCGGAGTTAAATTATTTATATACCGCATTGGTGAAGAAGCAAGCAATTGATCCTACCTACATCATGATTGATAGGTGGGTATGTGAAGCAATATCAGGCTCCGGAGATATTGGCTCGGGTTGTTATCTTACCTTGATAGCAATTGCATTGAACCCAAGATTGGAAACAAACTCGGCATTCTACACAAAGGGAAGCGACCTTGGAATTGAAGCTATGAGGCAAGGTCACTACATTGGGGGAGATGAAAAGAATGGTTTCAAAATTGCAAATACAAATATTTATCTCTCCGATGCAAGATTGAAGTTATTTGCAAGAGGAAGAGTTGATCGGCGGGATGAGAAGATTTTGGTCAGGGCTAACAAGAATAAAAGAGGGAAGCATTTTGGAGAGTCATCGGTACCGGTTGAAGAAGAGGTGGGAGAGGAATTGCCATCGGCTAGTTTCTCTTATTGGACAACGGAATTTCAAAATGCACCAAGTGGACAAGGGCCTCCAAAAGGATGGGGGCAACAATGGGGACATGCACCAGCTCAAGCATGGGGGTATGGAGCGCCGGAGCCACCACCGGTATATCCACCGCCACCTACATATAGCAATTATGGCTACCCACCGCCGCCACACCAAGGAGTGTTCCCAGATCCATCATTTGGAGCTCAATTTGCACATCTCCAACAACCAGAAAGAAGCACAAGAATGATTGGAGCCTACGCCGATAGAAACTTGGAGGACATTAATGCCATCCGGTGGCATACGGACCAACTAGAAGATGGAACCGCGGGGATTGCATATCAAATGGGACTTCTAGCATTGGCACCGCCGGAACAATTTGAAGGAGGAGCCTCGTAAGTGTACTATGACCAAGGGTATAACATAAGACAGCCACCATGCCAAGAGTAGTGACTGACGAAGGATCGAGAATAAAATGCTCACACATGTGGTTTGAGTTTTCTCCTTTCTTTTATTTATTTTCAGCGTGTGTGTGCAAGCTTGTGTGCGTACCAATTTTCTTTTTTAATTTATTTTTAGCATGTGTGCTAGTGTGTGCTTTTGTTTATCATCACCATGATCACTATATATATATCACCTATGCTTTCATGATATGATTATTAGTGATGATAGAAAGTTTATGCCATGTTGAAAAATGATGATCGTTGCCGCTTTGTCTATTTTTGTGCTTGGTTTATGCATGATTGAACTAATGCTCTCCCTAACACGATCTGAAATTTACCTAAATACTGGCTCAATCTTTTGTGGATGTTATGGTAATTTTAGACCCATATTTATTATTCTTGCTCTCTCTTTTAAACTTGTCAAGGGAAGTTTAATTGCTGAATTTAATTGAGCTAGCCTTGTCATTAATACCTTTTGCAATTGCCTAAATGATATATCATGATGAACCGTAGTATAAGAATTATTTTCAAGTGAATTGATTCAGGACTTATCTTCTTTGGTACGAGACTAAGAAGCTGACCATTCCTTTTTGCGTACCTTCTCTTTGCTAGCCTATCTATCCATGCATTGTGAGTTTCTACACTGGAAACTTCACAAACTTCGCTGGATATCCACCCTAAACCCAAATTATCTTTTTGTGAAATACCTCCTTGACCACAACCCAATTTGAGTATGGATTATCATCTCGAGGAAAATCTGGAGAATCAGGAGCTTGATAAAAGGAACATATATTTGAGAGGCATCAAAGAGTGCATAGAAGGAAAATTAGAAGAAACGGAGGTCCACAACAAGTGGGCTAGCCGGCCTCAACACCATGAGCTGAGCGGTCTACCCCTATCCTCCTCCAACGGCTTCAATATTCGACGAGAAGATACTCCCTGAAGATTCAAACCATTTTCCAAAAGATTGAGATGGATAATTACTCCAACATTAGCCACCACTTCTATGCTCGAGGACGAGCAATCGTTTAAGCATGGGGGGAGGTGCTGAGTAAGTAGTAATATTGCTAGAAGTTCTAAGGAGCATAAAGAAAAAAAATAAAAGAAAGAAAAAAATATCTGTTGAAAAAGGAAGAAAGAAAAGAAAAAAGTTGTGAATAAATGCTCCTTAGTTCTTTTTTGCTTCATTAAATTCTATAGTGCCTTAAAAGATTATTCCATACTCAAATATTCCAACCATGTGCAATCCAATAACGAGGACTTCATTTATGCCTCGGGATTAACCTTTGCCATTTGCACATGTCCACTATCTAAAGCGTGTGTTCCATTTTCCCACTCTCCATAAAATCGATTATTTTCCATGGTCTTTTTGACAAGTCTCGGTAAACCCATGAGAAGTATTTCTTGTTTTGATAATATCTTGATTATAATATCTTTTGTTAGGACTAACCTTTACTACAACTCCAGATAAAGCCTTACACATACATGAGAGAAAGTAAGGTGAATATAGTTCTAGCAAGTTCGAGAGACAAGATGAGCTGAGAGTTTCCATGAGCAATTGCAATGAGCTTTAAATTATTGACTTTGGTTTAGCAATTCTTTTGGAACTTATTTCTCAATTTCTGAGACTTGTTTAAATTAGAGAGCATGTGTTTAAAGTCTTTGTGGGGAACACTTAATTCATATCTACCCTCCATATTAGAAAGAGCTGGTTATAACTTGAAGAATTAATTGCAAAATATTTTGAGGGCATTATGTTTTCTCGTGTATGATCAAGTGCAGGGATTGGACACCGAAAGGCAACGCTGATTTTTATTGAAGACTTACTCGAGGATGAGCAAGGTTTAAGCATAGGGGGATTGTTGACGCTCCTTAGTGACATTTTTTTTACCCTTGTTTATCTTCAATAATGGCATGAATTTGATATCTAAACTGTTGATCATACTCTATAAGCAGGACATTTTCACATATGCATGTGTTTTTGGAGGATTTCTGTTTACGCAGGTTTTTGGGCTAAATTGGAGCACAAATGGATAAGGCTTGTGACCAAGGACAACACGATGAAAGATGAAGACCAGAAGCCCAAAGAAAAGGCTATGCCGACCGGCCCCACATGGCCTAGGCCGGCCTATGGTGTTCCAAGCCCCGTTCGTGCTCATCTTTGGTGAGCCGACCCCCAAGAATATTTGAAAGGCAAGTGCTTCAAGATAAGGTCAAGAAACTTCGGGGTCACGGCAAATCAATTGGAGAATTTGGAAGGTTATCACTTCCCATTCTTATCTCGAAGATATCCCGAAGCAAACGACGTCCAAA
>CM014270.1:39531212-39543098 GCA_004135705.1 Alloteropsis semialata
TATACCAGTGAGAAAGCTCAAGATTCGACGAATGGGAGATGAAGGCTTCTCACTTGGCCGATATGAAGTTGATTGCTGCTGGTCAGCCTCAAACCGGTGAAACCGGTTTCCAGAACCGGTAAAACCGGTTTCTGGCTGACCAGCAGGCTCCTGCTGCTGTTGCTGCTGATTTTCTTCTCCTTCCCCATATCTATTTGGAGATGGGACCCTGATCTTCTTAGATGGCTTTAACCTCAATGCTTCATGTTTTGTGTCCTTTATGAACTGCCTCTTGGTGGTTTTCTCAATCAAATACATCACATAAGGAGCAAAACCACAAAGCCTTTGGGGACTTTCAGATATAATCCTAATTTCCTCCCACAAGTACTCCCCAATGCTAAAGTTAACTCCAGGTGGTCTCATTGCAGCAAGCAAGTCACGAGCATAATTGGACACTTCAGTTTGATTTCCTCCTCTAGGTGTAAGGGTCACCCTAAACAAATTATTCAAGATGTAATAATAGGTATAGAGACCCTTTACCTTCCCAAATTCACCCTGCTCAGTCCTTGGATACATGAACTTCATTTCCTTAGGGGGCAAAGGACCATCAGCTCTATGTAGCTTTGGATAGAAGGCATCTTCTTCTCTAAGTCCAAATAATCTGGAAAAGGCAGCAAAGGATATACTATATAGTTTTCCTTTTGTCATCCAATACATCCTCCTCACACTAACTCCCTCCTCAACATATAGTGTGGCATAGAACTGAGCAATGATTTCTTTGTTCCAAGAACACTTGAAGCTCATGATCCTTTTGATTCTAGTGTTGCCAACCACCTCAATGATCTCATTGAAAATAGGATCATCAAATCTCGCCATGTAGTCCCAGTCAATCCACTTTGACTCAGCCTCTATGTCACCCTTCTTCCCAGTGATTGCACTAGAATAATAATCCTAGTGGAAAATGTTATGGAACCTGTAATCTGCGGCTGCCTTAGGTGTGCCAATGTAATTTTCTCTCCTCTTTTGCCTAGCCACATCAGTCATTCCACCTAGAAGGTAATTTTCTCCTTTCCTTCGAGAAACGGGCTTTCTGATTTCAGGCATTGCCACATCATCATCTTCCTCTTCTTCTTCTTCTTCCTCACCAGCAGCACCTTCTTCTTCTTCATCAACACCAGCACCTCCACCACCCTCTTCTTCTTCTTCGCTGCTCTCAACAGCCACTCCTTTGCCATGTCGAGGCTCAACTCGATAGTTCTCATCACTAGCCTCATCATCATCACTTGAAGTGTCAAGAGCCTCCTCATGAACATCCTCAATGTCTCTTGAGGCTGCTCTCTTCTTCCTAGGCCTCAGATTGCGCCTAGGAGGATCATCATCAATATGCATGCCTGCCGATCCAGAACCACCCTGATCATCCGCCATTTCTTTCTTTTTCCTCTGGTAAGTGTGAATCTCCTGGTCAAAAAGATTGTGAACACAAAGATCAGGACACAGGATTGATTTGAAGATAAAAAGATCACAAGATGGAAAATTTAGATCAGTTGGCAGCAGCTCTGTGCAGAACCGGTGAAACCGGTTTTGCACAGAGCACAGGATCAGGTTCTAGGTCATGGATAAATGATGGAATTGAAAGAATTAATCAAGATAATTTAAATCCATGTCAAAATGATGTATTCCATAACCAATAATCCTTGCATGGGCAGATCACAGAAAAGTCCTAGCTGAGCAAGATGAATGGCTAAAGTGTAGGAACAAGATTAATATCCATGAATAAAATCCTACAAACTTAAAAGTGAGAACTACACGTTCAAGATGGATTATTTGGGGCTCTCCAGCTTAAACCGGTGAAACCGGTTTCATAAACCGGTGAAACCGGTTCTTGGGCAGTGGAACCCTAAATCGCCCATCCTCAAAATGCAGCCCACCAAATCCAAATCCATTCACAGGGAGGCTTCCTGGGCATACTAGGAGATGATTCCTTGAAGGGTTTTGATAGATATGCAACGAGGAAATAGATCGGGCTATGGGGACATATGATACTTAAAAATGCTCATCCTCAAAATGTAGCCCACCAAATCCAAAACCAGTCAAGGGAAAGCTTCCTGAGCATACTAGGACATGATTCCTCAAAGGGTTTTCATAGATATTCACCGAGGAGATAGATCGGGTGATGGGAAGATTTTATACCTCGGAATACCTAGGCCGCATGAGCTTTGAATCCAAAGCGGTTTCCAATCCGGTGAAACCGACCTAGACCACCAATGTCTCCTCAAGAATCAAAGGGGCCGACCTTCTCTTGCTTGGGAACTTCAAATCGCCATGGGGGAGAGTTCGGTCGCCAAGGGAGCAAGGAAAAGAGAGAGGGGTCAGGCCTGGTCTGTTTGGAAGTGAATGAGGAGAGAAGGAGCAGTTTTTCCCGTGATAAAGAGGTAAGGATGTGGGCCTGGCCAAAAGCGGTAAAACCGGTTTGCCAAACTGGTAAAACCGGTTTTGACTGGGAAACCCAAAAAGTTGATTTTGATCTCTTTAACACTTGAATCCTGATTTGATGAGATGGATAAGCTTAGGAATGAATCAGGAACTAGATTTAGCATTGATAGATTGAGATTTTCCAATATTCAACAAACCTCCTTGATTCTTCCAAGGGAGTTGGGAAAGATAAAGAATTTTATGGACTTGAGGAAAATCTCACCATTTGTGACTAGCCATCAATCAATCAAGGGCAACAATAGTCACAAACAGATTGATTAGGTCACAAAGACCAAGAACCAAATATTTTTCAAAAACACACAAGTCCTATCATGCTAGTTGGATTTTTCAAACTCTATCCTATGTCACACAAGCATGCAACCAAGTCAAGTCAAGAACCATATTAGAATGTTTAGCATATTCCTTTCACCGTTGTTATGGAACATTTGACAGGTCACAAAGACCAAGAACCAAATATTTTCAAAAACACACAAGTCCTATCATGCTAGTTGGATTTTTCAAACTCTATCCTATGTCACACAAGCATGCAACCAAGTCAAGTCAAGAACCATATTAGAATGTTTAGCATATTCCTTTCACCGTTTTTATGGAACATTTGACACCTAGTCAATTTTAAAGAAGGAATTTACTAAACATCTAATAGGTACAAAGAAAGTGACTTGAGAGAGTTACATGCAAGAATGCACACACTAGCATGGATTATGAGGCCTAGATGCAAAAGATAAGAATAGAAGGTTCATGAAAACATACCTTTGCCTTAAGCCCATTCAATTTGTGCATATTTCAATTTAGCATGGTGCTAGCTCTCATAATTATTTTTCTTATTCAAGTATTGAGTTAGCACAAGATACACTAGCACATGTGACTACAAATTCACTAGAAGAAATTGTTAGTCCCACAAGTGACACAAGTATTGGAATAAGCTCCCCCTTAGATAGTGCATAAGAATTTTGAATTTCTTTTGAGTTGCACTTTATTCAATTATGAATATTGAGGAGTTTATTCACAATCTTGGTCAAGCCATATAGAAGGTAATAAACAAATTGAAATTATGCCAAGGATCTCAATCATAGTCACATAAAACTTTTCATGCTAAACACACTAGCATGAGGGAAGGCCTAGATGCATTGAAATGAATATATGAATTTGAAAAACATACCTCGGCCTCTAGCTAATTCTTCTTCACATTGGTGAAGATTGATTTCTCAAATCTTGTGCTTTATCCATATAATCCAAATGCATCTTTTCACTTGTGATTTTTCCTTATATACATCATGAAAAGAAATGCATTAAGTGGCACAAGACCTAGTTTCATCATTTAGTGACCTTTGGATTGGAAAGACATAATGGATCACTAAAAGATAAAACCCCACAATATAGGTTAGATTCCTCTTTCTTGATGCACATGTGCATATGGGTGGAAGGCAAGCTCACATGCATCAATCTTGTCTCAAAGCCAAGCAAAGGAATTTAATCTATATTATGGCAAGCAGCTATTTATCAAGATAAATCATTGTCCAAAAAGAGTAGATACACTTTTACCAATTTTGAAAAAAAAGCATAGCTTGCTTCAAGAGAGACAAACTCTCACAAACGAGACTACAAAATCACTAAAAGAAAATGTTAGTCTCTAGGACACAAATTGTAGGATAATCTCCCCCTAAATAGGTGCATCATGTATTTGAATACCATGTCACATGCACTTGATCAATTTAATGAGTTTGAGAAGCTTATCTCACAATTTGGTCCCGGCACATAAATAAATTGCATTTATTGAGATGGTGTCAAGAGTGCTTACTACCACAAAGATAGTGTTTGAATTGTATGCCATGGAAGTGCTAAATGAATTTCTTGTAGAATTCCAAATTAGATGTAACTTGACAATCAAACCTCTGCCGGAACTTCTGGTATTTATTCCGCTGGAACTTCTGACACAAAACAGAGGCTGCCGGACTTTTGGGTCGGAACTTCTGGCACGCGACAGAGGCTACCGGACTTTTGGGCCGGAACTTCTGATACGGGACAGAGGCTGCCAGAACTTCATTTCAGCTAACTGGGCCAGAACCGGTAAAACCGGTTTCCCAAACCGGTGAAACCGGTTTTTCCTGGCAGCTCTCATAAAAGTGGAAATGTATCTTTACATGATCCAAGCAATTCCTTCTTCATCGACTTATTATTTTCCTGCACTTCAAATCAATAAGCTCTGCTAGAGAGCCATTAAAAGCATCTTATGGCATATGGGAATTAAATAGTAGAGATAAATAACTTAGACATATCCAAGCATTCATATCCATATATGAAATACTTGTATTCACAAAGAGGAATATGTATAAGTCAACCAATTAGAATATGTTACCGAGATGTCATTGGAAATGATATGTAGTTCTAGTATTGCTTTGGCAAGTTGATGGAGTTCACAAAAATTGTTTAGTTGCCAAAGTTCCAATGCATCTCTTTTCCCCTGCAAGTCTAGCAAGTGCTTTTAGGTACCCAAGCCATATTGGGTCCTTTAAGGTTAGTAACAAGATGCTTGGGAACCCAAATGGCTCTTAGGCTAGTTTGAGGTGAACTAATCACTCTAGTAGCATAAGTACCAACTTTGTCATTCCCAAGCCTATCAAAATTATAATGGACAAGATCAGATTTGGAAATGTTACCATTAGGACAATCCTTACCCAAATGTCCCTTTGAGCGACAAGTGTAGCAAATCCGGTGTTTGATCTTAGTTGGTGATTTGCTCTTCTTTTTGATCACTTGTCCCTTGCTAGCCGTTCTGCTTGAGGATGTAGCTTGATCGCACTTCTTGAGAGGTTGATCTGCTGCCCCAGCCAGAACCGGTTTCACCGGTTCCTGGAACCGGTTAAACCGGTTTTGCACAGGCAGCTCCATCTTCTTCAAAGGACATGCATCGATCAAGTGTCCAACTTGCTTGCATTTGTAGCATGCCCTCTTCTTGGATCCTCTCTGCTTCTTTGTCTTGCCTTTAAGCTTGATGGGGCACATGGATGCGTAATGCCCCATGTTTGAGCATTCAAAGCATTGTATGTGGTCAAGCCCCTTTTTCCTCATTTCTTGAGTCTTGTTCTTGTTGACTTGCTTGTCATTCTTAGGGACTAAACCAGTGACTATTGATCCCTTCTCAAGCTTATTCACCATGTGTTCATGGTTATCTTGAGAAGGTTGCACTTGGCTCTTTCCCTTAAGCTTGACCAAGTCATTTTTGATCTTTTCTCTTTCTTGCTTCAAATCTTCCAATTCTTCAGCAAGGAGATCATCACAAGACTCTACAACAACATGCTCACCACAATATTTGGTTGCTTGGGAGCAACACGGTTTTTCACATAATAAAATAGAATTGATGTGAGAGCATGTGCATGTGTGTGTATGAGGTTCAAGATGTTTTACCGATGTTAGTACCACCTCATGAGCAATGTCTAGCACAGCATATGATTCCACAAGCTTCTCATGAGAACACTCAAGTTCTTTGTGAGTTGCTTGCAAAGCCATGCTCACTACTGAGCTTTTCAAGTTGAGAACCAAGCACTTGTTTTTCTTGTTCTAAGGATGCTACACAAGTAGATAAATCAGTAGCACAAGCATAATCCTTTGATAAGATTTCATACTTACTGACTAAGGAGGCATGTGACAACTTGAGCTTTTCAAGTTCTTGAGTTAGAGCCTTGATGGTTCCAACTCTATGGAATTCATCTCTCTTGGTCTTCTTGTTCTTTCTGCAAGCCATAAAACATTTAGGCCCATTATCATTGAATAATGATGTACCTAAAGTTGATGGAGTGACGCTTGCAGCTGGAATGTCTTGAGCACACTCGGGAGCAGTTTCCTGGGCAGAACCGGTCAAACCGGTTCCAGAAACCGGTTGGACCGGTTCCTCCAGGCAGACTGCTATTTCTTCCTTTTGCTCCTTCTTCTTGGTCATCAAGCACATTATTCTTTCATCACTGAAAGATGAACATGTTGACATGGAGGCCTTGCTTGAGTCATCGCTTGTGCCTTGAGCAGAGCTGCACTTGGTCTCCCTGGCAGAACCGGTTTTTCCGGGGTTGCAAACCGGTAAAACCGGTTCCTGCACAGGAACCAAGTTTTGCACTTTGTTGCTCTTTTGCTCCATAGATGAGGTCACCTGAGACTCACAAGATATTGTTGATGTAGATGAGCATTTCTCAGGTGACTCCATGACTTCTTGCTCCTCATCATCACTTTCAAAATCTTCGAAAATCCCCGTGATGAGAGACCAAATGAGATGGGCATCTTTACAAATTTCCCTTTTGCTAGAGACGATGTCCCATATATCTTCACAAACAGATCTTTGCAAAAAGTCAGTAACACAAGCATTGAGTTGCGAGCAAGCTAACTCCTTTTGAGTGAGGTTTGACAAACCAATGTTGTCATAATCAAACTTAGGAGGTAGAATGCTAGCAACTAAAATATGTTCAATTACAGGATCTATATTTCTAAGAGTATTATGAACATTACCAAACCAAGAAGCATAGTTTGAGCCATCAAGCTCAAGTGGCTCAAAATGTACCTCAATCGACATCTTTACTTCACGGCGGTTAAGCTTTTATGTGAAGCCAAGCTCTGATACCAATTGAAAGGACCTTGATGTCACCTAGAGGGGGGGTGAATAGGCGTATCTGAAAAAAATACAAAACTAAATCCAACAGTCAGCCCACAAACCGGTTAAACCGGTTTGGGAAACCGAAAAAACCGGTTTCACACAGATGACACCAACAAGTGAAATTTCCCCTCTACGAATTCTAGCACAAACCACAAATGGTGTGAAGCTTCCAGGGATGTTTCCAAGTGTTCCAATGAAGCTCCTGCACACAGCTCAAGCACACCAAAGTAGATCGAAGCGGAAGCACAAGTAATATGCTAGAAAAGACAAATTGAGGAATAGAGCTCAAACCAAGAGACAAGAGATTTTTCTCCCGAAGTTCGGATTCACCGCTCGCACCAAGCAGCCACCAAGGCACGGTGAATCCTACTCTCCGTTGAGGAAGCTTATACGACCACCCAAGGTCAAGCTATCTCCTCCTTCCACTAAGTGATCTCTTCCCTTGCGGAGGCGAGGTGAAACCTTCACAAACGATCCCGTGGCTCACCACACAACTTGATAGCTCACCGGGCGACACCTAGCCGTCTAGGAGGAAGAACCTCCAAGAGTAACAAATGCTTCAACAGCTGATCGACGAAACCACAAGTGCTCAAGGAATGGATTGATCTCCAATGCTCACACACAAGTCACTCTCTCAACCCAACTCAAGAATCTCACAAGGATTGCTCAAATCTCACAAAGAGAGGTTGGGGAGAGCTCAGCTGGCCTCAGGAATATGCAAGGGACGCCAAAGAACCAGCAGCCCCTCAATGAGGAGCTCATTGGTATAAATACCCATCCCACCAAAAACTAGCCGTTTTTCTATCAGAGAAAACCGGTTTTACCGGTTACCAAAACCGGTTTCACCGGATTTCAAACAAACTAGCCGTTAGACGCTCAGGCCACATAAACCGGTTTAACCGGTTCCCAAAACCGGTAAAACCGGTTTACCCAGGGAACCCCCACTAAGTTAGAATCTCTCATGGTTAAACTCACAAGGGTTCACTTGAGCACTTTTGGAGATTGTCATTCAACCAATGTTGCATCCCTCTTGATAGTACGGCATACCTAAACTCAAGACATAAGATAAATCATAATTCAACCACTTGAGCTTGTATGTCAATGATCATGCCATTACTTGATCAATCACTTCTTTGAGGGCTTTTCAACATTGTATCTTCAACTGAGCATATCCACCTTGAGCTAGTGACTTAGGATTTTCCATAACTTATATTTGAGTTCACTTTAATCCTTAGGTCACCCTCTTTATCAATCATAACATATATATGCATTGCATTGCTTTTCTTGATGAGACTTGGATATGATACTTCGAACACACCTCGGATACTAGATGCTTCACCCTAGCAATTTGCACCTTAGCTTGCTTAGTCCCTCGCTCTAGTCATCTCGATTTGCTTCTTCATCACTTGCCCTTGTATCATCAAGTTGACTTTGCTTTGCCTTTGAATGAATTCCACTTGAAAGAATCTTCAAATGCTTGTTCTTGATTGACAAAGAATATCCCACATAATGCAAGCTTCCAATTGAAGACCAATATGTAACACATATGCTCATGTCATTTTTATCATATATACATGAATTCTTGCACTATCCAATCTTATTGCAATATCCAATCTTATGCAATAATTCTTCTTTTCTCACTTGATCCATGGATCTCTATCTTCATCATAGTGATAGTGTCTCATGCCTTGTCCAAAGACCATCCTTGGCATGAGACCAATAATGATCCAAGCATACTTCTTTGAAGCTATCATCCCAATATTTTAATGACTGTCCATCATAAGAAATTAGAGACCATATATAAATCATAGAACTATGTCTCCATCATGAATACCAATGACATGCCATTTTCAACATTCTAGAAATCATGGGATCATACTTGCTTGCTTTGATTAATAAACATATATATATCATGAGCATATAAACTGTAAATGAATTATAAGAATAAATCCCTGCTCATGCACTTAAACAAACAAGTTAGTCCTTTAATCGTTTTGTCACTCAATTCACCAAAATCCACTTGAGGGCCTAGATGCACTTTCAGCCGCAAGTTCAAACTTCCTCGCCTCCTTTTTGGAGACTCTCCCCGCAGCTCCATCGAACCGCCGTCTGACAAGCCGGAGGAGCCGCCGGTGTCGACACAACCTCCTGCTCCTCCTCAGGCTCCTCTTCTTGCACTCCCCTGGCATGGGGATGAAGGAATCGAGGTCGAGCCGCCAGAGGAAGCTCGGGCAATGGCATCTCCGGCTCCCGACGCCGCTCCGTCGAGCATTGCCGCCGGGAAGCGCCCTGCACTGCCTTCTCCAGCCCCGGCGTCTCCCGTCTCCCTCTCCTCCGATGATGAACCAGTTCAAGGAGGAAGCGGAGTTCGGCTGAAGCCGGGATTCTCGCGCGCAGGCGAATCTTTGTCTTCTGCTCCGGTGGACACCAGCGGCGACGAGGAGTTCGCCCGGCGCCTCTTCGTCTCCTTGAACCGCGACCTGATCGGGATCCCTGGAGACGAAGCGCTCGTGGATCTCGTCAGCGACTCTGAAGAAGAGAACGCGGTAGATGATCCGTCGGCCGGCGCCGCACTGCCTTGATCCTCGCCGATGACATTAGTCAGGCGAAGATCATTATTTTGATCTTTTTAGTTTCAGGATAGTTATTGATCCCTTGTGAAATGTACTCCCTTTTGGACTTAATGAAGAAATTTCACTTGAGAGATGCAACAATAACCCCTCTTTCTGTGTTGGGAACTTTTGTGTTAATCTGTTTGTGAAACTGCCTGCCTAGAGAATGAAATCTCCCGATCAAGAGTTTCTTCCGAACAGACCAACTAAAAACCTAGCATGTTCGAGAAATTTGACCCCAATAAGGCATGATCGGGGTATTTCCTCTATACACACCAAGCATTCGGTCATTTAAAACTGGTAGCTTCTCAAGTAAGCTAGCAATCCTAAATGCATTGAATTTGACCTGCATAGCTTTTGAAACGACGCGTGCCACAGAAAAAGGAAAGAATCTTTTTGACCCAACAGTGACTGCGGATTGCGCGGCTCGAGGCCGGTTTTCTCAGGGTTCGTGCTCCCTCACGAAACCATAAAGCCCCCAGGCGCAGCCGCCTGGACTCCATTTGGGCCTTCGTCTTCCTCGCTTGCATCTGCAAACACTCGCCATTCCTTATCCGCTTTCTGCCGTTGATCCTTTTGCTCCTCCGGTCCCTTGAGCCAGCTTCTCGCCGCCATGGCATCCTTGCACCAATCTTCATCCGGGGGTGAATCATTTGGTGATCAGAGCAACGCTGCCGCCGGACGGGAACTTCATAGCGGAAACACAATCTGCACCACAGACAAGTATTGGGACAAATCCACCACCACAACATAGCAGCTGCAACAACTAGAGGACCTTGGATTGCTTCTAGACACCGCCATTTTTCCACGCTGGCATGCCAAAGGTCAAGTCTATCCGACCCCCAACACCCTCCATCTAGTAGTCTTTCTGGAATTCTTCCATTGTGGTTTTGGGGTTTATCCGTTAAACTTCTTCCACAACATCTGTGACTTCTACCAGATTGAACTTGTGCACATCAAGCCTGGCGCCATAACAATGCTTAGCGTCTTTGCTTTTCTGTGTGAAGCCTGGTTAGGAATTCAGCCTTCATTACTGTTGTGGAGATATTTTTACACCACGTCATTTTACAAGAATCAATCATGATCGGGTCGATTGGGTTCTCCTTGAGAGATCGGGAGACTTACATCCCCTTTCCAGTGAAGGATTGCTAGAAAGGTTATGAACGTCACTGGTTTTACATCACTCTCCCCCAGGCCTCACTAGCCAAGGGGAAGTATTTGATGCCCTATCTCAAGGAGGAAACAAAGGCCCTGCACGAGGTCACCCCTGCTATGCACAAACACCTTGATCGGATCATTGAGCTCCATCAGAAAGGACTGACGGCGATCCATGTGGCGGAGATTTTCATCAGATCAAGATTCATCACACTCATGACACATGATCGGTATGCCTGGACCTTTACAGGTGATAATGACCCGAACAGGATGAAGCCAGATGGTAAGCTCCTTTCTTTGACGTATTCGGTAAAATTTTCCTAGAACTTGGTCGGTCATTTGAATTATCATGACTCTTAACCAACAGTTGTCCCAGAATCTGAAGTGGCCGCCCGTCTGAAGAAGATGCTAGGCGCAGAACTTCCGGACTGGGCCGGCGTCCCAGCTCCCTACAGCCGTGACAACCCTCCTCCAAAGGTAAACTGGTTCTTTAGAAAATCTCCCGTCTTGCTTAAGATTCGTATGAAATGATTCTTTTTCTGCAAGGCCCCTCCAATTATTGATGCCCCTGCCCGGAGCGGAGCCATCGATATTGAAGAGGGCGGGGAGTAGCCTGTTGACCAGGGCGCCAGGTCCCCGATCGTCGAGCAGCCCGAACCACCACCTGTGGCAGAAAAGATGTCCCGAGCAGCCCTAAGGAGAACATCCCCCGAACCCGCAAACGCTCCCGTGGAGCAAGCGCAGAACGGATGACCCCGGGTTCGGGCACCCCTGGTACGCCCGGGTCTGGTGAGCTGCTGCCCAGTCCGTTCGCGCGCCCTCCGCCGTCGGCCCAACCGTCGCCTCCACCGGTCCTCCGCCGACCCCTCACCCCCTCGTTTCTATGGCCGCAGTCCATTGCAGCTCTTCTTTCGGACCCCTGGTAACCCCAAACCCTAAGTGCCGCCGCCTCGACCACCACCCCGGCCGGCGGCGCCCTCGCCACTTGCTGCCCCGCCTACACACCAC
>CM014270.1:39543192-39623407 GCA_004135705.1 Alloteropsis semialata
TCTGTAGCCAACTCTAAGAGCATTGAGATGCTCGAGAAGAAAAGCTCGGATCTGGAGGGCAGGCTTGCAGTTCGGGACAAGGATGTTGCTGACCTCACCACCAAGCTTGAAGCTTCAGAGAAGCGCGACTCGTCCTTGGAGACCAGGCTAATGGAAGGTGCCTGCATTGCAGGCACTCATACTGTCGGGGCTTTGAAAAGCCACGTTCCTGATCTCGATGCCTTGTTGCTCTCTAAAGGCTTCAAGTGCTCGACGACAGAGGTGGAGGTATTGTTTGACAGTCTTACCCCGCTGGTGGAAGCGTTCGTTAAAAACCTTGATCTTCATTTGAGTGATTCAGAAGAATCACCTTGAACTTCTATGATTGGATCCTGTAATAGTGCAAAACTTGGATGTTTAGTATGCGACCTTACTTTGCGAAATTTATGCTTGCATGTTTTTGCGTAAGTCTTAGAGCTGATCGGTATTTTTGTGGAGCTTTTTAACTGATAGCTTTGTCATAGCCAAAAGTCCCGTTACCATAAGCTATTTTGGAATCGTTTAGTTGCTGAGACACGGGTGGCTTGCTGAACTATATAATTCCTTGTAGTCATGGTGTTCGGTAATTTAGTGTAGCCTATCTTTCCTGATTTAAAAAGCGATATTCTTGTGTGGTAGTAGTACCATAGTAGCCCCCGGGCTCTTTTACTGTCATGCGGGCATGTTGAAAAAGATTCTAGAAGTACTGACCACAAGAATTTCCCGATCATATGGGGAGCCTCCGAGCATTGCGCTTGGGATGCGTAGAATAGGTCTGAAAAAGAAAATCTTTCAGCGTAGTAATCCCCGGCTCTTTGTTAGTATATGCAGTATGGTAACAAAGAGTAGAAACCGAATTGAAAAATAGAACCCAGCCCCCGAGCGTAAAAGCGAGGGTGAGCAAAGTGTGTAGAACTTATCTTTTTTTGTTGGCGCTGTAGGCAACGCGGATGACGGCTTTTATCTGCCAAACTTGATGGACAGGCTTTGAGCTTACTTGATTTCCTTTGTTTAGGCGTAGAATCTACGTAGTTGATCCATGTTCCACGTGTTTGGCAGTATATCTCCATCCATCTCCGCGATCCTGTAGGCTCCTGGTTGGGCGGTGTCTACTACGATGTACGGCCCTTGCCATGGAGAGGACAATTTGTTTTTGTCCTTGGTGCTTTGATCTAACTTGAGCACCATGTCACCAATGCATAGGCTTCTCTTGCGAACATTAGCATCGTAGTATTGTCACAGCTTTTGCTGATACTGGGCCACTCTAAAAGTGGCTGCATCACGAGCCTCCTACAGGAGGATTAGCTCATCTGCGCGTCTGTCAGGCTCTTTAGTTTCTGAAAACAGTGCCACGCGTGGGGCTTGTAGTCGGATGTCGGATGGTAGAATCGCCTCTACTCCATACACCAAGAAGAATGGTGTCTCGCCTATTGCTCGGTTCATGGTGGTCCTCATCGACCAAAGTACTGTTGGAACTTCATGAATCCAACGCTTGTCGTAAGCTTGTAATCTGTTAAAGGTTCTCTTCTTGATGCCTTGGAGCACGATGCCATTGGCATGCTCTACTTGCCCGTTCGTGTTCGGGTGATTTACCGATGATCGATCATGCCTGATCCCATAGTCGTAGCAGAAATTAGAAAACTTTTTGCTTTTAAACTGTGTTCCATTATCAAGATTATCCTGTTCGAGACACCGAATCGTACGACAATACTCTGTAGGAATTTGACAGCTGCCTCTTTTGTGATTTTCTGAACTGGCTTGGCCTCAACCCATTTTATGAATGTGTCGATGCCAACGAATAGAAATCTGTAACCCCCAACAGCCCTTGGAAAGGGCCCGAGGATGTCTATTCCCCATGTGGCAAAGGGCCATGACAAAGGAATAGTGTTTAGAGCTTGCACAGGTTTAGATTGTTTCTGTGCAAAGAATTGGCATGCCTCGCACTTCTTAACTAACTCGATTGTGTCTTGAAGATCTGTAGGCCAGTAGAAGCTCTGTCGGAATGCTTTCCCTGCTAGATATCGGGGAGAAGCATGTGATCCACAGATTCCTCCATGAATATCGTGGAGCAAACTAATGCCCTCGGTCCGTGTGATGCATTTGAGAAGCATTCCATTGCGGGTTAGCTTGTATAATCGCCCGTCAACCAATTGATAGTTCTTGGCTTTACGAAGGATTTTCTCCAGTGTAGCATCATCGTCCGAAATAGCTTGGTTTGTGAGGTACGCCCGGATTGGATCCATCAAGTTCTCCTCATTTCCAACTAGAGTGGCGGCTCGGGCCGTATCGACCGACATAGACTCCTTGACGGATTCGTTGGTTGTAGAAACTGTGCCCTTTGCAGGCGCAGTTTTTTGGTTCGGTAATGAAACTGACACAGATGGTTTAGTAAGAACTTCAAGTAACACGTTACCTGGGAGCCGTGTGCGCTCGGCAGCTGCCTTTGCTAGCTTGTCTGCGTCACCATTGAATTCCCTTTTAACGTGCCGTACTTGAAGCCCATCAAATTTGCTTTCCATCCTCCTGTTTGCTTCGAAGTATTTGGCCATGACTTTGCTCCGCGCGCTGTACTCTTTCATGACTTGCTTTGCAGCTAACTCAAAATCCCCTTTCACGAGCAGCCTCCTAACGCCTAGAGATGCAGCTATGCGGAGTCCTGTCAAAAGTCCTTCATACTCGGCAACATTGTTAGTAGGGGTTGGATCAACAAAATTGATTTGTAATGCGTACCTAATGACATCGTTGTGTGGCGAGATCAGGACCACCCCAGCCCCCGCGCCTGCTCTGCAAAACGCTCCATCATCGAACATGGTCTAGTGTTCGGGATTTTGGGCAGCCTCTTCGGGTTCTGGGTTAGTCCACTCTGCGATGAATTCTGCCAGAGCCTGTGACTTGATGGCAGTTCTAGATATGAATTCAACGTCGTAGGCCCCCAGCTCCACAGACCATTGTGCGATCCTACCCACGGCATCTTGATTATGTAAAATGTTGCCTAGGGGGTAAGTTGACACAACCTTGATCTTGTGGCTCAGAAAATAATGCTTGAGCTGCCTGGAAGTCATTAGCACATCATATAGCAATTTCTGAATCTGAGGGTACCTTGTTTTGGCGTCATGTAACACCTCGCTTACGAAATAAACGAGGTGTTGTGATGTTGACTTCTCTGTTGGTCTCTCAACCACCAGAACAGTGCTTACGACGGTTGGTGTCGCTGCCACGTATAACAGCATCTCCTCTTGTGGCTGCAGCGGGACCAGTACGGGCATTTTCCATAGGTATTGCTTGAACGCCTCTTCTGCTTCTGCCGACCACTCAAAATGATCAGTTTTACATAGCAATTTATAGAATGGCATACCTCGTTCGCATGACTTGGATACGAATCGACTCAGGGACGCCATCATTCTTGCCAACTTCTGGACCTCGTGGCGGCTGCGTGGAGACTTCATGTCGTTGAGTGCCTTGATCTTGTGTGGATTTGCCTCTATACCTCGTTAGGAAACAAGGTGACCGAGGAGCTTACCCGATGATACACCGAAGGTGCATTTGGCGGGATTGAGCATCATCCTGTTTGCACGCAAGTTGTTGAATGTTTCGGTTAAATCAGCGATCAGGTCGCCATTTAACTTACTTTTTACAACAATGTCATCTATGTATGCTTCCACATTATGGCCGATTTGGCCCTCGAGAACAATGTGAACACATTTTTGATAAGTGCAACCTGCGTTTTTCAGACCAAAAGGCATCTTTATATAGCAATAAACTCCGAAGGGAGTTACAAATGCAGTTTTTTCCTCATCGTCAATGCACATGCTGATTTGGTGATACCCCAAATAGGCATCTAGAAAACAAAGCATCTCGCATCCAGAGGTTGAATCTACAATTTGATCTATCCTAGGCAGGGGATACTCGTCCTTCGGGCAAGCTTTATTTAGATCGGTGTAGTCCACGCACATCCTCCACGTTCCGTTGGGCTTCTTCACCATGACTAGGTTTGCCGGCCACTCCGGGAAAGGGACCTCTCGAACGAAGCCGGCATTGAGTAGTCGATTGATTTCTTCGTTAATGGCGTCTCGCTTCTCCGGGGTATATCTCCTTTGCTTCTGCTTGACTGGTCGGACGCCAGTTCGTATGCCAAGCTTGTGCTCTATTACCTCCCTGGGGATCCCGGGCATGTCAGATGGTTCCCAAGCGAACACATCCGCATTAGCCCGGAGGAAAGCAATGAGCTCGAGTTCCGATTTGTCACCCAGACCAGAGCCCACCTGGGTGGTCTTGGTCGGGTCTGCCTCAACAAGGGCCACCGATTTGGTGCCCGGTTCGGTGCGCTTTGCTGGTGGCTCGCTTGGCGAGGCGGCGGCTGGCGACTCGCCTGCTTGCTGTGATGGCGTCCCCTTGATCGGGATCTGGTCCACCATTGTCTGCTTCTCAGTGGCACCGTCATCGGTCTTCTTTTCTCCCGCAGGCACCGGTTCGGGAACTTCTTTTCCCTTGCCCCTTGATCGGGTCTCCGCTGCTCGGGAGGATTCTGCCACCGCTGCCTTTGCGGCAGCCTTTGGCAGGCTCTTGGTCTTTTTCCTGGCAGGTTCGGCAGCCTTGGCTGGCTCCTGCTCGTCTCCCTTGATCATGTCCAGGTCTTCATGTCGCACTGGACCGCGCCTTTGTGATCGCAGCAGACGGTGATCGGGCCCAATGGCCCTGGGACTTTGATCATGGAGTAGGCGAAGTGGGCGACCGCCATGAACTTTTTCAGGAACGGTCGGCCCAAGATGCAGTTAAAGGCCGACATGATGTCAGCTACCTCGAAGGTGAGGAACTCTGTTCGGATGTTTTTACCCTCCATGAGGGTCACCTGTAGATCGATCCTCCCTAAGGGAAAGGCTTGGATGCCTATTATGACCCCGTAGAAAGGCTTCTCCACTGGGGACAAGGACCTCCTCGGGATTCTGAGCTCATCAAAAGCGTTGACAAACAGCAGATTGAGGGCACTTCCACTGTCGATTAAGGTTCGCCCGATCTTGCGGGGCCCGATCTAGGGTTTGATGCACAGTGGGAGTAGCGGCCCGTCGTACAGCGTCTCGGGGTGATCCCTCTGATCGAATGTGATCGGGATTTTGGACCACCTTAATGGATGCTTGCAGGGCTCAGTGCTTGCTATCTGCCTCTCGACCAGCTTTATCTGGGACTTGGAGGTTCGGGTAGAATAGCCACCGAAAATTGTGACGATCTCCAGATCCTCGGGGAGGTCTGGCTCATCGTCACAATCCATGTAGTTCACCGTTCGAGGATTATGAGCGGCCTGGTCACGTGGAGCCCCCTGCTGCTGGCTCTCCTCCTCCTGCTTTTGCTTCTTGTACACTATGCAATCCACAAAGTGATGCTTTGTTGACCGGTGAATCGGGCAGTACATCGGGAGATCGGTAGGCTTGCCTTGACGCCTGTACGGGGGTTTGTTGTCCACGGCCATGACTTCATCACCCTCGGTCTTGCGCTTTTTGTTCTTGTGTTTATTCTTCTTCTTGCCTTCCCCCGTTGGCTGGCTTTGTTCGGGCTTTCCATGGACCCGTGCTCGGGCGTCCGCCATCTTGGCGGTCTCTTCCAGGATCCCGTAGAGCTCAGCCACTGTCTTCAGGCTCTTCTTGGCAAGCTCCTCCGCCGTTCGCTCGTCCTTGTAGCCCTGATTAAAGGCCACAATCACCCGATCATCCACCATGTCGGGGATGGTGTTACGGGTGTCGCTGAAGCGACGGATGTAGTCTCGGAGGGACTCTCCAGGTTTCTGCACACAATTGAGCAGATCTCCTTTGTGTCCGGGGCATTTGTAGGTGCCTTGGAAGTTGGCTTCAAACGTCTCTCGGAGATGGCTCCATGACTTGATGCTGGCCTCGGGCAGGTTCATGAGCCATGTTCGGGCTGATCCCTGCAGGGCAGTCGACAAGTAATTGGCCTTGACGTAGTCGTCACCCCCGATGGCGTCGATGATCATGGAATAGATCTGAATCCACTCGCGGGGGTTGGTCGCTCTGTCATACTTCTCGATGTTAGTAGGACGAAACTTTTTCGGCCACCTAACCTTGCGCAGGCCTGGGGAGTATGCGAGACATCCTCCTGTGCCTGGTCAGGAGTCACGTGGCGGCGAATCTGGATGGGACCGGTAGTAGCCTTCACGTGCTCGGTAATCTCGATTGTAGTTGAGAGTTTCCTGAGCATCGCGAGTGCGACAGTTGCGTTCGAGCTGCGGCCTCATGTCACGCCCTTCGTGCGGGCGATAGCGGGGTCGTCCGTTAGCAGATCGGGAGCGAACCGGTTGAGGTTCACCAGGCCTATTTGACGGAGCCGGTGGTGCGGCAGCGGCGGCCTCGAGGCGCTCCTTGGTCTTGTCCGCTGCTTCCTGAGCCTTCTTGGCGATGGTGGCCATCGGGGTTCCCTCGGCCATTGCCTCCATCGTCTCCAAGAGAGTTTGGATCTGCAGGTTGTCCTGCTCAACTGCCCAGAAATCATTGTTGAGATTTTGGGGAGCCAGTGAGGACACGACCTGCTGTGTATGGGTTTTAGCCATCTGAAGAGTTGGTGCGTTGCTGAGACGTGGAGGAGGTATGGATCTGCGCGAGTTGGAGGACTCGGCGGCGGCCTCTCCCGTTTGCAGCTAGCACATGGATGCGGCGGTCTTCGGGCTGTTCCAAACCATTGCTAGATCCACTGTAGTCAAGATCCAACTGTGCAGTGCAATCGGCAATGTCTTCGGGAGTTGGCTCCGTGAAGGTGGTGAAAACTTCCCGACCGGCGCATGTGAGACAGGGATCATGAATCCTTATCAGCTTGAGCTCGTAATCGCCTTGATTCTCGAACATGAGATCCCCGAAGTGGATCTCCCATGTAGGCACTAGATGGCTGTGAATGTAGAGATCGGAAGCGGAGGCAAAACTCCCGATGGCTTCCGACTTGACGGAACAGGGCATGTAGGGCATCGATGAACTCGACGCGTCGGCGATCCAGACTCCGTTGACGATCGGCATGATCTTTCTTCATGCGGGGGACCCTACCTGGCGCGCCTCTGTCGAGGTTGTACTCGGTAGATATTTGTCCGGCAAGCACCCCGCTTCGTGCGAAGATTGATCACGGTGGATGAACAGAAAGACACGGGATTTTATACTGGTTCGGGCCCTCGAGATCGAGTAATAACCCTACGTCCAGTTGCTGCTTGTATTATTTCGGCGAGTACAGATTACAATGGCGTAACAAGTACCCTCGGGTGTATTGGCTAAGATTGGAGATACCCTCTACGTGCAGGACCCCCACTATTTATATCCAGGGAGGCGTGCCTTACAAGACAAAACATACCTAAACCTAATAGGACTCTAACCATCTTCGAGCCTTCCTTCTGCGATCCGGTCGTCGTGTCTTGTTCGGAGTCTTTTTCATTCGGAGTCGGTAGTCAGTAATCATCGTGATCAAGCACCCTGGTATTATGGCCTCAACACAATTAATTATTAGATTAACAAAATAATCATCAACAACAACATTCCTCATTCTTACTAATGTGTGACAAGAGATCAAGTAGCTTCATATAACCGTGAAGGACGGACAACACGAGTCGATTTTAACCATGCATGGGACAATCTAATCGCACGCCCCGTGAGCGACACCCAGGTCCTCACGAAGCAATCATTCCCATCTCTCCCTGCCATATGCCATCAGGGCCCACTCCATCCAAGTGCACGCCCCAACGGACCCCAGGTGCATGAAGCAACCCTGTGCCGCGGCCACTGCTACACTCGCGATCTTCCCCTCGCCCAAAGGAGTAGGAAACCCGTCAGACATCAGTTTGAATCAGGTACATAGGTTTACCAGTTTACCATATTTCCAAGCATACGATTAGTACTTTCAAAAGCCTGACCAACATCACCACACAATCAATGCCTTAGTCACCATTCAAGTGTGCAAACGGGGCGATCAACCAAATAGGAATATCGCAAAGGCCCCGCCTGCGGATCCTCATGATTCCAACATAAGGGAAAAACCTATATCTCGCGAGTGACAAGGCAATCACTCGACTTCTACCAGGTCCTTATTAAGCATGGCAGTGTAAACGATCTACACATACTAGTATTTGAGCATGGGTACCTAGGGATCATGCAACTAAGGTTTCATTCAACTCCTCAAAACTTAAATGCACAAAGTAAAGCATAAATAAATTAACCCATGTTAGTTTGAATTCATTGGTCATACTCCGGTGCTTGCCTTCTTGATCACCACTGGCCTTTGGCCCTTCCGGACTTTGGTCCGGGTCTTCTTCAGCAGCTTGGTTTAGCACCGTAGCTACTGGCTCGCTCTCTGGCTCGATCTCAATCTCATACACGCCGTTAGTGAAGGTGCGTTCTACATGAGATGCAGATGCATGAGAGGCATGAATGCATAATTAAACTATCACATATCTATTTGTAGCAACTCAATTATACATCTGCAACAACTCACTTATACAGTATTACGGGGCAATCATTTACCGAGTATTAACATCTATGAAATTCATTAAGAAAGTTGGGGTGGTGTTTTTGGGTCCTAATTAAATAGTGTTTCAGTACTGGTTGAACACATTTTTAAAGTTTCCAAAATTACTCCATGTCAATATATAACTTAAACTACTTTACATAGAAACATAAAACATCTATAAATAGGTATAAGTAGTAAAAAGGATCCTAAGCCATGTTGCTATACATAATTTTAAAGATCAGTTTTATAGCAAGAAACTTATTTATTAATGAACCTTTTTCTAGCCAGTTTTAGTCATTAAAGCCTAGAAAATATATTTTTATGAACAAAAAATTCAGTGAGCATGTTTCTATGTTCTCAACAGTAAAACATAATTTACAGGATTTTACCAACATTTTACCAATCTGTTTTCTATTTCTTTTAATAACTAACATTTGCTAGTAGTTGGAAAAAATCATAAGTAAAACTACAGTTACTTTTTGGAGCTAAAAATTTTACTGGAGCTAACTTTCTACTAGAGAACTCTACTATGAATTGTTCATATTTTTCTATTCTATACAGAATATCGAGTGATTTATCTATACTAAAATAGCTACAAACAAGATTAAATCATAACTTCAAAACCACATGCATTCTGGAGCTGTGTATTTTTCAGGGGGTTCCTAATCCAAAGTAACTCCACTAAAAATTACAAGGTTTTATTGAGCAGTTTATACATTTATTACTTTTTCTACTTCACTAACTCAACTTATTCAAGATTTGTCAAAATCATGCATAAAGGAGTTGGAGTGATTTGGCTAAGTGTTGATCTTCCATGGGTTTGACCCAATTTTGACCATGAATTTGAAGAATCAAAACTTGTTTTCATGGATCAAATTCACAACCATGATAAACTAGGTGCTTGCACTACAAGTTTTATATAGATAGATTTTCAAGTGTTTAGGTAAAAACAATTATTAAGAGCCTCCCAAAAAGGATGAAAAGTAAAATTTTCCTATGCATGTATTATAAAGAAAAGGAGCTCAACTTTGAATTTTGAATTTTTGTTTGAACTTTCAACACTCATATGAGTTCATAATCATGTAATTGACATTCTGAGCAATGTTTTGATATATTTTTCATATTTGACTATTTTTGTTCATGAGAGTTGACTAAGTCAACATATACACATATGCGCAAACATTCATGAGATGAAAATGATGCATGCCATGATTATGCATTAGTTGTGTTCATCTAGTTGTATAAACCTTAAGTTGACACCAGGGGCATCACAATATGCCATTGGTCTTGGCCTCTTCTTCACCGGGCATTTGGCCACCACATGTTCCTCACTCTCACATATTGTACAAAAAATATCATTAGTACACACCTCCTTCTCATGGCCTTTGGTGCAACAACGAAAACACCAATTGTCCTTTTCCCTTTTCTTTCCATCATCAGTAGTTGGTTCAGCACTACCATCCATATCACCATGCTCTGTCACCGTGTCCATCTCTTCTTGTTGCAAATCCATTGGTTTGCTCGTTTGACCAGGTTCTTGTGCACTGTTGCGCATGGTAATCGTGGCTTGTTTAAGAACCACAGGTGGTCCTTTTAACTTAGCTTGTGAGGGTACTGGCACCTGTTAGTATTTCTTAATGTTTACATTATTCTGCAAGCGCACAGAAGTACATTGTAGCATTTCACTCAGGAGTATTCCAGAGTATCGTATTTGTTTATCCGCAGGGAAAACGTTTAGTTAAAGAGAGATGTTATCGATTGACCAGGATCTTGTGCACTGTTGCCCATGGTAATCGTGGCTTGTTTAAGAACCACGGGTGGTCATTTTAACTTAGCTTGTGAGGGCACTGGCACCTGTTAGTATTTCTTAATGTTTACAATATTCTGCAAGCGCATAGAAGTACATTGTAGCATTTCACTCGGGAGTATTCTAGAGTATCGTATTTGTTTATCCGCAGGGAAAGCGTTTAGTTAAAGAGAGATGTTATCGATGCATTTACTTACAACATTACTAATCAACCAAAGTCTAAGCAGGGGTAAATGGATATAACAATGTAGGGGATAGAGTGACACATAGAAGTTCATTGCTCCTAGATAAACAAGTCTTAGTTAGTAGTTAGTACATTAGAAGAGATCAAAGGGTTCATTGTACTTCATACAAATGAAACTTGGATATACAACCTTATACTATACAAGCTCAATCAAGGGACACATATTAGAGGACATATCGAGGTGTCAGTTGGTTCCCTCATCAAGGGACGACACAAGACTTCTTATCATAAAGGCCTAACATCATCTCCCCAATGTGGAGGATTACAAAGGACGAACAGGGCTGTCACCACCTGCTGCCTACCTCTACTAATCCGTGGGGTAGTGATACCCTCAATGGTATTCCTCATATCAAACACCATATTTGCATAAAGAAATACAACTCTATCTACCACGTGAATAGACAGAGCAATCAAAAGGCACATTGAGCCAATGTCATAATATATGTTAGCTTGAATAAGGTGCAAGACATGAGATGTATATGCTAAGTAACTAGAGTAAAGTTGAGGCACACAGCATAAGTAAGAAGATATTTTCATTAAGATCAAAGGCTTACAAGTAAGGAAAAGAGCTATAAAGCTGAACTCTAGAGCACACCAAGACTCCTCTAGAAGCCCTTCAGAAGATCAACTACTAAGACTAAGACTAAGCTTGTAGCAAGAGAGAGCTCTTCTTCTGGTGTGTGTGTGTGTTCGATGAAGAGGCCATGACAGGTATTTATAGCTTCTATAGGTGACATAGAGGTGGTGCACCGAAGCATGGCCAGTACAGTGGTGGGCCTAGGTCTGCCGATGCCAAGGGGTTGGCCGACCCTTGGATCCACCGTCTTCATGTGTGCACGGCTTAGATGAAGTCTTGATGGCGGTTTATAGGTATGGGTCAAGGAGGGAGCGAAACAGGGGCACACAGGGGTCGGCTGACCTGGCCTTGCCACCATTCGGCCCCACCCATCTCTGGTTGGCTGCCAGGTGGGTCCTTAAGTCGGCTCCAAGTGGGTACGCCTGAGTTTGAGTGAGTTAAGGTCGAGGTGTGGGCCCTTCAATCCATGTGAATGACATGTGGCTCATCTCTCCACCTTGGTCTAAACCGACATTGAATCAGCGGTTATGATCATCCCTTGGTGTGCTTCTTTGCATGTGAGGAAGCTGGGCTGAAATTTGTTCCAGGCTAGGTCGCCCGACCCCCTAGGTCGGCCGACCTGGGCCAGAGCCCAAATCCCTTCATCTTTTGCACATTTGTCCCTGTACTCAGATATATTCCAGATACAAGTGGAACCACATTATTTGAATAAAAATGTCTAAGATATGTTTAGTCTTTAGCTATTTCCTGAAGCTATTGATGATCAGATTTTCTGTTATAATGACCATCAACAACTCCCCCAAGCTTAGCCCTTTGCTTGTCCTAAGCAAAGACTAGGACTTAGGCTCAGTGGATCAGGAGTTGCATTGTCATTACTTCCCAAAAGTACCAATGGTTCAACAGGGCAGTCTACTAAGAATTGAATAAGCTGGTTGAAAATTGACCTTCTCTTATTACCTTAGCCTTTATGGGGCTTGTAACTTCTCCTTTTCTTGGGCGGTTGTTAACCAGAATGACTTATACAGAGCACCTTGCCTTCTACCTTGCTTAACCATCAAACCTGAGGTTTTGGAAGTTTTTAAAGAAAAACAGAGTTCCTTGGATGAAACTCTCGAGTCACTCAAAGTGTATCTCTTACCAAGATCCTCTCTCAACTCTCGTTTCACTCATATGTAGTGGGGTTTTGTGACAGGAGAGTTTGCAGCTTACTCGAAGCGCACATATTGTTAAGTCAAAACTAGGATTCAAAAAGAATAAATCATACTCTCAAATCAAGATGTGCACAAGTGTGAATAAAAAGATGGTAGCTCCTTTTTGTATGTTCCTCTTCCCATTTAAAGGTTGCTTTGGAGACATGTCTATACTTTTAAAAATTTGAGCCTTCATGTGCTCATTCTCTTCTTTTTTTTATATAATTGGACCTTCATGTGTCCATTTTGTTTTCTTTTGTTTTCACATATATTCCCATGTCTCCTTTGCAATAGTGTGTAGGGAAGAGAAACATATTTTTGTGGAGCATTTATTTTGTGGATGTATGGAATGTATGTTATGCTTTCTTCCAGAGTAGAAGTATAGCATATATGTAGTGGCGTGTACGTGATCTTAATTTCAAAAGCATGAAGTAAATCTCCTAAGAATCACAATGGTCTTGACAAAACTCAATGCAACAACAAGTAGCTTTTGTAGGGTTCAAACAATATAGGCTTTGGTAGGATTTTGAATCACCAAGAGGAACTCTTCATTTTATTCTTTCCCAAAAAGAAAGCTCTGGAAATCAAGTCTTGCTTGGCATGAGCTTAAGGTTACTCAGATCTTATCATATCATAGTCATCAACAACCTAAACTAGAGCTTGCATATGCTACCCACAAATTGAAAAGATAACAGGAGAACGTTCTTAAACCAGCAAACTCAAAACTCCAGAGAATATCAGGTTGAAACATAGATACAAGAAAGAAATAAGAGCAACTATTCATCATATCCAGACTAAAGACTTAACAAATTCTTATGACATTATGGTCAAACATAAATATCTCTCATTTATTAACCTTATTAAAAAGAAAGGAAATTAAAAAATTATTCTAAAGATTACCTTACCTAAAAAATTACCTGATGGGGGGTCCTCCCCCAAGCTAATTTATTGACACCAATTTACCTGTGGGCAAAGGACTCATGTTTTACGTCATTGAGCGATGACGTCTCCTTGGTGGGATTTAGCTTGAGTAAGCAGCATCTGTTCCTAGAGATGAGGAGACAGATGACTTAACCAGCCATACCTGTTTTACTTTCTTCTAGCGGTTGACAGCTTGTTCTGGTGTCTTCATTGCATGTGTTTTCGCACCTCGTGTAGGCTTCTTGCTCTTCATGTGACAAATTTTTGGGATTTTCTTCTCCCAAAACTTTTATATGAAATTGACCAAGCTGTCCTTTTCTGGAGGTGTGACCTCCACCTCCTTGATGTTTTGGTTGTTTCTCCCATATTTGATTTTGATCATGGAGCATTGCTCCACCTTTGGCCTGAACCTCCCATTGTCGGATTTATCGTCCGGTAGTCCACCTAGGGGTACCCAAGTGGTTGATTTGTAGGCAAAGGGCAATCGCAGGACTAGGGAGCTCGAGGTAACACAGAGATGCAAGGTTTATACAGGTTCGAGCTACCCAGAGGTATAATACCCTACATCCTGTGCTCGGAGGTCTTGTATTGCTTTGCTCGACAATGCTTCGGAGAACAATGGCAAGTTTGTGGTTACAATGAGGGATCTGATGGCTGAGAGTTGAATGAATGAAGAGGTCGACCTAGGCCGCCTTATATAGGCTGACGGCCTAGGGTTTACAAGTCGGTTATCTCTAATTGCATCCGGCTACAACTAGGAAACTAATCTGAGTTGGTTGTAACATAATCTCCGTGATCCTCGGGCGAGATCCGAGTACATTGCTACACGCCTTGCGGGCTAAGTCTTCATCGATCTTGTCCATCAAGTCGAGGATCCTCTTGGGCCGGCCTGGGGTCAGCCCACATCGTTGTTAGACGTGGGCCCAGGCCGACTGTCCACCCGGTCGGTAGTGGGCCTAGGGGTACCCACATCCCACAAGTCCCCGAGCAACGTGCAGGCGCGTGGCGGACTGTCAATGAAGAAACGAAGCCTCTGTAGTCGGCTGAAGCATCTTGGTTGGCAGGCCGACACAAGGGTTGGCAATGCTCAAAAAGAAAAGGAATCATCGGGGATGATCCCATCAGACCCGGGGGTAAAACCCCGAGTGGCGTAGTGCCGAGTCATAGCCGAGTCGGGCACCACAAGGGACTACGCCACTTTGAGAAAAGTGACACATCCTGATGGGGCATATGGAGAGCGATGCAAGGAGCTCTCTATATGGAGTAGTGTCCGAGCATTGGGCCGATTAGAATAATTGGGCTAATGGTCAAAAAATAATCATCCGAGCTTTGGGGCAGACGGGCCGCCCAGAGGATAAGGACGCCACGAGTGTCTGGACACATCGTGACAAAAACAGTAGACCCATGAGTGCACATGGCAAACCCGTGGTGAAAAAAGTTGCTGGCAACATACAGGGCAGACTGATCGTCTCGAAGGGAGGAGCTGCGCGGCGCAGAGCTCACGCGCCATACAGTGTGGCCGGGGTCACATGTATGCGGCTAGCGTGGGGCTATAAATAAATGCAAAGGTTCAGGGCCTTGCACTTATTAGGAGAGATGCGTAGCTACCACTTAGCAAACATATTGGGGACTTTGCCTTGGATCCATCCACCGCGTATGTATTTTTGGAGACTTTAGAGTGTGATGCTAGAAGAGTGCTTGTGATGGACTTGAGGTGGCAGTGAGCATCTATAGGCTCTTCCGTTTCCTCTTCGCATTGCCTTGGGCCGAGGGCCTGTAAGGGTGAAATGCTTGTAGAGTCGGGGCGAGCTTGGAGACAGTCTCACGCAACCCTCAAGTTTGGTAGTCTCGCCGTTGGTCACCATGATGCTACAAGAGTGCTTGCGACGAGCTCATTGTTGGTATTTTTAACGATCACAGATAAATCTGCAAGCGTACGGATACCGATGTAGCTTTCACCCGAGAGTATTTCAGGGTATCGAATCCACAGGGAACGTGTGTGTACTAGTGACGAGTTGAGATCGACCAAGGACAAAAGAAGTGATAATTGTGTAGAAGGTAGAGAGGGTTATTTCTATGTATTCTGGATAATTAATGATTAGTTCAAGGTATTTACGATATTACTTGCTTCGGGACGCTCAACCGTCAAAATCCGGAAAGGGATGAGAAGGGGACTAAGCAAGCCAAGCAATGGTCCTACTGACTCTAGTACTTCTCACGTGGTGGACTACGTAGGCCGTCAGGGCTGTCACCACCTGTGGCTACCACTACAAATCCGTGGCACTAGGCGCACTCCAAGGTATTCAAAAGCTAATACACCACGTATACTCAATTAAATACTATCATAGCATTGCGAGTACTTAGACACCTATCACAGCAAGGAGTCCACAAGCATAAAGTAAAGCTTGAACTATATTGAATAAATATTAATCCAGAAGTACAAGAGAAAATACCCGGATGAAACTCGGACCTGAGCCGCACCCGCCGAGGAACAAGAAGAAGAGAGGAGCCGACATCCCCGGCTTCTCCCGGACTCTCGCCTCACCTCTCACCTATTCTAGCACTACATAGTATCTAGGATTGGAGCTCTTGCTTCACTTCTTGTGTTGAATGAGAGAGTGGAGCCCTCTATTTATAGTGGAGAAGGTGCCTTGGGGATGTGGAGATCCTTCCCTTGATGCTAGGGAATATTCCCCTAGCACTTCTCTACTCACGCCACTTGGCCAGGAAAACCGACCTCAGAGGGTCGGTGGCACGAACGTCGCAAAGGAAAACCCCCTATGCGCGCTGTGATTCTGGCGGCAAATCCCTGCTGCTCAGTGCATCCTCGATCCGCGTGAAAGCATCTCGAGCGAATAAGAACCGGCCACGTGTCCCTGGCTCGGTCAACCTGCGCGAGCGAGCGTCCGTGGGGTGTTGCACCGGGAAGCGTGGGCCCCGCCTGGGCCCCACGTGGGCCTGCTCGGCCGCCTGTGCATGCGCAGGGCCTGTGCCACAGCCGGCCTGCACACCCGCCTTGGCCTGCTGCATGCTGCCGCCGGGCAAGGCAACTGCTTGCGCCCTTGTCTTGGCCCCTGCACGAGTAAGCGGTGGGGCCCCCTGCACTGGCCACTCACGCGCTCAGGCGTTGACCGCGCCAGCGCTCAGGCGCGGCTGCTGTGTCCGCTTGGGTGGGCCCGGCCTGGGGACCCACCCGCATATGTCCCTTTATATATTTTATATTTTATTTATCTGAACTCCAAAGTAGACAAATGATATATCCATCGGAATCATTTGGACGAGCTCTACACAATGGTGCGCTCCAATTGAGAATTTAAGATAATTTATAATAATGATATATTCGGATCCATCTCAAACTCTTAGCGTCATTTTGGACATTTCCTACAAGACAAGTCAAAACACCAACACTCGTGGAATTCATTAGTATTAAACTCTATAACTATGTTTGGTGTTTATATTTCATATGTTTTCTGCAGGAATTGACGGCCAAAAGTTGCACTTAAGGACCATCAACAAGCTCCCCCACACTTAGCCTTTACTCATCCTCGAGTAAAGTTCAAAGACTTAGGTGGAACAACACAACTCTTTTTGATATGATGCAAGCATATAAATTATTCCAAGACATACTTGTACTTGTGAATTTTTTAAGTGTCTATCATGTCATCTTGGATGGTTGAAAAATGGAACGGCCTTGATTTCAATCATCTCCACTCCTCTGTTAAGTAACTTGGGTTGTTGACAAATTTTCAAAAACAAAACCTTACCTAGCTCCTCAATTGATTCTCTCGAATCGCTCAATGTGTATATTCCTCACCAAGGCATTTATTTGCCTCCTTTCACCCTACTTCTAAAAAGGCTTATGTGGAGCTCAGGGTAGGAGTAAAGGTAAAGCATACTTGCATCACATATATTGCAAAATCAAAGAGTGGATCCAAGAAGAAAACTATTCATACAATCTGATCAAGATGTGCATGTGTGTGAAAGACAAAAATGGAAGGTGTATGATAACTCCTTTTTTGTAAGATCTCTCTCCTTTGAATTTATTTTGAGAACATGGCTATCTCTCTTTTTTTTCTTTTCTTTCTTTTTTCATCCTCAATGCTTTTATGAGCATGTATTTTTTTATTCTTTTTTTTCTTGGACCTTCATTTGTCCAGAATATTTTTTTATAGCCCATGTCTCTTTTGCAAAGGATATTTGGAGAGAGATTCATAAAACATATGGAGCATTTATTTGGTGGATGAATGGATATTGCTAATTTCCAGTGTAGAAGTTTAGTATATGTATGTGGAGTGTACGTGATCTTGATCAAAAAAACATGAAGAGCATCTTACAAGGGTCACAACAATTTGACAAAGCTCAATGTAATAACAAGCAGTATATGTATAAGGTTTTCAATGTGAACGACATATGGCTTCGGTAGGAATGGGACATCAATGAGGAGCTTTGTAAAGCTATTGACTTTAAACTTTTGCAAGAAAAACTTCCCAAGTACTTTATACAGAAAGAGTAAGATTCACCTCATCATACCATATCTCATTTGTCAACCATTTAGATAGACATGCTTTCCTAAAAAAAATATGTTCACAAGTGACAGGATAATGTGCAAGGAATAAAGAATATGCAAGCCAATCAAGGATGAGCATAGGAACCATAGGAGCACAAGTTTCACTTGAGTTTATTTTAATGATCATCTCAAGATTATGTTAAACTCATAAAAGAGAGGGAGTGAGGGATTAGTATGCAAACCATCGCATTGGACGAAGTGGAGGACGAGGTGTGCCAGAGGACCTTCAGTTGATGAAGAATTCATTCGAGCCCCTCTGGTGCCCGATCGTCGTGATCTTTTGATGTCGGTCCATGCGATGTTGTGAGGCGTAGTTGTGGGTGGTCTCGAATGTGTGAACGTGAGAAGCCTGAGAGACCCCCACACTTGATCTTGTACCTGCGTTTATTCAAAACAAGGTGGAAACAAAACAACGGCTCTATTGGCCTTACAAACCAGGGAGCCTGATCTTTATTCAAATTCAAAAGTTTTTGGTGTTTTTATGTTATACAATTTTTTATTGATTTTTCTTTTATTAATTTTTTTCATGGTAAACAACTCTTGCAAGGTAACTTAGCAAGGGGATAAAAGGAGAAGAAATGCACAAAATGTTTTGGATACTTCCCTGGCGACATTCCCCAAACTGAAATCTCACAGGTGAATGCGAAATTTGAGCTTAAGAGTGCCAGAAGATTTGTCCACTGTTCATCCTGCTTCATCGTGCAACTTTGTTCCATGTGACTAAGGGTTTCTGATGTTGGAGTTATGCTCGCCGCCCATTAGTCCTTACTTCATCCCTGCAAAAAGTTAGTGGACAACGAATACCCGAAGGACCATTTGAGTAGATACCATTATTGCCATAGGGTTAGTTGTTCACATCCACGCTTAAAAACAAATTAGTCTTTAACATATTAAGCGCAGATCCTGTTTGCCATTATTTTATTATTTCTTCTCAAGCAGTCTTTTTTTTCAAATTTTATTTTCACCATTTTCTTTTAAGCACAACTCAAACAAAGCTGAATTGCATCAACATGAACACAAGGGGGGTTTTGCAATATACTCACAGTGGACCTTCGAAAGGTGATGTACCTCCTTGTATGTTGTGCAACATTGTTGCAATGCATCCAATGCCTTGGTTCGTCTTCAATTTGAATCAAGCTTGATAACTTACCCATTCAAATTTGAAATCTTTCCTGCAGGGGTTAGTCCATATATACAACCAATGTCTATAAAAGCATTACTCCAAGGTTCATTAATCAAACTCGACACCATGTCAAATTTAATTTAAGCAGGCTGTTTAACCTAAGCACCACGCTTAATTTAAAAAGCCTATGAATGTATTCCATGGATACATTCAAACCAGAGCATACGAACATAGATAAAAGTAGCATGAGAACCTGATCAAGCTATTTTCAAATGGAGATGAACATGAGTATATAAATGGTGAACTTGGGGTTACCTCCCGGAAGGGCTTTGTTTAATGTCAACAGCATGACATTCCCCTTACCTTATTATACTTACCGCTGGCGTTAGATGATGAGTTTAGACTCTCCATTGCGGTAGCTCCTTGGATCTTGATGACATCATTAACGGTGATGTGGTCGCGTGTGGAATGCATATGTGCGCACTAAATGTTGGGATGATCCCAACAAGTAGCTGGCATATATGCAAAACACGAGCATGCAACAATCACCTTTTCCCATGAAAGCACACACAAAAACCAAGGATGCAAGGCAAGGTGGATTCAGTAGGCATATGGGGACTACCGGGGTGCAATGGCTTGTGGCTTGCACACCTCGATGTCTTGATCCCACTAAGCCTCGCCGACTATTTTTTTTTATGCAATCATGGTTGGGAAATAAACATGCCAACTAATTTAACATGGATGAACAAAACAAACATGCTGAGTGATTAGGAAATGCAAATGAGAGAGAATTAAAACATGATATGCAATTTGTAAGAAACTCGAGGCCTGGCGTTTCTCATGCGCGACTGATCAACCCTTATCTCTAAATGACGTGGTGGGAGCCAAATCCCTTTAACCCTATTCGACCGGTCTACCAACCACGTGCTGGCAATTAACCGACCCTATAGGGGCTGCATGAGTTGGACTAGGAATCCGAATAGATAGGTGATGAAAAATTTCGCCACCCACCTAGACTAGGCACAGTGCCCGAATACAGTTCAAAGCCGAGGAGCCACCCATTCAAAAAGAAGGCACAAGAGTTTGCTTGCAAATGATGCTCAACATGAATGATTCGAAACAAATATGATGTGCAATATGAACGCATGCAAATGCAAGGGATAACGCCTGGTTACCTCCAGGCAGGCATTTGGGATTTTTTTTTAAATAGCAAGAAAGGATACATGAACTAGCATCATCTATAAACCAAAGATAAAAATTTGGCATTGATGGAACTTGTCATGAGATAAGTACAAACCTCCCCCACACTTGGATTTGTGTCACTGGACAACAAATTCAAGTGTGTGTCGGCTTCCCTCGAGTTTTGTTCCATCACCCAGACTTTACCAAGGTGTTGCAAATGATGCAGCTCTCATGTTCTTAAGCATAGTATACCAGCCGTTTTTTTCAGTTTCAACCTATAATGGTTAGCGACCAAAAATACCCGAGGGACAACTCAACCGAAAAACATGCTCTTGCAATTTTTTTTTGTGAATGATGGATGGGTAGTGATGAAAATGAATGGCAAAAATAAATGAAATGATGTGATGGTATGGATGGGGATACATGGGCGAACTCGGTTCGACACTAGTACAGCAACCGTTCCCCGGCAACGGCGCCAGAAAGCTTGTTGGTATTTTTAACGATCACAGATAAATCCGCAAGCGTACGGATACCGATGTAGCTTTCACCCGAGAGTATTTCAGGGTATCGAATCCACAGGGAACGTGTGTGTACTAGTGACGAGTTGAGATCGACCAAGGACAAAAGAAGTGATAATTGTGTAGAAGGTAGAGAGGGTTATTTCTATGTATTCTGGATAATTAATGATTAGTTCAAGGTATTTACGATATTACTTGCTTCGGGACGCTCAACCGTCAAAATCCGGAAAGGGATGAGAAGGGGACTAAGCAAGCCAAACAATGGTCCTACTGACTCTAGTACTTCTCACGTGGTGGACTACGTAGGCCATCAGGGCTATCACCACCTGGGGCTACCACTACAAATCCGTGGCACTAGGCGCACTCCAAGGTATTCAAAAGACTATACATCACGTATACTCAATTAAATACTATCTTAGCATTGCAAGTACTAAGACACTTATCACAGCAAGGAGCCCACAAGTATAAAGTAAAGCTTGAACTATATTAAATAAATATTAATCCAGAAATACAAGAGAAAATACCCGGATGAAACTCGGACCTGAGTCGCACCCGCCGAGGAACAAGAAGAAGAGAGGAGCCGACATCCCCGGCTTCTCTCGGACTCTCGCCTCACCTCTCACCTATTCTAGCACTACATAGTATCTAGGATTGGAGCTCTTGCTTCACTTCTTGTGTTGAATGAGAGAGTGGAGCCCTCTATTTATAGTGGAGAAGGTGCCTTGGGGATGTGGAGATCCTTCCCTTGATGCTAGGGAATATTCCCCTAGCACTTCTCTACTCACGCCACTTGGCCAGGAAAACCGACCTCAGAGGGTCGGTGGCATGAACGTCGCAAAGGAAAACCCCCTATGCGCGCTGTGATTCTGGCGGCAAATCCCTGCTGCTCAGTGCATCCTCGATCCGCGTGAAAGCATCTCGAGCGAATAAGAACCGGCCACGTGTCCCTGGCTCGGTCAACCTGCGCGAGCGAGCGTCCGTGGGGTGTTGCACCGGGAAGCGTGGGCCCTGCCTGGGCCCCACGTGGGCCTGCTCGGCCGCCTGTGCATGCGCAGGGCCTGTGCCACAGCCGGCCTGCACACCCGCCTTGGCCTGCTGCATGCTGCCGCCGGGCAAGGCAACTGCTTGCGCCCTTGTCTTGGCCCCTGCACGAGTAAGCGGTGGGGCCCCCTGCACTGGCCACTCACGCGCTCAGGCGTTGACCGCGCCAGCGCTCAGGCGCGGCTGCTGTGTCCGCTTGGGTGGGCCCGGCCTGGGGACCCACCCGCATATGTCCCTTTATATATTTTATATTTTATTTATCTGAACTCCAAAGTAGACAAATGATATATCCATCGGAATCGTTTGGACGAGCTCTACACAATGGTGTGCTCCAATTGAGAATTTAAGATAATTTATAATAATGATATATTCGGGTCCATCTCAAACTCTTAGCATCATTTTGGACATTTCCTGCAAGACAAGTCAAAACACCAACACTCGTGGAATTCATTAGTATTAAACTCTATAACTATGTTTGGTGTTTATATTTCATATGTTTTCTGCAGGAATTGAGGGCCAAAAGTTGCACTTAAGGACCGTCAACACTCATGTGGACGAAGCTTGCTGCGTATGCAGCATTTTGCGCAACGGCGAGCTCTCATAACCGTCATCTTGACGGTTAATACCTTTGTATCTGCAGACGGCGCATGGCCGGCACCTCTTTGTAATTGTATAGCTCATTAATAGCAAATAACCTTTGCTTGTTATCTAGTCTTCACATGTGCTTTGTACTATCTACAGTCTAGGGGCTATAGCACAATGAACAAAATCGTAGGGCCAAGTCCCCAAGTGTCGAGGCTTGCCGAGTCACGGAGACCCGTGGACCGGAGTCGGAGTGCCGAGTCCCTGAGCGTCGGGGCTGGCCAAGTTGCAGAGACCCGTTGACCGGAGCCAGAGCGCCGAGTCCTCGAGCCTCTAGGCTGGCCGAGTCGCGGAGACCCGTTGACCGGAGTCAGAGCGCCGAGTCCCCGAGCGTCGGGGCTGGCCGAGTCGCGGAGACCCGTTGACCGGAGTCAGAGCACCGAGTCCCCGAGCGTCGGGGCCGGCCGAGTCGCAGAGACCCGTTGACCGGAGTCAGAGCACCGAGTCCCCCAGCGACGGGGCTGGCCGAGTCGCGGAGACCAGTTGACCGGAGTCGGAGCGCCGAGTCCCCGAGCGTCGGGCCTGGCCGAGTCGCGGAGACCCATTGACCGGAGTCCGAGCGCCGAGTCCCCGAGCGTCGGGCCTGGCCGAGTCGTTAAGTACCACTTTTGACCGTCAACTCCTGCAGAGAATATGTCAAATATAATCACCAAACATAGTGATAGGGTTTATATCTAATCAACTCCATAAGTTTTGGTGAATATGTGAATATAGGGACTAATTGGCAAAAGAGGAGGAGATTTGGGCCTAGGGCCAGGTCGCCCGACCCCCGTAGGTCGGCTGACCTGGGCCCAATGCCCAATGGAGCCCATATTTGGCCACAGCAAAGAAGCACAGTTCAGGACCATCATAGCCGTTGAATCCATGACGGTTGGATCCAAGAGAGGGGAATGGTCCAAGAGGAGTTCACATGGATTGAGGGGCCCACCAACATATCTAAACGTACTCAAATTGAGTAAACCCACCTGGAACCGTCATTAGGACCCACTCCACAGTCACCCAGGCGAAGATGGGCCCGAAAGGAGCCGGTGGCCGGTCGCCCGACCTGGGACTTGCGCCAAACTCGGTCAGCTTTGACGTGGTGCTTCCCACCGCCTCCAGGAGTCCATCCCGGCCGTGCATCACTCATGTCGGTGCATCCTAGGGTCGGCCAACCTAGGGGGTCGGCCGACCTAGTCCCGGGGCCAAACGGCTTCAACCGCCTTGGGGTGCCTCTCCACCGTCCTACCAAGCTATAAATAGATGGCCTTGGCTCCGGTTCAACACACACCAAGAAGGAAGAGCTCTCTTTGCCTCAAATTCTAGTCTTAGTTAGTAGTGAAGTAGTCTTAGGAGTTGAGCTTCTACGGGCTTCCGAAGGAGTCTTGGTAAGCCTAGAGCTTAGTTATCTTTTATCTTTTGTTTACTTATAAGACTCTGAGCTTTAATGGAATTACTATCTTGCTTATGTTATTTGGCTTATTGCCTTGTTTGTTCATCATATAAGTTGTATGTCTTGCACCTTAGTATAGTGGATGCATGTTATGGCAATGGCCCAATGCGCCGCAAGGTTGCTCTATTTATCTGGACAATAAATAGAGTAGTTATTTCATATTACAAACGTGGTGTTTGGGGTATGAAATACCATTGGGGATATCCTACCCCACGTTTTCAGAGGTAGGCGGCAGGTGGTGACAGCCCTGTCCGTCCTTTGTAATCCTCGCCGTTCGGGTTTGGGCGTTTGCAGGCCTTCGTGATAAACATCGTGACAGTACCCTTGGATGAGGGGATCCCACGACTCCTCGATTTGCCCTCTAACATGTGTTCCTTCTGAGCTTGCATATACACACTTGTAGGAATGTAACCCATATGCAAGAAGTACATAGAATCCCTAGTTCTCTCTTAGGATCTTCATATTAACTTGACTTATATAATGAGCAATGAAACCTTCTGTGTGTCACACTACCCATCTATCAATGTTTACCCCTTGCTAGAGTTTGGTATATTAATAATGTTATGATTGAATACAATGGATAACTACTCTAGTCAACTACTGCCTTCCCTGTGGATTCGATACCCTGAATACTTCCGGGTGAAAGCTACAACGGTATCCGTGTGCTTGCGGATTTATCTGCAACCGTAAGAAATACCAACAAGCTTTCTGGCGCCGTTGCCGGGGAACAGCAATGGTTGAATAGTGTGGTTAACCCATGTACTCAATTAATAGCATGATTAATTACCACTGCTCCAGCAGGGTTATCTTTGCTCTGTTTCTCTTTGATGTGGAACAGGGTAGTGTATGACTGGTCTTGAACTGCCAATGGACTTCATCGACAACTCAAGATTATCAGGAAATACGATCTTGCATCGTATCTTCCTAGGTAGTTTGATCGGCAGCAACTCCAGTCAATCCTACATCACCAATATCGACGAGTGCTACTGCCAAAAGAACGATTCACGAGTTCTCGATTCACTTTGGTTCGCAAACCGGCCCAGAGCTGAACATGAGAGACACTGTGTTCGATCTTAGACTAGCATCTGTCAAATTAGTACACGCCAGCCCATTACATGGGAAGACCAACGCGAACGGACCCAAGGCCAAGGCTCAACACCAAGGCCTACATGATCCCGCCCGAAGAAGACAAACAGGTATGGCAATACAAACCATCTCCAAATGTTACATAAAGTTGAAATTCATGATGGAGACGTCCCCACTCGACGGACGTAAACCGACGAGTCCTCACCGACAGGTAAATCGGTATGTATCTCATATTTATTTCACATTGTATTTTTCTGAATTCCAATCTCTACATGTTTAAATTCCAATCTTTGCATGTTTGAATTCCAAATCAATTTTATGCATTGAAATTTAAACTTGGAGTCTTTTATCTTGAAATCCCTTGAATCCCCTGCTCCTGCATACACATACATAATCTTAATGAGCCAGGACCATGTAGGATAGCCGAGCCAGCTGGGCTTGAGAGGTGCCAACAGGTCGTCGGCCGACCCCATGGGTCGTCCGACCTGTGGTTGTCTCTCCTGCACCACATTCATTTAGATTCAAAACAGATTTTGCATCTGGAATACCGCTGTGAAGGTTCAACAGAGTGGGCCCTATGCCAGAATCGCCCGACCCCATCCATTGGCCGACCTAGCCCTGGCCATTCTGGAGCGAATTCAATTGCCATCAGTTTCACACCAGCGAGTATAGTGTAAACCTTGAAAGCTTAGCTGAAACGGAGTCGTGCTAGGGTCGGCTGACCTAGGTCGTCGGCCGACCCCAGGCCTCCTCTATTCAAAGAAAGTTAGTGCCCTCAACCATCAATTCTTGCCCCCAGCTAAGCTGCCAAGTGCCCTCGGCCTTTTTTCTATCCCTCCTTAGGATTTTCATGTGATGGGCTCTCAAGTTTAAGAAAAAAATATAAAAATAAGAACATGTTTAGGATAAGTTCCCCTTGGGTATTTTTGGTGGCTAACTATTTCAGGTTGCAACTGAGAAGAACGAAGGGTGCATGATGCATAAGAACATGGAGCTACATCAGCAACAATGGTAAGTTTTGGTGATGGAACAAATTCAAAGGAGACCTACACACTTGATTTTTGGGTGTCCTGTGATTCACAAAAATCCAAGTGTGGGGGAGGTCGGTAAGTGTTACACGACAAGTTCCATTGGTACAAAATTTTATCTTGGTTTTCAGGTGATGCTAGTTCTTGCAATTCTTGCTTAACAAATCTAAAAAAAAGAGAAAGATATAGCCGGTGAGTCTCATTGGGATTGAGACAACTAGGTGTACATGCAATTGTGGCTTTACATCTTGGTAGTCCCCATATGGCTCCTGGCTCCGCTTGCCTTGCATCTTTGGTTCTTGTGCTTGCTTTCATGAGAAAAGACGTCTGCTCATGTTTTGGCGCCTTGCCAACTACTTGTTTGGGAAATCCCAACATTTAGTGAGCACAAGCTATCCACGTGCGGCCACGTCACCATTAATGATATAACCAAGAGCCAACGAACTACCGTGATGAAAATTCTAGACTAATCATCCAATGTCAGCGGTAAGTATGTTAAGGTAAGTGGAATGTCCTGTTTTTGACTTTAAACAAAGCCCTTCCGGGAGGAAACCCGAAGTTCACCACTCATATACTCATGATATCTCCATTTGAAAAATGCTCGGTCAGGTTATCATGCTTCATTTATCTATCCTCGTATGCTCTGGTTTGAATGTATTTTGCAAAATGCGTTCATAGGCTTTTTAATTTAAGCATGGTGCTTAGATTAAACAACCTACTTTAATTAAATTTGACATGGTGTCAAGTTTGATTAATGAATCTTTGAGTAAATGCATGTATAGATATTGGTTGTATGTATGGACTAACCCCTGCAGGAAAGATTTCAAATTTAATCGGGTAAGTCATCAAGCTTGATTCAAATTGGAGATAAACCAAGGCATTGGATGCACTACAACAATTGCTGCACAACATACAAGGAGGTACATCACAGGTCCACTGTGAGTATATTGCAAAGCCCCTTGTGATTATGTTGATGCGATTTAAATTCAGCCTTGTTTGAGTTATGCTTAAAAGAAAGTGGTGAAATAAAATTTGAAAATAATGTTTAAAAAAAGGAGAAAGGCAAACAGGATCTACGCTTAGTATGTCAAAGACCAATCTGTTTTCAAGTGTGGATGTGAACAACTAACCCAAGGGCAACATTGATTTATTCTTTATAGTCCTTCGGGTATTTGTTGTCCCATAACTTTTTGCAGGGATTAAGTAATGACTAAAGGATGGCGAGCATAATTTCAACATTCAACATCTTTAGTCACATGGAAGAAATTTGCACAATGAAGCAAGATGAACAATGGACAAATCTTTTGGCACTCTTAAGCTCAAATCTTGCATTCGCTTGCAAGACTAGAGTTTGGGGGAATTCATCAGGGAAGTGTCCAAAATACTCTATGCACTTATTTTCCTCTGATTTCCTGCTAGTTACCTTGAAACATTTGTTTGCCATGAAAAAAATCCATAAAAATTTACATAACTTAAAAACACTAAAAATATGTGAATTCCAATAAAGGCTCATGGTTCTTAAAATCATGGAGCCAATGTTTTGTTTCCATTGTGTGAGAATAAATGCAGGCAAAAGATCAAGTGTGGGGGTCTCTCGAGTTTCCTGACGTGCACATGATCAAGACCACCCACAGACAGGCTGTACAACATCGCACAGGTCAGATCAAGGAAGATCAAGACGACCAAGCCCCAGAAGGTGTCGGCCGATCCCCCAAGTCGGCTGACGGCCCTCTGGTACCTCTCGCCCACATTCTCATCCAGAGCGATGGTTTGCACATCCTATCCACCCTTCTTTCTGATTCATGAGTTTAAATAATTCCAAATTTAAGATCATCACTAAAATTAAACTCAATGAATCTTGGTGCTCCTTTGATATACATGTCCATCCTTGATTGGTTTGCATATTCTTTATTCCTTGCACATACACCTATTGCTTGTGAATATATCTCTTTAGGAAAACAGGTTTATCTAAGTGGTTGATTAATGAGATATGGTATGATGAAAGAAATCTTGCTCTTTCTGTATAAAGTACTTGGGATGTTTTTATTGTAAAAGTTTAAAATCAATAGCCTTGCAGAGCTCCTCAATGATATTCCATTCCTACCAATGCCATATGTTGCTCACATTGAAAACCTTATACATATGCTGCTTGTTATTGCATTGAGCTTTGTCAAATTGTTTTGACCCTTGTAAGATGCTCTTCATGCTTTCTTGATCAAGATCACATACACTCCACATACATATGCTAAACTTCTGCACTAGAAGTTAGCAACACCCATCCATCCACCAAATAAATGCTCCATATGTCTTATGAATCTCTCTCCAAATATCCTTTGCAAAAGAGACATGGGCTATAGAAAAACATTTTGGACACATGAAGGTCCAAGAAAAAAAATGCTCATAAAAGCATTGAGCAAGAAAAGAATATATATATATATATATATATATAAAGAGAAGAGAAAAAATGATGATTGAGATAGCCATGTCTTCAAAATAAAGGGCAGAGAGATCATACAAAAAAGAGCTATCACAATTTCCACATACATTTTCCATTGTTCCACACACATGCACATCTTGATCAGATTGTATGAATAGTTTACTTCTTGGATCCGCTCTTTGACTTTGCAATATATGTGATGCAAGTATGCCTTATCTTTACTCCTACCTTGAGATCCACATAAGCCTTTTAGAAGTAGGGTGAAAGAAGGCAAAAGAATGCCTTGGTGAGGAATTATACACAATGAGCGATCTGAGAGAATCATTTGAGGAGCTAGGTAAGGTTACGTTTTTGAAAATTTATCGAAAACCCAAGTTACTTAACAGAAGAGTTGAGGTGACTTGAATTAAGGCCGTTCCGTTCCTCAACCATCCAAGATTACATGATAGACACTTCAAAATTCACAAGTGCAGGTATGTCTTGGAATAACTTATATGTTTACATCATATCAATTGGAGTTATGTTTTCCACCTTAGTCTTTAAGCTTCACTCGAGGACGAGTAAAGGCTAAGCGTGGGGGAGCTTGTTGACGGTCGTTAAGTACCACTTTTGACCGTCAACTCCTGCAGAGAATATGTCAAATATAATCACCAAACATAGTGATAGGGTTTATATCTAATCAATTCCACAAGTTTTGGTGAATATGTGAATGCAGGGACTAATTGGCAAAAGAGGACGAGATTTGGGCTTAGGGCCAGATCGCCCGACCCCCCTAGGTCGGCCGACCTGGGCCCAATGCCCAATGGAGCCCATATTTGGCCACAGCAAAGAAGCACAGGTCAGGACCATCATAGCCGTTGAATCCATGACGGTTGGATCCAAGAGAGGGGAATGGTCCAAGAGGAGTTCACATGGATTGAGGGGCCCACCAACATATCTAAACATACTCAAATTGAGTAAACCCACCTGGACCTGTCATTAGGACCCACTCCACAGTCACCCAGGCGAAGATGGGCCCGAAAGGAGCCGGTGGCCGGTCGCCCGACCTAGCCCGGTCGCCCGACCTGGGATTCGCGCCAAACTCGGTCAGCTTTGACGTGGTGCTTCCCACCACCTCCAGGAGTCCATCCCGGCCGTGCATCACTCAAGTCAGTGCATCCTAGGGTCGGCCGACGACCTAGTCCCGGGGCCAAACGGCTTCAACCGTCTTGGGGTGCCTCTCCACCGTCCTACCAAGCTATAAATAGACGGCCTTGGCTCCGGATCAACACACACCAAGAAGGAAGAGCCCTCTTTGCCTCAAATTCTAGTCTTAGTTAGTAGTGAAGTAGTCTTAGGAGTTGAGCATCTACGGGCTTCCGAAGGAGTCTTGGTAAGCCTAGAGCTTAGTTATCTTTTATCTTTTGTTTACTTATAAGACTCTGAGCTTTAATGGAATTACTATCTTGCTTATGTTATTTGGCTTATTGCCTTCTTTGTTCATCATATAAGTTGTATGTCTTGTTTGTTCGTGATAAACATCGTGACAGTACCCTTGGATGAGGGGATCCCACGACTCCTCGATTTGCCCTCTAACATGTGTTCCTTCTAAGCTTGCATATACACACTTGTAGGAATGTAACCCATATGCAAGAAGTACATAGAATCCCTAGTTCTCTCTTAGGATCTTCATATTAAATTGACTTATATAATGAGCAATGAAACCTTCTGTGTGTCACACTATCCATCTATCAATGTTTACCCCTTGCTAGAGTTTGGTATATTAATAATGTTATGATTGAATACAATGGATAACTACTCTAGTCAACCACCGCCTTTCCTGTGGATTCGATACCCTGAATACTTCTGGGTGAAAGCTACAACGGTATCCGTGCGCTTGCAGATTTATCTGCGACCGTAAGAAATACCAACAGGTGCCCATGGAAGCGTTCGGAGACAATGACTGCCGTCTTCGCCTCCTTCTTTGAGCACAGCTTTAGGTTGCCGACTGGAGACTTCTTTCGTGGGCTGCTCCACTTTTATGGTATTGAGCTTACCCATCTTAATCCAACCTCTGTCCTGATGATCTTAGTCTTCATCCACCTCTATGAGGCGTTTCTTGGGATCCCGCCACATTTCAATTTGTGGCGGAGGCTTTACCGTATGAAGATTATTGGGGAAGATGCCGGGAAGGGATAGCCCGGGTTACTGGAGGGGCCGGCTTCTCGCTGAGGCTGGGCATGTCCAAGCACTAATTTGTGCTGGACATGAATGATTCCAACAAGGGCTGGAGGCGCGAGTGGTTCTATATTGGCAATCACCCTCCTGCCCTGCCGACCCGGACTGGGCACTGCCCGAAGAAGATTGCGCAGTGGGAGTCGCTCCCTGAAGGCGAGGAACTACAGGAGGTCAATGAGCTGCTACAGCTGATAGCCGCGACGAAGAAGAACAAGTTGACTGCTGTAGCCATCATGATTTCCTTTGTCCGGCGCCTGACCCAGCCCATACCCAGGGCACGAGTTCTGGGGTGCCAGGGATCTGACCCGGGAACAAGTCCGGACCATGTCGGTGGCCAAGACTTGCGAACGAGTCTCCAGCTTTATGAGGGGAGATATCTTCAATGAAGGTGCCCTATGGCTTTTTCTTTGCACAATCCGGCACCACCGGTAAGCTTTTTGTGCCTGCTGAATGTCTTTGATGAAATTCTTGGTCTTGTTGCAGGAGCATGCTACGAAGTACTTCTGTCCAGCCCCTTTGCCTGAGGGCAGCATGCGGCTAGAGAAGCTGGTAACAGCAGACAAAGCGTCCCGGGCTCCTTGAGTAGTTGATGAGGAGCCCGTCGAATGGGAGGCCAGGGATCTGATCCCTGCTCCCCTGGAGGAGTCGGAAGATGACCAGGCCGCGCCCGCGGCTGGGGGCAACAACACTGGGAGGCAGAGGCGCATGGCTGTGCGCAAGGTAGTGGCATCAAGGTCGACAAGGTCGGCCACCTTGGGATCTTCGCCGAAACAACTGCCCAAGTCAGGGCAGGCTGCGCGGGCCGAGTCCCAGGCAAGGAAGAGGAGAAGGCTGATATCATCGGCAAGTGACGCCGAGGACGAAGTCGCCGGGTCCCTCTCAAGCCCGGGCCTAGGGGAGTCAACCTCGACTGGCATTAGCGGTCAAGGGACCCCCTTTGTTCAATCTAGATGGCCGTCAGAGTCGCTTCCAGCGTCCAGCCCGATGCCCCCTGTTCTGCTGAAAAGGGTGGAGTTCAAGCATCCACGGAGGAGCGGGTATGTTACTTGTCACATCTTGAACATGGCCTGAACTGTGATGATGAAGCTACAATGTTTTTGAATGTAGGCTCGGGAGTCATGGGGGTGGGTCTGATCTGGTGCCGTTCCCGGGATCGAGTGGCAAGACGCTGTTGGTCCAGCCGTCTGCCACGGATGCGAGGTGTGGGGCCGATGCTGAGGTGAGCCTGTCGGAGCAAGCGATGAGCAACCCGTTGGCCGAGGGCTAGGCTCGGTCGCCGAGTCCTCCACACATCTCTTTGGAGGCGAGCCCCCAGCCGGCGACAAGCAGGGGGAGCTACCCGGGATGGGCGGCATGGATGAAGACCCGGGGAAGCTGACAGGGGTAGAGGACCCGATTGGTGGCCCTCCTCCACTCGAGGACGACGACGATCAGCTACTCGGGGTGCAGCCTGTTGTCGAGGTTGGCGCTGTCGTGGCGCCCGAAGATGGAGCGGGTGTGGCCGGGCCTAGCGTGTCTTCTCTGACTCTAGAGCGTGCTCTGGAGCTCGACATTGCCAACCAAGAGGACGAGCTCCGGAAGCTACAAAATGTGGCCGGCATTTTGGATTGCATCGTCAAGGTATGGTTTCTTTTGTCGCGTCAACTTTATTGTACTTGTAGTGGCTGACTGCCTGCTGTCGTGGAGCAGGGTTTCACAGCTTGGGCTACGAAAGATCTTGCCTTCAAGCGGCAGGCTCTGGAGGACCGCCAGACCCTGGCAAGGATGCAGGAGGAGGCAAAGTTGGCTGCCAACAGTTCCAAGGAGTTCCTGATGAAGAAGGAGAGGGAGCTAGTCGACGCCATGAAGCTCAATGAAGAGCCGATGGGCGACCTGAAGGCCATTGCAGAGGGTAAGCTTCTGCTCTATTTGTGTTGCTAACACCTTGTCGCTGATAGTCTGATTCTGCAAATACGGAGAAGAAAGAGAAGGCTCTCCGAAGCAAGGTGGAGAAGCTTTCTGGAGCCAAGCGGAAGCTCAAGGAGGAAGTCAGCTTGCTTAAGGCGGCCAATCAATGCCTTAAGGTCGAGTCCGAGCATCTGGCGGAGGTCAACCAGTGCTTGAAGGATGATCATGACCGGGCTATGCATGGTAAGTGTTGCTAGTCAGGTCGGCTGCTCTTCCTGTAGGCTTGGATGCCTAGAGGATTCTTTTGCAGGCGTCCGGGCCAAGTTTCTGGAGCTATGGCAGGTGGCCGAGTTCAACGCCAGCTCGCTGGTTCCTGCCAGGTCGGGCCCGATGGCTTTGACGTTGGTCCAACGGCTCCGGGCCGGCCCTACTCGCGCGGCGCAGTTGGTGCAGGACATCGTAGTTGGCTGCGGTAGTCTGATCCTAGCATTGATCTGGGCGCCTCGCCCTTGCGCCGATCTGCGAGGGTGTTCCCGACGGGGTCTCCGATGAACAGTTCGATGACCTGGTCGAGGAGTGTGCACCCTTGGCGGAGGCTGTAGCAAAAGAGCTCCGCTTGTAAAATAATAATTATTGATGTAAATTGTGTTTAGCGTGATATAAAGTAGAGTTCAATTTGTTGACGCATTGTGTGTTATGATTAACAAAGTGAGTGGTGGACCCTTTTCCCTGCCGACTAAAACTTTGCGTCGCCCGATCGGTCACTGCCTTGTGCAGTTTAAGCGCCCTTTTATCCCGCTAACCACTTCTCACGAAGAGGACGGCTTACCACTCAGCGACACTTAGCTGGAAGGCTTACTCGCTGGTAGTGCGCGGGTTGAGCCCGGAGCTCAGGATTTCATGGTTAGGGACTCAGTCCGACCGGGTTAGCTCTGTTGTCGTCGGGGGGAACATGGGGTCGAGCAAGGACTTCGAAAGTCAGAGTTAGCGTGGACTCTCCCTGTGGTCGTGATAAACTGAACGTTGTCTGGGTCGGGCCCAGTCCCCGAGCATCAGCTTGGATGTCGTGCAAGGAGGAAACAGCGGGGCATATGACTCGGAGTCATTGGTGAAGAAGTAATGCTTTTTATTAATAAGAGAGGGAAAATACATAGCTTTTGAGAACATCTAGGGGTAGAACTTCGTGAGATGCTGGATGTTCCACACGTTCAGAACGGTGTCACCATTAGCCCACTGGAGGTGGTATGTCCCTGGTGAGACGACTTCCTTGACAATGAAAGCTCCTTCCCAGGGGGCTGACAACTTGTGTTGGTCCTTGGTGGACATGACTTGGCATAGGGCCAGATCGCCAACGTTCAGGGATCATTCCCGGAGGTTTTTGTCATGGTATCACCAGACTTCCTGCTCATGCCGGGCGTGCTGGATCAGGGCGGCGAGTCGGTGCTCCTCCGCGCTGTCGATGTTGAACCGCCGACTTGTTTCTGCTTCGCCTTCCTCATAGTGCTGGATGCGCGGGACACCGTAAGCGAGGTCAGCTAGGAGGATGGCTTCAGAGCCATATACCAGGAAGAATGGGGTGTAGCCGGTTGCTCGGCTCTTCTATGTTCGCAGGCTTCTTTGGCCCACCGGCCAGCGTGCTTGCTGAGGTCATCGTACATGGCCTTCTTGAGCGAGTCCTGGACCATACCGTTGGCTCGCTCGACTTGGTCATTGCACCTGGGGAGTGCCGAGGAAGAGTAGTAGACATCGATGCAGTTGTTCTAATAGAAATCCCAGAACTGGTGTCCTGTGAACTCAGATCCTAGGTCGGTGACGATGCAGTTCGGAATACCAAACCGGTGGGTGAGTTCTTCGATAAACTTGGCTGCTGTAGCGGACTTGGTGTCGGGCACAACCTTGTACTCGATCCACTTGGTGAACTTGTCAACTGCCACCAGGAGGTGCTTGAATCTGCCAGGGGTGGTTTGAATGGCCCGACATTGCCGAGTCCCCATACAGCGAACGGCCAAGATGGGGGATCGTTCGGAGCGCCTGAGCCAGCAGGTGTTTTTGCTTCTGGAAAAACTGGCACCCGGTAGAACAGCGCACCAGGTCTTTGGCGTCAGAGAGGGCCGTGGGCCAGTAGAACCTGCCCTGTAGGCTTTGCCATCTAAGGCTCCAGCAGCAGCGTGGTTGCTGCACGTGCCGGAGTGAATTTCTTGTAGGAGGCTAACCCCTTCGTCACGAAGGACACACTTCATGAGTATGCCTGTGGAGGCTGCCTTTCAATACAGGACGTCGCCGATGACGACGTAATTTGTCGAGCACCAAGTTAGCTTTTCGATCTCCTCCTTTGTTCCTGGTGACCAGCTCTCCGTGAGGAAGGCGATGAAGGGGACGCGCCAGTCTAACTCTACCAGGAGAACTTCATTGGTCACCGGGCTGCTCGGTGGTGGTTCCGGGTCGGGCACAGGGCTGCCGCCCTCGAGCATCTTGATGGACAGGGTGCATAAGTCTTGGACGAAAACGCTGACTGGCACCTGAGCCTTGGTGGACCCTAGCTTAGACAGGACATCGGCGGCAACGCTGTCTTCTCGTAGGATGTGGTGGAGCTCGAGCCCGTAGAAGTGGGCTTCAAGCTTGTGGACCTCAGTGCAGTAAGCGCTCATGGTTTCTTTTGTCGTGTCCCAGTTCTTGTTAACTTGCTTGATGACTAGCTTAGAGTCGCCGTAGCACACTGTTGACGGTCCTTAAGTACCACTTTTGGCCGTCAACTCCTGCAGAAAATATGTCAAATATAATCACCAAACATAGTGATAGGGTTTATATCTAATCAATTCCATGAGTTTTGGTGAATATGTGAGAGCAGGGACTAAATGGTAAAAGAGGAGGATAATTGGGCTCAGGGCCAGGTTGCCCGACCTCCTCAGGTCGGCCGACCTGGGCCCAAGCCCAATAAAGCCCATCTTCGGTCAATACAAAGAAGCACAACCATGGAACATCTTGACCACTGGTTGGATGTCGGTTTCGATCAAAGGACAAGATGAAGCCATGTGTCTATCACTTGGATTGAGGGGCCCACAATGAGAACTAAATATACTCAATTCAATCCAACCCACACAGAACCAACCTTAGGACCCACATGGGAGGGACTCAGAGGAAAGTGGGCCCGAGGCGAGCCAGCCACAGGTCGGCCGACCTGGGCACGTCGGCCGACCTCCACGGGCGACAGAACCGGTCCATCTTCGATGACCAACTCCATACCCACTCTAGGGACACATCTGGGCCTTGCATGATGCAAGGCGGTGCATCTGAGGGTTGGCCGACCCCCCAGGATCGGCCGACCTAGTCCTGGGGCCTAACGGCCTCAACCGCCTCGAGCGACCTCTCCACCGTCCTACCAAGATATAAATAGGTACACTCGGCTCCGGTTCAACACACACAAGATGGAGAACACACAAGATTGAGAAGCCACAAGCTCCATTCCAAGGCGAAGCTCTACTCCAGTATAGTATCTAGAGAATAGGGAGAGAGTGAGGGGTAGTTCGGGGGAAGTGCCGGGACTATCGGCACTCTTCCCCGATCTTGTACCTCGATGGATGCTTCCTTCTTCTAGTAAGTGTTCGTGATCTCTTATGGTATTGAGTTCTCTTGATTAAGTAAGTTCCATTCTATAGTTGCTTCCGGGTTCATCGTTCATTAATCATTTGTGAATGCTTAGTGAATACATTGGTCGAGGAACAAGACTAAAGTAGTAATTGATAGCATAGACGTGGTGTCTGGGCTAGAAGTTACCTTTGTTTGCCTCGTAGCCCCACGGATTAGAAGAGGTAGGCGGCAGGTGGTGACAGCCCTGTCCGTCCTTTGTAATCCTCCACATACGGGTACGGCGTAGAGCTATTGGCCGGCAATTTCCTAGAGGCCTAGGATACCCCGGTGCTCAAAGTAAGCAAACTATAGACGCTGAGCTTATTCTTCTTCAAGGTCCTTAAACCATAGGAATCCTCTCTACCCTCGCCAATCATTTCTCTTGTTGTCCTTGGACGATCTAGTTAGAAGATTAGTACACACGTTCCCTGTGGATTCGATACCCTGAATACTTCCGGGTGAAAGCTACAACGGTATCCGTGCGCTTGCTGATTTATCTGCGATTGTAAGAAATACCAACAAGCTTTCTGGCGCCGTTGCCGGGGAACGGTTGCTGTATTATCTTCGAACCTTGTTCGTCCTCATATCTTTTTATTTTCCTTTTATTTTCTTTTACCAGTTACCCTCTCTACCATGGAGCAATATTCTATTATAGACTTCTCTGCTCCAAGGCGTGAGCTCTTTGAGCTACCACTTTCTGATCAACCAATCACCACATCTAGCTTTGAACTCCGCCCCGGCTTTATAGCCATGGTTCGGAATAAAACCTTCTCAGGGGCCAGCAACGAAAATCCTTATGATCACCTGTGAGAATTCGAGTTGTTGTGCTCATGTTTGAGAATCTCCGGCATGATACAAGAGACCATCAAATGGAAGTTATTTCCGTTCTCCCTCGATGAGACGGCAAAGAGATGGTACTACCAAACCGTCAGGGATGTAAACGGAAATTGAGAAAAACTACAGGACAAGTTTTGTCTTTACTTCTTCCCCATTCACCGTATATGTGCCCTTCGGAGGGAGATCGTCTGCTTCCAGCAGAGTGAGATGAAAACTCTAGGTGCAGCTTGGGAGAGATTTGTTTCACTAAACAAGTTTGGCCCAGACTTAGGCATACCTGACTTCATGCTCATGCAACATTTTCGATCAGGCCTAAAAAAGGAAGCTGCTTTCATCCTAGATGATGCCGCCGGTGGTTCGTTCATGCACGTAACCTTGGATGAAGGGAGAGCTCTTCTAGAGAAGATTCTAGAAAATACTCCCTCCATCAAAACACAGCACGAACCCCTGCACAGCTCTAAGACAAGATCCGAGCCAAACCTTTTTATCTTGCAAGATCCAGCCTTAGAGCCCACACCCAAACCAAAGCCATCGAAGGAAGAAGAAGTTATACCTTCGGCATCCGAGAATTCTGGAAATCTCTCGGATCACACTAGGCACAAAAAGGCTACGACACCTCCCATTTATCATCCTTCAGATCCACTCATGGAGGTTTTCCCCGATATATCCATAAGGGAACCACCGATGGAATGGTTAAAAGAAGTAAAACGTTCTTCCGAAGAAATTCGGATGGTTGCACCTTCCAAAACCATGCCTTGTTCTTTAAGGGGAATTACCGTAGAAGCCCTTTACAACCCAACCGTCGAGGCTAGCATCATGTCTGAATCCTTTGCGAACATTTTCTTTGAATGCCGTGGAATTGCAAGGGCTGTGCCGATCAAAATAGACAAAATCAAGGTTCATCTAGATTTCTATATCTTTTCTATCCTTGATTTTGATCTTCTTATAAGCTTCCCACTAGAAAAGCTTCTCCAAAAAGAAGCATCTCATGGGAGCCTTCATGACATGCTTGGGAAAGTTGCTTTTGCCACTCTTTCCTCTTGCCCAGAGACTCAAAGAGCAACGCCTCCTCCCCAGCATAGCCTGCTCGAGAAGGTAATGTTTGTGTCGCCATTCGAACCTACTTCTCATCTCAAGCGACCTTCATCACCTTCAATCAAGTGGAAGCCGTGTCCCTTAGGCCCTCAGGAAGTTATTCTCGAAAATGGTCAAGAAACAACTCCGATTTTCAATGATGAACCTCTTGAGTTGGAGAACCCAAGGGCCATGGACACGTTTGAAGTTTTGACTCTAGAGTCTGAGCGAAAAGATTCTATAAATGAGCATGAAACCTTCTCTTTCGAAATCCCACAAGAGTCATGCTCGTTTAACGAATCTCCCGAGTCAAACACATTTTGTGCCACAAGCACACACGAGGACTACAACCATCTTAACGTCCTCATTTCTAAAATGTTTAGGAGGTTGGTTGTGGATGCATTCATTTATCATAAGATTGCAGATTTTGTGTTGCATCTTTGGCACTAACATTGCAGCTAGAACTTCAACGGTACATCTACAATTGACGATGGAGTGGGGAACTATGTCGCCAATGATAGCAGCAATGTGAGGGTTCCCCATGGTCTAGCTTCGGACCATAAACAAAGCACTGCCAGGAGATGGCCCGGATTACCATTTATTTTTTCTTTCAAATAAAAGCAAAAACATGTTTTTAGTATAAACTTTCCTTCGGGTATTTTTGGTCGCTAACCATTTCAGGTGGAGATTAAGAAGAATGAAGGACAGGTGATGCTTAAGAACATGGAGTTACATCAACAATAACACCTTGGTAAGTTTTGATCATGGAACAAATTTCGAAGGAGGCCAACACACTTGAGTTTTGGTGTCCGGCGACACAAAAATCCAAGTGTGGGGGAGGTCGGTAAGTATTTCGCAACACGTTCCATTTGTACAAAATTTTATCTTGGTTCTCAGGTGATAATGATCTTTCTTCTTGCTCTAAAAAATCATAAAAAATTTGCATAGCTAAATAAAGAAAATATATTTGAATTCAATAAGGCTATTGGTCCTTAAAACCAAAGAGCCATTGTTTTGTTTCCACCATGTATGAATAAATGCAGGTACAAGATCAAGTGTGGGGGTCTCTCGAGTTTCCTGACGTGCACATTATCGAGACCACCCACAGATAGGTTGTACAACATCGCATATGTCAACTCAAGAAAGATCAAGGTGAGCGAAGCCCAGAAGGGGTCGGCCGATCCGCCTGGTCGGCCGAAGGCCATCTGGCATCTCTCGTCCACATTTTCGTCCAGAGCGATGGTTTGCACATCCTGTCCCTCACCCTCTCTAGTTCATGAGTTAATTCAATCTTATCTTGAGATAATCTTTAAAATTAAACTCATGATAAAATGAACTTGGATGCTCCTTTGGTTTACATGTCTATCCTTGATTGGCTTGCATATACTTTATTCCTTGCACATACACCTGTTGCTTGTGAACATATATCCTTAGGAAACATGTTTATCTAAGTGGTTGATTAATGAGATATGGTATGATAAAGGAAATCTTTCTCATTCTGTACAAAGTACTTGGGATGTTTTTCTTGCAGAAACCTTAAAATCAGTAGCCTTGCAAAGCTCCTCAGTGATGCCTTATTCCTACCAAAGCCATATGATGTTCACATTGAAAAACCCATACACATATGCTGCTTGTTTATTGCATTGAGCTTTGTCAAATTGTTGTGACCCTTGTAAGATGCTTTTCATGCTTTCATGATCAAGATCACGTACACTCCACATATACATGCTAAACTTCTACACTAGAAGTTAGCAACATACATCTTATTTATCCACAAAATAAATGCTCTNTTCCATCAGCTATGTCCATCACGTAGTTGTTGTAATCTCCGACCATGCGCTGATGTGAAGGAACTTCTGTACGTAGCCTTGCAGCAGCAGGCTGTTTCTCTTGATCACTCAGAGTTCTAGCATACTTTTCACCATGCGGGCCGACTATAGTTCCATCGGCCATCAACAGAAAACCGCTGGCCAGTTCAACAGGAGGTGGTGGAGCAATCGGCATCTGTGGAGCAACGGTCATTGTATTATCTGCAGTTTCTTTGCCTCTTCCTGATCCTGATGCTCCTGCAGAATCTGCTATAAATACTGGCCCCTTCAAACAAACAGCATCGTCCACCGCCTTCTTGATGAGATTATCCAAAGAATTCACCAGAGTGCTTGATTGGTTGATCATTGCATGATGAACAGCCTGGTGAATCATCTCTGACATAGTAGCCTGATGCTCCCGAGCTTCAGTTGCCTTCTTGATCAACTCTGGATCCGGGAGAGGACCTTTAAGTATAGGACCTGAACGATTACGCCCAAACTGACCAAGGCATAGCTTCTCAAATGCATCGATGTGGGCCTGAACTGAGTCCAACTGAGCCTTGGACAGATCGGCCTTTGTAATCGGCATGGTCACCTCAGTCGCCTTATTCTTGTCGTTCTTAGCCTTTTCAGCAGCTTCTTTCTCAGCAGCAAGTCTTGCTGCAGTTTCTTGTTCAGCATCAGACGACGACATCTTGGATTTGTTTCTCGTGTCCCACCGGGCGTGCCAAAAAATGTGTTGACGCGGAAAATCGGCGGTCGTATCTCCCGCGTGCAGCACACGATGACCGGGGAGAGTCTGCTTCGCTCCAGTGCCAGTCTACACTCCAGTTCAGGTTCGCGGCGTGCCAGTCAATTTGACCTGAAATTGACAAGGGGATAAAACAATTAAATTGCTCTATGATTGTGCCGGCTCTATTTCAGACGATGGATTAACGTCGAATCGTAGCCAAGACCCAATCAGACACGCATCGGCCGATACCGATCGGACCTCAGAATCGGACCTCAGTGATGACGTCAATCGGACCGAGTGATCGGACCTCAATCAGACATCAAATCGGACCTCAGGATCGGATCAATCAGGATCGGACCTTGATTAATATAACAGACCAGCCTTTGCATAATAAAATAAAGCATATAACAAGGCCAATATGTAAAATAATGGATCAGCTGTGTCTTGAAACAAGATATTAAATAGTCACAGTGTAAGCCGATACATTGTCCATCTTGTCTAATTACCAGTTTGACTCATCTTGTCGGACTATCTAACCGGCCGATCGGACTATAGCCTTTTCAGAGAAATCTAGCTCCGACGTAGGGAATCTAGATTTCTCCAGCTATGATCAGATCAGATAGCTAGATATTCAAACTTGATTCACCAACCTGTTAATTAAACAAGATGCTCGCACAGGTGTTGATCAGATTAAGCAACATAAGCAGATAAAACATTAACAGATACGTTCTGATTCTAAGATATGCTACTGAACAATTAAGCAAGATCCAGCTCCGACGTAGGGAATCTACATCACACTTAACATTCAAATAACAATAAGGCATAACCAAAGCTTCCTTTAACTAATCAAGATGAACCTAGCTCCGACGTAGGGAATCTAGACCAAGCATGACAGTTAAAGATTAATCTAAGCGCATTACACAGATCCAGCTCCGACGTAGGGAATCTACACCAATGCAATGCTCAAAGAACAACCAGATTAAACCACAAAGCAAGATCGGACATAGAACGATGCTGTAAGATAAATATTGCTTAAATCGGACCAAGACATATGCTCAAAGCCGTCGAAGAAGTAGAATTGATTCACATGGCGTAGATCTAAACCAATCTAGCAACTCCAACAAACCGCAAAGACTATCTTTAGTAACCAAGATTACTCTAGCTCCGACGTAGGGAATCTAGACTAATCTTGATACCTAGCTCCGACGTAGGGAATCTAGGCTTAAAGTATAGTCCGATAACGATAATCTGTTGAATAATCAATATTGATCTAGCTCCGACGTAGGGAATCTATATCAATCTTGATTATCCAGAGATAAATCGGTTGAACAATATAAACGAGAAAGGGCGATGCGCCTCAATTCAAAGCCTATATTAGTTCGATAAATTGACTAACTTACTGGTAAGCCGGAGATCAGAACTGATGCAGCCCGTTCACCAATGAGCTTCGTCGGAAACTACTACTAGGGTTTTGGTGTGAAGCCGGGTTGTATTGAATTGTGAGAATTGTTCTTTACAATGGACGAGGGTTCATATTTATACCCTGGTCACGGAGAGTCCTGATCGGACCAGACTAACTAAATAAGGTAAACTAAACTTAAGATACAACGGGACTCTCAAACACCTTCTGAAAAGGAAATAGTCCCCGAATCTGATACGCTCCTTCCTTAGCCGACGCGTCTCCCCTTTCAACTTGTCATCTAATCGGACTCCTGCTTGATCGGACTCCTTCCCTGTCACCTTCGGCTTTGACCAGTCAATGGGTCCACCGCACAGCCTCATCTCTACCATGTCACCATCTGACTCAACATGTCAGGTGCGAAAATCTGGTGTCAACAAGGGTTTATATCTAATCAATTCCACGAGTTTTGGTGAATATGTGAGAGCAGGGACTAAATGGCAAAAGAGGAGGATAATTGGGCTCAGGGCCAGGTCGCCCGACCTCCTCAGGTCGATCGACCTGGGCCCAAGCCCAATAAAGCCCATCTTCGGTCAATACAAAGAAGCACAACCATGGAACATCTTGACCACTGGTTGGATGTCGGTTTCGATCAAAGGACAAGATGAAGCCATGTGTCTATCACTTGGATTGAGGGGCCCACAATGAGAACTAAATATACTCAATTCAATCCAACCCACACAGAACCAACCTTAGGACCCACATGGGAGGGACTCAGAGGAAAGTGGGCCCGAGGCGAGCCAGCCACAGGTCGGCCGACCTGGGCACGTCGGCCGACCTCCACAGGCGACAGAACCGGTCCATCTTCGATGACCGACTCCAGGGACACATCTGGGCCGTGCACGATGCAAGGCGGTGCATCTGAGGGTCGGCCGACCCCCCAGGATCGGCCGACCTAGTCCTGGGGCCTAATGGCCTCAACCGCCTCGAGCGACCTCTCCACCGTCCTACCAAGCTATAAATAGGTGCACTCGGCTCAGGTTCAACACACACAAGATGGAGAACACACAAGATTGAGAAGCCACAAGCTCCACTCCAAGGCGAAGCTCTACTCCAGTGTAGTATCTAGAAAATAGGGAGAGAGTGAGGGGTAGTCCGGGGGAAGTGTCGGGACTGTCGGCACTCTTCCCCGATCTTGTACCTCGATGGATGCTTCCTTCTTCTAGTAAGTGTTCGTGATCTCTTATGGTATTGAGTTCTCTTGATTAAGTAAGTTCCATTCTATAGTTGCTTGCGGGTTCATCGTTCATTAATCATTTGTGCTTAGTGAATACTTTGGTCCAGGAACAAGACTAAAGTAGTAATTGATAGCATAGACGTGGTGTCTGGGCTAGAAATTACCTTTGTTTGCCTCGTAGCCCCACGGATTAGAAGAGGTAGGCGGCAGGTGGTGACAGCCCTGTCCGTCCTTTGTAATCCTCCACGTACGGGTACAGCGTAGAGCTATTGGCCGGCAATTTCCTAGAGATCTAGGATACCCCGGTGCCCAAAGTAAGCAAACTATAGACGCTGAGCTTATTCTTCTTCAAGTTCCTTAAACCTTAGGAATCCTCTTTACCCTCGCCAATCATTTCTCTTGTTGTCCTTGGACGATCTAGTTAGAAGATTAGTACACACGTTCCCTGTGGATTCGATACCCTGAATACTTCCGGGTGAAAGCTACAACGGTATCCGTGCGCTTGCGGATTTATCTGCGATCGTAAGAAATACCAACACACACGAGCCGCTTGATGCCGAGTGACACCGCGACCCGGAGACCATGGATAAGGGCTTAGAATTAGGCCCCATTGTTGGTGGCCTGGTAGTGTATCTAGAGGACATATTTTAGGTGTTGTCCCTCCGGGGAGATGAACAACACTCCTACATCGGCTCCCTCAAGGTTGAGGGCACCGTCGAAGTACATCTTCCAATGCTCCAGCCGCTCCTCCGGGTCGGCGCTTGTATCCTGTCCACTCGGCCACGAAGTCGGCCAGGATCTGAGACTTGATGGCCTCCCTTGGCTCGAAGTTGATGGTGTGCTCACCAAGTTCTACGGACCACTTCACTATTCACCCATTGGCGTCTCGGTTGTGCAAGATGGCACCAAGCGGGAAGTTCGAGATGACTCGGATGACGTGGGCTTGGAAGTAATGGCGTAGCTTCCAGGCAGTGATCAGGAGCACGTAGAGTAGCTTCTGTGGATGAGGATATCGGACCTTGGAATCACCGAGTACCTCGCTGACGAAGTATACAAGGCGTTGAACCTTGTATGGGTGGCCTTCCTCTGGTCGTTCGACGATCAGGGCCGTGCTGACCACATGTGTGGTGGCCGAGATGTATAGCAACAGCTCCTCCCTGGGGGTCGGACCCGTGAGCACTGGGGGTGACTAAGAAATCCTTGAGGTCGGCCAGGGCCTTGCTTGCCTCATGGGTCCATTCGAACTTGTCCACCTTCTTGAGGATTTTGAAGAACGGAAGTCCTTTCGCGCCGAGCTTGCTGATGAATTGGCTCAGGGCCGCCATCATCCCTGTGAGCTTCATGATGTCCTTCTTGCACTTGGGCTCCTCGAGGTTGCGTATGGCGTCCAGCTTGACTGGGTTCACCTTGATGCCGCGTTGGCTAACCATGAAGCCCATGAGCTTTCCTGATGTTACACCAAACACACATTTCGTTGGGTTTAGCTTCCACCTGAAGTGCCCCAAGTTGTTGAAGGTTTCCTAGAGGTCAGCGATCAGAGAGTTGGCATCGTACGTCTTGACGATGACATCGTCCATGTAGGCTTCGACGTGTTGGCCAATTCGGCTTTTCAGGTAGCCCTGTATGGCCTTCTGGTACGTGGCGCCAGTGTTCTTCAACCCGAAGGTCATCGTTTTGTAGCAATAGATGCCATGTGGGGTGATGAACGCTGTTTTGTCCTAGTCGGACGTCCTGAGGGCTATCTGGTGGTAGTCTAAGTAGCAATCTAGAAAACAGAGAAGTACGTAGCCGGACGTGGAATCTACGACTTGGTCGATTCATGGAAGAGGGAAGGGGTCTTTAGGGCAGTAGTGGTTGAGATCCGTGTAGTCGATGCACATTCTCCATTCACCGGTTTTCTTCTTTACAAGCACAGGATTTGCAAGCCACTCAGGGTGTTTGCATTCTCTAATGAAGCCGGTGGCTAGGAGCTTATTCAACTCTACCCTAATGGCCTCCTTTCGATCTTGGGCGAATTGGCGTAGCTTCTGCTTGACAGGCTTTGCGTTCTTGCTCAAGTCCAAAGAGTGCTCAGCCTTATCCCTCGGTACTCCTGGCATGTCAGATGGCTTCCATGCAAAGATATCCCAGTTATCCTGGAGGAAGGAGGTGAGCGCATCTTCCTATTTAGGAGTGAGCCAAGGCCCTATGAGGGCCGTCTTGGCAGGGTCGTCGAGTCCCAAGCTGATCGCTTTGGGAGTTTCTGCGTGTGTCAGTGCCGTGGGCTGCTGCTTCTGCTCCGAGAGAACTAGCTCACCAGTCGCCGCCTTGGGGGCTGCTTCAGCCAGCAGTGCGCTATTGCCGAATTGCCAGGACAACTCGGCTATCTTGATGTCCTCCCCGTCGCACTCGAAAGAGGTCTTGATGTCTCCACGGATGGAGAGGACTCCATTGGGCACCGGCATCTTTAGGACCAGATATGGTATAGCCATGAACCGAGCCAACATGGGCCTGCCGAAGATGGCATGGTAGGAGCTCTGGAAGTCGGCCACCTCGAAGTATAAGAACTCCGTGCTGTAGTTGCCTGCCGTGCCAAATGTTACTAGCAGGGCGACTCTCCCTATCGGGTAGGAAGCTTTTCCTGACACTATGCCAAAGAACGGATCTTCAGCGCTCAGGAGTCGGCTATAGTCGAACCCCATGCTGTTGAGAGTGTTGGTGAAGATGATGTTCAGGGCGCTCCCACCATCGACCAGGACCTTGGAGAGGAGGACCCGTTCAACTACAGGAGCGACAACAAGTGGGTATGACCCTGGCTCAGGTAGGTGGACCCAGTGGTCGGTGCAGCTAAAGGTAATGGGCATTTTCGACCACTGGAGAAATTCCACGGGCCTGGTAGAGACCAGCTTCACCTCATCTTGTGGAGTTTGCCTTTGCGTCTGTCCGGGAAGGCGCCAGGCCCCCCGATGATGACGTTGACGTGGCGGTCGGCGTGCTGGAAGTCGCCATTAGCACCGCGCCTGGGAGCCTCCTCTGGAGCGGCGGGTCGGCACTCGTCGTCTTGATGATGTGGAGCGTCTCGGCGGGCTGGAGCCTCGCGGTCACGATCGTTGCGACAATGGTAGTCACCCCAGCAGTCGCGATCCTCTTTGCGGTGGTAGTCATCGCGCCGGTCGTGGTCGTTGTGGCCGTCGCGGCGGTAGTTGTTGTAGCGGCCACCGTTGTTGTTGTAACACTGTTTCTTGGTCAGGGGCATGGCGCCGAGTTCCTTGAGCAGTGCGTGGCAGTCGCGGAGAATGTGCTTGGCGTCCTTATGAAAGAGGCACTGGTAGTTGAGAATATCAAGGAACTCTTCTGAGAGGAACCTGGGTTCCGGTCGGCCTTCTTCTTCTACTAGGGCTACATGGGGCTCGGGGCCTGCCTTGCGTCCACGCAACGGCTCATGGCATTTCGTATTCTCAACTCGGTCATCATCCTCTGGCCACTTGTGCTTGTTTTTGAACTAGGCCTGCTCGGCCTCATCGGCCTGGATCTCGAGGTTGACCACATCCATCAGTTGGATGACTGACTTTGGGTTGGCCTTGAAGAGCGTTCTGAACAGCGAGTTGTCGATGAGTCCACGCTTGTATACGTCGATGACGTCGCGGTCCTTAACGTCGGTGAGCTTGTTGTGGTTGTCGAAGAAGCGATTCGTGTACTCCCAGAGGGTTTCGCCCTTCCTCTGCTTCACATTGTCCAGGTCAAACCTGGACCCTGGGCGAGCAGAACTGGCTTGGTAGTTCTTTGTGAAGGCGTGGCAGAGGTCTGCCCAGCTGTCAATGGTGTCGCGAGGGAGGCCCTCGAGCCATAGTAGCGCCTCTTTGCCTAGCATCACAGTGAAGTAGGCGGCGGCTTGGTTATTGGAGACATGGGCTGCCTTGACCGCCATATGGTACGTCTTCAACCAGAGCTTTGGGTCGGAGCGACCGTCGAACTTCTCGACTTGTGCTGGTTTGAAGTAGTCGGGCCACTGGACGGCGTGGAGCCATTCAGTGAAGGCGATGAAGCCGTTGAAGGTCTCATCGCCGATGTCGTGGTTGTCCTGCCCACGCTCGACTCGCTGCCGAGCGTCATCCTGCCACTGAGGTGGGCGGTGGGGTCATCTGTCATCCCGCGGAGGGCCATAGCGCAGGTCGTAGTGTTCGCATTCCATGAGCTCAAGGACCGCACGCCGCTCTTCTTCTTTCGCCGCTTCGTCGTCGTCTTCTGGTACGGGCTGGCGATCAGGTCGGTCGTAGTCCCGGTCGTAGCGTTTGCGGCGTTCGAGTTCAACCGCGTCCCGCTCGCAGTGGCGAGCTGTTGACGGTCCTTATAACGAAAATCCGACCATTAATAGACTCAGAAAACCAATAAAGATCAAGCATAGCTTAGAAATTTGTATTCAAATAATGTTGTAGCGTGCATATATAGAATATATTTGAGCACAGGGACCACGGTGCAAAAGATGGAGGGCAATGGGCCCATACCCAGGTCGGCTGACCTGGCTAGGTCGGGCGACCTGGCCTAGCACCCATTCAACCCCAACTCTCCTGCATGCAAAGAAGCACACTCAGAGGTGATCGTGGACATTGAATCATGGTCGGTTGAAGTCAATGGTAAAAGATGAGCCACATGTCAATCCCATGGATTGAAGGGCCCACAACCAGAGCTTCATGCACCCAAACCGACGATACCCACCTGGAACCGACCTCAGGACCCACATGTCAGTCCCCCAGAGAGAGGTGGGCCCGAGAGGCGGTTGTGAAGGGTCGGCCGACCCCCTAGGTTGGCCGACCTCCCCGTGCGCCTGACTCAGCCCTCCTTTAACCAGTACCTGTAAATCGCCTTCGGGAGTACATCTGAGCCATGCAATGCTGAAGATGGTGCATCCAAGGGTTGGCCGACGCCACCCCTTCGGCCGACCTGGGCCCACAGCCAAACGGCATCAACCGCCTCTGGCTGATTCTCCACCGCCTATGGATGCTATAAATACCTGCAAGAGGCGCCGTACTCAACACACATCAGAAAAAGAGCTCTCCTTTGCTACAAGCTTAGTCTTAGTCTTAGTAGTGATAGTTCTAGTATTAGATCTTCTGAAGGGCTTCCGGAGGAGTCTTGGTAAGTTCTAGAGTTTAGTTCTTGTATTCTCTAACTTACTTGTAATACTCTGAGCTTAATGGAAGTATCTTCATACTTATGTTGTATGCTTCATTTATACTTTATCTACTTAGTGTATACTACTTATGTCTTGCACCTTGTTCAAGTGGATGTATGCTATGACATTGGCTCAATGTGCCTTATGGCTGCTCTATTTATTAGCGTAACAGATAGAGTTGTATTTCATACTGCAAACATGGTGTTTGGATTATGGAATACCATTGAGGCTATCGCTGCCCCATGAATTAGTAGAGGTAGACGGCAGGTGCTGACAGCCCTGTCCGTCCTTTTTAATCCTCCACGTTCGGGAGATGATATTAGGCTTTTATGATAAGACGTCCTCCTGTCGTCCCTTGATGAGGGAACCACTGGACACCTCGATATGTCCTCTTGCATATGTCCATTGTATGAGTTTGTATAAGGTATTGTAGTGTATCCAAGTCCCATTTGTATGATGCTAATGAACCCTTTGTAATCTTTACTAAAGTTCTATGACTAACTAAGACTATCATATTGATGAGCAATGAATTCTGTGTGTCACATTACCCCTTTCATTTCCATATCCTTTACCCCCTGTCTAGATTATGGTAGATTAATGTGTTGTAAGTAAATGCATTGGATGACACCTCTCTTTAACTAAATGCTTTCCCTGTAGATAAACAAATAACAATACTCTGGAATACTCCCGGGTGAAATGCTACAATGTACTTCTGTGCGCTTGCAGAATCTTTGTAACATTTAGATTTATGATAAGGCAACTCTAGTGCCATCGCTAATCTAAGTGGTGACGCTAAGAAATACCAACAAGCATTTCTGGCACCGTTGCCAGGGAAATCAATGGTTAAAGAGTCTTGATCATCCATGTATTTAATGCAGCATGATTAATTGCCAGTAATCTAGCAGGTTTACCCTTTTCCTCTGTTTCTCTGTGACGTGAAACAGGGTAGTGTATGATTGGTTTCCAATTACCATCCAACTACGTCGAGAACCCGAATACCATAGGTAGGAGGGTACGTTCTCGTGTCGTAATCCCTCAGGTGTTCTTGTCGGAGACCGAGCTAGTCATCGGAGAGTCATCCAATCAAGGAGAACAACCCGTTCCCGTAGCACCCCAACCGGAAGAAGCCATCGCCGACAGGACAATCCGAGACGACTCCACCCCGTCCGCTGCCCAGATCACTACGGGTCCGGAAGTGGCCATGGGGGATCATGCTTTTGAGCTCAAAGCCCCGCTTATCAACATGGTGCAGGCTAGCCCCTTCTGTGGGAAGGCCAATGAAGACGCTAGTGCTCACTTGCAGCATTTCCTAGAGGTGTGTAGCACCATCACCATCCGGGGAGTCGAACAAGAGGCCATCCAGCTCCGCTTGTTCCCGTTCTCGCTGTTGGGAAGAGCCAAACAATGGTTCTATTCCAACCGTGAAGCGGTGAACACATGGACCAAGTGCTCCAATGCATTCTTGGCCAAGTTCTTCCCCATTGGGAAAACCAATGCCCTTCGGGGAAGAATTTCCAGCATCCAGCAAGAGTCCGGGGAGACCATATCGGAGGCGTGGGATCATTTCCAAGACTACATCTTGGCATGCCCACACCACGGTATGCAAGAGTGGCTCCTACTCCAGAACTTCTACCATGGGCTGTCCCAGACCGCCCGTGAACATATGGACGCTGCCGCTGGAGGGACATTTCTCTCCTTGACCGTGGCCGCCGCCAAGTTGCTCATTGAGAAGATGGTGTCAAACCAAGCCTTCAAGGGCGCAAACGCGGTATGCACACCGTAAAGGAGGTGGACATGCTGGCCGCTAAGATGGACCTCATCATGAAATGCCTCGACGACCGATGGGGCCGACAACAATGAAGGACCACTAGGTTCACACATGACATGTGAAGTCTGTGGAGAAACCGCCACTCGGGGAACAACTGCCCCGAGACACAAGAGGAGGTACAGTTCGTAAACGGCAACAATGGGTACTGGCCTCGAGGGAACTGGAACCAACAACGCCCATTCTACCAGGGAGGTAAAGGGCAATCACAGGACTAGAAAGCTCGAGGTAACACAGAGACGCAAGGTTTATACAGGTTCGGGCTACCCGGAGGTATAGTACCCTATGTCCTGTGCTCGGAGGTCTTGTATTGCTTTGCTCGACAATGCTCCGGAGAACAATGGCGAGTTTGTGGTTACAATGAGGGATCTGGTGGCTGAGAGTTGAATGAATGAAGAGGTCGACCTAGGCCGCCTTATATAGGCTGACGGCCTAGGGTTTACAAGTCAGTTATCTCTAATTGCATCCGGCTACAACTAGGAAACTAATCTGAGTCCGTTGTAACATAATCTCCGTGTCCTCAGGCGAGATCCGAGTACATCGCTGCCCGCCTTGCAGGCTAAGTCTTCACCGATCTTGTCCATCAAGTCGAGGATCCTCGTGGGCCAGCCTGGGGTCGGCCCACATCGTTGTCAGATGTGGGCCCAGGTCTACTGTCCACCCGTCGGTAGTGGGCCCAAGGGTACCCATATCCTACACCCATTAATGTGGAGCTGGATTTCTCCAACACCTACATTAATGTGAGCATCCACTATACTCAAGAAGGGTCATCCAAGGATGAGCGAAGAATCGTTACTGACTGACGCCCATGTCCAAGACCACGAAGTTGACAGGGACAAAACAATCCCAGATGCGAACCGGGATATCCTCGACTATCCTCTCTAGGTAGCGGATAGTGGAGTCGGCGAGCTGCAGTCTCATAGGAGTTGGGGACAAGGTAGTATAATTTAGGTGGTTGAAAAACTACCTTTGGCATGATGCTGACGCTTGCCCCAAGGTCGCAGAGGACATGCTTAAAGCACTGAGACCTGATGGTGCAGGTGATAATGGGGCATCCTGGATCCTTCTTCTTTTCTGAAACCTTGCTAAGGATAGCAGCGCGGCACTCCTCTGTCAGCTTCACAACTTCTGTACTTGGGAGTGAACATTTGTTGTTCATAATGTCCTTCAAGTACTTTGCATATGTCGGCACCTGCATAGCATCCAGCAGTGGAACATGTATATTCAGCTCTTGAATTACCTCCACAAACCTGGTGAATTGTTCATCTGCTGAAGGTTTCTTTTGACACTGAGGAATGGTAGGACGTTGGTGTCATAGAACTCATGCGGTGTTGTTCTTCTTGTTGGCGCTGGGTCAGCTTCTGGTTCGTCCTCCTCCACTGGTGTCTCCTCCCCAACATCTTTTGCTTTTCCTGCGGGGTTAGTTGGGACTGGATCCCGAGTAGCCTTACTGCTTCTCGTGGACACAGTCTCCACTTTTCAAAGGAAGAGTCTGGTTGCCCCTGAGATTCTCCTCTTGTCACCAGAAGGCACAGCAACAGCTAGCTGAGCTACCTAGGTTTCTAGCATTTTCCTAAAACTTAATTGGCTCTGGAAGGTAGAGGACAAACTTTCGATCTTAGAATTAATACCTTCCAGGGCCTTATCATTAGCGGCGAGCAATTTAGAAATTGATTCATTAATTTTAGCCTGGCCAAGGACTAAGTCTTTAAGAGAGGGTTGGTTGGAGAAAGAGTTACCATTGTTGTTACCTCTCGAGTAGAATGGGCGTTGCTGGTTTCAGTTCCCTTTTGGCGATATCTGTTGTTGCCTTTGATGAATTGCACCTCTTCTTGCATCTCGGGGCAGTCGTTCCCCGAGTGGTCTGTCTCTCCACAGATCTCACACGTCATGTGTGAGTCTAGTGGCCCTTCGTTGACGTTGGAGCCATCCTAAGAGTGGTCGTCCATGCACTTCATTAGCAAGTCCATCTTGGCGGCCGGCATGTGCCCTTAAAGGCGATCATCATTCCAAGCTTGGTTGGAAACCATCTTTTCAGTCAGCAGCTTGGCGGCGGCCACAGTCAATGAGAGGAATGCTCCTCCAGCAGCAGCATCCATATGTTCACAGGTCATCTATGACAGCCTGTGATAGAAGTTCTGCAACAGGAGCCATTCTTCCATGCCGTGGTGGGGGCATGCCAGGACGTAGTCCTGGAAATGATCCCATGTTTTCGACACTGTTTCTCTGGCATCTTGCTGGAAGCTAGAAATTCTCCCCCTAAGGGCATTAGTTTTGCCAATGGGGAAGAACTTAGCGGGGAACGCATTGGAACACTTGGTCCAGGTGTTCACCGCCTCCCGGCTTGTGTAGAACCATTGCTTAGCCCTCCCGAGTAGTGAGAACAGGAACAAGCAGAGTCTAATTGCCTCTTGGTTGACTCCCCATATAGTGATGGTGCTGCACACCTCCAGGAAGTGTTGCAGATGGGCACTTGTGTCCTCATTGGCCTTCCCATAGAAGGGACTGGCCTGCACCATGTTGATGAGTGGGGCCTTGAGCTCAAACGCGTTGTCACCCACGCACACTTCCGGGCCCGTTGGGATCTACGTGGCAGAAGGAGTAGAGTAGTCACAGATTGTCCTCTTGGCCATGGCTTCTTGAGGGGGTGGTGCTTCGAGAGCTAGTGGTTCTCTGGGAGCAGACAGCTCTCCGATGACTGGTACGGATTCTGACAGAAACACCTGAGGGATTACGACATGAGTCCGTACCCTCCTTCTGATGGTGTTTAGGTTCTCGACGTAATTGGATGGTAACTGGAAACCAGTCATACACTACCCTGTTTCATGTCACAGAGAAACAGAGAAAAAGGGTAAACCTACTAGAGTAATGGTGATTAATCATGCTATATTAAATACATGGACGAACAAAACTCTTTAACCATTGCTTTCCCTGGCAACGGCGCCACAAATGTTTGTTAGTATTTCTTAGCGTTTACATTATTCTGCAATCGCATAGAAGTACAATGTAGCATTGTAACATCTCTGGTTTTTAACCCTATGCTTATCAACTAACTTATTGCATTGCACCATTAAGCATGTGTTTTGATATAGCATGATCCCTATCATCTAAAGGACTAGGAGGGCAAGCATGCAAACATAAGCATTATTGCATCATCATCTCATGCAATGCATAACACGTGTGTATCATTTCATGCTAAGATGTGTATGATGGTTCACTCATACTCTCATTAACATGCCAATCAAGTTTCATGAACATCTCATATGCATAGCTAGGGTGTTAGACTTGTTTTAGCTCTCTAGCGTAGTTGAAAGTCATGTTTCTTGCTGTCTTGCGTGCTCAATTAAAATAGGTTAAGTTGGTTATCCAGTGATTGAGACTATACAAAGCTTGTAGGTCCTCCAATGATCTTTCTAATGGTACCAAACTCACTCCTTGAAGTTTCTCCAAACTCCCACAATCCTATTCCTAAAACAGCTACGCAACCCAGTTTTGCCCATCCCGAAATGCCTAAGTCTAGGCTGAGTTCGTGATTTTTTATGAATTTTGATCTCATTTTTCTCCCAATCTGATGACATTTAGACCAATCGCCCTTACTAAAAGTTGTAGCCCTAACAACCAGCTACAACTTTGTTATTCTATAGTGGGTCAGGTTATGCAGTAATTTTTTGAGTTATTGCCACCCGAAGTCTAGCTGATTGGTGAACGTCGTCAAGACATGTTCGCGGTCACCACTCGCAGCACAAGAACGTCGTGACGTCGCCATCACCTCTGGTGCAGCTCGTGCATGCACAGCCTTGCCCATGCCGAGCCCTGTGCATCGCTGGCCATCTGCAGCCCCGCCATGCCCTGCACCACCTGCCCCTCGATGCGCATAGCTGACGTCCGCGACAACATACCATGACCGAAGTAGGAAGCCGTTAGCTCATCATCCCTTCCGTGGCCATGTTCATCCATTGACCACTATGCACACCTGCCGAGCCATTGTTCCACCTGCCCCCGCGCACGTTGTGTTCACGTCTCGACCGAGGCGACGCCCGAGGGTCGAGCTGCCATTAAAGACCACCATTGCCAACGACGCCCTTCTTTCTCCCGCTCACTATGCTCATTCCCGAAACAATTCTGTGCGCCTAGAGCATCCTCGTGCCTCTCTCCACACACCCATGCCATCCCCAGCTCCTCCCATCCACCTCCTTTCCTGGAATTTCAGATCACGGTTCAACCTTGCCATCCCGAGTGCCTTCGCGTGGCTAGCCTCCCATAGTTCATCATCTTCCAATGAAGTTATCAAAACGGATTTCCCTCATTTGGGAACACGACGTGCTCTCCTCGGTTCATCTTTTGATGGCTGAAATCGAGGAGAGGTCAGACAGCGGCAGCGCTGTCCTGTGCGGCGTGGGCGTCCGCCCGGTCTCGTAGTTTCATGAGGAAAACGACGGGCAGGGGCACTGGGCCGGTTGGGCCCTGTGCCATCCCATGCGCCCTGCTGGGCTGCCAGCTAGCGAAGCCGTCGGCTGGGCCTTTGGGTGCTGTAGGCCCGCGAGCAGGAGAAGGGAAGGAGAGAAAGAGAAGGAGGCTAGCTGGGCCTGAGCGCCGTTGGCCTGGGCAGCAAGGCCCGTGAGGGAGAAGGGCTGATGGAGGAAGGAGAGGGGACCGGCTGGGCCTGTGGGCACCTCTAGCCCACGAAGAAGGAGGGGGAGGCACCATGGGCCGGCCCATGAGGCGTCTGGGTCGGCCAGGAGGGGAGAGGAGTTGGAGGGGGGAAAGTAAACTTGGCGAAGTCGTTTCGGGCCCATTTGATTGAATCCCGAGTAGTTGTTTTCCTTGTTAGAGCTGCAACTTACAAAATCCATAGAAAATCGTAAGAAATTCCAAAAATTAGAAACCAAAATTTGTTGGTTTGCTCATAAAAATCTCTCTACAGTAAAAATATGAGTGGATGTAAACTTTGTAGCTTACTCCTCATTTTAATTGTGTTTGTGAAGACTAGATTATATGGTTTAGCTGGTCAATGTTTGTTAACATTAGTAGATGTGTATGTAATCTTCATATCAGTATTGCTTCATGTGCTAAATTTAAATATGTGATTTTGTTCTCTCTTTGCTAGTAGTTATGTTTTTGCTATCACGTGCTAGATAATGTTTTTGCATTAAAGTTTCCATTAGTGGCATGATCATATTAATATGTGCTGGTATAAAAATTTGATGATCAGATAAGAGAGTAGTAAATTCTCTATATGCATGTAGGAGTAAAACTAGTGCAAATATGAAACAACCATATGTACATAAGTAAATGTTACTATATGTTTTCATGAGCTATGTTAAGTACATGTTAAATGGCTACTCATCATCCCCCACCTATACCTTGATGCACTGCATACTAAAATTTATGTACTTGTGAACAAGTGCTCATGAGATAAATAGATAAATTAATTTTTGGTTGATTCGTTGCATGCATGAGCATCATATTTATTATTGTCTTTGCATTCATGGCACTCATGCATGATGCATTACATGTAGATACCGCAATCGCTGACGGCTTGTATGAGTTGGTGGTTGAACTTGTCGCTGACCCGGTGGAGACCGCAGTAGTTGCTGGCCCCATTCCTAAAGACTCGAACCAAAGTTCGGTAGAGCCCCAGGCTGTTGAGAAGGAAGGCAAGCACCATATCTGAACCCCTATTTTTCAAAACTATGCAATGTGATTACTTAAGTATTATGCATTTACATTTTGGATATGATTGAAACCCTAGTATGCATAATCACTAGGATCAAATGTCAAGATACTAGTATGTGTAGGTCATTAGCTTGCCATGCTAAATAGGACTTGTAGAAGTCGAGTGATTTCCTGTCACTCGCGAGATATAGGTTTTTTACTTTATGTTGGAACCATAAGGTCCGTGGACAGGGCCTGGTATGATGCTCCTGTGTTGTGGAGATTTGTCTCGTCTGCGTAGAAAATGGGACTAAGGCCGTCGATTATTGTACTATTGGGCAAGTATTGAACGTACTGAGCACATACTGAAGTCTGGGTCCCAGGAAACTGATGTACCTGAACTGAATGGTATTTGGACTTCTTCCCACTACTCTGGGAGTGGTTGTGATGGCGGGTGTAGTTGCGACTACGTGGTCCAGGACCAGTAGGGCTTTGCACCCGAGACTAGTGGGTTTAGTCTGAATATTCGGGAGACGATGGAAAAAGTTGGTGAGTGGCTCCGGGAGCGCTCACATGACGTGTGTTCAGGTTTCCCTTGTAAGGTGTAAATCGGTCATGATCGCGGCACTTCTCCATTATGAATATCGCTTGTCCACTATGCAGCATTGAGTAATCAGGAGTGAATGATGAAGGATAAATAATGATGGTTCTCGGTTAAATTTTGTTTCTACCATGTTTGGTATAGAAAAGGTGCACATGGATACTTGACAATGATTATGAACTTGATGCTAAAATTTGAAAGTAAGGATCAACAATTAGTCGCTTTTTGGAAAAACAAACCCCACAATCAAAAGCCTTGCATGATTAGGAGTCAGCAATATAAGCCATATTTAGGTAAGTCTTGCTGAGTATTATTACTCAGCCTGGCTTGTGGCTTTGTTTTTCAGGTCATGAATTCTATGTGTCCGATGGCTCCGAGCAGTGGATCATTGATGGTTAGACCGTTCCCACGGGCTAGACTGTTGAATGGATCAAGGATTAATTGGCGTTTGTTGTGTGCTTCTGATGACATGTTCTTCAGGCTTTTGAACATGCTATTGTATCTTGTCATTTAGCTTCCACGCTTTTATTGAGAACTCTGTTTGTACTCTAAGTGTTCAACTGTGGCTTGTAAAACTTATGGTGATGTGGGTAACATCTGTGCTCGCCTTTGAGTGAGCCTTGTGCACATTTGTTAGATTGGATTCAGTGGTTGCATCGGGCTTGACCTGACAGATCGTCTATTGAACTGTTTGAAGTGCGGGTAACCGGATCAAGTGGTTGAGATGACGGTTAACGTGTTTGAGCCAGTTTGATTAGGGTGGTTCTACCACAAGCATTTCACCCGGGAGTATTCCATAGTATCATATTTGTTTATCCGCAGGGAAAGTGTTTAGTTAAAGAGAGATGTTATCGATGCATTTACTTGCAACATTACTAATCAACCAAAGTCTAAGCAACAATAAATGGATATAACAATGTAGGGGACAGAGTGACACACATAAGTTCATTGCTCATAGATAAACAAGTCTTAGTTAGTAGTTAGTACATTAGAAGAGATCAAATGGTTCATTGTGCTTCATACAAATGGAATCTGGATATACAACCTTATACTATACAAGCTCAGTCAAGGGACACATATTAGAGGACATTCGAGGTGTCAGGTGGTTCCCTCATCAAGGGACGACACAAGCCTTCTTATCATAAATGCCTAACATCATCTCTCCAACGTGGAGCATTACAAAGGATGGACACGGCTGTCACCACCTGCCACCTACCTCTATTAATCCGTGGGGTAGCGATACCCTCAATGGTATTCCTCATATCAAACACCATGTTTGCATAAAGAAATATAACTCTATCTACCACGTTAATAGACAGAGCAACCGTAAGGCACATTGAGCTAATGGCATAATATAAGTCAGCTTGAATAAGGTGCAAGACATAAGATGTATATGCTAATTAAGAAAGTAGAGTAAAGTTGAGGCACACATCTTAAGTAAGAAGATATTTCCATTAAAATCAAAGTCTTACAAGTAAGGAAAAGAGCTACAAAGCTGAACCCTAGAGCTTACCGAGACTCCTCTGGAAGCCCTTCAGAAGATCAACTACTAAGACTAAGACTAAACTTGTAGCACAAGAGAGCTCTTTTTCTGGTGTGTGTTCGATGAAGAGGCCATAGCAGGTATTTATAACTTGCTTAGGTGATGTAAAGGCAGTGCACCGAAGCTTGGCCGGTACAGTGGTGGGCCCAGGTCGGCCGATGCCAAGGGGTCGGTCGACCCTTGGATCCACCGTCTTCATGTGTGCACGACTCATGTGTGCACGACTCAGATGAAGTCTTGATGGCGGTTTACAGGTACGGGTCAAAGGGGAGCAAAACGGGCGCGTGCAGGGTTCGGTCGACCTAGCCTTGCCGCCTTTCGGCCCCACCCTTCTCTGGTTGGCTGCCAGGTGGGCCCTTAAGTTGGCTCCAAGTGGGTATGACTGAGTTTGAGTGAGTTAAGGTCGAGGTGTGGCCCCTTCAATCCATGTGAATGACATGTGGCTCATTTCTCCCCTTGGTGTAAATCGACGTTGAATCAGCGGTTATGATCATCCCTCGGTGTGCTTCTTTGCATGTGAGGAAGCTGGGCTAAAATGGGCTCCAGACCATGTCGACCGACCCCCCCAGGTCGGCCGACCTGGGCCTGAGCCCAAATCCCTTCATCTTTTGCACATTTGTCACTATACTCAAATATACAAGTGGAACCACATTATTTGAATAAAAATGTCTAAGATATGCTTGGTCTTTTGCTATTTCCTGAGGCTTTTGACAGTCGGATTTTCTGTTATAATGACCGTCAACAGCACCATTGTTGGCGCGTCCTGTCGCAGCGCCATCTGGTTCATGTTACCCACACGAATAGCCTCCGCAACTAGTGGCACTTTAGTGTGTGTCACTCCTCTCCTGCCATGAGATTCATGTTGAGGTGCACGATTGCCCTGGTTCCTTCCCCCACGACTGCCTCTTGTTCTTCCTCGATTGCCCTGGTGAGGCCCTCCACGTCTAGGTCCATGGTTAGATCCTCCATGACCTGGGTTGAAACCAGCCCCATTAACTGGTCCACCGCCTCCAAACTTGGTTCTTAAAAACCACCATGATTCTGTGGCATGAATCCACCATTGCCCTGACCTTGATTACCGCCAAAACCGGCACCATTGAAAGGCCTTCCTTGATGTTGCCCGAAATTGTTCTACATCTGCCCACCACCTTGCATCTGCAAATGATTACCTCATGGCATCATCTGTTGTCCTCCCCCGCCTGGCATCATCTAGTTTGGTGGCGGCACACCCCATCCAGGACCATGACCATGGCCTTCACCATGGTAGCCTCCTAGGAACTACCCTCCACCACCACCGAACTGCCCATGAAAGCCAACATTGTTTCTGCCATTGAATCCTCCTGCACCATGCGCACCACCTCCATCCATGGGTTTCCTCATGGCGATCTCCACATGGGTCGCACGAGTGCCGCCAGAAGAATTGTGTAGGGTTTGTGAGCCACACATCTGCATCCGGTACTGTGCAGGTAATTTTCCTCTCCTGGCAAGCAGCCGGCCAACAGCCGTTGGGCGATAATGTATCTAGGATGACCCAGTCCATCTAGTGACTACTTTTTTCGGCCCAGGGCCCACTTTGGCGGCTCCCATTGAAATCAGATCGCAATTTGAAATTCGAACATCTTCTTCTACCTTGGATTTGCCGTTGTTGCGCCGCCGCTGAGAACCTGCATCTTGATCACGTTCATCTTTGATTAGAACATCACCCAACCTCAAAGATGGAGATCACCTCGGTAGATGAAGCGGCCCCTTCCATGAGCTCGCAGCAGGCTTCTTCTGTCGACCTTGAACAAGTGTACTAATGATCTTCCATGCCAATGTCGCTGGCTTATCCATCGATGCCGAGGTTGTGATTGCTGTTGCCTTTGCACTAATCACAGGATCATCGAGGAGATTATCAACCTCCTGCATGTCTCAGATTGTGAAGCCCGCGGCCTCAACCCTTCTAACCATTGATGCCATTGTTGGATAATCTGTTGGTGAATTCACCATTGATTGATCATCACCATTTGCCCAAAACCAAGAAGCATCTCCTTCACTAGTCCTATGAGAGGGTCTGCATTATCCCGCAAGGCTTCGTTAGGAGATGACCACATGATGGTTTCTTCTTCTCCGCCATCTCCGTTGACACCTGCATCTTCTGGCACATTGTCGTCACTTCTGCTCCCCGCACACTCCGGCGCGGATTGGTCCGACGCCAGAACGCCCGCCCAACGCCGGCGCAGTTTGCCCAGGGGCGATCCGCAGTTGCCGGTGCCCTCCTCTCATCCTCGCCTAGCAGCCATGTTCTATTTCACCCACAGGTCAACTTGTATCTAACTATCTGACGGATCAGGTGAAGTCTCAAAAAGCTGCTTTTCACCCGCTAATTTTTATCTATAGCTTAATCTCTACCTAATATTAAAGAAAGAAGCGTTTCATCCAACCATGTATATTTAAAAAACCCTCACTTTTTCTTTAATCATCCCACGGTCCTACTTTTATGTCGTCCCTCACCTCTCTTCTCTTCCAACCGGGATGAGCTCCTATCGGCGAAGCCGTCGACCACGCCGCTCGCCACCCACCTGCCCGTCCGCACTAGCTATGTGGCCCGTCTACGCCGCCCCCGCTGCCCCGTCCGCCTGCGAAACTTGCAGGCTTACAGCCGCCCACGCCGTCTGCCTCTGTTGCTGCCGTTCCCACACCGCAAGAGTAGAGGGAGGCTGCGAGGAGCCGGAGGCTCTCCCGAGCCCGCTGTGGAGCGCCGCCACCCCGCTGGAGGCTGCTGCGCCACCAGCGAGCGCTGTTGGTGCCGTCCTTGGGGGTTTTCCTACCCGGTGCTGCAGAAGTCGAGAGGAGAAGCGGAAGGAGAGAGGGGTCAAGATTCGAGAAGCAGTGGGAGCCGAGGAAGAAGCACGAGGCCAGAATCCAATGGTGCCCTGTCCTGCAGCCGCTTTGGCTGATTCGGCGCACCATGCCGCCGCTTATCTGGAGCTGCCTGAGGTCGCCGTTCCACTGCGTGAGTGCCTCGCCATGGAGCCCTGTGGTGAGCCTGCCCCGCACCCCTGCCTTCCCTTGCCACCAGTTTATGTTGGCCGGCGGACGCTCCGAGAAAGTGCCATGACCTGTAGTGCCATCGCTCTGTGAAGCTGACCCTCGGGCGGCTGCAGCCTGCTTTTGTTGCAGGAATGCTGCCGTACACACTGTTGATGCCTTTTACGGTCAACACACGGAATTGCGCTAGCTCGCACGGATCCGTAACGGATCAGTCACCAGCAGCAAGCCGAGCAAAACTGGTTCCACCGGTTTAGGATTCTGGTTCCACCGGTTTCCTAGGGCTTGTTGCGTGAGCCTAAGATCACCGGCCCGGGAGGGACCCCGTTAGGGCAGACGTGCCTAGGGTTGCTCTGAGGTCGGTAGGCCACTCAGAACGTCGTCAACGCCATAGAGACGAAGTACGAACAGCAATTAGGGTTGGAAAAGCTAGGGTTTGAAGATGATGAAAAAGTAAAGGTGTCGAGGTTGTTCTCGGCAAATATTTGTCCGGCAGGCACCCCGCTTCGTGCGAAGATTGATCACGGTGACGAACAGAGAGACACGGGATTTTTATACTGGTTCGGGCCCTCGAGATCGAGTAATAACCCTACGTCCAGTTGCTGCTTGTATTATTTCGTCGAGTACAGATTACAATGCGTAACAAGTACCCTCGGGTGGATTGTCTAGATTGTGGATACCCTCTACGTACAGGACCCCCGCTATTTATATCCAGGGAGACGTGCCTTACAAGACAAAACAGACCTAAACCTAGTAGGACTCTAGCTATCTTCGGGCTTTCCTTCTGCGATCTGGCCATCGTGTCTTGTTCGGAGTCTTGATAGTTCGGAGTCGGTAGTCGGTAATCCTCGTGATCGGGCACCCTGGTATTATGGCCTCAACAGTAGCCCCCGAGCTTATCTTGTTCAGAAAAGGTTGATTGTTCAATAGCCTTCAGGTCTTTTTGCTCTTCGGGTGATTTCCAGATATGTTAATACCTCGTCAATCACTTGTGCATGAGAGCCAGAAAAGTTCCCGAACTCTTGAATGTTGAAACCTGCATCTGAATGATAAGGTCAAAGAAAAATATCAGCCATAATAATAGTAAAGAACTGTTCCGTCTTGGAAAATGAAACGCCCCAGGAGTGATGTAACTGCTGCCCAGTGCATTTAAAACCCACTCCGCACGTCTCCCGGAACTTTAGCAGCGCACGCGGCATTCACGGCTCTGCTCCGGCTCCTCGATTCCCGTGCGAAGCGTCGCACCCCTGGGTCTTTAAGTATCAGATCTCCTGGATTGATTCGTACTTGAGCCTTCCATTCTAAGACTTCTTCCTCCCCTCGCCATGGGAAAGAAAAAGCTCAGCCGCAAGTTCAAGCTTCCTCGCCTCCTTTTCGGAGACTCCCCTCGCAGCTCCGGCGAACAACCGCCCGACAAGCCGGAGGACCCGCCGGCGACGACACCACCCACTGCTCCTCCTCAGGCTCCGCTCCTGGCCCTCCCCTGGTATGGGGATGAAGGAGTCGAGGTCGAGCCACCAGAGGAGCAGGCTCCGGTGATGGCGCCTCCGTCTCCCGAGGCTGCTCCGTCGAGCATTGCCGCCGGGAAACGCCCTGCGTCTTCCTCCCCAGCCCCGGCGTCTCCGCCGTCTCCCTAGGCTGCTCCTTCAAGCATTGCCGCCGGGAAACGCCCTGCGTCTTCCTCCCCAGCCCCGGCATCTCCTGTCTCCCTCTCCTCCGACGACGAGCCAGAGCAAGGAGGGAGCGGAGCCCGGCTGAAGCCAGAGGCGGCGCACGCAGGCGCATCTTCGTCTTCTGCTCCGGTGGACACCAGCGGTGACGAGGAACTTGCCCGGCGCCTCTTCGTCTCCCTGAACCGCGACCTGATCGGGATCCCTGGAGACGGAGCGCTCGTGGATCTCGTCAGCGACTCTGAAGAAAAGAACGCGGTAGGTGATGATCCACCGGCGAGCACGCCATCGCCCTGATCAGACTGGTTGAGAATTATCAACCCAAGATCAGGGCGCTTTTGTTTTTTGATTTCAGGATAGTTATCGATCCCCTATGAAATGTACTCCCTTTTGGATTAATGAAGAAATTTCACTTGATGGATGTAACCAAAGTCCTTTTTTTTCTCTGTGCTTGGAAATTTGTCTGTGTCAATCTGTTCATGAAACTACTCGCCCAGAAACAAAATTCCCGAACAGAAAGTTTCTTCCGATCAGACTAACTAATTTTAGTATGTTCGGGAAGTTTGACCCTGACCAAACGTGATCGGGGCATTTCCTCGGTTCACACCAAACGTTCGGTCATTTAAAACTGGTAGCTTCCCGAGTAAGCTAGCAATCCTAAATGCATTGAATTTGACCTGCACATTCCTCGAAACGACACGTGCCGTAGAAAAAGGAAAGAATCTTTTTGACCCAACAGTCACTGCGGATTGCGCAGCTCAAGGGCAGGTTTCTCGGGGTTCGTGCTCCCTCGCAGAACCATAAAGCCCCCAGGCACGGCCGCCTGGACTCCATTTGGGCCCTCGTCTTCTTCATTCGCATCTACAGAACACTCGTCATCTTTCATCTGCTTTCTTCCCTTCATCCACCTGCTCCTCCAACTTCCTGGGCTAGCTCACAATCGCCATGGCGTCCACGCACCAATCTTCATCCGGCACTGAGTCCTCAGCCGCCGGGCGAGAGCTCCGTAGTGGGAGCACAATCTGCACCTCGGACAAATATTGGGACAAGTCCACCACGACGGCCAAGCAACTGCAGAAGTTGGAGGACCTTGGACTGCTCCCTGACACCAGCCTCTTCCCTCGTCGGCATGCCAAAGATCAGGTGTATCCGACCCCCAACACCCTTGAGATGGTGACGTTCTTGGAGTTCTTCCATTGTGGACTCGGGGTTTATCCTTCTGATTTCTTCCACAGCATCTGCGAGCATTACCACATAGAGCTCGTGCACCTTAAGCCCGGCGCCTTGACTATGCTTAGCGTCTTTGCCTTTCAGTGCGAAGCTTGGTTAGAGATTAAGCCTTCACTGTTGCTGTGGAGATATTTTTATACCCCTGCATACTACAAAAACCAAGTCATGATCGGTTCCATTGGTTTTTCCTTGAGAGATCGGGAGATCTATATCCCCTTTCCAGTTAAAGATTGCTGGAAAGGATATGAGCATCATTGGTTTTACATCACCCTTCCCCAAGCCACAGTGGCAAAAGGGAAGTATCTGATGCCCTATCTCAAGGAAGAGACCAAAGCCCTGCCAAGAATCACCCCGGAGATGCAGAAGCATATTGATCGGGTCCTGGAGCTCCGCAGCGCCGGTCTGACAGCTGTTCATGTAGCAGAAATCTTCATCAGATGGAGATTCATCCCGCTCATGACTCACGACCGCTATGCCTGGACGTTTAGGGGCGACAACGACCCGAACAGAATGAAGCCCGATGGTGAGCCTTTGTTTTTCTGTTCGATTGTTTTTCTGAGTTTGTTCGGTCATTTGAGTTCATGACTCTTAACTAGCAGTTGTCCCAGAGACAGAAGTAGCCGCGCGCCTGAAGAAGATGTTTGGAGCTGATCCCCCGAACTGGGAGAATGTCCCAGCACCCTACAGCACTGACAACCCTCCTCCAGAGGTAAACTGTCACTCAGAAAAAGCTTTTTCTTGCTTAATATTGATATGATGCAACTCTTTTTCCCCGACCAGGCCCCAGCTATTGTTGATGCCCCCGCCCAGAGCGGTGCCATCAATGTTGAGGAGGAGGGAGATCAGCCCGTTGATCAAGGCACCGGGGCCCCGACCAACGAACAACCTGAACCATCACCTGGTTTGGAGAAAGAGGTCCCGAGCAACCCCAAAGCGATTATCCCCCGAACCCGGAAACGCTCTCGCAGTGTGGAGAGGACAGTTCCAGGTTCGGGAGTTCTCGGATCGCTCAGGTCCGCCGATCTGCAGCCCAGTCGTGATCCGCCTCGTCCTGATGCCAAGGTATCGAGCATGATCGTATTCGGGCGTTTATTCGCAGCTTTTGATCGCATAACCAAAGCTAAACGTGCTCGGGAGATTTCTCGACAGAAAAATCGTCCGACCGCACAGTCATCAAAGCTTATACCTGGTGCCAAGAGATTTAAAGTCAAGATCCCGACGGCCGAGTAAGAACTCTGACAATCTTTGATTATGCATGAGCACTTTTCTTAGAAAATGTTGTTTTCACTGTATCTGATTGTTCGGGAATTCAGGCAATCCGATCCTACAGCCTCTCCTCCTGTCAAGCCATATGCCAAAGAGAAAACTCCCGAGCCAGACTCGGCGGCTCAACTTGACAGTACAGAGAAGACTGCAGAGATCATGGGACCCATCCCGACGCCCCTGGGCCCGATCATTAGCGCGCTCTCGGCAGCCGAGGAGCAATGGCGTTCGCTAGACGCTCGTGCCTCTGCTACGGAAGCGTCTGTGATCAGACTGGGAGCCCAGGTGACCGTTCTCCAGTCCGAGAAAGAAGGTACATGTCTTACATTTTCATGCTTCGCTTATTGAGTCCTTATCTGCGAACTTTTGCTTACGCGCTGCCTTTGACCCTGTAGCTAACTCCAAGAGCATTGAGGTGCTCGAGAAGAAGAGCTCGGATCTGGAAGGGAGGCTGGCAGTTCAGGATAAAGACGTAGCTGATCTGACCGTCCGTCTTGAAGCATCAGAAAAGCGCAGCTCGTCCTTGGAATCCAGGCTGATGGAAGGTGCCTGCGTTGCTGCAACTCACACCATCGGGGCTTTGAAGAGCCACATTCCTGATCTGGACGTTTCTCTGCTTTTCAAAGGCTTCAAGTGCTCGGCGTCAGAAGCTGAGGTAATGTTTGATAGCCTTACCCCACTGGTAGAACCATTTGTCAGAAAACTTGATCTCCATCTGAGTGATTCGGAGGAATCACCTTGAACACTGTGCAAGATTCCTGTAATAGGGCAAAACTTTAACGGTTTAGAATGCGACTATAATTTGTGAAACATATGCTTGCATGTTTTTGCATACGTCTTAGAGCTGATCGGTGTTTTTATGGAAGTTTTTTAACTGATAGCTTTGTCATAGCCAAAAAGTCCCGTTACCATAAGCTATTTTGGAATTGTTTAATTGCTGAGACATGGGCGGCCTTCTGAACTGTGTAATTCCTTGTAGTCATGTTGTTCGGTAATTTTAGCGTAGCCTAGCTGTCTTGAATTAAAAAGCCCGATTCTTGCGTGGTAGTAGTACCGTAGTAGCCCCCGGGCTCTTTTACAGTCATGTAGGCATGCTGAAAAAGAGTCTAGAAGTACTAAACCGCAAGAAACTTCCCGATCAAGTGGGGAGCCCCCGAGCATAAGGCTCGGGACGCATAGAATAGGTCTGAAAAGAAAATTTTCAGCATGGTAGTCCCTGGCTCTTTGTTAGTGTATGTAATATGGTAACAAAGAGTAGAAACAGAATAGAAAATACAAAACCCAGCCCCCGAGCGTAAAAGCGAGGGTGAGTAGAGTGTATAGAACTTATCTTTTTGTTTTGTTGGCGCTGTAGGCGACGCAGACGACGGTTTGTATCTGCCAAACCTGATGGTTGGTCTTGAACTGTGCACGATTTCCATAGTTTAGGCGTAGAATCTGCGTAGTTGATCCATATTCTACGTGTTTGGCAGTATGTCCCCATCTATCTCCGCGATCCTGTAGGCTCTTGGTCGGGCGATATCTACTACAATGTACGGCCCTTGCTATGGAGAGGTCAATTTAGTTTTGTCCTTGGTGCGTTGATCCAGTTTGAGCACCATGTCACCAATGCATAGGCTTCTTTGTCGAACATTAGCATCATAGTATTGCCGCAATTTTTGCTGATATTGGGCTACTCTAAAAGCAGCTGCGTCACGAGCCTCCTCGAGGAGGATTAGCTCATCAGTGCGTCTGTCAGGCTCTTCAGTATCTGAAAACATTGCCATGCGAGGGGCTTGTAGTCGGATGTCGGATGGTAGAATCGCCTCTGCTCCATACACCAAGAAGAAAGGTGTTTCGCCTATTGCCCGATTCATAGTGGTCCTCATTGACCAAAGTACTGTAGGGACTTCATGAATCCAGCGCTTGTCATAAGCTTGCAATTTGTTAAAAATTCTCTTCTTGATGCCCTGGAGCACGATGCCATTGGCACGCTCTACTTGCCCGTTTGTCTTCGGGTGATTTACCGATGACCGATCATGCCTGATCCCGTGGTCGTAGCAGAAATCAGAAAACTTTTTACTTTTAAACTGTGTTCCGTTATCAGAGATTATCCTGTTCGGGACACCGAATCGTATGACAATGCTCCGTAGGAATTTGACAGCTGCCTCTTTTGTGATTTTCTGAACTGGCTCGGCTTCAACCCATTTTGTAAATGTGTCAATGCCAACGAACAGAAATCTGTATCCCCCGACAGCCCTTGGGAAGGGCCCGAGGATGTCTATACCCCAGGTGGCAAAGGGCCATGACAAGGGTATAGTGTTTAAAGCTTGCACAGGTTTAGTTTGTTTTCGTGCGAAGAATTGGCATGCCTCGCACTTTTTTACTAAATCGCTTGCGTCTTGAAGAGCTGTAGGCCAGTAGAAGCTCTGTCGGAATGCTTTCCCTATTAGATATCGGGGAGAAGCATGTGATCCACAGATTCCTCCGTGAATGTCGTGGAGCAAACTAATGCCCTCGGTCCGTGTGATGCATTTGAGGAGCATTCCATTGCGGGTTAGCTTGTATAATCGCCCGTCAACCAATTGATAGTTCTTGGCTTTACGATGGATTTTCTCCAATGTAGCATCATCGTCCGAAATAGCTTGGTTTGTGAGGTATGCCCGGATTGGATCCATCCAGTTCTCCTCGTTTCCAACTAGAGCGGCGGCTCGGGCCGTACCGACCAACATAGACTCCTTGACGGATTCGTTGGTTGTAGAAACTGATCCCTTGGCGGGTTCAGTTTTTAGGTTCGGTAATGAAACCGACACAGATGGCTTAGTAAGGACTTCAAGTAACACGTTACCTAGGAGCCGTGTGCGTTCTGCAGCTGCCTTTGCAAGCTTGTCCGCGTCGCCATTGAATTCCCTTTTCACGTGCCGTACTTCAAGCCCATCAAATTTGCTCTCCATCCGCCTATATGCCTCCAAGTATTAGCCATGACCTTGCTCCCCGCACTGTACTCTTTCATGACTTGCTTTGCAGCTAACTCGGAATCCCCTTTCACGAGCAGCCTTCTGACACCAAGAGATGCAGCTATGCGGAGACCTGTCAAGAGTCCTTCATACTCGGCAACATTGTTAGTAGGAGTTGGATCAACAAAATTGATTTGTAATGCGTACCTGATGATGTCATTGTGTGGTGAGATCAGGACCACTCCAGCCCCCGCGCCTACTCTGCAAAATGCTCCGTCATAGAACATTGTCCAGTGTTCGGGATTTTGGGCAGCTTCTTCGGGTTCGGGGTTTGTCCACTCTGCGATGAAATCTGCCAGAGCCTGCGACTTGATGGCAGTTCTGGGTATGAATTCAACGTCATAAGCCCCCAGCTCCACAGACCATTGAGCAATCCTACCCACAGCATCTCGATTATGTAAAATGTTGCCTAGGGGGTAAGTTGACACAACCTTGATCTTGTGGCCCAGAAAATAATGCTTGAGCTTCCTGGAAGTCATTAGTACAGCATATAATAATTTCTGAATCTGAGGGTACCTTGTTTTGGCATCATGTAGGACCTCGCTTACGAAGTAAACGGGATGTTGTGTTGTAGACTTTTCTGTTGGTCTTTCGACCACCAAAACAGTGCTTACAACAGTTGGTGTCGCAGCTACGTATAACAGCATCTCCTCTTGTGGCTTTGGTGGGACCAGTACGGGCATTTTCCGCAGGTACTGTTTGAACGCCTGGAACGCCTCTTTTGCTTCTGCCGACCACTCAAAACGATCAGTTTTACGTAGCAATTTGTAAAATGGCATACCTCGTTCGCCTGACTTGGACACTAATCGACCCAGGGACGCCATCATTCCTGCCAACTTCTGGACCTCGTGGCGGCTGCGTGGAGACTTCATGTCGTCGAGTGCCTTGATCTTGTGCGGATTTGCCTCTATACCTCGTTGGGAAACAAGGTAACCGAGGAGCTTACCCAATGATACACCAAAGGTGCATTTGGCGGGGTTGAGCATCATCCTGTTTTCACGCAAGTTGTTGAATGTTTTGGTTAAATCAGCGATTAAGTCGCCCTTTAACTTACTTTTTACAACAATGTCATATATATATGCTTCCACATTACGGCCGATTTGGCCTTCGAGAACAATGTGAACACATTTTTGATAAGTGCAACCTGCGTTTTTCAGACCAAATGGCATCTTTATATAGCAATAAACACCGAAGGGAGTTACAAATGCAGTTTTCTCCTCATCGTCAATGCACATGCTGATTTGGTGATACCCCGAATAGGCATCTAGAAAACAAAGCAATTCACATCCAAAGGATGAATCTACAGTTTGATCTATCCTAGGTAATGGATACTCATCCTTTGGGCAAGCTTTATTCAGATCTGTGTAGTCCACGCACATCCTCCACGTTCTGTTGGGCTTCTTAACCATGACTGGGTTTGCCAGCCACTCCGGGAAAGGGACCTCTCGAACGAAGCCGGCTTTGAGTAGTCGGTTGATTTCTTCGTTAATGGCATCTCGCTTCTCCGGGGTATATCTTCTTTGCTTCTGCTTGACTGGTCGGACGCCAGTTCGTATGCCAAGCTTGTGCTCGATCACCTCCCTGGGGATCCCGGGCATGTCAGATGGTTCCCAAGCGAACACATCTGCGTTTGCCCGGAGGAAAGCAATGAGCTCGAGTTCCTATTTATCACCCAGGCCAAGGCCCACCTGGGTGGTCTTGGTCGGGTCTGCCTCATCAAGGGCCACAGACTTCGTGCCTGGCTCGGAGCGCTTGGCTGGTGGCTCGATTGGTGAGGCGTTGGCCGGTGACTCGCCGGCTGCCTGTGACGGTGTCCCCTTGAGTGGGGTCTGGTCCACCACAGTCTGCTTCTCGGCGGCGCGGTCGTCGTCCTTCTGTTCCCCGATGAGCTCCTGTTCGGGAACTTCTTTCCCTTTGGCCCTTGGTCGGTTCTCCGCTGCTCGGGAGGTTTCAGCCCATGCTCCCTTGGCGGCAGCTTTTGGCTGGTTCTTTGTCTTTTTCTTGGCAGGTTCGGCAGCCCTGGCTGGTTCCTGCTCGTCTCCTTTGATCATGTCCAGGGTCTTCATGTCACACTGGACCGCGCCCTTGCGATCGCCGCAGACGGTGATCGGGCCCAGCGGCCCTGGGACCTTGATCATGGAGTATGCAAAGTGAGCGACCGCCATGAATTTCTTCAAAAACGGCCGGCCCAAGATGCAGTTATAGGCCGACGTGATGTCAGCCACCTCGAAGGTGAGGAACTCTAATCGGATGTTTTTGCCCTCCATGAGGGTCACCTGCAGATCGATCCTCCCCAAGGGAAAGGCTTGGATGCCTGGTATGACCCCATAGAAAGGCTTCTCCACAGGGGACAAAGACCTCCTCGGGATCCCGAGTTCATCAAAGGCGTTGACAAACAGTAGGTTGAGGGCGCTTCCACTGTCGATCAGGGTTCGTCCGATCTTGCGGGGCCCGATCCATGGTTTGATGCACAGTGGGAGTAGCGGCCCGTCGTAGAGCGTCTTGGGGTGATCCCTCTGATAAAATGTGATCGGGATTTCAGACCACCTTAACGGATGCTTGCAGGGCTCGGTGCTGGCTATCTGCCTCTCGACCAGCTTTAGCTGGGACTTGGAGGTTCGAGTAGAATAACCACCGAAAATTGTGGCGATCTCCAGGTCTTCGGGAAGATCTGGCTCATCATCACAGTCCATGTAGTTCGCCGTCCAAGGGTTGTGAGCTGCCTGGTCACGCGGAGCTCCCTGCTGCTGGCTCTCCTCCTCCTGCTTCTGCTTCTTGTACACCGTACAGTCCACAAAGTGATGCTTTGTAGATCGGTGAATCGGGCAGTACATCGGGAGATCGGCCGGTTTGCCTTGACGCCTGTACGGGGGCTTGTTGTCCACGGCCATGACTTCGTCGCCCTCGGTCTTGCGCTTCTTGTTCTTGTGTTTATTCTTCTTCTTGCCTTCCCCGGCTGGCTGGCTTTGTTCGGGCTTTCCGTGAACCCGTGCTCGGGCGTCCGCCATCTTGGCGGTCTCTTCCAGGATCCCGTAGAGCTCCGCCACCGTCTTCGGGTTCTTCTTGGCAAGTTCCTCCGCCGTTCGCTCGTCCTTGCAACCCTGATTGAAGGCCACAATCACCCGATCATCCACCATGTCAGGGATGGTGTTACGGGTGTCGCTGAACCGGCGGATGTAGTCCCGGAGGGATTCTCCAGGCTTCTGCACACAGTTGAGTAGATCTCCTTCATGTCCGGGGCGTTTGTAGGTGCCTTGGAAGTTGGCTTCAAACGTCTCCCGGAGGTGGGCCCATGACTTGATGCTGGCCTCGGGCAGGTTCATGAGCCACGTACGGGCTGATCCCTGCAGGGCAGTCGGCAAGTAGTTGGCCTTGACGTAGTCGTCGCCCCCGGTGGCGTCGATGATCGTGGAATAGATCTGAATCCACTCGTGGGGGTTGGTTGTTCCGTCATACTTCTCGATGTTAGTAGGACAAAACTTTTCGGGCCACCTGACCTTGCGCAGGGCTGGGGAGTACGCAAGGCATCCCCCCGTGCCTGGTCGGGAGTCACGTGGCGGCGAATCTGGATGGGACCGATAGTAGCCCTCACGTGCCCGGTAATCTCGATTGTAGTTGAGAGTTTCCCGAGCGTCGCGAGCGCGACGGTTGCGTTCGAGCTGCGGCCTCATGTCGCGCCCCTCGTGTGGGCGATAGTGCGGTCGTCCGTTAACAGATCGGGACCGAACCGGCTGTGGTTCATGTGGCCTGTTTGACGGAGCTGGTGGTGCGTCAGCGGCGGCCTCGATGCGCTCCTTGGCCTTGTCCACTGCTTCCCGAGCCTTCTTGGCTATGGTGGCCATCGGGGTCCCTTCGGCCATTGCTTCCATGGTCTCCAAGAGGGTTCGGATCTGCAGATTGTCCTGCTCGACAGCCCGGAAATCGTTGTTGAGATCTCGGGGAGCCAATGAGGACGCAACCTGCTGTGTACGGGTTTTAGCCATTTGAAGTGTTGGTGCGTTGCTGAATCGTGGAGGAGGCATGGGTCTGCGCGAGCTAGATGACTCGGCAGCGGCCTCGGTCCCATTTGCAGTTAGCACATGGATGCGGCGGTCTTCGGATTGTTCTGACCCATTGCTAGATCCACTGTAGTCGAGATCCAACTGCGCAGTGCGATCTGCAATGTCTTCGGGAGTTGGCTCCGTGAAGGTGGCGAAAACTTCCCGACCGGCGCATGTGAGATCGGGATCATGGATCCCTGTCATCTTGAGCTCGTAGTCGCCTTGGTGCTCAAACACGAGATCCCCAAAGCGGATCTCCCGTGCAGGCACTAGATGGCGGTGAGCGTAGAGATCGGAAGCGGAGGCAGAACTCCCGATGGCTTCCGACTTGACGGAACTGGGCATGTAGGGCATCGATGAACTCGACGCGTCGGCGATCCAGACTCCGTTGACGATCGGCATGATCTTTCTTCACGCAAGGGCCCCTACCTGGCACGCCTCTGTCGAGGTTGTTCTCGGCAGATATTTGTCCGGCAGGCACCCCGCTTCGTGCGAAGATTGATCACGGTGACGAACAGAGAGACACGGGATTTTTATACTGGTTCGGGCCCTCGAGATCGAGTAATAACCCTACGTCCAGTTGCTGCTTGTATTATTTCGTCGAGTACAGATTACAGTGCGTAACAAGTACCCTCGGGTGAATTGTCTAAGATCATGAATACCCTCTACGTACAGGACCCCCGCTATTTATATCCAGGGAGACGTGCCTTACAAGACAAGACAGACCTAAACCTAGTAGGACTCTAGCTATCTTCGGGCTTTCCTTCTGCGATCTGGCCATCGTGTCTTGTTCGGAGTCTTGATAGTTCGGAGTCGGTAGTCGGTAATCCTCGTGATCGGGCACCCTGGTATTATGGCCTCAACAAAAGGTATTAATTGATCAGCCGTGGCCCTTTATATTTATAGGGTGGGGAGGTCTTGCCCCTCAAGGAAAGTCCTTTTATAACTCGGATCTACAAAACAAGTCCAAACCTACTAGGACTCGGGGAAAATCGGTTCCACTGGTTTCCAAATTCGGTGCCACCGGATTGCCCTGCTAGACGGGCAATAGGAACCAAACCGGTTCCACTCGTTCTTGAATCCGGTTCCACCGGTTTTCTCTGTCATACTGTCTTGTGCCAATTTTAATCGTCAATATGCCCCCTTGTTTTTGGTAAAGCTTGCATACCAGAAAATATTTTAGCACAAGAAAATACTCCTAAGGGCGATGTTTAAACAAAATAAAACGGCCTTTTCATTCTAAGGGTGATATTCAATACTATCGGCCATTTAAACTAAGCCTCCTGCCAAACACTCGGATAATATCTCTTCAAATACCTTCCGTTGAGAGCTCTTGGCAGCCGCTGACCTTGCAAAGTCTCCACCATATAAGAATTGCCGAAGATTTCCATGATTATCTTGTATGGACCTTCTCAACTTGGAAACCATTTACCAAACTTGTTGCTCTTCAATCCTATAGGTAAAATTGTTTTCCAAACCAGATCACCAACCTGAAAAGATTTCTGTTTTACCTTCTTATTGTAAGCCTTGGCAACCCGAATTTTGTCCTTCTCAATTTTCTTCAAGGCATTTAATCGCTTGTTGGTCACCTCATCAATATTATCAATCATCAAGTCATGATAATCAGCAGCATTGAGATCATTTTGCTTAGCCGATCGATAAGCACCAAAATTCACTTCAACAGGTAAAACAGCTCCTTGGCCATACATAAGCTCAAAAGGAGTAACCTTAGTAGCACCATGTCTAGATATACGATGAGCCCACAAAGCCTCAGATAAAACCTCATGCCACCTCCTAGGATTCTCCTCTATTTTCTTTTTAATAAGCTTAATCAAATTCTTATTACTAGACTCGGCCTGACCATTAGCCTGAGCATAGTATGGAGATGAATTGAGCAATTTAATACCATACATCTCAACAAACTCACAAACTTCCTTTGATATAAATGAAGTACCTTGATCAGTAGTCAAAGTTTGAGGAATGCCAAATCTATGGATAATATGCTCAGTAATAAACTCAATTACCTCCTGATGTGTCATATTCTTCAAAGGTACTGATTCGGTCCACTTTGTAAAATAATCAGTAGCCACCAACACAAAGCGATGCCCCTTTGAAGAAGGAGGATGAATCTGCCCAACAAAGTCCAATCCCCATCCTCAAAAAGGCCAAGGTTTGATAATAGGATGTAATAAAACTGCTGGAACCATCTGAATATTCCCAAACATTTGACATTTTTCACAACCTTTGTAGTACCGAAAACAATCAGCTATCATATTAGGCCAAAAAAACAAGCTCTTCTCAAAAGCCACTTCATCTTAGGAGCCAATTGATGTGTACCACAAATTCCTTCATGAACTTCACCTATTGCAACCTTAGCTTGATCTGAATCCAAGCACTTTAATAATAAATCCTCAGCCGTCCGACGATATAATTCACCATCAACCAAAGTAAATTTAAATGCCCACCAACGGACTTTTCGGTCAAACTTAAGACTAGGATTCTGCAAATATTCAATAATGGGTATCCTCCAATCGACAACTTCGTCCTTATTAATTTTAGATTGCTCGATGGCCGAAGTGTCACTGTCAACAAATAAACCGGTGCCACCGGTTTCAGATCCGGTTCCACCGGAATATTCGGTTCCACCGGTTTCAAAATCCGGTGTCACCGGTTTCTCCTGGGCAGAAAACTCGGCGATGCAAAGTGTCGGCTTTCTTTCATAAAAATTTCTTTTCTGAACATCATAGCCAGACGCTTGCTGAGCCAGAGCATTCGCCCTTGGATTCTCATCTTTTGAAACATGATATATAGAGAATTCATCAAATTGAGCAATCATATCCAAGCATTTATCAAGATATGCATTTGAATAATCCATCAAAGCATTGGTATACCTTATTAACTTGCTGTAGCACCAGCAGAGAATAATCAAATGCTTCCACATGTTTTACCCCCATATCATGCAAAATTTCTAGCCCGAACAATAAAGCTTCATATTCGGCTTGATTATTAGTACAATCATTTTCTAATCGGTTAAGAGCCTCAAATTCAGCACCACTTGGTGATATAAAAACAACTCCAATACCACAACCGCTCTTACAAACCGATCCATCAAAATGCAATTTCTATGGGGTAAAAGTAATATAACCGATATCTAAATCATTATCATTAATGCTATGCTCAACAATAAAATCAGCAACAATTTGTCCTTTCATGGATTTCAAAGGTTCACAAACCAAATCATATTCAATAAGAGCATAAGCCCACTTACCAATTCTCCCACTTAAAATTGGTCTATGAAACATATATTTAATAATATCGGTTTGACAAGCCACTATGCAAGTATTGGATAATAAATAATGCCTCATCTTGGTACAAGCATAATATAATGGCAAGCAAAGCTTTTCAATAAATATATATCTTGTTTCGGCATCCAATAATCGATGACTTGTATAGGTAACAATATGTTCCTTTCTTTCGGTTTCTTGAGTCAAAATAGCCCCAATCCTCTCCTAGGAGCTTTCATGACCGGCGACGAACACAAATAATATTTAATTTTCTCAAACACTTCTTGCTGTTTTGCCCCCAAGTAAATTCGGCTTCATCTTTTAACCGAAGAATAGCAGTAAAAACATTAAACTTCCCAGACAAGTTACAAATAAATCTCCTCAAGTAATTCACCTTGCCTAGAAATTTCTGCAGATCTTTCTTGCATGTAGGAGCCTTGATCTTCTTGATAATGTCAATTTTCTTAGGATCTATCTCTATGCCATTTTGATGAATAATAATGCCAAGAAACTTTCCAGCCGACACACCAAATGCACATTTGAGTGAATTCATTTTCAAGCCATATCGACGCATTCTCTCAAAAGCAAGTTTTAAATCAGCCAAATGGGGTTTTAAGCTAGCCGATTTAACAACAATATCATCAATATAGACTTCTATGATTAAGCCAAGCAAATCATGAAAAATTAAATTCATAGCCCTTTGGTAAGTAGCACCAGCATTTTTTAAACCAAAGGTCATAACCACCTACTCAAATAAACCAACAAAACCTGGACGTACAAAGGCCGTTTTGAATATATCCTCTTCAGCCATGAATATTTGATCGTAACCAGCATTACTATCAAGAAAACTAATAACTTTATGTCCAGAGGCATCATTAATAAGCATGTCGACTATAGGCACAGGATATTCATCTCTAGGAGTAGCTCTATTAAGATTTCTAAAATCAATGCAAACTCTGAGCTTACCAGAATCCTTTTTCTCAACTGGCACAATATTTGATAACCATTCAGCATAACGACAATGCCTAATAAAATTTGCATCCAACAACCGATTAATTTCTTCTTTAATCCGGTCATACATATTAGGATTGAAATGTCTAGCAGTTTGTTTAAAAGGCCTAAAACCAGTTTTAATAGGCAGCCGATGTTCAACTAACTCACGGCTTAAACTAGGCATCTCTTGATAGTTCCATGCAAAACAATCAACATATTCTTTCAACAGCTCGATTAATTCAGTTTTATAATCAGCTTTCAAATTCTTGTTTACAAATGTCGGCCTAGGTATAGAACCATCGCCAATATCAACTTCCTCTAAAGGATCAGCCGACGTAAAACCTTGTCCCAATTTACTCATATCATCAAAATCTTCAATGGCCTCACACATATCGTTCTTTTGTGCCCGATAGTGCTCAAGTCTCTGCTGCAACCATTCTGAACTATTCATTAATTCATAACAAATGGTTTAGCCGATACTCAACCGGCTTTAGAACAGCAGGCACAAAGCCATCTCTAGTACAGCTGATCATCTCATAATCAGAAATATCTAAGCCTGTCAAGTACTTGACATGATCATGCATAGACATGGTAGAAGCATCAGCCACAGCAACACAAGCCGATGTATCTACATGCACAACTTCAATGTCGTCGTCAACCCATTGAATAAGAAATTGGTGCAAACTAGAAGGTACACACCTATTTGCATGAATCCAATTACGACCCAATATTAAACTGAAGTTACCTTGGGCCTCGGCGATGAACAAAGCAGTAGCCAACGTCTTGCTCCCAATGGTGAACTCCATTGAAGCAACGCCTTTAGCACTCATAGGCTCACCTCCTCCCACACCACTGACGGTCATGTTGGTCTTGATCAGCTCATCATCCAAACCACCCAGTTTCTTGAACACAGAATAGGGCATCAAATTAACAATTGCCCCGGTATCAACAAGCATCCTCGAAACTGGCTTTCCATTGATATGCCCCTTCATGTACAACGCCTTCAGGTGATTTTCAGAATCCTTTGGCCTTTTAAATATAGCTTCTTTTGGGCCAAAGTCTAGATGAGCCATCTCTTCCTCTGGAATGACGTAATAATCCGAAGAAAGGTGTACCACATTAGCATCAACATTCATATGTTTAGGTGCTGACCCATAATCAACAAACTGTTCATCATCCATATTCTGGGAATCCGATGACAACCTCTGATCAAACGTAGAAGTGACAGAAATCTCAGAAGCAACACGAGATGGACCTGGATCAGCAGAAACTGGTACCACCGGATCCAAAATCGGTGCCACCGGTTTTGGCGCAGTAGCTGGCATCGAGGCGGGCAAAACCGGTTCCACCAGTTTGGAATCCGGTTCCACCGAATTTTGTCCTGGAGCTTCAATCTTCTTCCACCCCTTGCCTGGAGGAATCATAGGCCTGTACTTGTTGAAGTGTTCCTCCCTCTGCTTCTCTAGCTCCTTCTCCTTCTGTTCTTGAAAGCGAAGTCGCTGCAACTTCCTCTTTTGTGTGCGTGTCAAACCTGGAGGACACCATCTTGGTATGAAGTATTTAGATTTATCAATTTCAACCTTCTTACCCTCATCAGGACCTGCAGCAACATCTTTCTAGACTGATGGCTTAGCCTCATCACTAATCATAATTGGCATCTTGTCATCGTCCCCCGGAATCACCTTGATGTCACCAATCTGAATTACATCAGCAGCAGTAGTTCTCTTGGTCGATATCCATCTTCTGGACAACTTCCTCCACCTCTTAGGCCGATAAACTTGCTTGGGAGGAGATGGCTGCCTCTTCTGAGGAAACCCGTTCCACCGCGAACCGGTGCCACCGGTTTTGGGTGGCATATCCCAACCTGATCGACGAGGTGCCGAACGGTTATCCACCAACCTTTCGTGTACTGGTCCTCTGTTATTACCCCATCTTGGATGAAAAGGAGGATATTGCATGGGGTAATAAGGCATATGCATCCCATTGTAAGCCCACGCCGGATATGGAAAATTGTAATATGGAGGCATCCATGGCATGGCTTGACATTGATTCTGTTGGGGATACGAGGTAGCAACATCACCCTTCTGTCTGCTATTTGCCCTTGGAGGCGAAATTGGCTTTTCTTGACGCATGGGTGATCTCTTTCTTTTTTTTACCGGCCAATCCTCATCAATTGGCCTTTGGTTTGCATATTTGGAAAACAACTGGTCAAAAGTCGGCTTTGGTTTTGCAACTTTACCCTGATCTTTGGCCACATTAATTTTCCAAGTTCCAATCTCAGGACGCTTGGGCTTCAACATCTTCGGCGCCCCTGACCAGAACCGGTGTAACCGGTTCCTGAAACCGGTGGAACCGGTTTGTCCTGTGCAACAGGCTCAAACAGTTCTTTTGATGATCCTTGCCCCCCAAGATCAGCAACTCTTACAGTAATTTTGAAAGTCTCTCCGCCATTGGAGGTCTTCTCACACACCACTTCCCTGATAATTGACTTCCCCTTTAAATTTTCAGGCTTTTCATCTCCCACAACAACATTTTTCCCTTTGGTTGATTCGACTTGATGCGGCCGAACCAGAACCTTAGGAGGTTGCATCTCAAGGGAATTAACAGGGACAGGTGCCTTGTCAACCTGCATCTCATGTAGTGTCAAACGTCCCTCATTCAAGGCCGATTGCACCTGTCGACGAAAAACATTGCAATCATTAGTATCATGCAAAAAAAGAATTATGCAACTTGCAATATGCCCGCCTTTTAAGCTTTTCAGGTGAAGGAATAGTATGAGACATTTTAATGTTTCCATTCTTCAATAATTCATCAAAAATACGATCACATTTAGAAACATTAAAAGTAAATCGCACTTCTTCTTGCCGATTCTTTTGAATTGGCTTAAGAGATGGACAGGTGTACGATTTGTTCTTAGAAGGCCACACAAGCTCAGTAGCATACACATTTTCCTCATCATCCGAACTACTAGAATCTTAAGTAACAACATGAACATTTGAACGATGAGTCTTATATGTATCCTTAGCATTTTTTATTCGGTTTTCAGTAGCTAAAGCTCTTACTTGCACTTGATTAACCGAAAAATGTTCAAAGCTTTCTATCTTCTCTTTAATAAAGGATCTTAAACCATTAAAACCAACATCAGCAAGATCCCTTTCAGAAAGTGACAAATTAAAGCATCGATTTCTAGTTTCCTTGAATCGTTTAAAATAATCTTCAAAAGATTCATCTCTTTGTTGCTTAACCGATGTTAGATCTGTCAATTTTAATTGAGAACTCCCACTATAGAAATAATCATGAAATTTTTGCTCCAATTGATTCCATGAATTAATTGAGCTAGGAGTTAATGAAGAAAACCAGGAAAAAGCAGTTTCAGTTAAAGATAAGGAAAACAAACGAACTTTCAAAGCATCACTAGAACTGGCTTCTCCTAATTGAGCAATATATTGGCTAATGTGTTCTCAAGTAGTCTTACTATCATCACCATTAAATTTTACAAAATCAGGAACACGCCAATTAGGTGAATAAGGGACAGAATCAAAACTAGCAGAATATGGTTTTTGATATAATCTTGAGTTTCCCACATCAATGCCAAGTTTATCCTGTACCATATTAGCGAACTCGTCTTTTAATTTAAAGAATTCAGCACGTAAATTTGAACGAGCTAGATCAGGTTGCCCTATTGCTGTACTTTGAGCTTGAACAACATGAGGCATGCGATAAGGACTTTGCCGCAAATACTGATCATACACATCATTAGGAATCCCACTAGAATTAATGTTTTGATTAGGTATAGGGGGTGATGTGTATGCAC
>CM014270.1:39624407-39750126 GCA_004135705.1 Alloteropsis semialata
CCCTCGTTTGCCTCGTAGCCCCACGGATTAGTAGAGGTAGGCGGCAGGTGGTGACAGCCCTGTTCGTCCTTTGTAATCCTCCACGTACGGGTACGGCGTAGAGCTGTTGGCCGGCAATTTTCTAGAGGCCTAGGATACCCCGGTGCCTAAAGCAAGCATAGGAGAATTCTCTTAACTATCATCAGAACCTTGATACTAAGTTATCCTCTCTACCAGCCTTTATATACACTCGATCGATCTGGCTCAGCTTTAGTGATTAGATACTCGTTTACGTTCCCCGTGGATTCGATACCTGGTTTACTCACGGGTGAAAGCTACTTCGACAGCCGTGCGCTTGCGGACTTTCTGTTTGCCACCGCTGGTGTCAACAAGCTTTCTGGCGCCGTTGCCGGGGAACGGTAGCAGTTATCTAAGATCTAAGGTTGCCCGTATATCTTTTATTTTATATTTCTTTTCTATTTCCTTTTTTATCAACCATGAATTCCACCCAAATTCATGAGTTCTCTGCTCCAAAGGGCGAATTATTGGAGCCGCACCCCTCGTCAAATCCTATTTTAACCGATAGCTATGAACTTCGCCCTGCCTTCATAGCTATGGTCCAGGACATATCCTTCTCTGGAAGTGATGGTGAAAACCCATACCGTCACTTGCATGGATTCGAGTTGCTTTGCTCGTGTCTGGTCATATCAGGCATGACGCAGGCAACAATTAGATGGAAGCTCTTCCCGTTCTCTCTCAAAGAGAAAGCGAGGAAGTGGTACGATCACACCGTTGCGCTAACGAACGGTGAATGAGAAAAGTTACGGGACAAGTTTTGTCTTGAATACTTTCCTGTTCACCGGATCTGTGCACTGCGGAAGGAGATTATTAACTTCCAGCAACAAGAGAAGGAAACGTTCGCCAAAGCATGGGACCGGTTCCAGGACTCATGTCTGACTGGAACAGATCTAGGCATCCCAGACTACATGCTCATGCAGCATTTTCGGTCTGGGTTGAATAGTGAAGCCGCCCGGTACATAGACACTGCAGCCGGAGGCTCATTCCTACACATAACCCCGGCCAGAGCACAAGAAGTCCTAGCAGCCATCCGGGAAAACTCCCCTGCCGACGCGACCGAAACTGAGCAAGAAGACTCCCAGGTAGAACCTATAGACTTGCCCAGTCTAGTTCCTGAGACCTCATCCGTTGCGGAAGAGGAAACTCAACCCCTCGGATTGCCATTTGAGTTCGAGGAAGATCTTTTTGAAGACTTCGGGAATACCTCAAACTACACAACACAGAAAAAGCCTACGGTAAAGACCCCCTCCATTTATATGGAGACAGAATTCCTAGACGAAACCGTGAGGGAGCTCATTCCCATCCTAAACACGGAATGGTCAAACGAATCTGAGTCCTCTTCCGAAGTCATTCGGATTAACTCACCTTCGCAGACTATTCACGGTTTCGTAAGCAAGGTGGCTGTAGACATTCTGTACAACCCGACTGTTGGGGCAAACATCATGTCCAGTTCTTTCGCTTACGTCCTTGGACGCCGTAAAAAGATGGCCCCAACGTCAAAACTTCTTAGAACACCCTCAGGTTAAATTCTCGAGAGTCTCGGCATAGTACGAGATTTTCTCCTCGTTCACCATGGGATTGAGATGGCTCTGGACTTTTACGTCTTTGAGACATTAGATTTTGACCTCCTGGTAGGACACCCTGTCGAGGGCCTCTTTCAAGATGTAACCTCGGAAGGAAACCTCCTAGCCAAAATAGGAAGAAATCTTCTCACCATACCTTTAGCCAGGGTTAAGAATTCCATAGTTGAACCTTTGGTAGGACCTAACCCAGCTGAGGAAGTGAAATCCCTGCAACCTAGCGACCCATTTGAGTCATTTCTCGAAGAACATGTTCACGACTTTATAGAAGAAGAGGATGACGCTTCTGAGCCGCTTGAAACTGAGGAGCCACCTAAGACACACGTAGAGCTAAAACCCTTGCCCGCTGGCCTTCGCTATGTCTTTCTAAATGAAGACAGGGACACCCCTGTCATCATTAGTGACAAGCTATCGCAGGACGAGAGTGATAGACTCGTAAAGGTGCTCGAGAAACACCGCTCGGCGTTCGGGTACTCCCTCAAGGATTTGAAGGGAGTAAGCCCTGCACTCTGTACCCATCGCATTCCCATAGATCCAAACTCTACACCTTCTAGGGAGCCTCAGCGTAGGCTAAACAATGCGATGAGGGAAGTCGTGAAGAATGAAGTTTTAAAACTTCTGCACGCCGGGATCATTTATCCCGTCCCTCATAGTGAATGGGTCAGCCCTGTCCAAGTAGTGCCCAAGAAGGGAGGTATGACCGTCGTAAGTAACGAGAAAAACAAGCTGATTCCTCAGCGTACCGTTACTGGGTGGCGGATGTGCATTGATTATCGCCGACTCAACAAGGCGACAAAGAAGGATCACTTTCCGCTCCCTTTCATCGATGAGATGTTGGAGAGACTCGCAAACCACTCCTTCTTCTGTTTCCTTGATGGGTATTCCGGCTACCATCAGATTCCCATCCACCCCGATGATCAAGAAAAGACCACCTTCACCTGCCCCTATGGGACGTATGCATACCGCAGAATGTCGTTCGGGTTATGCAATGCACCAGCATCGTTCCAAAGGTGTATGATGTCTATCTTCTCAGACATGATAGAAGAGATTATGGAAGTTTTCATGGATGATTTTTCAGTCTACGGAAAGACTTTCGACCATTTTCTGCAGAACCTAGATAGGGTGCTACAAAGATGCCGAGACAAGGACCTGGTGCTAAATTGGAAAAAGTGCCATTTCATGGTCCGAGAGGGTATAGTGCTAGGACACTTGGTGTCCGAAAGAGGAATAGAGGTGGATAGAGCAAAAATAGAAGTCATAGAAAAGCTTCCACCTCCCACCAATGTTAAAGGGATCCGAAGCTTCTTAGGTCATGCGGGGTTTTACCGGCGTTCTATCAGAGATTTTTCTCAGATAGCCAGGCCCCTCACTAGCCTTTTAGCCAAGGACGCGCCCTTTGACTTCGATGATGAGTGTTTACACGCCTTCACCATTTTAAAGAACGCTCTCATCTCAGCACCAGTTATTCAACCCCCTGACTGGACGCTACCCTTTGAGATAATGTGTGATGCCAGTGATTATGCTGTTGGTGCTGTCCTTGGACAGACCAAAAATAAGAATCATCATGCTATCTCATATGCTAGTAAAACTTTGACAGGAGCTCAACTTAACTATGCTACCACTGAAAAAGAGCTCCTGGCAGTAGTTTTTGCTATAGACAAGTTTAGATCTTACTTGGTAGGAGCCAAGGTGATTGTCTACACTGATCACGCTGCTTTGAAATATTTGCTTACCAAGAAAGATGCTAAACCTCGCCTTATCCGCTGGATTCTCTTACTCCAAGAATTTGATTTAGAAATTAAAGATAAAAAGGGAGTGGAGAATTCAGTAGCCGATCATTTGTCGTGTATGCAGTTTACTGACATGCAGGATCTACCGATAAATGATTTTCTACGTGACGACACCCTACTCAAGGTGACCGCCTCCGACCCCTGGTATGCAAATATTGTGAACTTTATGGTTGCAGGATATGTACCGCCAGGGGAGAATAAGAGAAGGCTTATCTATGAGAGTAGAATCCATCTATGGGATGAACCATACCTGTACAGGGTGTGTTCAAATGGCATGCTCAGGCGATGTGTACCAACAACCGAAGCAAGAAAGATCGTCGAGCAGTGCCATGCAGCCCCATATGGAGGTCACTACGGGGCGTTCAGGACAAGGTCGAAGATCTGGCAGAGTGGATTCTATTGGCCCACAATGTATGAGGATACAAAGGAATTCATTCGACGATGCCAGCAGTGCCAGAAACACGGAGGGATCACTGCAAGAGATGCTATGCCACTCACAAACAACTTACAAGTTGAGTTGTTTGATGTATGGGGCATTGATTTCATGGGACCCTTCGTCAAATCCTATGACAGCGAGTACATCCTGGTGGCAGTGGACTACGTCTCGAAGTGGGTTGAAGCAATGCCCTGTCGAGCCGCTGACTCCAAACACGCGCGAAAGATGTTCCATGAGATCATCTTTCCACGTTTTGGAATCCCCAGGATGGTGATCAGTGATGGAGGATCACACTTCATCGACAAAACCTTCCGGAAGTTTCTGGCGGAACTGGGGGTGAAGCACAACATAGCTACTCCTTATCACCCCCAGACAAGCGGTCAAGCAGAAACATCGAACAAGCAGATCAAAAACATTCTGCAGAATACCGTGACAGAAATGGGCAAAGGATGGAAGAGCAAGTTATCAGATGCTCTATGGGCATACCAAACGGCATACAAAACGCCGATCGGGATGTCCCCATACCAGCGGGTTTACGGCAAGACTTGCCATTTACCAGTTGAGCTAGAGCATCGGGCGCACTGGGCCATAAGAAAGTGGAACATGGATTTGCCAGCAGCCCAGCAGCTGAGAAGGATGCAACTTTCAGAATTGGAAGAGTGGAGAGACAAAGCGTACCACAGTACCAAAATCTACAAGGACAGAACCAAGAGATGGCACGACAAGAGGATCAAGGTGAAGGAGTTCCACCCCAGGGATAAGGTATTGCTCTTTAATTCCAGGGTGAAGCTCTTTGGGCATGGAAAACTGCGAAGCAAATGGGAAGGACCATTCGTTGTGGTGGAGATTTCGTCACATGGGGCAATCACACTCCAAGATGATGAAGGTAACCTCTTCAAGGTAAATGGTCAACGTTTAAAAGTTTTCTTTGAACCTGATAAAGTAGATGAGGAATTTGACGTGATCAATTTGGTCATGGATGATTCCCATTTATAATCACACCTTATGCTAAATTCTTAACCCCTAGCACGTAAATGCACACATTCTGGGGTTTAGTGGACCTGTCACGTAGTGCACAAAAAAGAAGAGGGCGACCGGGCTCAAGGCCAGGTCGGCCGACTTGATCCTATGCCCGATCGGCCCTATCCTTTGCCAACGTTCTACTCTAACGTCTCTGAAGCCGTTTTGCGGTGGACGAGCGATTCCGACTCTGTTTGATCCAAGAAGAGGGTTAGCTCATCTTTAAAATTTCACCCATCCTCTTCTTCCCTCTCATCTGAGTTCTTCCTCGCCCCCATTCTGAAATCACCAAGCCACACCTCCCAATTCTCCATCAATGGCCGGGAAAAGCCACCCCAAATCCCGATCAACCTTTGATCTGGATGGAGAGCCCACTCCGGCCAACCAATTGGTGCCCACCAACCTGGAGAAAGCCATGGCCGTAGTTGTCACCCCTCTGGCCAGCATCCCGCCAGAGGAGGACGCGAGAGGCCGCACCAGGGGGTCGGCCGATGTCACACCCGGATTTACGAAGGAAATCCGAATGCTGCTATATGTGTACCCAGGAAGTCTTTACACACATATAGCTCAGAAATGAATATCAAAGAAAGGAAAACAGTGCTCGATAACATAAATCATAACAAGTCTTACATCACAGACATTACATTTATTAACGAGTTTATCAAAGTAGCGGAAGCCTGACGTAGTCTAACTCCAGAACATCTCCACAGGGACTCTGACTGGGGGAATGCACTGCCTAGAAGTCCGGGAACTCCTCGAGGAATACAAAAGCATCCACTGGCGGCTCCTCTGAGTACCCATCCGGGATTTTGTTGATATGAAGCAAGTGTAAGTAATCCATCTTACTTAGCAAGCATAACATGATTAAATGAGGCTCAAAAGGCTATGCAAGGTTTAAACTGCGGTTAGCATTTTTAGTTGATTGATTTTAGAATTAACCTGTATTACTATAATTATATGACAACCCGGTTGTAACCCACATTAGAAAAACATGTGAGATATTATAAGTAACCAACATCATCGTTAAACATTACTTTAGAAAACAAGGAACCGCTCGAAAAGGATCCAGGCCGCTCTTGACCGTGAGCACGGCTGTTATAACAGTTTTACACTCTGCAGAGGTTGTACACTTTCACCACCGGTCGTGATCCCCCTTGCCTTGGGCACGCACTCCCTTCACACCACGTGAAATGAGTACAGGGTTTCACTACGAGACCTTTCAAAAGACACCCTAGCAAGCTAGTGGCCGCTACGGTTTCCTGACAGGCGCATGGACCCCTCCAGGCTCCAGCCAAAACATCACACAAATCCGTCACACACAAACCCCAACGAGAACTGACCGAGGTCCACACTTAAACCTGGCAGCCCCACTTGCGCCTTTCGGTAACCACTAGACAAGCTAGAGCCGTACAGTTTACTTAGTCAAGACCAGAGCCATGTGATTCCTGTGGTTGTACGGTTTTCCTGGGTGGCCGCTTTAAGAATGGAACCTTAAGAAGAGACGCTTAGAGCAATGCAAACACATGCTCAAGCTCCCTAAACCAAGTTGCTAAAAAGCACATTTTAATAAGGTTCCAAGTATATCATTAGTCATGATTATTATTTCATAACGAACAATAGCGGTTGGCAAGCATAGCAACAACTAACATATCTACCCATATGCATAAACCCAAGGTAACAAGGAATATAGGATAAACAAGACTAGTCATTCCTAAGGTTTAACAAATTAGACACATGCATGAATGAATAACATGATTAATAGGTGAATAGGTATCAAGGATAAATCATGTTACACTTGCCTTCCTCAAAATATTGCTGCTGATCTTGGTCTTCAAACTCTTGATCAAAGCCGGCCTCGTACTGTTCGCAAACTATACACGCATTCCAATCACCACACATACATCCATCACAAGCCAGTACATGCATACAAAAGTATTTCTATTAGAACAGTACACCATACAATGAAAACAGAAGCAAAAAGGATATAAAACTAATCTACGCATTACTACGAACACAACAACGCGAAAATCACTCTAATCGGATTTACGGTGATTAAACTACACTAAAAACAAGACGAAGGTCTAAGCTGCGATAAACCGAGGACTTAAACGTAATTAACCCTAGTTTTCATGGGGTAGCAGAGGATTTTCGCAATACAGGGATGAGGATGGCGGGTTTATTTGCTGATTTTGCAGGGACTCTTTAGAAAAAGCGACGAAGGGGTAAGTGCTGATCTATTCTTGGCCCTTGGATGGAAGATGGAGGGTGGAGGGGCTCTGTTCGATCTGCAGGAAGGAGGTGACGCTGTCATCATCAGTTTCACGAACAGAACACGGAGGCGGCCATGGTTCCGCATACAGAGCTCACCGGTGAAGGGGCCCCAGGCCTACGGTGCTCAGAAACGCGCATGGTTTGGACGGGAACGAAGAGGGAAACGACGCGAATTCATCTTCATGCTTACTTGGGGCAGGGAGGCAGCGAAGATGGCGAGCTTTGGAGGGGGCAGACTGGTAGGGCAGCAGTGGTGGGAGAGGGGCTGCAGCCTATTTCTTGGACTGCAGGGCGTCGGTGTTCCCTTCCAAAGGTCCTGCACATACACAAGGATGAGGGAGTGCTCGGGCAGCAGCAGAACAAGAGCCACGGCGGCGGCGGCTTTACCTTGGCCAACTCCGGCGACGAATTCCGGTGGCCACAAGTGCTGGTGGCGTTTGGGAGGAGGTGTGCAGTGGCGAAAGGATTGGAGGGGCTTCAGGCAAGGTGTTTTGAAGGAGGGGATAGCACTGGTCCAAGGATTGAAGAGAGGGGGAGGGGAATTCACTGCCCTGGATTGAATGACATTGAAGAGGAATTGAATTGGGGGTTTCTGTTGGGGAAAGAAGGGGAAGAGAGAGGGGCGCAGGTTCAGGGAAGGGTACGGTGGTCTCCCTGCGTGCGTGATTTTTGCGTGAAAGAGAGGGGGAGCGACACAGGGGGAGGAAGGGCCGGCAGTTCCTGCGTTCGTGAAAAGGAGGGTGGGCGTGAGATGAAGGGAGAGGAATGGTGGATCTGTTTTGGGCCTAGGTTGGATCTGTTTTGGGTCCAAGGGAAAGAAAAGAAAGAGGGAGAAAAAGATGGGGCTGGGCTGGTTGGGCCGATGAAAGGATTTGGGTCTTTGGGTTGGGTTTTTCGGACTCTGGGTTTTAGGACCTAGAACTAGCACACAAAAACACACATACAAGAAAACAATGCATCGGCATGAAATGCACAAACAAGTTTCTAAGCCTAGGGTTGATTTTAATTACCAAAAAGATTTTATATTTTTCTAAATTTCAGGAATGCTCACACAATAACTTAGCAAATTAATTACTAATTTGGAAAAGGAATTTTTAGGGTGTTACAAACCTACCCCCCTTAAAAGGAATCTCGTCCTCGAGATTCGGTTGAGCCTTCAAACAGCTGCGGATATTCTGCCTTTAAATCTTCTTCTCTTTCCCAAGTTGCCTCATCCACAGAGTGTCGGCTCCACTGCACCTTACACATCCGTATCACCTTACTCCTTGTGACTCTTTCTGCCACTTCCAGTATCTTGACGGGGTACTCCTTATAAGTCAGATCCTCTTGTACATCGAGTTCATCAAGAGGTAACCGTTCTTCTGGCACTCGTAAACATTTCTTCAGTTGTGATACGTGGAATACATCGTGTACACCTGACAGTCTAGTTGGCAATTCCAATTGATAAGCCACCTCACCTTTTCTGTCCAACACCTTGAATGGTCCAATATACCTTGGTGCTAGTTTGCCTTTGACATTGAATCTGCGAACTCCTCTCATCGGTGACACCTTGAGATATACGTAGTCGCCAATGTCAAAACTAAGGTCTCGACGTCTGACATCCGCATAACTCTTCTGTCTGGATTGTGCTACTTTCAAATTCTGCCTGATTGTCTGCACCTGTCTTTCAGCCTCTTTAAGAATTTCAGGTCCAAACACTTGGCTTTCTCCCGTTTGATTCCAGAACAAAGGTGTTCTGCATTTCCTGCCATATAGTGCCTCAAAAGGTGCCATTTGTAGACTCTTCTGGAAACTGTTGTTATAAGAGAATTCTGCGTATGGCAAACTCTTATCCCAACTTGTCCCGTACTGTAAAGCACAAGCCCTCAACATATCTTCCAAGATTTGGTTCGTTCTTTCAGTTTGCCCATCAGTCTGTGGATGATAAGCCGAACTGAAGTTCAGTTTTGTATCCATTGACTCATGAAGTTTATGCCAGAACTGTGATGTAAACTGTGATCCTCGATCTGACACTATCTTCTTTGGAACTCCATGCAAGCATACTATTCGCTCCATGTATAGCTCTGCTAGCTTTGCGCCTGAGTAGGTGGTCTTCACCGGAACGAAATGAGCCACCTTAGTTAGTCGATCCACAATTACCCATATAGAGTCAAAACCTCTCTGAGTTCAGGGCAAACCGACTATAAAGTCCATTCCTACTTCTTCCCATTTCCATTCTGGTATCTTCAAGGGTTGGAGTAAACCGGCAGGTCTCTGATGTTCCGCTTTAACCCTTTGACACGTGTCACATAGAGCGACATATGTTGCTACATCTCGCTTAAGTCCATACCACCAATATCTCTCTTTAATATCCAAATACATCTTTGTACTTCCCGGGTGTATGGAGTAAGCTGAATCATGTGCTTCCCTTAGAATAGCATCTCTTATATGTTTTAGGTTAGGCACACATATTCTTTTACCGAACCACACAGTTCCTTGCTCGTCTATGCTAAATCCTGGTGCTTTTCCCTGAATGATCAAAGCTACGATTTCCTGAATCTTCTTATCTTCTTGTTGCCCTTCTTTAATCTCTTTTTCTAGTGTTGGTTCAACTTCCATTTCCCCTGTGCTAGCAGCAATTCCCAAATTCAACCGTTCAAATTCCTTTCCGAGTTCTTCTGGCAACTGGGTAACTCTATTTGCATGACTTCTTCTGCTTAAAGCATCTGCCACCAAATTTGCCTTCCCTGGATGATAGTGAATCTCCAGGTCGTAGTCCTTGATTAACTCTAACCATCGGCGTTGCCTCAAATTCAGGTCTGACTGTGTGAACACATACTTCAAACTCTTGTGGTCAGTGTAGATATCACACTTATGGCCAATCAAGTAGTGTCTCCAAATCTTTAGTGCGTGCACCACTGCTGCAAGTTCAAGGTCATGAGTCGGATAATTTAACTCATGCTTCCTTAACTGTCTGGAGGCATATGCTACCACTTTTCCTTCTTGCATAAGTACACATCCCAAACCTTGACGAGATGCATCACAATATATAGAGAAACTCTTGGTTATATCAGGCAATACCAATATTGGAGCAGTGGTTAATCTTTTCTTCAGCTCCTCAAAACTGGCTTGACACTTTTCTGTCCACACGAACTTCACGTTCTTCTCTAGCAAGGATGTCATAGGTTTAGCTAGTTTGGAGAACCCTTCAATGAACCGTCGATAGTATCCGGCCATTCCAAGGAAACTCCGAATCTCACTCATATCTTTTGGTGGATTCCAACTCAACACATCTTTAACCTTCTTTGGATCAACTGCCACTCCTCCATTGGATACAACATGACCCAAAAATGCTACTTCCTTCAGCCAGAACTCACATTTACTGAACTTGGCATACAGTTGTTGTTCCCTGAGCCTCTGTAATACCAACTGTAGATGCTCCTCATGCTCTTCTTCATTCTTGGAGAAAATCAGAATGTCATCAATGAATACTACCACAAACTTGTCCAAATAATCCATGAAGACTTTATTCATCAAATACATGAAGTATGCAGGAGCATTGGTCAATCCAAATGACATCACTGTAAACTCATACAATCCATACCGAGTGGTGAATGCTGTCTTGGGAATATCAGAAGCACGAATTCTCATCTGATGATATCCTGAACGGAGATCAATCTTAGAGAATACACATGCTCCCTTCAATTGATCAAAGAGATCATCGATCCTCGGTAGCGGATACTTATTCTTTATGGTTACGTCATTGAGTGCTCGGTAATCGATGCACATTCTCTTGGTTCCATCTTTCTTCTCAACAAATAATACCGGTGCTCCCCAAGGTGAGGAGCTAGGTCTAATATAACCCTTCTCAAGTAGCTCATCTAATTGCTTCTTAAGTTCTTCTAATTCTTTCACACCCATTCTATATGGTCGCTTAGCTATAGGTGCAGTGCCAGGTTTAAGATCAATAAGAAATTCAACTTCGCGTTCTGGTGGCATACCTGGCAACTCTGCGGGAAATACATCGGGAAATTCCTTCACCACATTGATGTCTTCCATGGCCATCTCCTTCACTGAATTAGCATGACACACATCTGAAGCAGTCATTGTTGCTTGATATTCTACTTTTTCTCCAGAACTTGCTGTCAGTTGCACTGCTCTTTTAGCACACTGAATTACTCCATCATGCTTTGCTAGCCAGGACATTCCCAGGATAATATCAATGCCAGTAGAATTCAGGATTATAGGGTTGGCTACAAAATCTACCCCCCTTATTTTTATGTTAACCTTTGGACAAACTAAGGTTGCCTTTAGTTCTCCACCAGGTGAACTAACTATCATTGCTTTTTGCATTGGTTGCATAATCATCATGTGCTTTTTCACAAACTGGGCAGATATAAAAGCATGCGATGCTCCAGAATCAAATAATACTGATGCAGGATTTGAGTTCACTGAAAACGTACCGATCACCACATCTGTTGCTTCTTGCGCAGCCTCCGCATTCACATGATTAACTTTGCCTCGGGCATAGTTCTGCTGTCCTCCATTACGTGGGCCTTGTTGCTGCCTACCGGTGTTCTGTCCCATCTTCTTAGGACAATTGTTAGCAAAATGCCCCGGTTCACCACAACTGTAACACACCCTTGGAGTCACGGGTGTTGTGTTGGCCTGTGTGAGTGGTGGAGCTTGAGCTTTCAGCTGTGGGTTCTGAGGCCTGTACTGCTGCTGCTGCTGGTTCTAGGGGCGCTGCTGGTACTGCGGACGGCCTGTCTGAGGAGAAGATCCCTGAAAGCGAGGCTGATTACCCATTGATGGATTGTAGCGAGGACGCGAGCTGCTTCCAGACTGTTGGCCCATATACTTCCTCTTCTTTTCTTCCATCTCCTTGCGCTTATGCTCAAGCATCAGAGCTTTGTCAACCAACTTTTGAAAGTTCTCAAAAGTGTGCGTCATTAGTTGGTATTGTAGCCCATCATTCAATCCCAACAGAAAGAGCCTCTGTTTCTTATCATCTGTGGAGACCTCCTCTGGATCATAATTTATCACGGTAAGCCGTGACAGTCATAGATCCCTGCTTCAATGCCAAGAACTCCTGACGCTTCAGTATCATCAAGCCATCCGGCACATGGTGAGAACGGAAGCTCTCGCAGAATTCCAGCCAAGTGATCTGATTAGGGTGAGGGTGAGCATACTGATATGCATCCCACCAGTCCAGGGCTGCTCCTTGTAGTTGGCCTGACCCATAAAGAACCTTGTCACGATCATCACATTGAGCAATGTCAAGCTGCCGGTCCACTGCCTTGAGCCAGTCCACCGCTTGCAAAGGATTACTTGCACTGGAGAAGGTTGGTGGACGACCCTTCATGAATTCTCCACGCTTGTCCCTGGGTGGAGCGGGATGTGGTGGATGAGGAGGTTGGTTCTGCTGGTTTTGTTGCATCATTGCCATGGTTTGAGCCAACTGCTGCATGATTTGATTCTGCTGGGCCAGAAGTTGCTCCACCATGGGTTGGTTTCCTCCCTGGTTACCTCTTTTGCCACTGGCCATCTGTTAAAGACATTAATATTACTGTTATTCAACCATCCAAGATAACCATAATCTGATTCTGGACAAGGGTATGGAAATGATAGATGTGCAGAGCAAAAACCCTCCCAACTATTTACACACTTAACTTAAACCTATATCTAGATGCTTGTGAGTATAGAACCCACAATCATCACAATCATTACAAAAAGCCAACTCATGCATTAATCATAATGACAATTTATTCAATCACCCAAGAGCACTGGTTCACACATGAGAACTAAAAACAAACTCAAAACGCATCTAAGTCGTTTTATTACAACTCATGGGACAAATCTAAAGATCCTTACCTATGGTGATACGGGCCTATCTCATAAGAGAAAGCAACGGAGAGAATCAAATTTTGCAATGGTCAAGGATAGAAGTATAAGCAAGGATTTTTTAATAAATTAATGACAAGGCAAAACAAGGATCAAATGAAATAAACAAAATTAGATATATATAATCAATAAATAGAATAAGCAAGGGTAAATCAAAATGAAATAAGCAAGGAGTTTAAAGCACAAACTCTAAACGGCCATTCTACTCTAGGCTGCACATCCTACAGTCAACACTGCTTTGATACCACTCTGTCACACCCGGATTTACGAAGGAAATCCGAATGCTGCTATATGTGTACCCAGGAAGTCTTTACACACATATAGCTCAGAAATGAATATCAAAGAAAGGAAAACAGTGCTCGATAACATAAATCATAACAAGTCTTACATCACAGACATTACATTTATTAATGAGTTTATCAAAGTAGCGGAAGCCTGACGTAGTCTAACTCCAGTTAATCTCCACAGGGACTCTGACTGGGGGAATGCACTGCCTAGAAGTCCAGGAACTCCTCGGGGAATACAAAAGCATCCACTAGGGGCTCCTCTGAGTACCCATCCGGGATTTTGTTGATATGAAGCAAGTGTAAGTAATCCATCTTACTTAGCAAGCATAACATGATTAAATGAGGCTCAAAAGGCTATGCAAGGTTTAAACTGCGGTTATAGTTGATTGAGGGAGAGAGAGGAAGAAAAAGTAGATGTGTATCGAGTTAGGGGAGAGAGACGGGGAGGGAGAGAGAGGAAGGAGAGAGGGGGAGAGAGAGCCAGGGGACGCGAGGAGGAGAGGGCTATGGGGAGAGGGAGAGGAGGAANCTTAAACCTGGCAGCCCCACTTGCGCCTTTCGGTAACCACTAGACAAGCTAGAGCCGTACAGTTTACTTAGTCAAGACCAGAGCCATGTGATTCCTGTGGTTGTACGGTTTTCCTGGGTGGCCGCTTTAAGATCGGAACCTTAAGAAGAGACGCTTAGAGCAATGCAAACACATGCTCAAGCTCCCTAAACCAAGTTGCTAAAAAGCATATTTTAATAAGGTTCCAAGTATATCATTAGTCATGATTATTATTTCATAACGAACATTAGCGGTTGGCAAGCATAGCGACAACTAACATATCTACCCATATGCATAAACCCAAGGTAACAAGGTAAATAGGATAAACAAGACTAGTCAATCCTATGGTTTAACAAATTAGACACATGCATGAATGAATAACATGATTAATAGGTGAATAGGTATCAAGGATAAATCATGTTACACTTGCCTTCCTCAAAATGTTGCTGCTGATCTTGGTCTTCAAACTCTTGATCAAAGCCGGCCTCGTACTGCTCGCAAACTATACACGCATTCCAATCACCACACATACATCCATCACAAGCCAGTACATGCATACAAAAGTATTTCTATTAGAACAGTACACCATACCATGAAAACAGAAGCAAAAAGGATATAAAACTAATCTACGCATTTCTATGAACACAACAACGCGAAAATCACTCTAATCGGATTTACGGTGATTAAACTACGCTAAAAACAAGACGAAGGTCTAAGCTGCGATAAACCGAGGACTTAAACGTAATTAACCCTAGACAACAGGGGGTAGCAGAGAAGAAAAACATTGCACAGGGGGATGGTGGGTTGATATCTGACTTTTGCAGGGACTCATAAACAAAATTACGAAGGGGTATTTGATGTTTTAATCTTGACCGCAGAACGGAGATCGGACGGCCAAGGAGGTTTTTGCTTCTTCTCTGTTCGGTCCAGGGGATAACGCTCGCACGTTCTCGCGAGAGAACGGCGGCGCCGCCCAGAACAGGCCCCGGCGGCCATTCTGCTCGCCGGCGTTGGCCGGTCCGGGGGCCTCGGACCTCCGTTTCGCGAACAGATTGAACCAGGGGCTAGAGGAGGTCAGCGCGAACTGATTCCCCATGTTATTGACGGCGATTGCGAAACGGAGCTGGCGGGCGACGGCGGAGGGCGGCCAGACTTACATGCGTGCAAGGATGACGGGGGTGCGGCCTCGGTCTGCTGCTTCTGAGCGCCGGGATGCCTTGCGCTTGCTCCTGGGTGCGTGAGATGGAACACAGATGGATGAATAGGGGCTCGGGTATAGTAAATCAAGGACGGCGACGAACGTACCTCACGGTTTCGGCAAGCACAGAACGACGATGAACTGCAGCTTGGACAGAGAAATTGCAGTACAGGGCAGTTAAAGGAGGCTGGGAGGGAACTTGCCTGGAGTATTACAGGAGAGGAAGGGCACTGGTGGCCATGAATTGAGGGGAGGGGCGATTTTGCTGCTGCTTAATGCCGGCATTTATTCGTCATTGATGTGAGTCATGGAGGGGGCGTCGGTTTTGCGAGGAGGAGAAGGGGGAGCGCGGGTTTCTGCATGCGCTCGTGAAGCAGAAGGAGAGGGAGGCGAAGGGAAAAAGGGTGCGACGCAGGGAGGGTGGGGCGACGGCGTTCTGATTCCTGCGTGCGTGATTTGTGCGTGAAAGAGAGGGGGGCGACGGGATCAGGAAGGGGGAGGGGAACCGGCCTGGGCTGGACTGGATCTGTTTGGGCCCAAGGGAGAGGAAGGGAGGATGGGCCGGATTTTGGGTCGGAAGGAGTTTTAGAATTGGACTTGAATTTGGGTCATGGTGCAAAAAGAAAGCAGGTCGGGTTTGGATTTGAATCGGTTTCCGGGAAGGGTAGGGTAGGTTTTGGACTTTGGGTTTTAGGGTCGGGTTCTCGAACTCTGGGAAAGAAAGAAAAGAGAAACAAAAACAGGCCGAGCTTAGGGTTGGGTTTTCCGGGCTCTAGGACTAGCACACAAAACACTCATACAAGAAAACGATGCATCGGCATGAAATGCACAAACAAGTTTCTAAACCTAGGGTTGATTTTAATTACTAAAAAGGTTTTATATTTTTCTAAATTCTGAGTATGCACACACAAGAGCTAGCAAATTAATTACTATATTAGAAAGGAAATTTTTAGGGTGTTACACAAATGCTTCCACATGTTTTACCCCCATATCATGCAAAATTTCTAGCCCGAACAATAAAGCTTCATATTCGGTTTGATTATTAGTACAATCATTTTCTAATCGGTTAAGAGCCTCAAATTCAGCACCACTTGGTGATATAAAAACAACTCCAATACCACAACCGCTCTTACAAACCGATCCATCAAAATGCAATTTCTATGGGGTAAAAGTAATATAACCGATATCTAAATCATTATCATTAATGCTATGCTCAACAATAAAATCAGCAACAATTTGGCCTTTCATGGATTTCAAAGGTTCACAAACCAAATCATATTCAATAAGAGCATAAGCCCACTTACCAATTCTCCCACTTAAAATTGGTCTATGAAACATATATTTAATAATATCGGTTTGACAAGCCACTATGCAAGTATTGGATAATAAATAATGCCTCATCTTGGTACAAGCATAATATAATGGCAAGCAAAGCTTTTCAATAAATATATATCTTGTTTCGGCATCCAATAATCGATGACTTGTATAGGTAACAATATGTTCCTTTCTTTCGGTTTCTTGAGTCAAAATAGCCCCAATCCTCTCCTAGGAGCTTTCATGACCGGCGACGAACACAAATAATATTTAATTTTCTCAAACACTTCTTGCTGTTTTGCCCCCAAGTAAATTCGGCTTCATCTTTTAACCGAAGAATAGCAGTAAAAGCATTAACCTTCCCAGACAAGTTACAAATAAATCTCCTCAAGTAATTCACCTTGCTTAGAAATTTCTGCAGATCTTTCTTGCATGTAGGAGCCTTGATCTTCTTGATAATGTCAATTTTCTTAGGATCTATCTCTATGCCATTTTCATGAATAATAAAGCCAAGAAACTTTCCAGCCGACACACCAAATGCACATTTGAGTGAATTCATTTTCAAGCCATATCGATGCATTCTCTCAAAAGCAAGTTTTAAATCAGCCAAATGGGGTTTTAAGCTAGCCGATTTAACAACAATATCATCAATATAGACTTCTATGATTAAGCCAAGCAAATCATGAAAAATTAAATTCATAGCCCTTTGGTAAGTAGCACCAGCATTTTTTAAACCAAAGGTCATAACCACCTACTCAAATAAACCAACAAAACCTGGACGTACAAAGGCCGTTTTGAATATATCCTCTTCAGCCATGAATATTTGATCGTAACCAGCATTACTATCAAGAAAACTAATAACTTTATGTCCAGAGGCATCATTAATAAGCTTGTCGGCTATAGGCACAGGATATTCATCTCTAGGAGTAGCTCTATTAAGATTTCTAAAATCAATGCAAACTCTGAGCTTACCAGAATCCTTTTTCTCAACTGGCACAATATTTGATAACCATTCAGCATAACGACAAGGCCTAATAAAATTTGCATCCAACAACCGATTAATTTCTTCTTTAATCCGGTCATACATATTAGGATTGAAACGTCTAGCAGTTTGTTTAAAAGGCCTAAAACCAGTTTTAATAGGCAGCCGATGTTCAACTAACTCACGGCTTAAACCAGGCATCTCTTGATAGTTCCATGCAAAACAATCAACATATTCTTTCAACAGCTCGATTAATTCAGTTTTATAATCAGCTTTCAAATTCTTGTTTACAAATGTCGGCCTAGGTATAGAACCATCGCCAATATCAACTTCCTCTAAAGGATCAGCCGACGTAAAACCTTGTCCCAATTTACTCATATCATCAAAATCTTCAATGGCCTCACACATATCGTTCTTTTGTGCCCGATAGTGCTCAAGTCTCTGCTGCAACCATTTTGAACTATTCATTAATTCATAACAAATGGTTTAGCCGATACTCAACCGGCTTTAGAACAGCAGGCACAAAGCCATCTCTAGTACAGCTGATCATCTCATAATCAGAAATATCTAAGCCTGTCAAGTACTTGACATGATCATGCATAGATATGGTAGAACCATCAGCCACAGCAACACAAGCCGATGTATCTACATGCACAACTTCAATGTCGTCGTCAACCCATTGAATAAGAAATTGGTGCAAACTAGAAGGTACACACCTATTTGCATGAATCCAATCATGACTCAATATTAAACTGAAGTTACCTTGGGCCTCGGCGATGAACAAAGCAGTAGCCAACGTCTTGCTCCCAATGGTGAACTCCATTGAAGCAACGCCTTTAGCACTCATAGGCTCACCTCCTCCCACACCACTGACGGTCATGTTGGTCTTGATCAGCTCATCATCCAAACCACCCAGTTTCTTGAACACAGAATAGGGCATCAAATTAACAATTGCCCCGGTATCAACAAGCATCCTCGAAACTGGCTTCCCATTGATATGCCCCTTCATGTACAACACCTTCAGGTGATTTTCAGAATCCTTTGGCCTTTTAAATATAGCTTCTTTTGGGCCAAAGTCTAGATGAGCCATCTCTTCCTCTGGAATGACGTAATAATCCGAAGAAAGGTGTACCACATTAGCATCAACATTCATATGTTTAGGTGCTGACCCATAATCAACAAGCTGTTCATCATCCATATTCTGGGAATCCGATGACAACCTCTGATCAAACGTAGAAGTGACAGAAATCTCAAAAGCAACACGAGATGGACCTGGATCAGCAGAAACTGGTACCACCGGATCCAAAATCGGTGCCACCGGTTTTGGCGCAGTAGCTGGCATCGAGGCGGGCAAAACCGGTTCCACCGGTTTGGAATCCGGTTCCACCGAATTTTGTCCTGGAGCTTCAATCTTCTTCCACCCCTTGCCTGGAGGAATCATAGGCCTGTACTTGTTGAAGTGTTCCTCCCTCTGCTTCTCTAGCTCCTTCTCCTTCTGTTCTTGAAAGCGAAGTCGCTGCAACTTCCTCTTTTGTGTGCGTGTCAAACCTGGAGGACACCATCTTGGTATGAAGTATTTAGATTTATCAATTTCAACCTTCTTACCCTCATCAGGACCTGCAGCAACATCTTTCTAGACTGATGGCTTAGCCTCATCACTAATCATAATTGGCATCTTGTCATCGTCCCTCGGAATCACCTTGATGTCACCAATCTGAATTACATCAGCAGCAGTAGTTCTCTTGGTCGATATCCATCTTCTGGACAACTTCCTCCACCTCTTAGGCCGATAAACTTGCTTGGAAGGAGATGGCTGCCTCTTCTGAGGAAACCCGTTCCACCGCGAACCGGTGCCACCGGTTTTGGGTGGCACATCCCAACCTGATCGACGAGGTGCCGAACGGTTATCCACCAACCTTTCGTGTACTGGTCCTCTGTTATTACCCCATCTTGGATGAAAAGGAGGATATTGTATGGGGTAATAAGGCATATGCATCCCATTGTAAGCCCACGCCGGATATGGAAAATTGTAATATGGAGGCATCCATGGCATGGCTTGACATTGATTCTGTTGGGGATACGAGGTAGCAACATCACCCTTCTGTCTGCTATTTGCCCTTGGAGGCGAAATTGGCCTTTCTTGACGCATGGGTGATCTCTTTCTTTTTTTTACCGGCCAATCCTCATCAATTGGCCTTTGGTTTGCATATTTGGAAAACAACTGGTCAAAAGTCGGCTTTGGTTTTGCAACTTTACCCTGATCTTTGGCCACATTAATTTTCCAAGTTCCAATCTCAGGACGCTTGGGCTTCAACATCTTCGGCGCCCCTGACCAGAACCGGTGTAACCGGTTCCTGAAACCGGTGGAACCGGTTTGTCCTGTGCAACAGGCTCAAACAGTTCTTTTGATGATCCTTGCCCCCCAAGATCAGCAACTCTTACAGTAATTTTGAAAGTCTCTCCGCCATTGGAGGTCTTCTCACACACCACTTCCCTGATAATTGACTTCCCCTTTAAATTTTCAGGCTTTTCATCTCCCACAACAACATTTTTCCCTTTGGTTGATTCGACTTGATGCGGCCGAACCAGAACCTTAGGAGGTTGCATCTCAAGGGAATTAACAGGGACAGGTGCCTTGTCAACCTGCATCTCATGTAGTGTCAAACGTCCCTCATTCAAGGCCGATTGCACCTGTCGACGAAAAACATTGCAATCATTAGTATCATGCAAAAAAAGAATTATGCAACTTGCAATATGCCCGCCTTTTAAGCTTTTCAGGTGAAGGAATAGTATGAGACATTTTAATGTTTCCATTCTTCAATAATTCATCAAAAATACGATCACATTTGGAAACATCAAAAGTAAATCGCACTTCTTCTTGCCGATTCTTTTGAATTGGCTTAAGAGATGGACAGGTGTACGATTTATTCTTAGAAGGCCACACAAGCTCAGTAGCATACACATTTTCCTCATCATCCGAACTACTAGAATCTTAAGTAACAACATGAACATTTGAACGATGAGTCTTATATGTATTCTTAGCATTTTTTATTCGGTTTTCAATAGCTAAAGCTCTTACTTGCACTTGATTAACCGAAAAATGTTCAAAGCTTTCTATCTTCTCTTTAATAAAGGATCTTAAACCATTAAAACCAACATCAGCAAGATCCCTTTCAGAAAGTGACAAATTAAAGCATCGATTTCTAGTTTCCTTGAATCGTTTAAAATAATCTTCAAAAGATTCATCTCTTTGTTGCTTAACCGATGTTAGATCTGTCAATTTTAATTGAGAACTCCCACTATAGAAATAATCATGAAATTTTTGCTCCAATTGATTCCATGAATTAATTGAGCTAGGAGTTAATGAAAAAAACCAGGAAAAAGCAGTTCCAGTTAAAGATAAGGAAAACAAACGAACTTTCAAAGCGTCACTAGAACTGGCTTCTCCTAATTGAGCAATATATTGGCTAATGTGTTCTCAAGTAGTCTTACTATCATCACCATTAAATTTTACAAAATCAGGAACACGCCAATTAGGTGGATAAGGAACAGAATCAAAACTAGCAGAATATGGTTTTTGATATAATCTTGAGTTTCCCACATCAATGCCAAGTTTATCCTGTACCATATTAGCGAACTCGTCTTTTAATTTAAAGAATTCAGCACGTAAATTTGAACGAGCTAGATCAGGTTGCCCTATTGCTGTACTTTGAGCTTGAACAACATGAGGCATGCGATAAGGACTTTGCCGCAAATACTGATCATAAACATCATTAGGAATCCCACTAGAATTAATGTTTTGATTAGGTATAGGGAGTGATGTATAAGCACGCGTCCCATATAAGCAGATCCATTAGCTACCTCTGTATTTCGGTTAGGGACTACCAAAAGAGTAGCTGTAGCGGGTAGGACTGACTGCTGTGCAGCCTGGGCAACAAAACCGGTTCCACCGGTTTCACCGTGGCTGGCGAAATATGTGGCGGCGGGGGTATTTGTTCTGGATAAAAATTAGCCGGTATACCATACAGTGGATTTTCAGGTAATTTTTCTGGTGTAGCCGACACATTCGCATGCATATTCTCATGTTGTAAAGGTGGTATATTTTGTGCATAATAAGAAGACTCTACCGACCTATCCTTTTCTAATCTATCCATTCTGTCCACAAGCGTGCATACTAATTTATCGGTATGTAAAAGCACAGCACTAAGATCATCATTAGATTTAGGAACAGAAGTTTCGGATGGGTGTACAGTTACCGGAGGTATTTCTTCCACCTTTTGGTCTTTCATAGTGAACGCCGGCATCATGAATTCGTGAGTCCTTATCACCTTGCCATGGCGATCTTTCTTCAGCACCATCAGGAATTGATTCTTGAAAAATTCTTAGGCTGCTTCAAATCTCTGACGCTCCTCATCACCGATCTCCGCAATGGAGGGCACGATGATGTTGTCCTTGTCCAATTCTGCAGTAGATCCCGTCAGGCTAGGGTTTGATAAATCGGTTATTAAAACCAGGATTTCCAAATTCCCCAGCGGAGTCGCCAAAAATGTGTTGACGCCTTTTACGGTCAACACACGGAATTGCGCTAGCTCGCGCGGATCCGTAACGGATCAGTCACCAGCAGCAAGCCGAGCAAAACCGGTTCCACAGGTTTAGGATTCCGGTTCCACCGATTTTCTAGGGCTTGTTGCATGAACCTAAGATCGCCGGCCCGGGAGGGACCCCGTCAGGGCAGACGCGCCTAGGGTTGCTCTGAGGTCGGCAGGACACTCAGAACGTCGTCAACGCCGTAGAGACGAAGTACGAACAGCAATTAGTTTGGAAAAGCTAGGGTTTGAAGATGACGAAAAAGTAAAGGTATTAAATGTTTGATCGATTGGATAAACCTCAATCGGCCGTGGCCCTTTATATTTATAGGGTGGGGAGGTCTTGCCCCGCAAGGAAAGTCCTTTTACAACTCGGATCTACAAAAAGAGTCCAAACCTACTAGGACTCGGGGAAAACCGGTTCTACCGGTTTCCAAATCCGGTGCCACCGGATTGCCCTGCCAGACGGGCAACAGGAACCAAACCGGTTCCACCGGTTCTTAAATCTGGTTCCACCGGTTTTTTCTGTCATACTGTCTTGTGCCAATTTTGATCGTCAACACACGCCCCCGAGATGTTGGCGATCTCGGGGCCGGGCCGATGCAGGCAATGACAGAGCGCACAGGCGAGGATGGGGCTGTGCCGACGGCGGGGCTCTGCTTCCCTCACCATCTCCGGTGAACACTACGGGAAAAGTGACCTCAGCAGCCGAGCTTGGGTGGCTGCCATGGTCGAGCCTTGGGGGATCGGATTTTCTTTCTTTTCTTTTTGGGTCCTTTGCCGTAGCTGCCGCTACTGGTTGTTGGGATTCCTTGTGTTGAAAGGCACTGTGATTCTATGTGCCCCGGTGTTGGTAACCTGTTTGTTGTGGCAAAGCTCCTGCAGTCCCGCACGACCATCACTAGGCAAAACGGGCACACATGAGGTGCTTCGCCATCACGAGGGTAGGTGGCCTGCGGCCTGCTGTTTGTTTGTGATTCAATTTTAAAGGAGCAGTCCAAATTACAGTAGTTAGGTTACGTTACTCTATTTTTTTTTTGTCAACGTCAGCACTGCTTCCTTCGTCAGTCGATCCGCGCGCAACTGACTCTTGTTGTTCCTATAAGCTTGCATCGTTCATACCGTTCTCCCATCAAACAGGTTCTTGCGTCCAGCTTCTCCCCAAATGTATGTCCTCTCACGTGGTGTGTCTCATGTGTTCCAGGTTTTCGCCCTCATCTATCTGTCTCGTCTTTGATCTCCCGATTTCTCCATTACAACTTCCCATGGATGTCACCAAAAGCAAGTGTGAAGCTCGGTCCAACGATGGGATGATGTCTATCGAGAAAAAAAAAGTTATTATCACTAGGATCAACCAATAGAAGAAATATAACAAAGCAGCAATGGAAGTGAATCCACAACGTCAAGTGACCAACCAATAATCACGGCTTCTAAAGAGCATAAGAGGCAGCAAAAAAAAAAATCTACATGCACAACTCTCATACTAGCAAAAGAATAAATTATTAAAAAACATCGTGAAGCTCGTCAACAAAACAAGGTTATATCTGACCTTACTGATATAGAACTACATGGACAGTTAGGCGAGGACAATTTGTGCAAGAAAAACTACAATGCACATCTGAGCAAACTGAAACAAGATGTGCTAATGGTAGGGCCTGTTATGCAAAGTTAAAACCCAAGCAGAGAGAGGCATGATCGTCAAATGTTGCTCTATGCAAACATGACATATGCAAAAAAAAAAACATGCAAAGAAAAATCGTGAAAAAGCACGTTGTGCGTTGCGATGTAAAATTCTGAGTATGAAAGCCATTGCTATGAAGAACCCTTTCTATAACTCAGCAATTTAGATTGAAAGATATTTCTAGATTGTTCTGTTTTATCTAAATATGTCCACACAAAATACAAATGTATGGCATGATCCTATGACGAGACATTTCAAAAAATTGGCTTTATTTTTTAATAATTTGTGCTCTTGTCTAACTAAAATTAACAAGCCCGATTTACCACGAATTCGAAGCCCTTTGGTGAGTCATAAATTACGTTATCAACAAAGTTTTCAGCCATGTATAGGAAAAGTATAGGCAAAGTATGTCATGATTTTTGTCTCCTATTGCAACGTACGGGCATATTTGCTAGTCTATTACTTATTTGTAAGGCACGGAACGAATCCTTCATACATTCCACCGGTTTCTTTTGTAAGTTTTGTCCATCAAAAACAAAAAGACCGAGTCCCATGTGAATATGCTATCGGCATGCGATTTTTTGTACGTCAAAAAATTTAAAACGCGGACTGCGCGGGCGACGCGACTACAACCATGAGCGGCGAGCCGTCCAAAACCAGCGATTTGTCAATCCTCGGCCAGCATGACAGGCCGACGGTACAAAGCCTGCAGTCCACCACATGTCCACGAGTCTGGCTGCAGCAGAGCTGCTGCTTGTTGATGACATGCTTAGAGAAAACCCGTGAGTGCTTGCATATGAATAGGAGGATTTAACGTATTGCAATTCAATTTAGTATATTCTAATTTAGTTTTCTATCAAATATGTATTGGTCTGTTGACTACCATAAAAACTATTAAAAGTTGTGAGTTTTAAAATAAAATAACACAACTAGTGTTTAACAAAGGGGTTAATTTGATTCGTGCCACCGTTATTTTGCAAGTTCGGAGATCTACCATTAAAATTCATCTATTTGGAACCATGCCACTACAATTTCTCTTATACCTGAGTTGTGTCCTTTTGTACCTCTTTTGTGCTCTTGGGCCCATCTGCAGACTCTGGTATTTATGTATAGACACAAATGCCCTATTGTGTTTCTTATCTCCATTCACTGACGAGTGGGGCCCACACATCAGCTCCTTCTTCAACCTTCCTTTCTTTTTGTATTCAGCCAGACTAGCCACATCCACCGCAGTCCATCCTCGCGTGCATGCCACGGCCGAGCCCCCGTCCGGCCTCCGTTGCCGTAGCCGAGCCCCACGCAACCCCGCGTGCTGCCGCTGCCAAAGCCGAACCCCAAGGCGACGCGTCCCTGGTAGCACAGGAGGCGCAACTGGGCTGTCAGCGCGGGCCTCCGGCCGGTGCGGCCCTGCCCCAGCCGTGGCGCGCGTGGGCGGCGCGGCCTGGCCTGGCTGTGGACAGAGCCGCCGTCGCCGCCACCTCGCGAGCCGGGCGCAGCGCAGGACGGGGCCTGGCGGCGGAGGACAACCCGTCGAGCTCCCCAGCGCAGGACGTGGGCCTGGCGGCGCAGGACGGGGCCTAAATGGAGCTATTTACTCCATATTTGCTGATGTGTAGGATTTGTAGATTTACCTCTCTGAATCATTGTGACTTTTGAGCTTGTGAGAGTTTAACTTATCACCTAGCTGTACATTCATATAGAATCTAAAATTTTCTTGCTCTTGAGCGTGCACACCTGTACATTCATGTAGTGTAATTGCCTGCACAGCTATCATTTCCTTGTGGTTAGCAGTGTGTATGTATCTAGGCTGAAATCTCAATTACTGGTGCTCTTTTACTAAACTTTGCTGCTAAAGCTTTTCCTTTGCATACATCATTTAGATGCCTGACAACAGTAGCATTGGTTAATCAAAACATGGAGGAATTGCAAGCGAAACGTAGGAAGAAGAGAAAGAGAGTGGCTGTTTTATTTGTTAGTGCTGTTATGGGCATGATTGCCCACTGGTATGAGCTGAAAAGGCCTAGACATATCATTGATCCCGATGAAGTGGCTGATAGAGATGTAGCTAAACGGAAACAAAATGCTTAGAAATCTGTACCAAGGATCAAATCTGCATTGCTGACAGTTTACGCTTAACTAAGAGATCATTTTATGATCTATGTGCCATCTTACGTGAGAGATGTGGTATGTGTGATAACTTGAACGTGTCGGTAGAAGAAAAGGTGGCAATCTTTTTGCTTGTAGTGGGTCATAGCACTAAGATGAGGATGATTCGTACCACTTATGGGTGGTCACTTGAGACAATCAGCCGTCATTTCAATGAGGTGTTGAGAGGTATTCTATCATTATGCCATGAATTTATCAAGCTTCCCCACCCGTCAGCTATACAACCTGAGGATTCCAAGTGGAAGTGCTTCGAAGATTGCCTTGGAGCACTAGATAGTACACACATCGATGTTCTTGTGTCTTTAGCTGACCAATTGAGGTATAGGAATAGGAAGCAACAGATCACAACCAACATTTTGGGGGTTTGTGATCGAAATATGAAGTTTGTTTATGTCTTGGCTGGATGGGAAGGATCCGCATCAGATTCGTGTGTGCTACGTGATGCAATGTCTAGAGATGATGCCTTTGCTGTTCCAAGTGGGAAGTACTATCTAGTAATCAAATTTATTTGTCGGAGGAATTTATGTTCTTCCTTTTTTTAGGAAAATTTATGTTGTTCCTGGGAACCTGAAAAATGAAAAAGTAAAACAAAAGACGAGCCCAGACCAGCCCAGCCCAGCCCAACCGGTTAAGAAGCTGGGCACCTGGGCCTAGCTGGAAACCCGCGCGGAGGACGATATACATAGAATTAATTGGATATATGCCATTACAATTATCACGCTTTAAAGATACGCCATTACAATTCGTCTATTTGTAACCATACCATTACAATTTCACAGTTCGTAAATACGCCATTACTTCCCCTTTTGATGCTTTTATAAAAAATTTTGGACCAAAATAACCCTGTCTTCCTCCTACTCCCTCTAACCCGTTCATCTCCCCTCCCAGGCGGAGCCGTAGGAGCTCGGGACAGTGCGTGGAGGCGAGCCGAGGAGGGGCAGGCGGGCGAGGCTGGCCAGCGCGGGCGGCCGGCGCAGGGCGTTGTGAGGCTAGGCATGTGTTGGGCGGTGCGGGCGAGGCCAAACGCGACTAGCCGTGCAGGCGAGCGCATTGTCAGCGGCCGGCAATGTAAATACGGTGCAGATGAGCGAGGCCAAACGCGGCTAGCCGTGCAGGTGAGCGGCATGGCGAGCGCGACTGCCGATAGGACTGATGAGTGCAGCAGAAGGAGCATGCATGCGAGCATCCCGGGCGCTCGGTGATGCCGGGCGCGACCAGCTGGTACATGAGGCATGACATGATGTGACGGCGCATAGGAGCATGGCCACCTAGCGGAAGAATAGGAGGTGGATGGCCTCGGCACCGGCTCCATGGCAGCTATGGTGGAATGGCCGATCTGGAAGGAGATAGAAAAGGGCAGAGGAAGAAACAGGGACATTTTGGTCTAAATTTTTTAATAAAAGCAACGAAGGGGCAAGTAATGGCATATCTATGAGACATATGAAATTATAATGGCGTGTTTGCGAATAGATGAATTATAATGACATATCTCCAAAATGTGACAATTGCAATTACATATATCCGATTAACCCATATACATACAGGCACAAAAAAAAACCCTAGCAGCTCCGGTCGGCAGGTCCCAAGCCACCATCCACACAAAGAAACCAAAGAACACCCTACATAAATCGCCGCCGGCCAGGGCATGGGGTACTGACGCGAAGGGAGCGGTCAAGGGCGGGTCTTGCGGAAGCAAGCAGCAGATCAGATCACACCCCCAAACGACAGCCACGCCTCGTCTGGAGGAGACATGTAAAGTTCATTGTGGGTGTTAGCTGGTGTTCTCATTTACGATGACATTTTCCCTGCTGGAAGCGATCTGTTCCAAGCCAAGCAGGTCTAATGTACCGCAACCTGCAGTTCTATGGAATTTTTGAACCGAGAACAATTAGTAGAGCATTCGATGAATAAAATGCATTCTTGTCATCTTGTGTTGCCAAAAATTGTGAACTATATAGTGGCAAATGGTTAGTAATACTGACAATCTAAAGTAGCGTGGTTATCGATGTGTGGTGTGACAGAAGGGCCTGTTGGGCAATGAAGAGTTGATATTGTTTATCATGATGAGCATTGTTACTATGAATGCTTATTTCCTGCAAAGTTTATCTGCATTTTATGAGGTACACGTAGTTTTAGCATCAATAGAATATCTGCATGGTCATATGTGAATTACTTTTAAAGTAAACAATGGATGTGCCCTGCCCACCTGGTGTAGAGTATGCACTAAGACTTTTTCTCAGCCAGTGCATACAGCTTTCATTACAAGTATTAGTTTAAATACTGGCAGTGATGCATATTGAGTTGGCCTTCTTTCCCAGTGTTGATCAAGTTCAAGCTCTGTCCTTTCTTATTTGAACTCGCATTCATTGTTGCCTGAAACAAAGTATGGTTGCAACTGGTACCATGTCGAACTATTGAAACAGTGTTCATATGAATAAGTTTATATGGTCGGAAACTGGTTGCTTTCCCTCTATTAACTGGTAATTGAGAGCTAGCCTTGCACTGTGTTGCTTCATGATCATTAACTGATAATTGATTACGTAATGACTATATCTCTCTTTCAGATTTGGCACAACCTCCTGCCACTCTGAAATGGCTCTGCGTAGTTTTGGGACAGAACTGCAAATATTTCAGGTGCCAGATTCAGAAGTTAAATGGCTGTGAGGAAAATGCTTTCTTTTTCAAATATCAGTTCCTATCTTTTTGTGTGTGTGTGTGTGTGTCTTCATGCTTTATGTGTCTACAAAGCTGTTGACTGTTTTTTTTGAAAAAATAAAAGTTGTTCACTGTTATATCAAAGCCAATCAACTTATGGTGGAATGCAAATGCTGTGGCTACTTGGTTCACTGTCATAAAAGTGTGGGATGACTTCTTGAATATAATGGTAGTGTGGAATATTCTGTTGAAAAAGTGCGGTATTCTGTTGTTGTCTGGTGATGCAGATGCAGCATAATTTTTATGTTGTGTTCTTTATAGACTATTCTGTTATCAGAACATGATAACAAATGTTTCTTGGTTATATATATGTTGGAATTGTGGAACTTGCACTGGAACTACTATGGAAAAAAATTTCACAGCATGTTTTGAGTTTATGCTGTACTGTTGGGATTGTATTAGTTCCTGTTGCAGTTGTTGGGTGGACGGAGTACTTCGTCTACGTCTACTCTTAAATGCCCAACTGCAACTAACTGACATTATTCTTCATAATTCATGTGTTTTCGTTATAGTTCCCAGAACATGTGCACTTTTCAGTCGTCCATTTTCAAATTATGAGTTAATTTATACGCAAGGCTTCTCTTTCATTTTTATTATGTGCTCTATTGTTTTTGTAGTCCAAATGAGCCTTAATTTTCATTCTGTACATCCTCTTTTATTGGAGCAGGGTGTGTGTCTTAGTGGAAATACACTATAGCTTTTCATTTACTAATGTTGCCACAAACACAAAATCTAGGTACATGTGCTTCAGTATGCTATCACTCTGGTTTTGCTCGACTCTTTTCAGCTTACTCATTTTGTCTGGGGGGAATTGTACAACTGTCTATCTTTATTCATGCTTTCTTATGGCTATCTTTTGCATGCTGCATGTGTGTGTTGACCACTGTTACTCTTGTTTATCATGTTTCAGTGTCGCATATGTGGATATGTTACGTCAAGGTACTACATGGAGTTTCATTCTCCTTCAACCTCTGTTTTTTGGTTCTCTTCCATGATTTATCTTTACGCAATCTTATTTTCTCAGCAAGATACCAACAAAAGTTGCGACACTTGGAATTGACTTCGGATGCAAAAATTCGAGAGTTGCAACTATAGATTCCTTGGTATGTAAACTGTTGCTTGTCAAGTTGCATCAGCATGATCTTATTGTATCTTTTATTTGGATCCTTTGCACACACAAAAAAGGATGAAGGTACTTGACTATTCTTTGCATAGGTGAATTGCAAAATAGAGATATGATCTAGCTATGAGTTAGTCGAACTAGCATGTATCAAATCTTTAGTTTGATTTATTTCCTTTTTTCTTTTTATAAAGAATCTATAGGGCGCTAGATCAGTGTATATATTTCTTGCTGTATATGTTCTTTTAATGTTGCTTTTCAGAAATTCATTTATTTAAGTATTAAGACAAACTCATGAAATTGATGTGTACGCTATTGATCACAATCATGCTCCATTATGCCATTTTAAGTTCCAATTCTTTGATTTGCTGTCTTATTTTAGGTTCCACAAGTTGTTGACAGTGAGGCTGGTCGTTTTGTTCCATTGTATGTTGCTTTGACACCACAGGATTCATATGTATCTTACAAATGGGGTCTACAACACTTGGATCGTGTTGGGAAACTTGTTGCTGTTGGTGAACTTGCAAAGCGCAAGATGTGGGTCGGACCTTCAGATGTTATTTGCAACATAAAAAAATGATTGGGAAACAATATGATGAGTCTTCCATCCGAGAAATGATGAGAAGGGTACATTTCAGCATTACTGAAGGTCCGGGAGGAGAACCATGTGTGGAAATGCATGGAGTACAATTTTCTCTAGTTGAGATCACCCATGCTATTCTTGCTAAACTAAAGGATGCTGTTCTATTGTACCAGTTTCACCATGAATCAAAAGTGGTGATATGTGTGCCAGTTTTCTTTGGTAAACAACAAAAGGAGCACATAATGTTGGCGGCACATAGTGCAGGCTTAAAGATACTGCAATTAATCGATGAATCAGTAGCAGCTGCTCTTTCCAGTGCAACTGTAGAAAATGGCACTGTTGTTGTTTTTGGCATGGGCTCTGGATCATATAGTATCGCAATTCTTCATGTATCTCCTGACACAAACATTGAGGTATTTGATTCAGTTATTTCTATTTACCCTTGTAATTGCGTTGATCTCTGTTGCCAAAGCATGTTCTGATCTATTTGCTTTGCGTGAACAGATCATTACCCAAATCAGTGACCCTGCTCTAGGTGGAGACCAGTTTGATGATGTACTTGTGGACTATTTTGTTGAGCAGATAGTCCATCTTCATTCAGTGGACATTCGTGGAGATAAATATGCTATGATGATGATTGCAGAAGCAGCCGAGCAAGCTAAAGTTGTATTATCAAGCAAGTTTGAGGTCACAATTTCAATCCCTGACTTCCCTATATCCGCTCAAGGTCCTGTTGATCTGAACATCACCATTTCTCGCATCAAGTTTGAGGAGTTGGTTGATAACCTGATAGGACAAATTAGAGTCAAGTGTCAGAGCATTCTAAAAGATGCTAAGATGTCGATCAAGGATATTGATGAAGTTATATTGACTGGGGGAATGGCAAGAGTTCCAAAGATACAGAGAATTATTTCTGAAGTTTTTGGCCACTGCCAAAGCACAAGAACAGCCCCTGAGGAAGCCATGGTTATAGGTTCTGCTTTACAAGCTGCTCTCCTCATAGAAGATGAACAAAAGCTCAGTGAATATATGATTCCACTTTCTATCGGAATCGATTGTGGAGAAGGAATTTTTACAAGAGTGATTCCAAGGCACACACCAGTCCCGACCAAGCAAACAGTAAAGATTCCTGGGTGGCTTGCGTATGGGGAATGCAAGCATATCAGAATTTATTTTGGTGAGCATGTAATGGTGGAGCAGAATTTGTGTTTAGGAGAGGTAAAAGTAACCAATGGCTGGAGATGCCAATGCCCTGTTAATTTTGAACTGACACTTGAAGTTGATGAAGACTATGTGGTTAAAGTGAGTGCCAGAAATGCTGATGATCAGAGTGAGTCTGCTGATGATGGTTGGATGGCTTGTGAAGCCTTTCAAATAAAGGAGGAGGACAGATGTAAAGAGACAGTCAAGAGAGCTGTCAAAAGGGCTTTACTTGACTGGTCAATGTATAACAACAGAATTGATGCTAGCTTGAGGAATCTGGCAAGGCATATAATGAATTCTCTTCGTGATATTGTCCCTGCCAGAAAGGATGAACTTCCTGAAGACCTTTGTCAGGTCGCTGTCGATGCATTAATTGATCTGCAAAACTCATTCGATGGAGATACTTGTTTGTTGAAAGATAAGATGCTCTATGCCCTGAAAGTGGAATCGATGCTACTGAGCTGGATACCAACGTCAGAATCTGTTGGCAGCCATGGTGCAGACTACCAAAATGAAGATAAATGAACATGGCAGTTGAGACCTTTTAGCTACCTTGGTACTGTCAATGTAATATATGAATATGGCAGTTGAAACCTTTTAGCTATCTTAAACTGTCACTTAGTGTCTTGTGCTGTCAATTTAGTGTAATATATTTCTTCCAAAAAATCTTTCATGGTGCAGCAGAACTTTAAGGGAAATTTGCTCAGTGGCGTTGGGAACTTGTATTGATTGGTAGATACTAATGTCTGAATGGCATGTTATGCACGGGCTGCCAGCCAAAGGCTCATGGATACTGTTTCCAACATGGATACTGAGCAATTTGGCTCATCTTTATGTAATTTATGCCCAGAGGTTCGTTGTGAATTGTAATGTGCACTAGGACTAGGAGTCATCCTTGCAATTGAAGCTGAATCAACAATATTTCTGAATCTAGTGGCAGTGGGGGCTCGGTTTAGTTGTGTTCTATGCTAGTGCTCCATGCCTTCTTATTTGAATTCTGGATGCTGTGTTCGAAGCGAAACCGGATTTGGTTTCTTAAAAAAAACAGATTTGGTTATTAGTGGTTGAAAAGGATTTGGTTTCTTACAATTGCAAAAAACAGATTTGGTTATTAGTGGTTAAAAGTAACAATTAAAAAGGTGTGCAGCCGAATGGGATTGGACTTTAGGATCTCTCTAATCCATTTGCTTGCGCCGCCTTGCGGCAGGTTTCCCAAAAGAATAAGACTTTGCCCCCGTCGTGAGTGACTACTCGATAGGAGATTGCTGTGATTTCCTTATATTGTTTGTTCGCAGCTCAATCTCCGCATGTGTTGTGCTCGCCAAGCTTGACAGTATATGTGCGTGTGCAGCAGGCTTAAAACTGTTTGCTTTAGAATTATAGTAGTCAGAGACCTGCTGGGACGCAAATATTCTCTACTATTGCCATACCACACCGTATTTTGTTGGGATAGCGGAAGAAGGATAGTAACGCTTTGCTCCTCGAGTCGACCATGATCACCCACATCGTCTCTTCGGCATTGTTTTGTATCTCATCGGGCTGACTTTTTTAGCCTTTTTCGTGAAATATTTTCACGAATACAAATAGACCCCTTGTGATTTTTTTTTTTCAAAATGAACCCTCACTTCAGCGTCAAAGACCGTGGTGCCGAGCTTACACGTCTAGGCGCCATAAGCACTTGGCGCCGAGACGTGTAACCTCGGCACTATGATCTTTGGCGCCGAGACGTGTAACCTCGGCCCCTATGATCTTTGGCACCGAGCTGGGTCTATTTCGATAAATCTTTCTGTTAGGAGTTTATTCGTGAAAACCTTTCGCGAAACGAGCTAAAAAAAATCGGGTCATCGGCTTCATCCAAGCTCACGCGTCACACAATCTCAGAGTTCGTTTCATGTTTTTCTTTTTTTTCTCTCCTTTTCTTTTTCTTTCCCATCTGATCTGACCAAATAGACCCTGACGTCTTTCTTATCGGGCCCCTTTCGCTTGCACTGAGAACCGATCGAATCACTTGGCTTCATCAAAGGTGAGTATTTGTTCGTGTTTACGTATATACCACTTTTAAAAATAAAAATGCTTCCTCACGAAAAAAATTAAGATGATTTCGTCTAGAAATCCTTTATATTTGTTCTCATTTTTGAACCCAGAAGGTCTTTACCTTTTCGTAGAGAGCAATATTATGTCCTCCCTTCCAAAAACTCTACTCGGAGGAGGTGTCAGGTGTGCCTGGAGTCCCGGTGGTTCGTTCCTCTCACGGACGAAGCGCAATCCCCCAGCCCTAGTATAGAAAGAACGTGGACGACGGTCCCTGTCCCCCTCCGCACAGCGCCGCCGCCACTTGCATCCGACGCCGCGCCGCCTCCTTTCCTTCCGTAAACTCCGCCGCCCGAATCCCCGGGCCCTTTCCTCCCGTCCACTCCGGCGCCGGAGGTACACCATCTTCTTTCTGTGGTTGGTTCTCACGCTGTGGTTGGTTCTCACGCTGCCCTCTCCGCCTTGTGAGGAATAGGAATTCCTTTTTTATGCACACAAGGATCGCTGCTATATCAACCTTTTTAGTCATGGAATTGACTGTCGATGATCTAGTTTTCAGTACGTATATAGAATGATAGGCGTTAATTTTGGATGAACCTTCAGGCATACTCGTCAGGCCTCACCGAACCTTCAGTATCGGTCTATATGAACCTTCACTGGAACACCATACTCCACTCTGTTTTTCTAGTCAATTTCGCAATTCTCCATGGTATACTCTTTAATTCTGTTACCTTTGCAAAATTTGTACTTAGATCACAGGCGCGCATGGATGGCAACAGTGAAGACCTGGTAAAGTGCTCTCTCTGTTTGTCAAACAATTTTACTTGTGAGAATGATTTAATTTCGTAGTACATGCAGTCATCATCTATCCATGTTGCACAAAAATGGGCCCCAATGGCATGAGGAAAGATGAGTTGGAATGGCAACGCAGTCAGGGTGAAAGGGTGACTCAACGCATGCCGCATCTGCTGCGTGAGACGAAGAACCAAGCGCAGAAGATGCGCCCTCACTTCCAGGATAACCCTGTAGGCCTCAAGTTGTGGGATAATCACGCAGCAAAAGAGATCCTGGATGGATTTGAGTATCAGCTTCCCGCTGCTCTTGCATCACCAGTGAATCTGCCGGTTAGTCTTCCACGCTTTTCTTTTCTATCATGAATCCTACAAAGCAGCAAAAATACCTGCACTTTGACCACACACAGAATCGCCTCTGTGACATTTACTGTTTTGAAACTAGGAGTTCCACCTGCTGGCTGTTTGGGTATTTCTAAGATAGCATGGCATGTTTTAAGATAAAATATATAAGGGTCATCTAAAAGGCAACAAACTGTGATGATCCTTCAGTGGAATACTCAATTAACATTGAAATCCTCACAGATGAAATATTTGGTAGATCTATAATGCAGCTAAAACATTAGCATTTTATCTGTAATGTTCACTTGGAACACTATTAAATAGCCAATCAGCCTTATTTACTTTGAGAAAGTAAAGTGTGTGTTATTAGCTAACAGAAACCTAACAAATTGCCATTGAATAAACTTTTTTTTTCTATTTGTCAGAATTAGATTTTCAATCAGTGCCACAACTACCATGAGTTGAACTCTGGTTGCCACATGAGAATAGTATATTTTTTCCATGTAGCTCTTGCATGTTAGCTTACTCGTGTTATCCTCCCCCTTGTTTCTTCTATATTCTTCTTTCTTCCATTTCTTTCATGCTTGAACTGACTTGCCCCCTACAACAATATTGGAGTCCAAGTACATCTGCACCTAATCAAATCCAAACATAGTTGCCGCCTGGTGCTTGGAACTGAAATTTCGTGGGGAGTAGATGTTGTCATCATTATAGCTTAGATATAAAACAATAATAGATGGTGCTCTAGATGGAACTGAAATTTCATGGGGAATAGACAACTGAAATTGCTACAGAAAACTCTGGTACTGCTCTCTGATGGCTGCTGTGTACATGCCTGATGCTCTTCCAGTTAAAATAGCTCAAGCTTTAAGCGAGCCTGACAAACATTGCATGTTGTTTTTTCAAGGTAGTGCTTGCCTTTCAATTGGCATGTTAAATCAGTGCCCAGTGAACTTGGGGATATATGTGTGAAGAGAATACTGAGTGGAGGAAAGGGTGCTAAGTTATAGATACATTTCTTTGCAGGGAGAGGTTGCACCTTTTCTTTGACTGGTGTATAGTATGCAACTCCCTCTAGTCAGAAACACATGACAGTTTCTGGCCTAAGCCTTGAACTGGCAGCACACAAAACTGAGTGTCAGAACTTGGTGTACTTTTGGCAAGATGGAGTATACAACAATGAAATTTTTTGGATATTCACATAAACGTCATGTACAATAACTCACATTGACTTCATTCCTATCACTCATTGCTTTAGGGGGTGCTTTGTTCCCTGCCATAATCTGCCGCAGCTATAGTTGTAAAAAGTAGACATTGCTTGGTTTGTGAGTAGCTTTTAGCACACCACGCAGTTTCCAGTTGATTTGCTGCAGATTTCTCGCCACGGGAGTGCGGAATATCTGTGCCACAAACTGTGGCCTCACCTTGGCGTGGCAGCTGGTGGCCAGCTACCAAGCAGGCCCTTAAACTTGCAATGATAGATGTTTATTGTTGTATCATAACACATTGGCACACAAGATTTAATTTGAATGTGATGCTATAGCCTCTGCTTGGATGGTTGAGACCTTAATACAGTAAACGGTATATAAATTATAGTACTACCACTCGTTATAACCTCCATATTGTTGGTATACAGATGGACCCAAAGTTGCATGTTAAAAGTATTTCTTGTTAAAAAAAAGAAAGTACGTGTGGCTTGCATTCTTGAGACATCGTTTATTGACAAAAGGCCTCAAATAAGTTTGCCAACTGGTATAAGGTATGGTCTACTATTTCTGCAGCGCATCAGTATTTCTACCCCTTGACTCATTCCAATACAAGTGAAAGGGGACTTGGATGTGATGCATGAACAAATTCCGTCACATTGAGATTATGTAACCATTGATCTATTGCTTCAAAAAAAATGTAACCATTGATCTCAAGGTTAATGGTATTTCTAAGGGCTATCAATTTCATGATTACGTGGCTTAACCATATGGCTTGTTTTTTAGTCAACGTTATAGGATGGAGATAAATGCGCTACTTGGACATTCAATTGATCCTCAGTACGTCGTCAACGTTATAGGATAGAGATAAATTCGTTACTTGGACATTCAATTGATCCCCAGCATGTCACTTGGACTATTAGTATCTATATAAAATGTATATTTTGAAATGAAAGAGTTATATACTACGGAAGTATTTTTCACGCTGAATTTATTAGCATCAACCTTGGTTTGTCAACTAGGTTTCTTTTCTAAAAAAAGTGCCTCTAATTTGAATTCAAATAAGGTGTTTTAAGATCACAATATAATATCATACATTTGTTGATAGCTTGAAGCGCTCAAATTGTTGCAGTCCATGTGTTGATTCATTTTGTTTGTTATTTATTGTTTGCCTTGCAGACATCGGTTCGATACGAGCACCTAATGAAGAGGAAGGCTCGGTCCACGACCTTTGTTAGCATGCTATCTGTTGGAGTGGACAAGAGGTTGGTCGCAGCAGGGAGTGTTATTGCTGCTGTTGGACTTGCAATCAGTTTTGTCTTCAGGCGTACGACTGGGAAGCAACAGGAGGCCACGTAGTATCACTATGGCCGCCAACTATTTTCATCGCTACAGTAAATTTGAATGGTTAGATACTATTTAGGAGTATTAAATGTGGATAACTGATAAAACCCATTTCATAACCCCGGGTGAAATTGTGAGACGAATCTATTAAGCCTTATTAGGAATAAACTCGACCTTAGTATGTTCCAGGTCGTGCCGCATGAGTGCGGCGTGTGCGTTGGCGTGTGGGAGTCCAGATCGTTGATGTGTTCACGTTCTGGCTGCCCGTTAGCTTGTGTCATGCCGTGGTGTGTCCATGGCGTGTAGGTCCAGTCCGTGTGCGTGTGTGCGTCACGGCGTCCAGGTTGGGTCTGCGTTCAGGTGCAGGGTGCGCGCAAGGTTGTTGCGGAGCCGCTGCTGGTTAGTTCGAGTCGTTGGAGTACGTGGTGTGCGTGGCGCCGATCCTTGCGGAGGAAGCCGCCATGACCCGGTCGAGCAGGGGCTCACGGCATGGTTGAAGCGGGTTCTGCGGATCGTGGCGCAACGGCCGGCATGGAGGCTGGCTCCTGGTGTGTCCCCGGTCTATTTAGAGGCCCCTGTACTCCCCTGTCGCTGGTGCCAAACCCAGTGAATAAAAGGTCGCCAAGATACAGGCCATTCATCGGCCGCGGCAGTCGTCACCATTGCTCTGAGTTCGTGCTCGAGTTGTGTTCTTTGAGCGTGAGAGGTTTCTGGTTTGTGCCAACATTTGGTATCAAGAGCCGGTTTGTCATGGGATTCGTTCCCGTCGCCGGAGGCGCGCTGGTGTTGGCCGGCGGCGTGATGGCGTTGAGTGGCGGCGACGCGGCGAGGTTGCCAGGCCATGTGTCGGCTGTGCATGGTCACCAGTGGTGGTGCTGCGGCGAGGTTGCGGGGCCGTGTGTCGGTCTGTGCATGGTCGTCGGTAGAGAAGAAGCTAGGCGTGCATCGCTGAGGAAGAAGATCGAGCTGCAGCGTGTGGTGCTGCTCCCATGGCGGAACGGCGTGTGTCGCCGGAGCCGGAGAAGACAGCGTGTGTCGTTGGAGAAAGAAGAAGTGGCGTGTGTTGCCAAGGAAGAATTCTGCGATGTCGTCGAGAAGATGATGGCCGTGGTGGCGGCCATGGCGGCGTCGACGGCAGCGCGGGCTCGATGGGCAGCACATGTTTCAAGGACTTGCAGGTGTGGAGGATGCTCCAGCGGTGGCGTTCGAGGTCACCTCGTCTGGGAGTGCCACAAGTCGATGAAGAAGGACGCGCTGATTGCCGAAGTGGACGACGAGCCGGTGCTTCAGTAGGTCGGAACGTGCGGCAGTTTCGAGTTTAGGGGGAGTTTGCTAGGAATGAACTCGACCTTGGTATGTTCCAGGTCGTGCCGCGTGAGTGCGGCGTGTGCGTTGGCGTGTGGGAGTCCAGATCGTTGATGTGTTCACGTTCTGGCTGCCCGTTAGCTTGTGTCATGCCGTGGTGTGTCCATGGCGTGTAGGTCCAGTCCGTGTGCGTGTGTGCGTCACGGCGTCCAGGTTGGGTCTGCGTTCAGGTGCAGGGTGCGCGCAAGGTTGTTGCGGAGCCGCTGCTGGTTAGTTCGAGTCGTTGGAGTACGTGGTGTGCGTGGCGCCGATCCTTGCGGAGGAAGCAGCCATGACCAGGTCGAGCAGGGGCTCACGGCATGGTTGAAGCGGGTTCTGCGGATCGTGGCGCAACGGCCGGCATGGAGGCTGGCTCCTGGTGTGTCCCCGGTCTATTTAGAGGCCCCTGTACTCCCCTGTCGCTGGTGCCAAACCCAGTGAATAAAAGGTCGCCAAGATACAGGCCGTTCGTCGGCCGCGACATTCGTTGCCATTGCTCTGAGTTCGTGCTCGAGTTGTGTTCTTTGAGCGTGAGAGGTTTCTGGTTTGTGCCAACAAGCCTAATTAGATCATGATTAGACAATGTCGTGTTACAGTAACCAATCTCTAATGATGGATTAATTAGGTTGTAGATTCGTCTCGCTATTTCCCATCCATCCATGTAATTAGTTTTATAATTAGATCATGTTTCACTACGTGAAACACAGAAATAGGTAACGGGCGCGGATGGCCATTGGTAACGGGCATGGCACCCGTTACCCTTTTTGGTTACTAATAATCGATTAAAGGTAACGCCGTTACCGTTGACTGTTATCAGTAACGGGCATATATGACGCCCGTTACCAATAACAAGATATAGGTAACGGGCATAAATGGCGCCCGTTACCAATGCCAATCTAGGTAACGGGCATTATGGTAATGCCCGTTACCAATGTAGAATTAAAAAAACAAAAAAAATCAATATATAACATGCTCAGTTACATCCATACAAATGCTCAGTTACATCCATACTTACAACATGCATACATACAAGTATTAGTTACATACACATGCTCAGTTACATCCATACAAATGCCAATACAGAAGCATACATACACATGCTCAGTTACATCCATACTTCTACAACCAGTGTTAGCAACATGATGTAGGACAGTATAGAGCAACACATTTCAAGTAAATCATATATAATAGTATGACCACCAATAAAATTAAGGAAAATAGACAGCCACCTAAGTTAAGGAAACAAACAATGAGATATTAGGTCACAAGTGTTTCTTGCAAATAAATTGCTCTCAGTGCGGGTTACCGAATTAACGGCCTTCCAACGCCAATGTGGCCTATCCAAGATCCTGATGAGTGTGATAGTACAAATCCAATAATCTAGGCTCACAAATGTTATTGTACCAATCAAATAATCCAATAGGAGCAAGAACACAGGTTTGAACAGCAATATAAAATAGGCATTGCGGGAATATTGTCAAAAGTAAAGAGCTTATAATAAAGACAGAGATGCTAGCAGATGAAAACAGTAGCACAACTAGAGCCTAGATTATGATCTGAACTATCACACTCATCTCACTTGGCCCCTTTTCATCACCGAGCAAGAAACCCACCTGAAGCATGTAATTTACCCCCATCATGTGAGCACCAGGATTATCAGAGCATCCATCACAAACAGCAAGTCACAAATCAGTAGGAGATGCCATCCATCCATGCCTGACACAACAAGTTATATATGAGAAGGATAAATTTTCAGAAGAACATAAATTTTCAGAAGAACATAGGTTTTTAATCACAGTCATGATACACCAGTCAGACTCAAGTATATGCCATTCAGGATAAAACATTGGCTAAGTACTAGAACAGTGATCAGCTATGATGTATATATCTGACCAAATTAAGATCAGTGATAAGTCTATAGATCAACACAGCCAATCTAGATCAGTGATCAGTGTTTAATTGAACAAGCAAACAGTATGTAGATGCTTAAATTCAGATATCAGTGTTCAATGATATTTTCTATTTCAGATATCAAAGACCAGTGAATCAGTAAACGACATGGCTACCCACCATTAGACTAGAACAACTGAACCTTTTTCTTTGCATAGCAGCAGGCAGCTTTGCATATTCACATGCACAAATTTAACAAATCATATTTGTTCAACAGAAGCATGGCACCATTAGGCTGGTGAAACTTCTAATCCCAAAATGGCAATGCAATCTCGGTTTCTAAAAGGGATGCTGCTCAGCCAGATAGTACACAGCACAATAAAAGATTCAAACTTCTATTATAAAGTGTAATTGGTCATGACCGTGAAAAAAAAACTCCAGTTTCAAAACAGATCTCTTGCAAATAAATTGCTCTCAGTGCGGGTTACCGAATTAACAGCCTTCCAATGCCAATGTGGCCTATCCAAGATCCTAGATGAGTGTGATAGTACAAATCCAATAATCTAGTCTCACAAATGTTATTGTACCAATCAAATAATCCAATAGGAGCAAGAACATAGGTTTTGAACAGCAATATAAAATAGACACTGCAGGAATATTGTCAAAAGTAAAGAGCTTATAATAAAGACAGAGATGCTAGCAGATGAAAACAGTAGCACAACTAGAGCCTAGATTGATCTGAACTATCACACTCATATCACTTGGCCCCTTTTCATCACCGAGCAAGAAACCCACCTGAAGCATGCAATTTACCCCCAATAATAGCACTCAAGTATACATGGGCGCTAATATGGCAAAATTGCAAGCTGTATTTCAGTATAGTCAGCTATAAGTAACATGTCACATATGATCTGAACTTGCAATCCACATCCTACACAAACAAACGGATCCAACAGATTGTATCAGTATAACAAACAACAATTATCCAAAAGGGCATCATCATATTTGATTAAAGGAACTGTCAAATTAAACTCCAGTCACGGTGGAGATAAGCACATGTTCCAAAAAGGGCATCATTAGAAGGGAACAATCACTTGCCTTGCCGCTTGGATTTTTCACCAATCCTTGCAGATCCGGTTGGGGATGACACATCAGAGCTTACCTGCGTGAGGGGAGGGGCAGCAGAGGAAGAAGGGGCCGTCGGGGAGCTCAAGGGGCTCCTACGCCCGCCGGCCGCGCTCCCCACCTCGCTCGCCAGAGGGGGAGGGAAGAGGCAGCAGGGAAAGAAGAGGCACCGCGCTCCCCACCATGCGCTCGTCGAAGGGTCCGCCGCCGAAGGAGGGAGAAGGGGAGGGAAGGCCAGAAGGGGCCGTCCTGGCCCCCACCCCCTTCCCTTGTCAGATCTGGAGGGGGGACGGGGAAGGAGATCGATCTTCCCGCCGTCGACGAGGAGCGGGTCCAGATACCTCCTCGGACAGGGGCGTGGAAGGCCAGGGAGGAGAGGAAGCCGCAGATCTCGCCGGAGAGGAGGAGCCGGAGGGAGCGGAGGTGAGGAGGATCCGGAGGGAGGCGGAGCTGCCAGAGGGAGGGGAGGGGAGGCGGAGGCGGAGGTGGCCGGCCGCGCGCATCGGGGAAGCGGCGGCGGGCGGGGAGCTGCGCTGGGGAGGAGGAGGAGGCGATGTGGATAAGGGGATGGGGGGAGAGGAGCAGCACCTCACCGGCACGCGCGGCGTCGACCCGCCGCCCGGTGTGTTGAGTTATGTTCCAAATTCACAGATAAAAGGCTAACTTCTGACGGAGCGTAGCGGAGGCCCGTCGCCGGAGGCTTGGGCCGGAGCGTTCTGGATGTACCATTGTTTTAAAATACCATACCACAGGGTTAGCCCATTGTGGTTCGCCCCGTTCTGCCCAGGTCGCGACTGGGGGGGTGCGGGGGGGCAACGCCCCCCCCGCGGTACGGTACATCTTATATACCCTGTGTTAGGGTTTCCACCAGGGAGTTCGATCCATATTCTTGTAAGCCGCCGTCGTTGGCGTTGTAACCTGACTCTCGACATAGTGAAGTTCTTGCTGGCTGGCGCCCGTGGTTTTTCCCTTCCGCATTGGTTGGGTTTTCCACGTTAAATCTCGTGTCCCTCTTTGCGGTTTGATTTACTTGTTCCATCGATTTCTTCGCCATCGTTTATAACACGGTGCCGCCGAGATCTGGGGCGCGGGGAAGCGGCGAGGGGAAGGCAGCGGGGAAGGGGACGACACGCGCTCGTGGAGGTGGAGGCGGATGGGTGGGGGGGAGAGCGGATGGGTGGACGCGAGAAGGTGGAGCGAGCGGATGGGTCGGGGGAGCGAGCGGATGGGTGGAGCGGACGCGTCCGCGGATTGGACTTAAATCATTTGGATGATATTTTCGGGTCCGGGAGTTGTGTTGGAGTAACGGGCCTCGTTAAAGTCCGTTACCACATTGGTAACGGGCTTTGATTATGCCCGTTACCAATGTGACATATGGGTAACGGACATCATTGCTGCTGAAGTTGGGCTGCGGTCTGAAGGACTCATTGGTAACGGGTTTCAATAAAGGCCGTTACTTGTAAGATTGATGGTAACGGGCTTTATGGGCCCGTTACCAATGCCGCGTTACCTATTTAAGGTTTTCACGTAGTGTTTAGTCCTCCTAATCTTCGATTTAAAATTGCTACAGTAAATTTCGCAAAGTTTCTCACCGCAACTAAACAGGCCCTATATCGTTTACAGGCATATGTATGCAGTATGCTATCTTTAAATATATTGAACAGGTGGAAGAAGTTTTATGTAGTGGCATTGGTGGATGCGTCTTACTGTACAAGAAGGCATGACACAAATGTAATAAAATTACATGTAGGTCTGGGGTTTCTATGACATTGAGCTATATTTAAAGTGGATTAAAGTTGGTTCCTTGTTAACCCTTGTTTCGAGTTTTATCGGTCTGAATCGGGTTGTTTCATGTTTTAGATTTAGGGCTGCGAGCACGAAGGTTGAGATTTCTGAATACTTTAAAAAAGAATGCAATTCTTGTTTTTCAACAAGTCGAATAATTTCAAATTTGTAAAAAACCAATATTTATGTATCTAAATAAATTTAGTACGAAAATATAATACATAATTAATCTAATGATATTCCATAAATGTTAGTACTATATAATTTTGGTTAAATTTAAAATCAGTTGACTTTTAGGGAAGGATAATTTTTTTTTTGGTGTGTGTGTGGGGGTAGGGGTGGGGGTGGGGGGTGGGGGTTGGGTGGGTGTTAAATCAGTGGTGGTCTGGATGTACCATTGTTTTAAAATACCATACCATCACGATGGCAGTTAATGCGTGAATTTTGAGAGTAGTACGTGAGAAAAATGACGTTTGTGCCCGTGGATGAGGACCGAGAAAACAACGGGAACGCAATACACCACCAAACCGCATCGCTTCGCGCGAAGCAGCAAGCCGAGAGACAGTCGCAGACCGCTCTACAAATGATGGTACTTAACAGCTAAACACTAAGGCCATGTTTAGTTGAGGAAAGCTTCACAACTTTTTACTATTCACCTGTCACATCAAATGTTAGGACACTAATTAAGGGTATTAAACGTAAATTAATGACAAAACTCATTCTATAACCCCTGGATAACTTCGCGAAACGAATCTAATGAGTCTAATTAGACCATGATTAGACAACGTCGTGCTACAGTAAACAATCTCTAATGATGGATTAATTAGGCTTAATAGATTTGTCTCGTGATTTCTCGTCTATCTGTGTAATTAATTTTATAATTAGATCATGTTTAGTCCTTCTAATCTTCGGTTTAAAATTGCTACAGTAAATTTCGTAAATTTTCTCACTGAACTAAGCAGGCCTTAAATAAGCTACGTAATACTCCAGATCATCAAGTAAAAAAAAAAGCCTTGTGTCTTATGTGGAATTGTTGTGGAAGATTTCCTACTATTAATGAGCCCTCAGTGAAACTTTTTCGCTGTGCTGGCGATCGGACGCGGAGCACTGTCCCGCTCGCCTGCAGAACATCCAATCGCAAGCAGGATAGATGCCATCGTCTGGCAACTTGAGGGCGTGTTTAGATACCACATTTTGCATTCTGTTTTGCAAAACATGCGTTTCCAATGCATTTTTTCTCTCTGCGCGCGCTTTCCAACGGGGCCTCATTTTGCATTCTGTTCTGCAGAACGCGGTATCTAAACGGGGCCTAAGTATGCATATACTTCCTCCGTCCAGAAAAGGAAGCAACTTTAAAGTTTAAAAGTTGTCCACCAAAGAATGTAACTTTAAAAACACTAATTTTTTGTAGAGTTTTTTTTAGTAGCTTGTTATTGTGATGCTTGCAACATTTAACACTAGCATGGGGATAAATATGTCTTTTCATATGTTTATTGGTCTGTGTGCAAATGTTAAAATTGCATTCTTTTGTGATTTTGTGAACGGAGTGAGTAGATTGTTATTATAGGAATCATTCCGCTTCGGCAAGCACGAGATCCATGGAAGTCATGGATTGGAGTTCTGTCTCCTGATCCACGCTGTTTATGAATAGTTTCTAATCTGTCACATTAACAAGAAACTTTACGCAGAAACTTTAACATTTTTTGAACTGGTCCCACGGCCACACCATTAATTGTATCCTCTGTCGCGTATCCTCTTAGGGCTAGTTTGGGAGCGGCATTCCCCACCGGGTTCCCGGTAGTTTCCAGGGGCGAGAATCCCACGAGGTCAGTTTCCCGGGACGATCTACCGCAGTCTTTGGAAGCCCACGAGATGTGGAATTGCAGCCCGTTTCCCTGCGTTTTCCACGGGGCAGGAATCCAGGAGGTGCGAGGCCGGGAGCGCTTCCCCGTTCACGCGCTCGTCGTCGTCAACTCTCGACTGGCTTCGCCCGCAAAGCGCCGCCGGCCCGCTGCCTGGACTTCGTCCACACCATCGCCTCGACTTCGCCCACGCCGCCGCCTCCACCATCTCTCTTCTCGGTCCCTCACCTCTCTCCTAAATCCAACTGAAGGATGCCTGACACCTGCAATGCTCTGCATCTTCCTCTCGACTCCCGTGGGTGGGACTGCCTCCCCCTCCGACGTAATGTCCGCAAGCAAGACCGCCATCACGAGTGCAGCACCTCCGGCTATGCAGGTCAGGTCCGCCTCCACCCTCATCCCCTTGCTTCCCCGATCTAGGTCTCTCTTATCCTCCCCTCATAATGCTCCATGTTCGATCTTGGGGAAGAAGAGGTGAGGCCACGGGCAGAAACTCCTTTCCCATTCCAACTGTGAAGAAGTTTCCTATTTTAGATCTATGCTTACCTTGGCATTTTCCCTGGGCGAAAATTGCATGATTTGTTAGTATATTTGGTTTTTATTTTCAGTAGAACAGTCTCCTATGTTTCAATCTTTATCGAAATCAGTCTCTGCATACATGTGTGTACCTGAAGTAGATCCACAATATAAAGGACTTCTTCATTCTGAGAAGGCAAACATATTAATTAAAGTCAATCTCTCACCATCTTTTTTTTTTGTTTTGGTTGGTGCTAATGTTGCTTCAAATTGTTTGGCAAGTAGGTTATTTTATCCTGAACTAATGATTTTTTCTGTAAATCTGTAAACAACCTTAAACAAGCTCGAACAGTTTTGCTATGTAACTTTAGCAACACCTGCAGACTGAAGTGCTGTTATTTTGCTTGACAGGAGAGATATTTGCTTGCTCATGCACACCACCAACGCTACTGCTGTTGTTTATATGCAAAAGTACCTGTTATTGATTGTATCGAATTATCAAGTTGTTGTGACAGTTGGGTCACCCATCTCTTCAAAAGGATGATATTCTGTTGGGACTTGATCTCCGTAACGCGTAGCCGTGTGAAGTGGGTGGTCTGGGGCTTGGCTCCCGACGGTGGCGGCTGCGCGACGCCGTTCATGATGAACGGCGGCACGCCAGAACGCGAGAACACGAGAGCGCGGCGAGAAGACAGCAGTTGCACGAAAGCGTCGAGAGATCAGAATGATCTCCAACGTGTCCTTCTTAGTAGCGTTCGGATGGTTCATATTATAGAGTTCAAATGTAAATAACTGAAGAAAGCAAATCTACGAATGCATAACCGTTCCCGCGCGCACGTCGTGGGGAGCGTCGCGGGCGTCGCGTCTTGTGTCCGGCTTCAGCCACGGCGTTGTCTCCTGGTGTACACGTTGCCGAACATGACATCTCTCCCTCCCTCGGGGAAAAGCTCGTCCTCGAGCTTGAATTCGGGATAGGCCATGCGGAAGTCTTCGACTGGTTCCCAGGACGTGTTGGATTCGGCAAGGCCGGTCCACTGAACTAGGATGAACCAGCGGCCTCGTCGCAGCTCGGAGCGCAAGACGCGTTCGGGTTCCTGAAGGAGTCGACCATGCTGTAGAGGAGGAAGAGCCGGAGGCGACGCAGGGAGAACTCCATGGAACGCCTTGAGGACACCCACGTGAAAGACGTCATGGATGCGTGCGCCGGGTGGGAGCTGGAGTCGGTAGGCCACCTGTCCGATGCGTTCCAGGACCTGGAACGGCCCGGCGAAGCGCGGGCTGAGCTTGGAGCGTGGTCCAGGTACCAAGGATTGCATTGGGCGGTGAAGGATGCGTAGCCAGACCCATGTGCCGACGTCGAACTCCACTGGGCGATGATGTGCGTCGTAGTAGCGCTTGGTGTAGGCTTGAGCTTGGAGAAGACGTTCGCGAACGTCGGCGATGAACTGGTCGCGATCCTGCAGGAGCGTGTCCACCGTCGTCGTGCTTGCGGATGCCGGTGTATAAGGGATGATTGTTGGAGGGGAACGGCCGTACACCACCTGAAATGGAGACTTCTGAAGCGCCGAATGATAGCTGGAGTTATAGCAGAACTCTGCCCATGGCAGCCAGTCGAGCCAAGCACGAGGGCGATCCCCTGTAATGCACCGAAGATACATGGCAATTGTCTTGTTTGCAGCTTCGGATTGGCCGTCAGTTTGAGGGTGGAAAGCAGTGCTCATCTTGAGTTTAACACCAGCGTGTTTGAATATGTCACGCCACACATGGCTTGTGAAAACAGGGTCTCTGTCGCTGACTATGGATGATGGAAACCCATGGAGCCAAACAATGTCAGAGAAGAATGCCCGCGCCACTGATGATGCTGAATACGGGTGGCTCAAGGCGATAAAATGGGCGTACTTAGAAAAACGATCAACCACAGTGAGCAGAACACTCTTGCCGTGTACTTTAGGTAGTCCCTCAATGAAGTCCAAAGAGATATCTGACCATATCTGAGTAGGCACCTCCAAGGGCTGGAGAAGACCGGCAGGGTGAAGGCATTCAGTTTTATTGCGTTGGCAAATGTGGCAAGAGCGCACGAAATCTTTGACGATCGCGCGGTCATGTTCCACAAAGAAGTCTCTGCAAAGCCGATGGAGAGTTTTCTGGACTCCCTCATGTCCTGCGGTATGTGCAAGGTGCAGAGCAGTTTCAAGAAGTGGAGAGGTTGCTGGCAAGAAGACACGATGCCCGTGGAGGATCAGACCATCAGTAACTCGCCATGGATCGCCACGGTCTGGAATCGTGTCCCTGAGCTGACTGAGTGATGGATCGCTGTTTAGTTCATGTCTGAGCTCATCAAAGAGTTGAAATGACGGTGAGGATATAGCTGAGAGCTGCTGAGTGTTTTCATCACGACGAGAGAGAGCATCTGCCACAACGTTGAGCTTTCCCGGTCTGAACTCAACAGAAAAATCAAATCCGAACAGTTTACTAATCCATTGATGCTGGGGTATCGTGGACAGACGTTGATCCAGCATAAATTTCAAAGCATAATGATCAGTTCTGATAATGAACTTTCTACCCCATAAATAAGGCCTCCAATGTCTAACTGAATGCACTAGGCCGATCAATTCACGTTCATAAGCAGCTATTTTCAGATGGCGAGTGGCAAAAGGTTTACTGAAGAATGCAAGAGGGCCTGCACCTTGATGGAGGACTGCACCAAATCCAGTTCCAGAGGCATCACAATCAACTATAAAGGGCCTTGTAAAATCAGGCAAATGGAGGACAGGAGCTGAAGATAACGCATTTTTCAGTGCTTGAAACGATGTGGCAGCTGAATCAGACCATGAGAAGGAGTCCTTGCGAAGAAGATTAGTCAGAGGCGCTGCTATAGTACCAAAATCTTTGATGAATCGCCAGTAGTACCCGGCCAAACCAAGAAAACCACGAAGACCACGTGCTGATGCTGGGGTTGGCCAGGACTTAACTGCAGTCACCTTCTCACTGTCCATAGCAACACCTGCAGCTGAGATGACATGTCCCAAGTAGTGCACTGATTCTGTGGCAAATGCACATTTGGAACGCTTGACCCGAAGGTGATTCTCTCGTAGAGCTGATAGCACTGTCCGGATATGCTTAAGATGGTCTGACCATGAATCACTGTAAATTAAAATGTCATCGAAGAAAACAAGGACAAATTTTCTCAAGAAGGGCTGCAGAACTGAGTTCATCAAGCTTTGGAAGGTTGCTGGCGCGTTGGTGAGGCCAAATGGCATGACCAAAAATTCAAAGTGGCCATGATGTGTTCTGAACGCAGTTTTCTCAACATCATTTGGGTGAACACGCACCTGATGGTAGCCAGCTCTGAGATCAAGCTTGGTAAAATACTTTGCACCATGAAGTTCATCCAGGAGCTCTTCAACCACCGGAATTGGGAACTTATCCTTAACTGTGTGATCATTGAGAGCACGGTAGTCGACGCAAAAGCGCCAAGTATTGTCTTGCTTCTTTACTAGCAGCACTGGGGCAGAAAACGGGGATGTGCTTGGCCTGATTACTCCTTGCTCGAGCATTGCCTTGCATTGTGTTTCCAATTCATCTTTCTGGAGTTGGGGGTATCTATAGGGCCTGACTGCAACTGGTGGGGTATTAGGCATAAGATGGATTCGGTGATCACAAGCTCTCTGAGGTGGAAGACCAGTTGGTGGCTCAAACACATCAGAGAATGACTGGAGTAAACGATCCAAGATTGTCGGATCATGAACAGTCACTTGGTGTAGGGTGCCGGTGGGTGGAATGTCTGATCTGGTAGAGCCAATCCCTTTCCACAAAATGCGCCGTCCATGGTACCAAAAAGCCATGCACAAGTCATCAAAATCCCACAGAATAGGTCCTAATGTACGCAGCCACGAAATTCCCAAAACCATGTCATAGCAGTCTAAGGGAATTGTATAACAATCAATGGTGAAATGTGCATCAGCAATACGAATGGCAACATCTCGAGCAAGTCCACGGCAAGCTACTCGTTCCCCATTGGCGACTGTCACACTGGCCCCATTACTAGAGTGGAAGTTTAACCCAATCTGCCGTGCAGCAGTGCTACTGACAAAGTTATGGGTAGAACCTGAATCCAACAAAGCTGTTAACTCAATGTTGCCAACTGATACCCGGAGCTGCATTGTTTCCTCTGTGCGAACGCCAGTAAGTGCATGGAGAGAAATCAGTGGTGGTGAGTCAGGATCAGGGTGGTCATCAGCTGGCTCACAAGAATCTTGGTCATCAAAATCTGAAACTTCTAGGTAAAACAGACGCTGACACTTTGTGTCCACGCACATATTGTTCATCACAATTATAACATAGCCCTTGACGGCGACGTTCTGTCATTTCTTGAGGTGTCAGTTTGCGGAACGGTTTAGGGGGCTGCTGTGGTGCTGCTGATGAAGAGGAACTGTATCTGTTGCCGGTGAGGGGTTTCTGAATGCAGGCCGAGGTGGGCGTGCTGATGTGTTCGTCTGCATAGCTGATGCACGACGCTCATAAGCACGAGCCAAAAACATGGCCCTCTGCAAGTCAGTCGGTGCCTGTAACTCTACATCTGTGCGGATTGGATCAGGTAGCCCACCGGTAAATAATTGAACTTGCTGCAATGGTGTAAGGGCTCCTGCATGTGCCATCCTCAGTTGGAACGATTCCAAGTACTCAGTGACAGAACCACGGAAGGGAAGACGAGCCAGATCGGACAAGTGGTTTGTGCCAAGGGGAGGACCAAAGCGTAGCTGGCAAGATGAGCGAAATGCATCCCAAGTAATAGCACTGATATCACCAGCATCCCGTTCCATCATGAAGAACCAGTGCTGCGCTGGACCGGTGAGGTGGAATGAAGCAAGCCAGACACGGTCTTGTTCACGTGTGCGTTGAGCTCTGAAGAAGTGGTCACAACGATTTAACCACCCAAGAGGGTCCTCTTTACCATCATAAGTGGGAAAGGACAATTTGTGGTAACGAGGAACACCTAAAGGATCCTCTGAATTGTCATCGGCCGGCGCATTATCAGAAGCTAAAGGAATTGGTGGGATGACAGACGGGGAATGAGGAAACGAAATTTGGTGAATGGGAAGGGAATGGGTGGGATTTTGCGGTGTGAATAATGGTGGATGGTGTAGCAGACGAAGATGGTTGTGCTGTGGAGGACGGAATCCCACCATAACCCGGCAATCCAAACGGAAACGAATTCGGAACAAAAGTAGACGGTCCGGCGGCAAAGGAACGAGCCTGACCTTCAACAGATGTAAGCCGAGTAGCGAACTGACCCATTTGTCGTTGGAGTCCGTAGATGGCTGTGGTCAGGGAGTCGATGGCGGCCGAAGGAACCGTAGCGGACGATGACGCCGGCGCAGACGCGTTCACTGGCGCCAGCGCGGACGAAGGCGGAACGGTGGGCGGAACTGACGCCGCGGACGACGCGGGCGCTGCGTGTGCCGATGCGGCGGCGCTTGATGGAGGAACGCCGGAAGCTTGATCGGACATGGTCTCTGATACCAGATTGTTGGGACTTGATCTCCGTAACGCGTAGCCGTGTGAAGTGGGTGGTCTGGGGCTTGGCTCCCGACGGTGGCGGCTGCGCGACGCCGTCCTGATGAACGGCGGCACGCCAGAACGCGAGAACGCGAGAGCGCGGCGAGAAGACAGCAGTTGCACGAAAGCGTCGAGAGATCAGAATGATCTCCAACGTGTCCTCCTTAGTAGCGTTCGGATGGTTCATATTACAGAGTTCAAATGTAAATAACTGAAGAAAGCAAATCTACGAATGCATAACCGTTCCCGCGCGCACGTCGTGGGGAGCGTCGCGGGCGTCGCGTCTTGTGTCCGGCTTCAGCCACGGCGTTGTCTCCTGGTGTACACGTTGCCAAACATGACATATTCTTTTTAGAAGTTGAAGCTGCCAATTACAATTTCAGGGATAAACAAGCTATTGGTTACTCATGTGCTTTGTAACTTGTTAGCATTTTCAGTGGATATGGATAACTTCAATTTACATGTTAACTTTGCTGTAATACATGCATGTTTTTTTATATATATATTGGGTTCTTTTTGAGCATGCCATTGCAGCATGTGGTGAGTAACCTTTCCATAGTTCATTTGGTGAAGCTATTTGTAGCAGTTAATCAACCATAAAGCAGTCTGTATGTGCAACAAGGCAATCAGTAGGTATTTAATTTCTTTAGTCATTTATATTATGTTTTATTTTGACCATTTTACAGGTAATTTATATATATCTTAGCTACTTTGATCAACATGGACATGTCAAATATATTGCAGAACATGATTCTTACTGGATATTAGATGGTATTTAATTCAGATTTTGTGAGAATTTGTACTTCATTGTAATATATGTACATGGACGTATCTACAGAACTGTAGTTTGAATGTTCATAGAGATTTGAGCATTTTTTCTGTCTTTCATGTTTTCTAGTATTAATGTAGATCAGTGACAATTTTATCATGTTTTTTATTTTCCTATTTATTTTCTTTATTTTCCAATTCTTTCTAATTTATTGTGCATGGGTTTGTTTAGAAACAAATGGGCGGCTGGCGGTTTGTTTTGAATGCCACCATGTCAGCGTCACACCAACACATGCGCGGTAGCTCGCAATAAATTTGCTGGGTAATTTCCTTGCCTTTTTTTTTTAATTTCCCTTTCCTTGCTGCCAAACAGCCACAGGGGAAGGAGGAACCACACCCAGGGAAACCATCCACTACAAGAAACATGTGGCTTTTTGACGTTCTATTATGTCATAATATATGGAATTTAAGTCATAAACTAAGATTTATGACATCCAGTTGACGAAAATCCAAACGTCAAAAAGCCACCGTCACAAATTCATTATGTGACGTCTGTATATATAATGTCACAAGTTTATGACATTAGTTTTTCTGTCATATAATTGTATGACATTAGTTATTGTGTCACAGAATTCACTACAACACACTATTGTGCCTACATGGATGATGACATGGCACCTACTGGATGATGATGTGGCGCCTACGTGGATGATGACGTGGCGCCTACGTGCACAATGACGTGGCTGCCTACATGGACGATGACGTCATTGATGATGTGGCACAAGTTAATAGATCCATTTTAGAATTGGGCCACTAAAATGGGCCATTTTTCAGCCCACTACATTTCGAAAGAGATTACAGCCCATAAAAAATTCAGCCCATAAAATATTCGTCAATCCAGCCCACAAGACATATAAATCATCAACCAATTTCACCAAAGTATTCAATAGAATTCAGCCCACAAGGTACAATCTCAAATTTACATCATAAACATTAACTCAGGTTTACATCGGAAATATCATCTCAACAAAAATGATCCATCTTGCCATGGAGAGCACAGCAAAAATGTGAAACCAGAACAAGATTGCAGCTGATTCTTTACCACACCGTCTCAGGTTCGCAACACATCCTGAAAGCTGCATCCCAAAGTATAAGCAAAACCAACAGAATGATTCAGTAACAGCTAATTATCCATAATTTTGCAGTGGTGAAGTAACTATCAGTGGACAAGCATATATAACTGAAACTATAGTGTCATGTTTCTCCATGTTCTAATAGCATTCTTATTATGAAAATATGGAATGATCAGTTCTAATAGCATTCTTATTATTAAAATATGGCATGATCAGTTCTTAGTTGATCCTTTACACAGTAAACAAAATATCTCAGTAAACAAAATATTTCTCCATGTTCTAATAATAAGGTGGTTTCAAGTACCTGAGCCCTCAAATCTGCATCCTGGTGAACCTGGTACTACACATCGTGCAGCCATATCTCACACGCACGAGATCCTACAACAAACCAAGCAGGATGTATATGAGTAGCCGACCATGAACTTAGTCATTATTTTTAGATATACTAATTATTTTTAGAAGTATGCACAGCTTAAAAGTAATTATAAGTCCTACCATGAACACAAATAGTTAGTCATTATCTATCCCAACAGTTTAAAAACAATAGAACTTAGCTCTGCACTTGGCAGGCAGCATAAAGGCCAGTTTTGGACATGTTGTTTCAGAATTAAAGGCCAGCACAAACTGGGTAGCAAAGTACCATGGGGGCAATACCACAAACAACTTGCATGCAAAGAATGTTAATGTCATGGCAATGGAAAGAATGTTAATGTCATGGCAAAGTACCATGGGGGCAATACCACAAACTGGGTAGCAAAGTACCAGGAAGCTCAGAAACTCGAACATGTATAGAGTACTAGCAAGGTACCGTGGTGCTATGGATGGGATCAGAACAGAGCTTAAGCTAGCACGTATGTGGATCAAAAACTACAGCATCAACATGGTATAGAAAAAGGCTGAGGGGTTTGACCGGTGTTATTCAGCGCCGAGTGCATGCAGGGTGCTCGACGTTTCGTCCAGACGGACTGAATCATCGAGGCACCTGCAAGCGGCGGACAGCAAAGACACGCGGCTCCGGCGGGGCTCCTGCAAGGACACGCACGCGGCACGAAGGCCGGACAGGCGGGCGACGGTGACGCAGCGGCGCAGGCGACACGGTTCCTCGGCACGAAGGCCGGAACACAACGGGACAGCCAGGCAGGGCCGAAGGCTCACCTAGCAGCTTGACGGGGCGGTCTGGCATAACGTCGAACAGGTCGTGGGCGACGGAGGCTGCAGCTTGGCGTCGTGGTGCAGCTCCCGGTAGCGCAGCTCGTCGGTGAAGACGCGTCCGGTGTTGGTGTCCGCGGCATCAGCTTCAGTCCAGCCTCGGCGGGGTCGTCGGCGCCGGCGTGCTTGCGGTTCGGTCCAGCCGGCTTCCTTCCCTTCACGGACGGACTCCTGCTTGTCGTCGCGCCCTGGACTTCAGGCCCACCACATGCCCGCGCGCCGCTGTGCGCTCGCGTCCTCGCTGGCCGCTCGCCCAGATGAGGCTACCGCTGGATCTGGTCCGCGGCGGCCGGACCTAGGCAAGGAGCAGGGGCGCGGAGGATGGAGGCCGGGAAGTGGAGATGTGCGGCCGTGACGGCGTGTATCTCGGAGCGGAGAACCGGGTAGTGGCCGCCGCCGGCGATGTAGGCAAGGAGGAGGGCGTGGAGCAGAAGGGGGCGGCGGCGCTGTGCAGAGGAGGTGCAGGGGGCGGCGGCACTGTGCACAGAGGAGAGCGGCGCTATGCAGAGGAGGTGCAGGGGGCGGCGGCGCTGCGCAAGGCGGAGGGCGGCGCTGTGCAGAGGAGGTGCAGGGGGCGGCGGCGCTGTGCAAGGAGGAGGGCGGCGGCGCATCTGAGGAGGGAAGGGGGGAGAAGGTGTTCGGGAGGAGAAGAGGGAGCTAGGGTTAGGGCTGGGGCGAGTGGGTGCAGTAGATTTTATACTATGAGAAAGCGATCCCAACCATTGAATCGGAGATGGACGGCTAGAAATCGTTGTGACAAAATCGTTCATTAATCCATGTGACAAAATTTGATTAATTCAAATTTTGAATTTCAAAATTTGATAACTAAAAGCAAGATTTTGGAACACTAAATGACTTCAGCTAAAAAAGTCATGAATACCAAAGTTTCATAACTCGTCTCTGCAATCTTTATTTAGATTATTTTTTCATTTGAGAAAGTGGTAGTATACATTGTCTATTAATCCTAGATTCACTCACATACTTGTCAAATTTGTACTACATGTTATTATCACATTTGAAAATGACAAAATGACCTAAATAAAGATTGTAGATCTTGATGAGATATGAAACTTTGCTATTCATCACTTTTCCATTTGACATCATTTAGTGTAAAAAACCGTGCTTGTAGTTGTCATTTTTTGAAATTCAAAAAATGGATTGTTCAAACAGACTCACACGAGAAGATTTTTCAAAATAATAGCATTAATAAGTTTCACAACTTGATAGAGCATGATTTTAGAAATTTTTAGGAAAAAAATCATCAAATTCGGAGTAGCCATGAAGGAGAAATACTAGATACAAGTTTAAATTCCGGATTAAAAGAAGAAATACGAACTGTTTGCGTGTTCTTTAGTCTGGCCACGTGGCGCAACGGGATTGGTCGAATCCCAGGTTCTCTCTTCCGCGTTGTGTTTTAGCTAAAATAAAACACGAAGTCTAAACGTATAAATAAAAAGTAATACCAAAGTTCATCAGAAACGCATGTGTGGCGCAGTGGTCGGCAATTGGAGTCTTAACTCCGAAACCTGGGTTCGAACCCTAGGAGCCCCTCCGTGCGCGCTGTGCATTTTTTGTATTTTCGAAATAAAACATGAGAAACTTACTGTATAAAATGAGTAGCACTATAGCCCATTCACAAACATTCATGTAGCGCCGCGGTTAAGGCGCTTGCTTCTCGGCTTTGAATCCTGGGTTCGAAACCCACCCGCTCCAATTTTTTTGCTGAATTATTCAATGGGCTTCAAGTTTTGAATAACAAAAATTACACAAACAAAAAAGTCACATACCACATCGCAGCCCAGTGGTAAGTGGCTCTCTTTCCTCCAAGGCGCCCAGGGTTCGAGTCCCGCGGGCTGCATTTTTTTTGCGCCCAGATTTTTTTGCTGCAATTTTTTCCCGCGGGATGATAAAAAATAAAATATAACAAAGAATAAAGCGCAATTTTTACACCCCATTTTCTTTTAAAAAATAAAATATAGCAAAGAATAAATTTAAAATAAAATTTGAGCCCGACGGTTATTGAAATTCATCACAGAGTTAGGGCCCAAATCTAAGCCCGAATGGGCTATTTGCACATCTGCGACGTTCTCAGACTTCGTCGCGAAAATTCCGTCGCAGATTCTGGGCTTATCTGGGCTAAGAATAAAATGCTGACGTTTTCTGAAACCGTCGCCAGAGTTCCGTCGCAGATTAAATGGTGTGTTGTAGTGATTCTAGCCCTTGACTGAGTAAAGAACAATTCATTTGAGAGCCTCTGATCGAAACACACAATTGCTAGAGAGATTAAATAAACCAAAGCAATGCTTACTGGGGCCTGAAAGTGACATACCAAGGCTTTGTTGATCCTGTTACACGGCGCCAACAGCAACACGGCGTAGACACTAAGCAATTTTGCCACATGGCATTAGGGATGCCAATGTTTCAAAAAAAATTTAATAAATAAATTTGTGACATACAACTTTTGTCATATATTTTATGACATTAACAAATACGCGTTATGACATAGCAATTATCGTCATTGGGTGACATTGGAGTACATATATGACATATGTTATGACATACGATTTTTTATTGTCATAAAATCAAAATGGCTAATATATAATGTCATAAAATGAATGATATAATGACATTATGCTCTATTGTCATACTAAATACGTCATAAAGCCACACATTTCTTGTAGTGATCGGAAATCAATTTGCCACAAAAATTCCCCTCAGAGGCATAGTTATTAGGACTGGACCGATAATCAAACCGGCGAGGTTGTCGGTTCACTGGTTCATTGCTCCTACCGTTAATAACCCCTTACTCCCAAACTAGCCCTCAGAGTTTGGGACTGCCCTCACCGCGGCCTCACCTCATCAGTTCAGTGCGTCACAGCGCCCAGTGTGATACACGGTAACACGGAGATTCCTAACAGTGCTTTTTTTTTTTTTGCCCTATTTTCCTCATCCCATAATATATACTATTCAGTAGAGACAATGGTTGGAACCTAGCGTCTCCGAAACAGACAGGCTAGGAGGTTGCACGGGAACAGACCGGCTGATTGCAGCCAAATACATTCATAAGATTGCCTACATATGAGCATTCTCGACCTGGCCCTTGAACCAAACGTTGGCCGGTCTTATATTCAATTGGAAAAAGTCCAATTTACTCCCCTTAACTATCACCAAAGTCTGAATAACCCCTTAAACTATTTCTTGGTTCATATTACCCCTAAACTATATCATTTAGTCCAAATTATCCCTTGGCAAAATTTGTCATTTTTGTTTCTCCTCATATAAGTTGAATCTTAATTTGAAATTTTCTAGGGCAGTAGAGGACATTACAACACATGTTAAGAAAATACATTATGATTTTTATTTTACTATTTTTCATACAATTTATATTCTAAGGATTAATTTATTATTAAATATTCTACCCTATGAAAATAATGGTGAAAAAATCATGATATATTTTTAGAGCATACTTTATGATGTCTACAATCACCCCGCAAAAAAGTAACTTAAGATTCCATTTGTGTGTGGAGAAACAAAAAAGACAAATTTTACCGAGGGGTAAATTGGACCAAATGACATAGTTTAAGGTGTAAAATGAACTAAAACATAGTTTAGGGGGTTATTTAGACTTCGGTTATACTTGAGGGGAGTAATTTGGACTTTTTCCTATTCAATTAAACCGAGGGCAGGAGGCTTCATCACAAAAAAAATCTGGGAAGGAAGGATTCGAACGTCCGAGCAACGGCACCAAAACCCATATTTATCTCTTGTGTCTCAGCCAACACAGAACCAAAAATATGCCCAAGAGGATACCAGACCCATGCAAACGCTATAACAGAAACATCAAACTCCTGCCTTGGTGATCTCCCATCAGCGATCACCGCCCATAGAAGTGTTGTCGTCCCCATATTAAATACTCCCTCCGTTCTTAAATATATGACATTGTTGACTTTTTATTTCAACTTTGACCAGCAATATTTCATCAGTTGTTAAATAACGTAAAATGGGTATCAGTACATCTAATATCAATAATACTTTGGATTTAACTCATAGACCTATATTTTTACATAAATATTTATAGGAAAGACGAATAGTCAACTAAGGAAAAAAGTCAATGGTGTCATATATTTAAGAACGGAGGTAGTAACAGTTCAGGTTTGCTTCTCACCTTCCCACAAACAAACAAAAAAAGTCTCCACCCCCACCATATTCATTCTAAATTATTAAACTCAAATTACAAACAGCATGTAGCAGCATTAACGGAAGGCAATTACTCAGAGCAAAGCATCCACTATTCCACATCCATCAACCAGGGCAAAGCTCAGATGTCCACCAGGGAAAAGGGCACCACTTGTTAGAAGTCGTTCATAATTTTATGGTCCCTGGTAAAAACAAATAAAAGAAAACATCAATGAAGTGACTCGTAATTGCATGACTAGAATATAGTCTAATCCACCATGGAAGGCTAGTGTTAAGTTCAGCAGTGCAAATTTTGAGAACTGGAACAGGGAAAAAGGCTAAGTATGAGAATTGAAACAGGGAAAAGGCAAGCATGTAATGTTTCTTCATGGCACGCATATACAGCTGCCACCACAAACACAAAACTACAAATCACCGAAATATGCGGCACATGAATTACAAGCATATATATCACTGTTAGCAGTCGAAATTGGCACAGGGCCGTTCTGACTGGACGGACCGGTCTAACCGGTATCAGGGGCAGTCTAACCGGTCCTTGGTCTGTAGCTGATCTGCAACCGAGGGCGGTTTAACCGGGTTTGATAGAGGTTTAACCGGTTTTGACCGAGTTGTGGTAGAATGGGACTCTTGGGACAAATCCGATTTGTGGAAGGTGTTCCTTGCGGGGCAAGACCTCCCCACCCTATAAATATAAAGGGCCACGGCCGATTGAGTATCTATCCAATCGGTCAAATACAAGTACCTTTACTTTTTATCCCTTCCAAACCCTAGCTTTTCCAACCCCCTCTTCTGTTCGTACTTCGTCTCTGCGGCGTTTGACGATGTTCTAAGTGGCTTGCCGATCTCAGAACAACCCTAGGCGCGCCAGACGGGGTCTCTCCCGGGCCAGCGATTCTAGGTCAGTGCAGCAAACCCTAGCATACCGGTCTAACCGGGTTGCCATACTGGTTTAACCGGGTTTGGCAGGGAGCGCTGCCGTGATCGATCCGTTGCGGATCCGCGCGAGCTAGTGCATATCTCGGTGTGTTGGCCAGAAAAAGCGTCAACACATTTTTTGCGACTCCGCTGGAGAAAGAGATCTTGGTTTCTATAACCGGTCTACCTAACCCTAGCCAGATGGGATCTAGTTCAGATTTTGACAAGAACAACATCGTTATACCTTCCATAGAGGAGCTAAGCGAAGAGGAGCGTCAGATGTATGAGGCGGCACAAGAGTATATCAGGACTCAATTTCTGATGGGATTTAAGAAAGATCGCCAGGGCACATTATCAAGAACGCAAGAATTTGAAATGCCCTCATTCAAGATTGATAATCGGAAGATTGAGGTAATACCCAATGTAAGCAATTCATCGTCCACTCTGGTTGATTAACTTGCAGTTACCTTTGATTCTATACATAGGAAAAGAATGGATCTTTTATCTAAATTATCAAAAAGATTAGATCAATTAGAAAAAGAGGATTGTGTTAGTAATTCTATTTCTTATGATATTCCTTATATTGAGCAACATGAGAAAAATCAGATTAGTTTATCGGCTGTACTAGGGGAATTTCCTGAAGATTCACAGTATGGCAAGCCGATAAATTTTTTTCCACAACAAGCAGTACCAAGACAACCGCAATTGCCGATTACGGCACAAGCGGTTAGACCGGTTCATAAAACCGGTCAAACCGGTCTCTTTGTTGTACCTCCTAAACAGTCTGAAAAAGTACATGTTCCTTTGAATTGTATAACTCATGTTACTCAGCCGGTAATGCATCAAGAATTAACATTGACAGATTTAACATCGGTTAGGCAACAAGAGATGAATCTGTTTATGAATACATTAAGAGATTCAAAGAAATAAAAAACCATTGTTTTGATGTGTCAATTTCTGATAAAGATCTTGCTGATATTGCTTTTGGTGGTTTAAAATCTATTGTTAAAGAGAAACTTGAAGGATTTGATCTTTGTTTGATCAATCAAGTCCTAGTACAGGCATTAGGCATAGAATTATGAATCAATAAAGATGCTTGTAGAACTCATCAGTCTAGTTTACATGAGAAACATAATAGTTCAGACGATGAGAAAAAAGGTGATTATATTGCTGAATTAATTTGGCCTTTAGAGGATAAAGTGTTTACATGCCCATCTCTTAAGCTGATTCCTAAGGATCGGCAAGAACAAATACGATTTAGTTTTGATGTTCCTAAATGTGATCATATATTTGATGAATTGTTAAGACATGGGAACATCAAGATATCTCATATTATACCTCCGCTTGAAGAATTGAAAGGGCATGCGTATTGTAAGTTTCATAATTCTTTTTTGCATGCTACTGTTGATTGCAATATTTTCTGTCAGTAGGTACAATCAGCCATAAATCAAGGACGATTGAATTATCATGAAAAGCCAGCGGATAAAGTTTCTCTCTCTGTCAATACTGTTGATGTACAGCAACCCAAGATATTGGTTCGGCCGCATCAAGCTGAAGCAACCAGGGGAAATGTCATCATCGGTGAGGAAAAGCCTAAAAATTTGAAAGACAAACATGTGATCAGAGAAATAGTGTCTGAAAAAACCCCTGATGAAAGAGAAACATTTAAGATTACATCAAGGACATTTGATCTCGGGGGGCAAGGATTGTCTAAAAAACTGTTTGAATCTGCTGAGCAGAGCAAACCGGTTAAACCTGTCCTAGAGGGCGGTTTAACCTCTATGGTGTATGGACGTACAAAAAAGTCTGAAACCAAAGCGTCCGGAGATAGGTACTTACTTGAAAAATCAATATGGCAAAGGATCAGGGGAAGATTGCAAAGAAAAAGCCAACTTTTGATCAACTGTTATCCAAGTATGTTAATCAAAGGCCAATTGAAGACAATCGGCCATCAAAAAATAAGTCAATGTCACAAAAGCATCACGAGAGACTTGCTTCACCTCCTAGATTGGCTAAAACCTAGAAAGGTGATGTTGTTACATTGCATCCTCCTCATAATCCATATCAAGCTATGCCTTGGGCTCCGTCATCATCAAATTATTCATATTATCCATGGGAGTCTAATGGGATGTGAATGCCGTATTATCCTATGCAATATTCTTCTTTTCATCCAGGACGGGATAATATCAGAAACCCAGTGCAGGAGCGGATCTCATACAATCGGCTGTCTCATCATCGATTAGGTTGGGATCAGCGAGAGCAAACCGGTTTAACCGGGTTCCAAAGCCAGTCTAACCGGTTCCAGCAGAGAAAGTCAGTTTCTCCTCCTTGACAGGTTTATCATCCGAAGAAGAAAAAGGAAGTTGTTCAGGAGATGGACATGGACCAAGAGAGAACTACTGGCGATGATGTTATATAGATTGATAGCATTAATGTGGTTCCAAAGGACGACAGCAAGAGACCGATTGTTATTGGCAATGAGGTCAAGACGTCTGTCCAGAAAAATATAATAGTTGAGAAAGGTGAGAACACTGGTGCCAATGTTGGTAATTCTAAGTGTTTCTTGCCGAGATGGTGTCCTCCAGGCTTAACTCGAACACAGAAGAGGAAATTGCAGCGACTCCGCTGTCAGGAGCAGAGGGAGAAGGAGCTTGAAAAACAGAGGGATGAACAGTTCAACAAGTATAGGCCCATGATTCCCCAAGGCAAGGAGTGGAAAATTAAGACTGACGAGGACATTGGTGCAGCAGAGGTTAAACCTGTATCAGAGGCGGTTAAACCGGTCCTAGAGGCGGTTAAACCGGTCCTAGGGGAGGTTAAACCGGTTTTGTTTGAAACAGAACGGTCTCATCTTGTTTCAGAGATTTTTGTAACGCCTTCTTTTGATGAAAAATTGTCATCGGATCCGCGTAACATGGATGATGAACAACTTGTTGATTATGAGTTGTCTCCTGAGCACATGAGCATTGATCTTAATGCGGTGCGTTTGTCTTCGGATAATCGCATTATTCCAGAGGAGGAGATGGCTTATTTTGATTTTGGGCAGCAAGAAGCTATTTTCAGAAGCCTAATGATAGAGAGAATCATTTGAAAGCTCTATACATGAAAGGTCATGTCAATGGGAAGCCAATTTCTCGAATGTTGGTTGATAGCGGGGCAGTTGTCAACTTGATGCCTTACATTTTGTTTAAGAAATTGGGGTATTCGGATGATGAGTTGATCAAGACCAATATGACTTTCAGTGGTGTTGGAGGAGATGGTCCTATGAGTGCTAAAGTAGTTATTTATATGGATCTCACTATTGAAAACAAAACATTGGTCACCGCTTTCTTCGTCGCTGAGACCCGAGGTAATTTCAGTTTAATTTTGGATAGTGATTGGATACATGCAAATATGTGTGTGCCTTCTAGTTTGCATCAATTTTTAATTCACTGGGTAGGCGATAGAATAGAGATTGTGCATGGTGATACATCGGCTTGTGTGGCTATAGCTGATAGTTCTATCATAGATGCACATGGTGATATGAAATGCTTGACGGGTGTGGATATTTCAGATTGTAAGTTTATAAAATCTACACGGAGTGGTTTCACTTTTTGCTATGATAAAACCGATTAGGAGTCAGTTAAATTTTTAATGAGAATAGAGTAATTGCAGCAAAGATTTAGGCACTATCAGGCGCAAAAAAACGATATGTGTGAAGCTAATGAGGATTTTGATGATATGAGCAATTTGATATAGGTTTTTACGTCGGTCGGTACTTGAGAGGAAGTTGATATTAGTGTTGGTCTTATGACTTCGGCCGACGTTCGTAAAAATTGAAAGCTGATTATAAAGATGAATTAATCGAACTATTTGATAAGTATTTTTTATTATTTATGAATTTATTATATTTCATATATCACGAGATGAGAATATAAAGATGAATGTTCTGGCAGAGCAAACATCTGGCTATGATGTTCAAAAGAAAATTTTCATGAACAAAAGCCGTTGATTTGCAAAGCTGAAATTTCTGTCTGCAAAGGATAGGTTAAACCGCCTTCAGAGACAGGTTAGACCGATATTTTCCGGATAAACCGCTTCCTGAGGCCGGTTAGACCGGTATGGGGTCTGATGTCAGTACTTCAGCCAAAAAAGATGTTAAAATTGCTAAGGACGTAGATGCTGACTAGAGAAAGCCCATTATTGATTATTTACAGAATACCAGCTATAAGTTTGACAGAAAAGTCCGACGATGTGTATTTAAATTTATTTTGGTTGATGGTGAGTTATATCATCGGACAGCTGAAAATTATTGTTGAAGTGCTTGGATTCTGATCAAGCCAAAGTGGCTATGGGTGAAGTTCATGAAGGTGATTGTGGTACGTATCAGTCGGCTCCTAAGATGAAGTGGCTTTTGAGGAGAGTTTGTTTTTATTGACCTAATATGATAGCCGATTGTTTTCGATACTACAAAAGTTGTGAGGAATGTTAGAGGTTTGAAAATATTCATATGGTTCCAGCAGTGATGTTGAGTCCTATTATCAAGTCTTGGCCTTGTAGTGGATGGGGATTGGATTTCGTTGGACAGATTTATCCTCCTTCATCAAAGGGACATAGCTTCGTATCGGTGGCTACAGATTATTTTACAAAATGGACAGGAGCAGTTCCTTTGAAGAATATGACACATCGTGAGGTAATTGAGTTTATAGCTGAACATATTATTCATAGGTTCGATATTCCATAAGCTTTAACTACGGATCAAGGTACTTCATTTATATCAAAGAAAGGTCGTGCGTTTGCTGAAATGTATAGAATTAAATTACTCAATTCATCTCCATACTACGCTCAGGCTAATGGGCAAGCCGAGTCTAGTAATAAGATTTTGATCAAACTCATTAAGAAAAGGGTAAGAGAGAAATCTTTTCGAGCTAGTGATCTAGTTTGGAAGACTATTCTGCCTATGGGAACGAAAAGCAACAAGTTTGGTAAGTGGTCTCCGAAGGGAAAGACCTTACAAGGTAATTAAAATGATTTTCGGTAATTCTTATATAGTGGAGACTTTACAAGGTCGGAGATTGCCTAGAGCACTTAATGGAAGATACTTGAAGAGATATTACCCAAGTGTTTGGCAAGAAGTTTAGTTTCACGTGATTGATATCTTTAGTCTCGTCTTCAATGAGAAAAGTCGATGATTCTGTTGAGCATCGTCTTAAGTTATATAATTTCGACTTTTGTATGTTTTCTGGTTTGCAAGCTGCACTAAAAAACAGGGGGGCATATGTTAGCAGTCGAAATTGGCACGGGCCGTTTTGGCTGGACGGACCGGTCTAACCGATATATGGGGCGGTCCAACCGGTCCTTGGTTTGTAGCTGATCTGGCACCGAGGGTGGTTTAACCGAGTTTGATAGAGGTTTAACCGGTTTTGACCGAGTTGTGGTAGAATGGGACTCTTGGGACAAATCTGATTTGTGGAAGGTGTTCCTTGCGGGGCAGGACCTCCCCACCCTATAAATATAAAGGGCCACGGCCGATTGAGTATCTATCTAATCGATCAAATATAAATACCTTTACTTTTCATCTCTTCCAAACCCTATCTTTTTCAACCCCCTATTTTGTTCGTACTTCGTCTCTGCGGCGTTTGACGACGTTCTGAGTGGCCTGCCGATTTTGGAACAACCCTAGGCGCGCCAGCCCTGACGGGATCCCTCCTAGGCCGGCGATTCTAGGTCAGCGCAGCAAACCCTAGCATACCGGTCTAACCGGGTTGCCATACCGGTTTAACCGAGTTTGGCAGGGAGCGCTACCGGTGATCGATCCGTTGCGGATCCGTGCGAGCTAACGCATATTTCGGTGTGTTGGCCAGAAAAAAGTCAATAATCACCATATGCACATAGCCGTACTCATGAAGTCAACATAATACTCTCCATCATATCAGTGCTGAAAACTTAGCAGAGTAGTAATGAAGCTGCTGCTACATCATTTCCTCTTCACATTGTAGTACAGAAAAAAAATTAATGCTCAGGCAGCAGTGGAAATTGTTACAGCAGTCCAATCTAGGCAAGCGAAGGACAGATATTGTTCCTACACCATACACACCATGTCTCATTTGTGCAACTATTTTTGACCATTCAACTATCGCCTTATTTTGGTTTTGACCATGGAACCGCAAAACCATAAATCTTTAGCCATCCAACTTTCAAAACCGTTCATATTTGGCCATTAAGTGGTTTTTGTGGGTGGTTTTGCTGACATGGATGCTATATGGTGGTGGGGCTCACTTGTCAGCCCTCCTCTCTCCTCTTTCTTCTCTCCTCTCTCTTCTCTCCTCCGACAGGCGCTGGCCATCCCCCACGCCTCTGACCACCCCTGCACCTCCCGGCCGCGGCGGAGCTCCAGCTCGCCCGCCTAGCCGCGTAGCTGACCCACGCGCGGAGCTGCAGCTTGCTCGCATGGCAGCACTGGCCCATGGCAAAGATCGAGCTCGCCCAGCCGGCAGTGCTGGCCAGCGGCGGAGCTGGTGGTTGTTCGCCCGGCCGGTACCATGTATAATCCTGCAACATCTAAAATGGCAAAATAATAAGATAGATGACAGCAAGTGTGTATTTACCTTTTGCAGTAGCTTCACATCAATTTGCAAATTCTGTACAGGCTGGGACCGGGTGATGTCCCAACTCCCAACTTGCGCAACGAATGATACTATATCATAAGTGACAGGCTAAATGTACGGTCCAACCCAATAACCAAAGCCTTCACCGTTTTCAATTTTAGCTGGTGCTACAAGTAATAAAGAAAAAACAAAATAAATTAAGCTTTCTTGATTGCACCAACATCATAAGTTTGGATCCTTCTTTAAAAAAAAAATCCCATTCACTTTCCCATCAGCAAAAGAAATACAGTTGATAGCAACAAAAAAAATATTTGAGAAATTAAACTTACTGGGCCGTCCATACTCTCATCGCCATAATGCGCAACATTGTTAACATTGAATGTCACCATACCACGATGCCTCTTCGTGCCCCCCAGGCCAAATCCTCTCTTGTTTCTGTAGTCCACGTGAAAGCACGCGTGCTGCGTGATGAAAAACTGAGACCAATCTTTTTTAGTAACCACAAAGGTTACACTATAATCCTGATGGACAGAGTATATACGCTCATAAAAATCTGTTGTCCCCAAAGCTCTTCTGAATTGAACAAAGCTGAATTTCCTTATCCTTTCTGTAAATAACATTAAATAGATAAGAACAAGCTTCAGTGCCATGCGATGAAACCAAAGAAACAAAACTACACCAAAGGTGCCATGCTTAAAGCTCTTGGGAAACAAACCTAAACGCCACTTATGCGGAACATTTGGGAGGTCATGCTTAATGGCTGTGCTGCAAGGGCTCAAATAAATTTGAGCAACAATGAGAGCAGTTATCTTCATTTCAGCAGTCCAGATGAGTGGGTGCTCATGGATATCTTTCAAATTAGACCTGCGAGTTAGATTAGTTAAAATTACAGTAACATCAATAACAGCAACAAAATAGCAAAGAGGTGAGCTAAATCTATACTATAAAGAACGAAAACATTTGAAAATGTTTTTCACCCAATTTGGGTCCGCTTTACTCCTCACGCCGGACCCACCTGTCAGACCCGAGGGAGGTAGAAAAGGACCGAGACCCATAAAAATTAGATGTTAGAAAATGATTCTGCCAAAAATACAATATTTTTTTCACCTAACGATCTGTTTACCCGTCCGTGTGCCCGTTCACGCTACCGAAGAAAAAGAAAAGTCCTACCCCGCTACTGCTCCTTCCGCGTGGATCCCTCCTGTGTTGTGATCGCCTCCTTCCTGGCACGGCCCAATAAGGCCCGGTCGGCTCCAAAGTAGCACGGCTTACATGTCAGAAACGTACGTCCGGCAAAAACAAAACCGATCGGCCAAAGCATATATGTAGGCACGGACGTCCTGGCATATTTCCTCAAGAGTAAATCCATATTTTGAGAATAAGTCAACCAGGTATTTGTTTGAAAAGTAATATGCACGCCATCCTTTTCTTCAGCTCATCAGCGTGACATAAGAGGTATGGATCTTGCAGTTTTAGCTAGCTTGTTACAATGTCTCTCAGTCAGTATTATACGTTCTGAGTCCTTTTGGCGCTGCAGTATTTCCGCCAAAATGGGCTAGATCTCCTCATAATCTGATCCAACCAATTAGTCTTAGGACTCATTTGGGTCAGATGGCAATGCAATAAACTTTGGAATTCTAGATGCTACAAACCATCGAGTCCATGCATAATTTTTGCTGGCATGCAAAAGGACAGAGACAAATCTTTTCTCATTAGTGACTGAAGTAAAGAAGTAGAAAAACATGAAGACAAAATAAGCCTCTGCAGTCGCACAATTGCTCCCTGCTTGCCCTCGTAGACGCTAGCTAGCTGCTCAGGGCGCTTGGCCAATGATCACGGCATCGCAGTTATATGTTTTCATAATTTCGGTGTTAGAATGTTGCTTAAGAAACTGGTCTACTTACGCCAATTTTTATCCAGAAAAACCGATGCAGGATCACTTTACGAGCTGCAGACCAATGAAGAGGAAACAAAATTGTAAAGAGAAGCAATACAACTCATGAGTTGCATTTTCTATGAGGTAAAGCTCCCGCTCAGCATCTATGAACTTTTAAGAATCCGTATGCGTATATATGAGTAGGGTCACTGTCTAATTGGTGTCTTCCAGCCTTTCTAGGGTACGTTGGTGTACGCAACCGAGAACATTTCTACAAGATAGACATCAATAATCTTTTATTTGCCAAGTATGTTTTATTTCTTCACGACCCTTGGGCCTAATTCAGTTCATGCATCAACTATGACATTATGTAAAATATATTATGTTCCATGCCAAGAAGGGAGCCAATAAATTATATTGTACAAAACTATCTCGGTAGTATTTGTACAAGGTATGCTATATAGATAAGAGTGGCCTCAAATATAGAATACTATTTTTACTTATATATTAATATGTGTGCTAAATTTTAGCCCTACTATTATTACTTTTTTGATTTTTCAATTTTAGTGGATAAAACGTGCGTGTCGCACGTGCGTCTCTGCTAGTTTACAAAAAAGAAGAAGAAAAAAACAACACCGAAGAAAGTATAAAAGGGGATGGTGAACACTCACCACCATGTTGCATCAGTATTTTTGCAAGATAAAGAAGGTCAGGTATCTCCTTGAAATCGGTTGAAAACATGTCTGTTAACATGGCAGCAAAAGGCCCAATGACTTTATCCAAGACGAGACAGTGGCCTAGAGCAGAAAAATGATCAAGCCCTTGTTTAACGATAAAGCTAAAGACAATAATGTTCATTTTATCACTGTACCTTTGCGGAGTTGAGAAATTGGTACGGCAACATCAAGCACATTACCATTTTTTTGTTTCACCAGGATCATTGATGGATCAAATTTGAAATAAAATCCTTGTTGCGCTTTGGAGAAAGAGATAGTGACAATCTTACTGCAAAAGGGGATGCAAATGACTGGACTAGAACATAAATTTCAAATCTGGAGGGAAGAGAAGCGAAATTACCTAAAGATATCTTGTGAGAACTCTGAGAAATAGTGCAACTGAGGTGGTTCAAGAAAATTATGAAAACACAAGTCTTTCCTTTCCTTGAATAGCTTTATCACGTTCGTGTACCCTTGTGGGTCTTCTGAAGCTTGCCTCACCTTGGTAGATTGTTTGGCATTCTTGTTCTCTGACTCATTAACCTTCAACTGGATCTCTTGAATTTTGTGTGAAAAACTTATGTATGGATCACACAAGTCAGGTTTGGCTGAAACAAAACTAAAGTTAGGGACCCGAACAGCAATTAAACTTTTCATGCAACAAAGACTTTGCCATGTTCCTACAGTACCTCATCATGCAAATAGAACTCTTCACTTAGGAAAATGAATAATAATAATAAAAGAATCTCTATTTTGCTCTAGGAATATCAATATATCAAAACTTTTCTTGAGTGCGGGACAAATTGTTCTTGAATACAATAATTTATTCTCGCCTGATCAACCTAAAAATCAATTGGGTATATGATCAGAAAGAACGCCAAGCAAACAGATAAACTACAAACTATGAAACAAAAACACAGGGTGGAACAGAGTAAATGGAGCAAAAAAGATGCAAAGCTATGCAACTCAATTTTAGATAGACCAAATTTGTTATCAATTTACTTTTCAATTATCTTCTGTTGGAACCTCGCCCAGGAACGCACGTTCCGGCATCCCGCTCTCCCTCTCGCTCACTCAAGCTCGCGCAATGGCTGGTAGACCGAGGAAGAAGATGCACAGTGTTTGACGGCGACGAATGCCGCGGAGCCTCTGCTTCTTGTATCTTGGCACTCGATTAGACTCGGCAATGAGCACAGGGGAGCACGGGGCTTACAAATAGGCCAGGCGACGCTAGAGCTAACCTCCACGCCCGGCCTCCGCGCCATGATCCGAAGGACCCGCTCGACGCCCTCCGTGAGCCACTGCTCGCCCGGACGACGCGGCCTCCTCCTCCCGGATCAAACGCCACGCACACCACTCCTCCTAGACCTGGACTCCAACCTCCTACGACTCCTATGCATGATCAGAGCTGAGCGATCCTCCAGCTCGTGATCCCTGTGCGCACCGTGTCGTGCACCGGACGCGACACACCACGCCGTTCACGCCCGGCCATTGCCATGGCGCGAACCAGACACACACGTTCGCGTGCGCACACACGCGAACCAACTATCCTATGAACTCTAACACACGAGCTAGACGCTAGAACACACCACGGACAGACCCATGGCGTGATTACCCTAACAAACTCCCCCTAAGCACGACATGGCGGACTTCGAGCTTCACAGCAATGTCGGCTCCTCCTCGACGTCGGCGAGCAGCGCCCGCTCCTTCTTCTTCTTCGGGCAGTCCTTGGCCATGTGCCCACGGACGCCGCACTCGAAACACCGTCCTCGGTAGCGGCTCTTCCCGCGCCGAGCTCGTGCTGCTGCAGTCGTCGTCCTCGCCGCCATGGCCACCTCCTCTGCTCCGTGCGCCGCCTCCGTGCGCCAGCTCCTTGCCCGCGCGCTGCCTTCGCTTCACCTCCCACTGCTCCTCTGTGAGAAGCAGTTGCTCGGCGTGGCCTGCACTAGGTGCAACTTGATCCTCGGCATCCGCGTCCTCCGCCACTTGAAGCCGACCGACGAGCTCCTCGACGGACATGGTGTCGAGGTCGGCGAGCATCTCAATTGCCACAGCGACCTGCTTCAGCTTCTTGGGGACCACGCGCACAACCTTCTTCACGACGCGGCTGTCCTCCATCGCCTCACCGAGCTCACGCAGACTGGCAATGAGGCCGTTGATCCGCATTGCGAAATCGCCGACCGACTCCCTGTCACGGAATGCCAGGTTCTCAAATTCCTTCATGAGGCGCTGCACACTCGACGCCTTCATGCGATCATCGCCGGCCCTCATCTTCTTCACGGAGTCCCACGCCTCCTTTGCCGAAGACTTCACCGCGAGGCCGGCCTTCATCTCCGGTGGCACACCGCGCAGGATGGCGGCCAACGCCCGACGATCCTTGGCGCGATCCTTGCTCTCCGCCACCACCACGTCCCACAGCTCCAATGCCTCCAAGCTCACCTGCATAACCAAAGCCCACTGCTGGTAGTTGGCCTTGGTTAGCATCGGCAGCTCCACGACACCGGAGCCGGGCACGACGCGGTCGGCGGCGACCGAGCTTGGACCTTCCCCGACCTTCATCTTCACCTTGCTTTGATACCACTTGTTGGAACCTCGCCCAGGAACGCACGTTCCGGCACCCCGCTCTCCCTCTCGCTCACTCAAGCTCGCGCAATGGCTGGTAGACCGAGGAAGAAGATGCACAGTGTTTGACGGCGACGAACGCCGCGGAGCCTCTGCTCCTTGTATCTTGGCACTCGATTCGACTCGGCAATGAGCACAGGGGAGCACGGGGCTTACAAATAGGCCAGGCGACGCTAGAGCTAACCTCCACACCCGGCCTCCGCGCCATGATCCGAAGGACCCGCTCGACGCCCTCCGTGAGCCACTGCTCGCCCGGACGACGCGGCCTCCTCCTCCCGGATCAAACGCCACGCACACCACTCCTCCTAGACCTGGACTCCAACCTCCTACGACTCCTATGCACGATCAGAGCTGAGCGATCCTCCAGCTCGTGATCCCCTGCGCGGACCGTGTCGTGCACCGGACGCGACACACCACGCCGTTCACGCCCGGCCATTGCCATGGCGCGAACCAGACACACACGTTCGCGTGCGCACACACGCGAACCAACTATCCTATGAACTCTAACACACGAGCTAGACGCTAGAAGCCTAGAACACACCACGGACAGACCCATGGCGTGATTACCCTAACATCTTCTAGTCATGCAAATTATGAATGACATCACAAAGGAAAATTTGGTACAGCTATCCTTACAATTTCCTGTCTAGGCGCAAAAAACTCATAGCATTTCTAGTTGACAGCCTATAAAAAGTATGCACAAACCACAAAGAGATTTACTTTAATAAGAGAAAATTCATCTTTGTACTGAGCCTGCACCTTGTGCACATCATGGTTTTTGCAACAAAGCATTTTTTATGTCCAACGGTACAATCATGTTTCAATAACACAGAAGTCTACCTCGATCAAGCCTTCTAAAACACACAGAAACAAATAGGTGTGAGTAAATCTTCTCATGTTTCAATTATTTATCTACTTATATAGCATGAAAAAAAATTAAGACCAAACAAAAACTTTCTCAATCATGTAGTACTACCATCTGATAATATTAGTAGGAACTCTTTCCTAAAAACATTATCTATATTCTGTCAAAATCATAAGTTCAGTTTAGTTGAAACAAAAGGAAATGTTAGGAAAAAAACTAATTCCGCCATCAATTAGTTCATTCAAGGAGTGTAGAAGGATGAAAAGTACCTGAAAAAAACCTCATCCGAACGCTGGTACGTGATGCAACGCTAGTCAACCTTTGGGAGCCCGCTCCAAAATAAGAGCCTAGCGAACTAGCCTTCCTCCATCTCGCAGCCATCTTTTAGGTACAGAACAGACAAACGTTAGAGGATTCCATTTTTTTCTATGCCAAGCAATGAACAAAATCACATGTCGGAACATGATGAAAGTGTAACAAAACTGAATACATTTACAGCAACACTGAAGAAGTATTTAACAACATTTCCAGGGAACGGACACCCCAGATGAGCCAACTATTTTACTCAAGATCCTTTGGTTGCTATTGTAAATGTAGTGACTACTGACTAGCTGCTAAGTTGTTGTGCATGTCTGTTTTTACTGGGAACCATTGTTTACAGCAGTAACTCTGAAATTCATGATAAACCGAGAGGCAAATGGAAATCAGGTAGAGGATTCTAAGCTAAATTCTTCCTCGTTCTTCAGTAACATACGCTAGCTTTACCCTAAGTCCCTACCCCATCTTTCTATCTTCCTCTTCTTTTCTACTTCGATTTTGATCTGTCGTGTTCGGCTCCAGAAAAGAAAAAAAAAGAGCATTGTCACGGTTTAATGGATCTCTTAAATATATCTCTGTTTCACTTAAATGAATTTTAGCTGAGGTTTTAGGAAAAACCAGTTTTAGATTAGTTAGTTAGTTAGCACGAGTTTTATTAGAACTGTGTTTGGATTGCGTCGGGCATACAGCAAACGTAAAATCATGATGCGCTCCCTGAGTCCTGCTGTCACCTTCTCCATTCATCCTCCTCGTTCCCGCTCTCTGGCCAATGTCGGCGACCAAAGTATACCCCCAGCCTCCGCCGCCAAATGGTTCTCCAAGGGACGTGCACCCTCACGCTTCCAGCTCCAGAAAGGCATGTGCATGGTCCACCCCGGCGAGAAAGGTGCGTGCATCTTCGTGTCGCATGATCTGCAACTTCGTGCCAGCAGAGAGAATCACAATTTCGGCAAGAAAGGAGAAGGCAGCGGCAGCCAACAGGTCTCACGACACCGAGCAGTAGGTCAGCAGCCACCAAGAATGAAGCTACGTATATCCTCTCTATGCAACAAGCTTGGAACTAAATCGATGCATATGTAAAGAATATTATCTCAGATCAAGGAGCCATGGATCGAGGAGCTCGGCCATTCAAGTAGATTAGGGTTCTTCAAGAGGGTGGGGTAGGGGGGAGGGGGAAGGAGCTGGAGACCAGAAACGCACAGCGACTCAGCTGGCAGCCGACGAGTTCTCTAATGGATTAATTAGCGTGAGGGTGCGACGACGAAAGGTTTCTTGCGCACCGGATGCATTTTGTTGGGATTATCTGAAACCTGTTTTACTAAAAATTACTAATACGCGTTTTCTCAGTTTTGTGGGAACCGAGTTTTCCTTGTACGGGAGTTTGTTGTAGGATCCAAACAATATTTTAGGGGTGGTTACGGTAAATCAGGTTTTAGGAAAACTAATTTTCGTAAAACCTGAGATCCAAACAACCCCTAAACGGTGCATCAATTTCATCCTATGCCATAGTGCTCACCAATAAGGTATGGTAAGAGCATCTCCAGCAGTCTCTTATTCTCCGATCCAACTACCATATCGGGAGAGTTATTGGAAAAATAATGCTCCAACAGATTCCCTTAATCTTTCCTTTTTTCCCAAAACTTATTGGGACAAACCAATAATCCACTCCAACTCTCCCCAAATAGGGAGTTGTGACTCTCCCAATACGGTAGTTGGATTGGGACAAGATTATTGGGAGACTGCAAAAGTAACTCTCCAATAATCATGAAAGAGTTATTGGGACATCCCCATTAACTGGTTATTGGGAAATATGTATTGGGAGACTGCTGGAGATGCTCTAAGGCACCTACTGCACAGCCAATGCCCATGTGGCCATGCCCAAGCCAGCAATGCAACTCTCAGCTAACAAAACGTACTCCTCTTCTCGAGGCAATGCGGTAGCGGCCGTACCTTGATGGCGATCTCGAATTCTCGATGGAGAGCGACGAGTTGCTGACGCAACGAGCGCGCGCAAGGTGGAGAAGTGGAGAAGGGAAGACTTCGTTGCAATGAGCGCTTCGTCTCGAGGTGTGAGGCGGCACGGCGACCAGGGAATGTCGAGAGGAAACCTGTAGTTCGAATGAATCTAGGGTTTGGTGGTAAGGGGGGTGTGCCGTCAATCGAATCGCTGGATTTTCATCCGACGGTCCTGACTCTGAGCGGCCTCAGGGACAAGCCCAGCCCATGGGCCATCACAACCAAACAATGGAAGCCCAATAACTGCCCGGGTGCAGTGGCCTGGCCTGCTTTGGCTGTGTTTGTGGGCTTGCCCATAGTTTTTGTCGCAACATGGGCCGGTATGAGGTGAGCTGAGCCAAGCACTGAGAGAGGAACGGGGTATGAAGAAGGTCCATATAGCGAAAACCTAACAGCTCGGTCCCAACTCCCAAGCCGCAGCAGATTGGCAGTGGATGCTATCTTTCCAAATACCCCGCACAATCAAAGTGTGATAGAAGAGAGTAGTGTTCGCCTAAACGCATGTAAACCATCGTTTACACATGTTTAAACTATAAAGGGAGGGTATGCATATAGTTTAGGGCCTAGTCGCTGAGTTAAACGCTAAAAGCGTGCAAACGGTCAACTTGGTCAAAAAACGGTGTAAACAGTGAAATTAAACAAAAGTTAAACACGTTTACACACTAAAACACATGTTTAAACAATCGTTTAGGCAATAAAAAACATATTTTGGTGAAATAATTGGGTGCGAGCAGTTGAATATAGGTTCCATAAGCGCATCCTAAGAAAAAAAATAGGAGTTAAAGTAGTGAGTATATGGGTATTATGTGTAATATGAGAAATATCGTGTCATTATGAATTATATGCATACCTTAAATTGGAATTATCCAAAAAATATAGTATAAAATTATATTTTTTATATATATTTATAGCTACAGTGCAAACTGTTTAAACCATTTAATCTATCGTCTAAACCGTTTAAACGCTAAACGGAGGGTGATCGACTGTCTAGCGTTTAGCGTTTAGGATAACACTGGAAGAGACACAGGTGAAGATTGGCACTAGGCATGGGCTGCAGCAGGAGGAAGAACAGAAGGATGGTGGGGATAATGCCCTCTTATAGAATATGCAGGCATGTAAAAGTAATAATGAACGAGTTATCAAAATGGTAAACAGTGCAAATAGGGATGTTGAGGACATAAAAAATAATCTTTTGAAGAAGAAAACTTGTGATGGGTTGGAAGAAGGTAACTTTGGGATAAAACGGCAAAAAGTGGAAATGATGTGGAGGGATGAGAAAGGTGATGTGGTGGTGGCTGAAACTGATATGATCCTTGATGAGGCGGGACTGCCAAAGCAGTTCCGCTAGACAAAATGAGAATTACGGCTTGGAACTGCCGAGAGCTGGGGAATACCTCGGCAGTTCGTGGGCTTCTGGACCTTCAGAAGCATGAATCCCCAGATATTCTCTTTCTCTTTGAAACAAAAATGGAGTGGAGAAGGATTGAACGGTTCTGTTGGATTTTGAATATGCCAAATATGGTGGCTAAGGACTGTAAGGGGTGTAGTGGCGAGCTGGCCCTGTTCTGGAAGAGAGGTGTGGAGGCCTCTGTTAAAAGTTTATCAAGATATCATATTGATGCTTTTGTACAGGATGAGGAAGGGGTGGAATGGAGACTCACTGGGATTTATGGTGAGCCAAAAGCGGAGGAAAGAAACAAAACTTGGAAGCTGATGAGGATCCTATTTAACCAGTATAATAAACCTTGGTTGTGTTTAGGGGATTTCAATGAAATTCTTTTTGGGTGTGAGAAAGAAGCTGGTCAACCTAGACTAGCAGGGCAAATGGAGCATTTTAGGAATATTTTGGAGGAATGCAGGATGGAGGATTTGAGGTTTGTGGGGGATGCCTTTACATGGAGGAACCATCATCACAGAGCTGAGGGATACATTAAAGAAAGATTGGACCGTGCTGTGGCAAATTTAGAATGGAGAAATCTTTTTCCCTTGGTGCGAGTTATGAATGGTGATCCCCGTCATTCAGACCATAGACCTCTTATCATTGACTATGGCGAAAAGGAACCTACATTATATGGATGGTGCAGGGATGTCTCAATAAAATTTGAAGCAAATGGTTGGAGGAGGATTGTTTTGGGCATGTACAAAGGATCTGGAATGAAGCAATGGAGTCGGGACAAGTGGAGATGGTACAAATTCAAAGAAAAGTTTTGGGAGACCTGCGGGAATGGGATAGGAATGTCCTGGGAGAATTAGAAAGAAGAATTTGGACTGTAAAAAAGGAGCTGGAGTGGTGTAGGAGAGGAAGGACATCCCAGTTTAATGTTAATAGGGAGCACATTCTTAGGTACAAGCTGGATAGACTGAAAGAACAGCAAAACATTTACTGGAAACAAAGGGCCCATCCTCTATGGCTAACTAAAGGTGATCGCAACACGAAATATTTTCACACCTATGCCTCGGATAGAAAGAGGGGGAATTATATAAAGAGCCTGAGGGAAGATGGTGGTGATGTGGTGGCGGGGAAGAGACTCAAACCTTTTATTGCTAACCATTACAAAAAATCTTTTTACTTCTTGTGCAGGTCAAAGAATAGAGGAGGTTCTCCAAGCGGTGCCCAGTAGGGTCTCTTCAGCTATGAATGAGACCCTGCTTAAGGCCTTCACTGGGGAGGAGGTGGAGGAGGCACTTAATGGGATTGGGGAACTCAAAGCCCCCGGACCAGATGGTGTTCCCTCCATCTTCTACAAGCATTTTTGGGGCTCATGGGAGAACAAGTGAAGAAGGAGGTCCTAACAGTGCTGAATGGTGCACCTATGTCAAGCGGCTGGAATGACACTGTTATTGTTCTTATTCCAAAGGTCAAGAAGCCAGATAAATTGAAGGATCTACGACCTATCAGCCTATGTAATGTCCTGTACAAACTGATTTCTAAGGTGCTCGCTAACCGTCTAAAATTAGTATTGTCGGATATCATTTCTCCCTCGCAAAGTGCCTTTGTCCCAGGCGATTAATCACTGATAATGTGCTCCTGGCATATGAGATGACTCATCACATGAGAAATAGAAGGAAAGGCGAAGTGGGATTGGCTGCTATCAAGTTGGATATGAGTAAAGCCTATGACAGAGTTGAATGGGGTTTTTTTGGAGAAGATCATGAGGAAAATGGGCTTTGCTGATCGATGGGTGGACCTGATCATGAAGTGTGTGACCACTGTTTCTTACAGAATAAAGGTAAATGGGGAGTATACACACCAATTTAAACCACAAAGGGGTGTACGACAAGGAGATCCTCTGTCTCCATATCTTTTCATTCTTTGTGTAGAAGGGCTCTCAGCCCTATTGAAAAGAGCAGAAGTAAATGGAGAAATAGAGGGGATTCGAGTGTGTCCAGGTGCACCACACGTCAGCCACCTTTTCTTTGCTGATGATACATTGGTTTTACTCAAAGCATCAGTATCAAGGGCGTGTTGCCTACAGCAAATCCTACGTTTGTATGAGGAGGTGTCAGGCCAAGTTATTAACATGGATAAGACATCAGTTATGTTCAGTCCTAACACAAAGGTTCAAGTCCAGAAACACATGTTATTAGAATTGGGTATATCTCACTTAGCATGCAATGAAAAATATTTGGGCCTGCCTGTTTATATTGGTAAATCCAAAAATAGGATGTTTGAATACATAAAACAAAAGGTATGGGCAAGAATTCAAGGCTGGCAAGAGAAACTATTGTCTAAAGCGGGCAAGGAGATTATGATAAAAGCAGTAGTGCAGGCTATCCCTACCTATGCTATGTCGTGTTTTGATTTGACTAAAGGTTTGTGCAAGGAAATATCAACCATTATTGGACGCTATTGGTGGAGCCAGCAAGATAAAACAAACAAAATCCATTGGGTGAATTGGGAAACTTTAACAAGATCCAAGAGTAGAGGTGGATTGGGCTTCAGAGATCTGTATACTTTCAACATTGCTATGCTGGCCAGGCAGGCTTGGAGACTTCTTATATTTCCTAATACCCTGTGTGCACAAGTTCTTAGAGCCAAGTACTTTGCTGACAAAACCATTCTAGAGGTATCAGCCAAAAAAGGAATATCATATACATGGCGCAACATTTTAAAAGGTGTCAAACTAATAAAGGAAGGAATTATTTGGAGGATTGGGGATGGTACTTCAGTAAATATCTGGAATGACCCCTGGATTCCTAGGAACGATTTGCGGAAGGTGATTACTCCAAGAAGAGGATCTCTGCTCCAGAAGGTGGTTGAACTTATTAACCCAGTTACAGGTTCTTGGGATGAGCAATTGGTAAAGGAAACCTTTTGGAATCATGATGCGAATATCATTTTAGCATTACCACTGTCCCAGGATGTTGACGATTTTCCAGCTTGGCACCCAGACCCCAAGGGTGTATTCTCTGTTAAATCAGCCTATTCCCTGGGTATTCGAATTAGAGATCATCAAAATGGAGCGGATGCTTCTACGTCTAGTGGCCAGACCTGTTGCATTGATTGGAAGAAAATATGGAGGTTGAATGTTGCAAACAAAGTGAAAATCTTTGTATGGCAGTTAGCACATAATTCATTGCAGGTTAAGCCGAATATTGGATACCCTTTGTCCTTCATGTTACAGATTTGATGAAGATATGGGACACTTATTTGTAAAGTGCAAGAATATGAGGTTAAGCTGGTTGCTTCTAAATTTAGAAGAGGTCAGGGTAAGATTTCTACAGCTACATTCAGGTAGGGACATACTGGAGGAAATTTGGAAACTTCAGGATGAGGTTCAACAGAAGATTATTTTGCTGTTGTGGTGTTGCTGGGCAGCACGCAACAAAGCTAATGCTGGTGAAAGAATTAAGAGTGCCCAGGAGATTGTTAGTGATGTTCTCTTTCATATGAACGCTTGGAACTCAGCAAATAACTGAAAATTTCAATCAGTCAAACATATAGTTCACCAAACATGGAAGGCACCTCCTCAAGACTTTTACTCCCTCCGTCCATTTTTATAAGGCGTCATATGACATAGCACGGTCTCCCAAATTACACTTTGACTATTAATTTATTTTATATTATATTATTTATGATTATAAATTTATAATTATTGGAGAGTACATTTTACTACAAATCCAACCATATAAAGTTTACATCATAAAAATAAAAAAATTATTGATTAAATTGTCGGTCAAAGATAATAAGGTTTGAATCTTGATATGCGCGTACGCCTTATAAACATTGACGGAGGGAGCACAAAATAAATTGTGATGGATCCTTTTTGCCAGGAACCTGTAAAGGCGGCTGGGGTTTTGTAATTCAAAATCATCTAGGGCAGGTGGCTGCTGCTGGCATTGGTTCTTCTGAATGCCCAGCATGCGGAGGCCTTGGCATGCCTAAAGGCACTAGAGCAGGCGGCTTCATTGGGAATGCAACGTGTGATTCTGGAGTCTGATGCTATCAGTGTGATGAATGCTTTAGACATCTCTTCTTTTGATCGATCATCTCTTGGATTGTTGTTTAGAGAGATTAGAGCTAATATGTTATTAGATTTTTCTGTATGCTCTGTCTATCATTGCCCAAGGGCTTGTAATTCAGTAGCACATACACTTGCAGCCATGGGTTTAAGTTGTGACAATCCTTTAATGTGGCTGGGTGATGTACCTGAACATATCGCGGTAATGGTGTGTGTCCACGGACATGCCTGGACAAAGTGGTTAATGAAAGTTTTTTATACCGAAAAAAAACTCCCAAGCCGCCGCCCAGACGAGGGAAACAAATAACACTCTTCCCTAACCTAAATCGCTCGACGAGACGGGTTCCTAGGAGAAGTGAAGCGGAGAGGCTAAACCGAGGAGAGGCGGAACAGGATGGTTCCTTCTGGTAAGAACAATAAGAACTCGAATTCTTATCCTTTCGTACTCCCCTCGTTGCCCACAATAAATTCAGTGTGAATAATTTAGTTTTCTTCAGTTGCTTTAGGTTGAAACTAAATGCTGTCTGCAAATCCTTTCCTAATTTCTGCGTATGAAATTTCTGCCTTGTTTCGTGCACTTCAGAAGTGGTGGATAGCCACGGGGTGCATGAGGTTGAAGGGCCTCTCCTGGCCGGCGGGGTAGAGTACCTTGCACCCCGGATTGGCTTGTCCTCGGAGTCGCTTTTGCTCGAGCAGCTCCGCTCCCATGAGGCCTTTCGAGGTTACCTGGAATTTCGCCAGGAAGCATTCAGAAAGGCCGCAAGCGAAATGATTTCTGCGTTCAAGTCCCCTGTATGTATCGCACCATCATAGTTATTGATAGCAAATCGTTTCTTTTAGGGCTACTAATAGCAAATCGTTTAATCTTTTCTTGTCATCAGTGTTTGGTGATTCCATGATGTGCTTGCAGGTCGATCTGTTTTTCCTTACTGGTATTGACACAGTTGAGTTCCAAAGGCACACTTTTAAACACAGGGCGGCAATTCAACAGGTACCTGCATGTTCCATGGTTTTGTACTTACCTATGTGATTCAAGTTGTACACTCCTGTCTTTGTCAATTCCATCCAAGCACCTGTATCCCCACATGTGCCGTAAATCGTTATGGTTAATACTGGATACTAGCTACTACCTGTGTTAAAGTTATAAAAAAAAAGCGTTCCGCTTTGATCCCTTTTGTTTTGATCTCATGCCTTCTGAGTCTTTTTTGAGTTGAGATTTTTCCATGTCTCTAATACAGGTGTTTGTGTCTAGCTATTGCTGTACGTAGGCGCATTATCATTGACCATTCTCTTCCTTTTTTTGAAAAATGCAGAGGATTCTAAATGGCTTATAACTGATATGCTGCTCGGTATAGTTATAGGGACCTATACATTATCACCATCGCTTTCTCTTTTTCATCTCACAATCCATCTGTATCTGATATTTAGCCACCAATGTATAGCTTCCGACGGCTGCTCCAAGTCAGCCATACTTGGTGATTACGCCAGCTCCCCTCCCCAAAGATGTGGTCTTCTTACTGGTTTGTTCAGGGTTCCATGGCTGGCTAAGTTTTTCTAAGAAGATGAAGAATCTCTTGATCTGTGCCACTGGTTCATCTCAAACATCAAGTACTGGTCACATACGTGTCTGCATTTTTAGGCGGGTGTAAAGAAAGATTTAGATGTACTGTTGCACACCTGATCTTCAAAACATAAAATTTGAACTGAACATCCTTTGGTTATTTTCAGAATATTTTTAGTTTGCAGAGAGTTGTTTACTCTTCTTCCTAAATTTATATTTTTGAAGAAAAGTTCAATTCTCATTATTTGAACTGAACATTCAACTTGCAGCTAGTACTCTATGATTGTGGATGAGGAAAGTAAGAGAAGTAGAGCTGCCAACATGTCCAAAGATATTTCCTTGGAAGAGGATTGCATTCTCAATAAGTCTGTAAGTATCTGTAGTAAAAGTTTGCATTTTAAACTTTTCTTCATTCCTTAACATGTGTATTTATGTGTTGCCATTTTCCCTAAATAAATATACTCCCCCCATGCTAGGATATAGCTACTTTTAAGTTTGTACTTAGTCAAACATTTTTTTATCTTTGACCAACAATGCCTATAAAAAATAATTTATTTCAGATAGAACAAGTTACTACTAAATGTTATGATAGTTGGTTTCACAATGAATCTACTAACATCATATTTATGCAGTCAATATTTATGATTTTTTTTATTATCATTGTTAAAGTTAAAAAGGTTTGACTTATGACGAACATAAAAGTAGCTGTATTCTGGGATGGAGCTCCTGTCAATAATAGATGACGTTTCAGACATACAAATGTGCTAGAAACAAATTGTTTTCTTGGTCTGAAACGCCATGTATTGTTGACCGGAGGTAGTACTTAGCTGCTAGACAACATCATTGTAATTATGATTATATTTAACTTATGTTGTTCCTACTAATGCAGAACATTGTAGGTTCAATTTCAGTCTTAGCATATGCAATAGTTATTTTTTTGTAGGATACACATGCTTTGTCCGTAATTTGACTGGATCCTAGAGGTATTAAGAAAAGCACCTAGCTGTGTAAGATGGAGCTGTCAGGTGCTAGGTGCTAGGCTGGTGTTGTCCAGGTCATAGCCTCCGTCTAGATCATAGCCTTTTGGGGTACGGCCAAGTGGTCTGAGCTCCATGGGGACGGTTGGTGAGATCAAAGGTTCCTGTAGGATGAAGGGAGTAAGGCTATCTCCAACAGTGGAGACGCAAAAATGAAACCCATTTGTTGTTTTGGGTCATACACAGCACATGGGTCACGCCTCAAAAGCTCATCTTCTCTAACCGTTGAAACGCAAAAAACGAGACGCATTCTGCTCCCCACGCTGCCGCTGCCTCCTTCCGCCGCCTCCCCGTTCCCTTGGGCGCCGCCGGCCTCCTCTGCCAGATCTGGGCGCCGCCTCGGGCGCCAGATCCCGCCGCCCCGCGCCTAGCGCTTCCACCAGGGCCAGGGTGCACCGCCGGGGCCCAGCACGGCGAGGGCGGAGGTGGCGCCTCCTGCCGCGGGGGACTCCGGGACGCGGTCATGGCGNGGCTCGCCGCCACCTCCCCCTCCCCTCCTCCGCGCGCTCCTCCGCCGCCTCCTCTCCATCGGCGCCGCCCCCTTCCCCTCCCGCCGCGGGTGGAGCAGCGGCCACCGCAGCCGCAATCTGCTGTTGCCGCCCGACCTCGAGCACAGCACGCCGCCTCGCATCCGGGACAGGTGCGCGCGCCTGCCGGGCGAAGTTTCCATGGCGGCGCCGGCGGCTGGAGGTGAGGAGCTGGAGGAGGACGCCGGCTGGAGGACGCCGCCGCTTGAGCTCGGCTGGAGGAGGACGCCGGTGCTTGAGCTCGGGCCTCCGGTGGCGGACGGAAGGGGCAGCTCTGGCTCGTCCCCGCGGCGGGGAGGGGAGCATGAGGGGGTAGAGGAGGAGGACGGGGGCGGCGCTGACGGGGTCCGGCCATGGAGAAGCTCGGCAGCGGCAAGGTCGAAGGGGGCGGCGACGTCGGCGACGGCGGCGGCGGCGGCGGGAAAGCTGCTGGTGCCACCAGATCGGGGCGGGGGTTGGCCTTACCTTGACGAGGAGCTTGAGGTAGACATCGTCGGACTTGGCGCGGTGCGCTTGGTCTTCTTGTTCCGGCCGCCGGCGACAAGGTCGATACCCTGCGAGGAGAGCGCCGGCCGCTTCACTTTGCGTCGTGTGGAGAGAGACGACGCAGTTCTGCGTCTTGTTTCGTCCGACACCGAAAATGCGTTCTCTGTTTGCGTTATCTGTTGGACAGCGATTTGGACATGCAAAGGCACTGTGCACGCCGCATTTTGGGTATGGGTGTCCTCGTTGGAGACAGTCTAAGTATAGGGAGAACTGCAAACCTAAATGGGCTCTTGCCTCTTGGTGTAAAACTGAGCAGACTATCAAGCCTCAGGTCTTTACATATTGCAGTTTGCAGGAGAAAATCTTAGCACAGTTTTATTTCTGAGCAACATGTGCTTTCTGCTCATAGTATTGATTTCTCTGACATGCTATCGCATGAGGGGCAGGCTCGGTGTGTTATGTTTTGACTTTTGAATCACATGAAGAGCAATGCCCCATGGCTCAGGACAGCTAACACTTTAATTTTTGGCGTTCTATCCTTAAATCTGGAGCTCATTAGTACCTTTTCCAAAGTACCGGTAGTTCAGCGAAGCATGGATTTTGAGCATCAGACTGCTGGTATCCCCATGGTATTCGTGGTCTCTTGATAGACAGGACCCAATCCTCCATGAAGTTCCTGCCATCCAGGCCATCTGCCTATTGGCCTACAACAAATATGTTTATGCACATGTTTCCACTATTAGTACAGGACTGACCAAGTGCCTTTCTTAGATTTTTGAATCACAATTTATTCATCCTTGATATGTTGCCTTTTCAACCACCCCTAGTTGGAAACTGGTACTTGATTGGTTACACCGTTAGTCGTTATACAGTATAATGGTTGTATAGCCATTATGTAACCACTAACCAATGATTTTACTGTGACAAGTAGGGGCACCCATCCATTGTATATGCCCCACCTGTTGTTAAAATACTGTATCACTACATTTACTCATTTAGTACCTCACAAATATACAGTAATGAGTGGTACTGTGCAGGTCATGTTTGAAGGTTTGAATATGATGAGCTAAAGGACTCTGAGTAAATGTGTAGAATACTATCATGTTTATAACATTAGTATCATGCATGCCTCTTCTATTTCTCTGACATCAGTATCTTCCAGGTCAAGGCTGTTTAACTGAATTTGAGATTGTGTTTCATATAAATGTGCTGTGATTTTCAGTTTTTTTATTTTCTTGTGGAAACTTTGGACACTTAAATTACCTACTGTATGTGGAGAATAATCGTAGATAAGAACTGTCACACCCTACTTTTTGGCCTTCTTAGAGTTTCCAATAAATCCTAAAATCTGGTTAGAATTAAATAGAAAGTGAGTGTTGCATTCATGCCAAACTGCATAGTATTTATTGTATGAGTTTGTTTTAAAAACCTGAATAGGTTCTCGAATAGGTTCCTCTGGGAATTTTCCAGTTTTTTGGAATTTATTTCTATTTTTCTAGAGCTAAATCTAATTTTTGGAAGCTTCTAGAAATATTTTTGTGGACCCTAAATATTTTATTTGGGTTCATCATGTCCAAATCTGTCTCTAAAATTTTTCCCCCGATTTTTGGAATTTTTGGAGTATTGTTCATGGTTTAAATATGAATTCTAGACTTTTCTAGAATTATTTATTACCAGAAAATTAATTATTCCAAAAATAATTTATTTGGGCCAGCCTTTGACATGTAATCGGGCCCGTGTTGTCCTAAATCCGTCCCACCTCCTTAGTTGGGCCAAATATCACAAGCCCATTAGTGGTAGTGGAATTTTGAAGCCCATTAGCATTGGAGGGGAGTTAAGCCATCTAAATATATTAGTCTCATATTGCTAATGGATGGAGAGATGGTGGGTTTTTCTCCCTATATATACAAAGCACTCCATCCTAAAAAAGATGCATCATTGACTCCTTTATAGGGAGGCCCCAGTTTGGGAATCCCTAAGAGCATCTCCAAGAGTGCCCAAAAATTATACTTCCCAAAAACTTGTTTTGGGACTTGCAAAAAAAATATTGGGAGGAAAAAATACCTTCCTCACCAACAGTTCCCAAAATGGTTGCCAAAAGAAAAATCAAAGTGCTGCCATGTCATCGATCGTGGGTCTGTGTTTGATTTTTTTTTTCTGTCAACAGAATACCATGGCCTTGTTATTTTTTATGTTGCTTGTTCCTTTTTCTCGGAACATCGTGGCCTCCGGAATCCAGATGCACATGCACAAGATCGCGTAGACCTGAGGACGGCGTGGCATGACCTCCAGTGCAGACGCGAGCACAGACGAGGAATGGAGGAAGACCGCAACGGACCAACGCTGCGCCGGCGGCAGGAAGCAACACGGCAAAGGCGCAAAGCCAACAGCGCGGGCGACGGCGGGTGGATTTTGCGGCGAGAATAGCGCAGAATCGAGGATTGGGAGTGCGGCCGGCTTGCGCAAATTTGGCTCCAGAGGTGGCGTTTTTTGGGCTCGCCAATAGATAGGGAGTTGGTTTTGGGAACTGTTGGAGTCTTGATTTGTTTGTTATACCCAAAATCATATTTTTAGGAGTAGATTTTGGGCACTCTTGAAGATGCTCTAAGGACTCGATCTTTATTCATCGAGCGCGCACCGCCATCTTCTCCAAATCCGGCGGGCGATTCCGGCCGCCACGGTGGACGCCAGAACATCTTCCCCGAGCTTCACCGTACCGAGCCGAAGCCCCATGGCCATTCATCGCTCCCTGCGCCGCGGTGCCCGCCGTGTGATCTCGACTCTCTTCGTCGTCGGTGAGCACATCATCATCCGATTTCCTATGCTTTCTCTCGTCTCGTTTTGCATCTTAGTCTTGAAGTCCCGTAGCATCGCTGGCGCTGATCGGTCGCTGTCTCTTCCTGTAAACATACGGTCGCTTCTGCCTCCCGCTCTACCCTGTTAGATGCGTCGTCGCCTTGCATGCGTGCTGCTTGCAGTACGTTTCCTGCTGCGAGCTGCCGTCGTCCATAGTTGCCCAGTGCTATATACGCATGCACCCGAGCCGCCCTCCTCTAGCAACCGCTGCATCTCTCCCGCCGCCCTGCAAGCAAAGCCGTGGAAACCAGCAAGAAGGCCTGTGTTCTTGCCGCAACAAGTTAGCCTCGCCACAGACAGTTATGCCTTCACGTTCATGCAATCGGCCATGCAAATAATGACTTGAGGATGCTGTCATGCTTACATCATGAGCAATAATTCGGTTTTCTTTCCGTATATCCTTTACACACAAGCTAGTCAGGCATGCAAAACGTACGTGCTAGCCTCCTGTACAAATTGAAGCAAAGAGCCCCCGGAGTTTTTGGAAAATAACCCGCGGCCCAGCCTGAGTCTTACGAGAACTCCTTTGCTAACCCTCGAAATATATAGTTAATTATGTATAGGTCGCTGCAGCCTTGTTAAGCCTCTAGATTGCATGTTTTAGGCCCGATTCGATCCGTTTAAGTTGTGTTAGCTTCGTAATAACATAAACTACACGTTAGTTGTGTCTGTGTCCACAAAACTTGTTTTTAGAAATTAATTTAGTATTAAATTGATTAATGACTATTAAACACGTGTTCTTTAATTAAAAGCTACTTAGGATTATACCTCGCTTTTCATAATAAAGTTAATTTGAGTAATGTAAACTTAAATGTGTCTTCTAAAATAAAGTTTGTTTAAGTTCAACACGATATACCTTACAATTCAATTAGATGATCACATATTCTTTATTTGTAAGTTTAATAGTAAATTGCTTAATTCCTATGAAATTTATATAAATAAAACTTGACTAGGTTTTACTTTATTTTCAAAATTCTAAAATAAATTGAGTAATTCCAACTTTGGATATTTCTTTGAAATATCTTCTACACATGATTTATTTAATTAAAATAAATGCAGCATATAGTCTTTTGTTTCTCTCATAGCTCAAGTGCTTTGATAGACGTGCCCTTTCCAACCGTAGCTCTGTCTTTAGCGTTTCTTGCACTTCTGAGTTCGCAGTAGCTAGTGTTCTCTAGCAGTGCGCTCTTCGAAGTTGTTTTGCTGATTGGTGTAATGCTTTATTAGAAGTATTTTGTGTGCTGGTGTTGATCGTACCAATTGGTGAGATGTTCGACATTGAAGGAGAGCAATGTTTTGAATAAGAGAATTACCGACAATACTTTGAGGAAGGCAAGTGTAACACGAACAATTCCTTGCAACCCCAGTAACCTTTAATCATACTTTCATACATGCATCTGTCTACTTTGATGAACCCTAAGGATGTTACCTAGCTTTACTTTATCCTATTTACCTTGTACACCTGGGGTTATGCATTTATGGGTAGTTTATTGCTACGCTTCGCAACCTTTGCTTATGAACCGATGACCTCATGATATTTAATGTTAACTTTGATTAATGGAATATGGAACTATGATTAAAATGTGCTTTTTAGCAACATGGTTAGGGAGCTTGAGCATGTGCTTTGGATTGCTCTAAGCATCTCTCCTTAAGGTCTGGTTCCTAAAGCGGCAACCCAGGAAAACCGTACAACCAACGGAACTACATAGCTCTGGTCTTGACTAAGTAAAATGAACTACTCTAGCTACTCAGTGGTTACCGAAAGGCGCAAGTGGGGCTCCATGGTTTAAGTGTGGATCTCGGCTCGCCTCTGGCATGGGATCATGTCTTACATGTGGGATTGACCAGAGGGTGAGGGGTTCATGCGCCTAAGTTGAAACCATAGCGGCCACTAGCTGGTTAGGGGGACTTTCGAAAGGTCTCATAGTGAAACCCAGCCACACACCTAAGGAAGTGTGAAATGGGTCTAGCTAACCCTGGCAAACGGGAATCACGACCGGTGGTGAAAGTGTACAACCTCTGCAGAGTGTAAAACTGTTATAACAGCCGTGCTCACGGTCAAGAGCGGCCTGGATCCTTTTTGATACTGGTTCTTGTTCTGGAACGGTGATTAATGATGATGATAATGATGATGGTGATGGTTATGATATACTTCTCTATTAATTAATGTGGGTTACAACTGGGATCTTATCATTATAGTAATTTGGTTAATGCTAAAATTGAATAACTAAAAGTGCTAATCGCAGTCAAACCGTGTCAAGCCTTTTCAAGCCTTCATACCTTGTGTTATACTTGCTAAGTAAGATGGTTTACTTACACTTGCTATAATTCAACAAAATCCCGGATGAGTACTCAGATGAGCAACACTCGAAGATTTTCAAGAGGATTTTCAAGAGCTCTAGGTTGGGGTTCACCGGCCGGCGTCCCTGTGGCATTGAGGCTTCATCGTGAGAGATACTAAATAGATTTCTGCTGTGGTTTGTTTAAGACTCTGATCTTTTGTAATAGCTTGTTTTTATAATTTGAGCACTGATTTACTTTGATTTACCTTATTCTGGAGCTATATGTGTGTTTTAGACTTCCTGGGTACATATATAGTAGCATTCGAATTTCCTTCGTAAATTCGGGTGTGACAAACCAACATTGTTCAAAAGTTCTTCTCTGACACCTTTTCATTTTCCCCAGAGAAAAGATCATCTTTCACGTAGACTGTCTGCTGTTCGAAGATACTATGCGTACCGTAAAAGTCTTTTGAAGCTTAACTTTGTCCAGGTGCCTGTCAAGTTCTCTCTTTGTATGTTTCACTTGATTGAACATCTCTGACAGTTCAAATATTTTGAAGGGGAACAGCGATCCTGAAATGGATTAAAAAATCAGCTACATGGTCGGGGCTGGATGATTTTGATTTAAAACGCGGTTTAAAGGTTGCTGCCATCATTTGTTCATAAAATGACCTCCAATATCACCATGAAATCTAAATGTTCTTTTTGCAGAGTCATATGGATCTTTTGAAGGAGCATACAAGTAGATTTGGCTCTGGAAGTGGCAGCATGTCTGATGTATGGAATTGGTATTCTTTGATATTAGATTTATGTATTCAATTTCATGAATTCCAAGAGTTAAGTGCGTTTGGAATTTCAATTTGTAGAGCTTGTGATAAATGTGACCCGGGGGGGTGCTCCTACAGAAACTTCCCTTTTTTCATCCATTTATTCTACATAAACTATCTGTTTTGCCACTTGATTCTTTCCCTATATGTTATCAAAAATTGTGGTTATGCGACATCACTATCTGTCATGGCTGACTTTATTCTCCCCCCTCAAAAGTTTATGGTTCTAGAATGGTGCCTATAATAATTTGGAAGTGACATCACTTTTAGGGGGAAATTTGTAATATATTTATAGATTTTGTAGTTACCAAAAGAGCGATGTCACGAGACCAAAGATGCTGCTGTAATTAGTTTTTGGCTTTTCATGGGTTTCAACTGTTTCAGATTCAAGTTATAACATTTGATCTTAGACCTTGGTTACATGGTTATGTGACTAGCTGGAAATAATTTTACAGTATGAAAAGGTAGCTTTGGAGAGGATCAATTCTGAGATGGGGTCAGCACTAGAGAAAGTTCTATATTACCCTGACCCTGATGAGGTTAGTCTTTTGATGCTATATTACAGCCTCATGAACACATGGTTCTTTTGTAGCTGGAGCTCTTACACACTTTCTTTTTGTTGTTGCTGTAACTGTAGTGGCTTATGAATTCATATTTCCGCCGTATGAAATTGAAGAGCCTTGCACGAGAGTGTTGCATGCTACAAGAAAACACTGGTATCACCCTGGTGAAAGAGGTCAGTTTTCCTCTATTGTCCTTAATTTTCATGTCAAGACAGACATGCGTAAATAAATTTCCCTCTACCCCGGTAAATACTCCCTCCTTCCTTTTATATAGGACGTTGGTTAGCTCAAAATTGAACTAACGAACGTCATATATAGAAGGAAGGAGGGAGTACTGAATTTATACTCATTTGACATGTTATTTGCTAGTTCCTCTTTCATCATTCCTATCTGTCAGTGCTGGATGTGTTGAACAGTCTATTTGTCAGTGCTAGCAATCAGGGTCTTCTACAGCCTCTCTCCAACCGGACAGCTGGACAAAGAGTCTCTCTTTATGCCGAAGATGTTGCCCTGTTCATCAAGCCTTTGGAGGATGAGTTACACACCACCAGAGCAATTCTAGAAGTCTTTGGGGAAGCCTCCGGCTTAAAAATCAACATTGGCAAGAGTTGCATCATCCCAATTCAGTGTGGTGATGACACTTTGTTAGATGTAAGCAACAATCTGCCATGTACATTGGCTGAATTTTCTTGCACTTACCTGGGGTTTCCCATGTCCAATAAAAAGCTCAGCAAAGCAGACTTAATGATTTGGATTGAGAAGATTGCGGATAAGCTGCCAGGCTGGAAATCTGCTCTTATGAATATGGCTGGTCGTGCGGCTATGGTAAGGTTTGTGCTCTCTGCCATACCTGCATACCTGTTGATCTCCATCAATGTCCCAAAGTGGTTTATCAAACTGGTCAATAAGATCAGAAGAGGTTTTGTTGCACTGCTGGAGAAACTCGTATCAGTGCCAGTTATAGGACACGTTAGTGCCGGTCGGTACAGCCGGTACTAATTCGTCGGCACTAACGTCCCGCACGTTAGTGCCGGTCACGGTGACCGGCACTAATGTGAGAAGTTTAATGCCGGCTGGTATTCCTAGCCGGCACTAAGCTGCCTGACACCGTCCGGAGCCAGGCAGGCAGTTTAGTGCCGGCTGGGCACACCAGACCGCACTAAATTCTTTTTTTTCTTTTTCTTTTCCCTTTTGTTTTTGTTTTTTGTTTTTGTTTTTTATACATATTGCTATGCGTATTTGTACAGGATGTGGCTACGTACTCGTACTCTTTGCCAAGCTGATATCTTATAGGATGATGTCACACTACAGGATGTGGCTACGTACTCGTACATAGAGTTCATACACAACACTTAATTGCAAGTACTTAGAGAGTATTTCAAATATTACAAATTAAGCATCAACGGTAATAAAAAAATACGTCGACCTTTGTGAATGTATAATGACCTTTGTGTATTGTTGTAATTAGTGAATGTATAATGACCTTTGTGTAAAAGTGGAAGAGATAATAAAAAAGAGAGTGGCTATGGGGAGAAGTGACCCAGCCAGAAATTTCCCAAAACAACATGGTATACAGAGCTAGGGTTACCGCCGCCGTCGTTGCTGAGTCGTGCTCTAGCGTGGGGGTGCGCGGCGACTGACGTGAGGGCCCGCGTCCACGGCGGCCGGCGCGAGAGGTGGCCTTGTGTCCGCGGCGGCCGGCGTGGAGGCGGCCTATGTCCGTGGAGGTCCGCATCGCGTGAGACGCGAGGTGCGGCATGTGGGCCCGCGAGGCGCGCAGGGCGTGCCGCGCACAGGCTCTCCGCGTGGGCGAAGGGAGGCCCCGCGCGGGATTCCGATTCCGCGGTGCAGTTCGGCGGCGCGAGCAGGACGCGCTGAGGCGCGGGCGCAGGCAGGGGCAGCAGGTTCGCAACGCGCGTGTGCAGGGTCAGCGAAGCGTGATGTAGGCAGGGGCAGCACGCTCGCCGCGGGTCTGTAGTGCGTGTGCGAAGGGAGACCGGTGTGCCTGTACTGCAGTGCTGCTTCCATGCAAGTGTAGCTAATTGAAGAGGAAAGAAAGAGGAAGGGAGTCTGGTTCGGGTGTGTGTGGTGGTGAAAATGAGTCCAGAAGAGATCGAGGCAAAAAGGATGGAAGAAGAAGCTGCAATTAAGGCGGCAACTAGTGGAGGTTCAGGTGTAGTTACGAAGAATGAGATGATGAGTGAGATGAGGTGTATGATTCAGGAGCTCATGGGGTTAGGTCTGATTGGTGCCAAATCAAGTGCAAGTGCAAGTCCAACTGAGTTGAAGTTGGAGCTCATGTCCAAACGATGTGAAGCTAGAGGGCAGCAAGAATTACTTGAGTTGGTCCAGGAGAGTGCATGTGCTTCTAGAAGGCAAGAGAGTGGAGCACTATTTGAAGGAAAGTTGTGTTGAGCTGGCTGATAAACTTAGCACTGAGTAGAGAGTTTGGGATGCAACAAACTCGGTGATAGTGGCATGGTTGTTGGCTTCGATGTCTCCCACCGTGAGTAAGAGGGTGGAGGCTATGCGCACTGCATCACAGATATGGAGGACCTTGAGTAACATATACTCTAGGAAGGGGAATGTGATGATGATGATGATGGAAATTCAGGGCAAGGCAGATGCATTGAAACAGGCAGGGAGACCAGTGGAGCAGTATGCGTGTGAGCTTCAGTACTTGTGGGAAGAGCTCGATCACTATGCTCCTCTCCAAATGGAGACCTCAGGAGACGCTCAGGTTGTTCATAAGTGGGTGGAGGACAGGAGAGTGACCCACTTTCTGAAGAACCTGGACTCTGAGTTTGAGAGCAGGAGAGCTGCCTTCTGTCACCAGGAGAGTTCCTACGATGGATGAGGCTATCTCAGCCATGATTGATGAGGAGAGCAGGCTTCGAGTGATTGGTAGTGGTAACTCTGTGAAGTCTACCTATGTTGCCTTTGAAGACAGGGAATGCTATAATTGTGGAGAAAAGGGGCACTTGAGTTATGATTGTCCCAAGACTAGAGGCAGTGGTGGCCGAGGTGGATCTCATGGAGGTCGTGGGAGTACTCGTGGAGGCTTTGAAGGAGGTCGTGGTAGTCGTGGTGGAGGCCGAGGTAGAGGCCGTGGTGGCCCCAGGGCCAATGTTGCTACCACAGAAGAGACTCCTTCTGTTACTCTGACTGGAGAACAAATGAAGCATTGGGAACAATGGCAGAAGGCCAAATCTTCTGAGAGCTCCACTCCACCTGATGGGCAAGCCATCAACAACTTTGGTAACTTTGCCAACTACGCCCACATGGGCGAAGGTGCTCAGGCACAGGCACTTGCATCCCTATATAGACATCACATAAATTGGGTCATAGATTCAGGAGCATCCAAGCATGCCACAGGCATGTCTAGCCTTTTCAAAACATATAGTCCATACACTTATTCTGTCTCTGTTCAAAATGCTGATGGCACATCCCAATGTAGGGTCCATTGAGTGTACGCCGCATCTTAGTTTATCATTTGTCTTGCATGTTCCTTCATTTCCAGTCAATCTCATCTTGTAAGTTCAATCATTGATCAATTCAAGTGCACAGTAACATTTGATGAAAACTCTTGTGTCTTTCAGGAGAGGGGAACTGGGAGAAGAATTGGGACTAGAGTCAGGCGTAATGGGTTGTGGTTCATCAGCCATGAGGAATCAGCATTGACAGCAGCAGCTGAAGAGATGTGAAGGAAATTCTGCTACTCCATCGTCGGTTAGGACATGTGTCTTTTGAAAGCTTAAGTCGATTGTACTCTGCTATGTTTAAGGGAGTAGACAAGAGCAGACTGGTATGTGATGCATGTGAGCTTGGCAAGCATACTAAATCCATCTATCCTAGTATTGGACTTCGCAGTTGTGAACCATTTATTCTAATACACTCAGATGTTTGGGGTCCATGTTCAGTCACCTCTGTGAGTGGTGCTAAGTGGTTTGTCACATTCATTGACTGTTATACTCGTATGACTTGGATCTATATGCTTAAGCATAAGGGTGAGGTGTTTCATTGCTTTCAAGACTTCCATAAGTTGGTAGCAAATCAGTTCAATGCAAGGGTGAGAATCATTCGAACTGATAATGGAACAGAGTATGTAAATAATGAATTCCAATCATATATCTCAGACCAAGGAATCATTCATCAAACAACTTGTCCTGGAACTCCACCTCAGAATGGTGTGGCTGAGAGGAAAAATCGCCACTTGTTGGAAGTAGCAAGGTCTCTCATGTTTCAGATGAATGTACCCAAATATTTGTGGAGTGAGGCGGTGATGACAGCCACATACCTCATCAACCGAATGCCATCAAGGATCCTTAGTATGAAATCCCTTTCTGAGCTTTTGGTGGGAAGATGTGATTTTAAAGTTCCACCCAAGGTCTTTGGTTGTGTTTGCTTTGTAAAGGATCATCGACCTACTGTGGGCAAGTTGGATCCCCAAGCAGTCAAGTGTGTATTTGTGGGTTATGCCTCTACTCAGAAGTGAGGAAGAACCATACTACATAACAAAGGGTGATCTTGATTCATTCTTGGAGGAGTTCTCTTCAGTCATTGAGAGTGACAGTAGAGAGGGCGAGAATGAGAATGGTGATGGGAAAAATGATGTTGTGGCTCATGAAAAGGTGGTTGTTGGGACAATCCTGTGTCCTATAAATGGAAATTGTGATTTGTAAACCACTGGTGGTTCAGGGGATTTAGCGAGTGAGACCTCCGTAGGTGTGAGTAGGGATTGTGATGATACATATGTTAATATTCAGGAGGAGGATGAAGCTATAGTCACTAGGGAGAAAGCGATTGAGGAGCAGGGGGAGAATGTGAGGGAGGAGCAGGGGGAGAATGTGAGGGAGGAGTAGGGGGAGAAGGTGAATAAGAAGTGGAGGGAGCAACCTATAGTGTTTTTTCGGAGGCGAACTAAGAAGCAAGGGGAGCAACCACAACCCGAACAAGCTGAAGCTCTAGTCCCATATCCCTCCTCTGACTCCTCTCCATCAAGCCCATCACCCCCAGCCGGTAACGTCTCTTCCACCTCTGAACATGTAGAGTTACCCCTTGCACAAAGTAGAGTTCCTAGAATCAATGCAGGAAAACCACAGCCGGTAACGTCTCTTCCACCTCTGAACATGTAGAGTTACCCCTTGCACAAAGTAGAGTTCCTAGAATCAATGCAGGAAAACCTCCTAATCGTCTTGGCTATGAACATGACATTGCTAAGTATGTTTCATACTCCAGTGTCTCTCCTGCATTTAGGACTTCTATTGCATCATTACAAGCAGTGCCTATTCCGAAGGATTGGAGGTGTGCTAAACAGGATCCGAAGTGGAAGGATGCAATGAAAGAAGAGCTGCTTGCTCTTCAAAAGAACAAGACATGGGAACTTGTTCACCTTCCAGCAGGAAAGAAGGCGGCGGGTTGTAAATGGGTCTTCATAGTAAAGCAAACTCCTGAAGGAAAGGTGGACAGGTACAAAGCAAGATTGGTTGCAAAAGGATATAGTCAGACATATGGAATCGACTATGATGAAACCTTTGCACCTGTGACAAAAATGGGTACGGTGAGGACCTTGATCTCCTGTGCAGCCAACTTTGGTTGGCCACTTCATCAGTTGGATGTGAAGAATGCATTTCTTCATGGTGACTTGCAGAAAGAGGTCTATATGAAAATTCCACCTGGATTTGCAAATGAACAGACTTTTGGGAAGTTGTGCAAACTCAAGAAGTCACTCTATGGCTTGAAGCAGTCACCATGTGCATGGTTTGATAGATTCAGGAGAGCAGTGTGTGATATGGGATACTTCAATGCAATAGAGATCACACCGTCTTCTACAAACATCAGGGTACTCGTATTACTATCTTGGCTGTTTATGTTGATGATATTGTGATCACTGGAGATGCTGTGGAGGAGATTAAGAAATTGAAGGAAAGGCTAGGTAAAGCCTTTGAGGTAAAGGATCTTGGTCCACTTCGATACTTTCTTGGGATCGAGATTGCTAGGTCATCAAAGGGAATCATTCTCTCTCAAAGGAAGTATGTCCTTGACCTGTTGGCAGAGACAAGGATGCTTGGGTGTCATCCATGTGGATCACCCATTGATAGGAATTACCAAACTTGTGCCGAGTCAGGTGAACCTGTAGATCGAGAAAGATATCAGAGGCTAGTTGGTCGGTTGATATACCTTTGCCATACAAGACCTGATATCGCCTCTGCAGTGAGTGTGGTGAGTAGGTATATGCATGATCCCAAAGCTAGGCATCTGGAGGCGGTTTATCAAATTCTGAGATATCTAAAGGGAACCCCAGTAAAGGAGTTGTGGTTTAAAGAAAACCAGCACCTAAATATTGTGGGTTACTGTGATGCTGATTGGGCGAGCAGTAGGGATGACCGAAGATCCACATCTGGGTATTGTGTATTTGTGGGAGGTAACTTTGTTTCATGGAGAAGCAAGAAGCAAGCTGTGGTGTCACGGTCTACTGCGGAGGCTGAACACAGGGCAATGGCCCTGGCTTTGTGTGAGATGATGTGGCTGAAGGGCCTTCTGAAAGAGCTTCGGGTATTGAAGAATGAAATCATGCTGCTTCATTGTGATAATGTAGCAGCACTCAATATTGCAAATAATCCGGTCCAGTTCGACAGGATGAAGCATGTGGAGATTGATAGGTTCTTTATCAAGGAGAAGATGGACAATGGGGCTTTAAAGCTAGAGTATGTCAAGTCTCGTGATCAGCTAGCTGATTGTCTCACAAAAGGTTTAGGTCCTAAGGATAATGAGTTGGCATGTAACAAGATGGGCATGTTGAATATATTTAGCCCATCTTGAGGGGGAGTGTTGGTGTATTGTTGTAATTAGTGAATATATAAGGACTTTTATGTAAAAATAGAAGAGATAATAAAGAAGAGAGTGGCTGTGGGGAGAAGTGACCCAGCCAGAAATTTCCCAAAATAACAGGTTTCCTATGGAAAGGAAGGGAACAGGCAAACGGGGGCTGTTGTCTGGTCGCCTGGGCCAAGGTGCAGTGTCCTATTGATCTCGAAGGACTGGGAATACATAATATTGAGGTCATGGGCTGGGCTCTGCAAATGAGATGGCAATGGCTGAAAAAAACACGAGCTGATCGTCCCTGGGTGGATTTGGACCTGCCTTGCCATGCCAACACTTTGGCTTTGTTTTCAATTGCAGTAACAACAGAAATTGGCAATGGCAACAATATTTTGTTCTGGACAGATAGATGGATTCATGGGTGTTCCATTGCTGATTTAGTGCCTGCTTTGGTCACATGTGTTAGAAAGCGTATTAAATCCAAGAGAACAGTGGCTGAGGCTTTGGAAAATGATGCTTGGATTGATGATATTCAGGGAGGCTTGACCATGATTGTTCTTGCAGAATACCTACGGCTAGCAGTTTGCCTTAGTGGCATTGTGCTCTCCCAGAATGAGGACCATCATATCTGGAGATTTGAGGCTTCTGGTTTATACTCTGCTAAGTCCAGCTACCGAGCCTATTTTTATGGTGCGCTGACCTTTGAGCCATGGCGTCGTCTATGGAAATCATGGGCCCCTGGAAAATGCAAACTATTTATTTGGCTAGCCATCAGGAACAGATGCCGGACTGCTGATCGGCTTGCCCGTCGAGGATTGCCTCACCCAGAGAGATGCCCCTTATGTGACCAAGAAGATGAGACAGTCCAACATCTGCTCACTAATTGTGTTTTTTCACGAGAAATCTGGTTCAGCGTTCTCGCTCCATTGGATTTAGATGGAGCAGCACCACAACTGAATGAACTCTCCTTTGCGGACTGGTGGGCCAAGTGCTTAAGAAGGGTCAAGAAGGAATTCAAAAAAGGAGCTAATTCTCTCATCATCCTGACTGCTTGGCTGATTTGGAAGCATCGCAATTCCTGTGTATTTGATGGTGCCTCCCCATCTGTTAATGAGGTTAAGAGACAGTTTAGGGATGAGTATAAACTGTGGTGCTTAGCTGGAGCTAAGAAGCTTCAGGCACTGCAGCTAGATGAAGTAGCAACCTCTCTTTAGGAGGTGTTTGGGTCGGGGTCGTCCTTTGGTTCCAGGTGATAGAGTAGTGTCTATCCTACCCTTCTCATGTATGGCTCCTGCATAAGTTGGGCTTGTAAAAGGGCCGTCTTTTCCTCTCTATAATACAAAGATATGTAGCTCTCCTACGTATTCGAGAAAAAAAATCATTCCTATCTTGCCTTTTACTTTTTGCTTGCTCTAGATTTAACCAGATCACATTCGTATTATGACTTGGTATTTGCATACTCTTGCATTATGTGTACAAGTAGTCTTTTTATTGCTTCTGTCTTTTTCTCTCTTTTTTTGCAACAGCTGAATAAACGGGTTAAAGGCAAATGTAAATTTCTTTACCTTTTTTTTGTTTGCAGTTCATGCCTGTGCCTGTGACGGAACACGCAGTTTTACCCTCGCTGAAGCAAGCAGCGAAACATTCTGTCAATGGCTGGATAGGTTACCTGCGTGGAGGGGTTGCTATCCGTGCCAAGACATCGTTGCGAGCACTTGGAGAAGCTGCTATCCGTGGCAAAACGCCGTGGCGGGGGCACTTGGTCTTGGTATTTTATGTGCTGCTGCAACACTTGGCATGAGCGAACCGGAGCTCGAGCCTACCATCTGAGTTGAAGCAACCTCGCAATAAGAATCTGGCGTATGAATTAAACTCATAGTTGTTGCTGTAGTAAACGTTTGGAGCCTGCTCGTTGTAATATATTATGCTAGCCAATGTTCCGGTTGAGTGTAGCTGTCTACAAAATTTCAAAGTTTCGTTGTATGGCCAAAAGCCTTGCCGGTTATATTAAAATGGCGCGACGTTTATTAGGATGTAATAGCTACGTGAAATTGTCTTTCTGTTATGTCGGTAGAACTAAGCTTGAATCAATAGATTTAGTTTGCATTTACTAAATGTGTTGAATCAACACAACCATCCCGTCTTCAGTTCAACCAACTCCTGTATGCTTAGTCAATCTCAAATTTGTGCCAAGGCCTAAGAGACGATCTATATTCGCTATTCAGCCCTTCTGCTTGGTGTATGATGTTCGTTGATGTTAAAGGCTAACTGAACGATAAGCTCGTGGCATCATGCTTTAAGCGAGAAAGTACATGTACCAAACTTGCTCCATTTGGGTTAAGCATGCTTGCAGATGCGGCAGCAGGAGGAGAGAGTTGGAATATACCAAGGTTGATTTGCAAGTAACTGCAGTTGTTTTATGCCTCGAAAGCAGCCTAGTTTGCTGGAAAGTTCAAAGTGCAAGTACGCATCTCCTTTTAGCAGGAACTGCGGTCTTAATCCTCTCGGTACCTTGTTGCCACTGCTACAACTTTTCATATCCACCAACTGAGGGCCTGTTTAGTTTGGAGAAGTTTGCAAACTAAGTTTGTCTAGATTTTTGTGTCCTCAACTTTACAGACTCGTCAAAAGTTTGCATAGGTGTTTAGTTCGTGAACAAAGTTTGCAAACTTGTCACATAGAATGTTTGGACACTAATTAGGACTATTAAACATAGACTAATTACAAAACTAATTACATAAATGGAGTGTACATCGCGAGACGAATCTATTAAGCCTAATTTCACCGTCATTAAACACTGTCGTGCTTCAGTAATCCATAATTAAACAGTGTCTAATGACGGTAAAATTAGAATTAATAGATTCGTCTCGCGATTTATAGTCCATCTTTGTAATTAGTCTATGTATAATACTCCCAATTAGTGTCCAAACATTTGATATGACAAGTTTGCAAACTTACCATTTTTGCTACAGTAAAGTATATATAGGTGTTTAGTTTCAAAGTGCAAAGTTTACAAATAAACTAAGTTTGCAAACTATTCCAACTAACAGGCCCTGAACTACTTTTGCCTACCTGTCGCTCTAGGCCTCTAGTCCTCAAATTGATGTACTGAGATTAGATTGACAGCAGAGCCTGCAACTAGAATCGCTCTCTGTTCGATCAGCAGTTGCAACTTGCAAGGCATGGACAGTGAGAGACGCATGGATTCCGCACTGTACAAGGCCGCGACGCAAGAATTTTTTTATTTTTTAATCCTTTTTAAACTGAAATTTTAAAAAAACCCCACCCGAACTGTATTTTCAAGAAATAACCCTTTTGGTCGCGCCACAAGCCGTGGCGCGACTGAAGAGGCAGTCGCGCCAGAGCATGTGGCGCGACTGGGCTGCCACGTCGGCCGTCCCGGCCGCGGGCGGCCAGCTCGGCTGCTGATGTGGCCAGACGAGTCGCGCCACATGCCTTGGCGCGACTGAGTCGCGCCAAAGGCCGTGGCGCGACTCGCCTGTATACAGCCGGGCGCCCGAGCCCTTTCTTCTTCCTCCTCCCTTTCTTTCTTTCTTCCCCAAACCCTAGCCCGAGCTCCTCCATGGCCGCCGCCGCCTCCACCTCCTAGATCGGCCATTCCCACCACGGATTTTAGGGGGGAAAGTGGGGAAAAGACTTCTGGAAGGTAACTCCTCCACTTTGACCATGTACATTTTACGGATTTGGTTGATTTCCTTAGTTTTGGATGAGGTTAGGTTTAGCTAGGGTTTGACTTGATTTGATGGATTGAGCACGGATTTGAGATGGTTTAGTTGTACTAAGTGGTGGATTTGGTTGTTGGTAACGCCTGTCTATCGTATAGATTTTCTTGCATGTGATGATTTCGTTGACATAACCATGTGTAGATGTGGATGATATTAGTAAAGAACTAAGTTAGTTTAACTTGGTTTTTTGGACTTTCTATTAATGTACCTTGCTATGGAAATATAGAAGTTGATGTCATGCTTATGTGTATATATTGAAGTTCATGGTTATGTGTATATGGAAATGCGAAATATGTGAAGTATATATGTGAATTTTGTTTGATATATGGCAAATGTGTATATGAAAATGTGAAATATGTGAAGTATATATGTGAAGTTCATGGTTATGTGTATATATTCAAGTTCATGGTTATGTGTATAAGGAAATGTGAATTATGTGAAGTATATATGTGAATTTTGTTTGATGGCAATGTGAAATCTTTTATGAGTTGAGATGGCAATGTTTATGACGTGAGATGGCAATGTGAAATCTTGTAGCGTTTGTATGTGAAGCAATGTTCTTATTCACCACATGAAATTCATTTTCGTTTATGTGATGAAGGTCAAAATGGCGCGGCACGCACAATATCCATTGCTTGAGATGGCGTACGACGAGCGACACCGCGGGAGGATACTTGAGGAGCGTATTGAGGTTAGTTTGTGACTTTGTATCGAGTTAATGAATTTGGTGGGTGGATGTAGTCCAACATGGGGTTTGATGATTTGTTTGCAGGTGTTGAATCCTCTACGTATCCGCACCCACAATCCTCTGGCGTGGGATGATAGGTACGCCCCATACCTTTGGCAAGCTGGCTTTCTTCCATTGGCGATGCTTGTGAAGGGTGGATTGCCGAAGATGGACAATGCGGCTCTTACCGCGCTAGTGGACCGATGGAGGCCTGAGACACACACATTCCACCTCCCTTGTGGTGAGATGACGGTGACACTTCAAGATGTTGCCATGCTTTTTGGTCTTCGCATAGACGGTCAAGCGGTCACTGGGACAATTGATCCTGCTGGTTGGCGAGATCGGGTGGAGGTCTTGTTTGGTGTTCGTCCTGCAGATCCACCGGACGATCGAAAGGATAGGAAGACTACAGGAGTCAGCTCGGCTTGGTTGGTGCAGCACTTTGGTACGCCCCCTCCTGCTGATGTTGCGGCTGGTGTTGTTGCTCGATATGCTAGGGCATGGCTATGGCACTTGGTGGCTGGGTTTTTATTTCCGGACTCGAGTGGGAACACCATTTCTTGGATGTGGGTAGACATTATTGGGCAAGCTTGGGAGAACATCGCCACCTATAGTTGGGGTAGTGCAGTTCTTGCATAAAGGTACATCCTTGGCTAAAAGGCTAGTGAGGGGCCTGGCTATCTGAGAGAAATCTCTGATAAAACATCGGTAAAACCCTGCATGGCCTAGGAAGCTACGGATCCCCTTAACATTGGTAGGAGGTGGAAGCTTTTCTATGACTTCAATTTTTGCTCTATCCACCTCTATTCCCCGTTCGGACACTAAGTGTCCCAACACTATTCCCTCTCGGACCATGAAATGGCACTTTTCCCAGTTTAGCACCAGGTCCTTGTCTCGGCATCTTTGTAGTACCTTGTCTAAGTTCTGCAGACAATGGTCGAAAGTCTTTCCATAGACTGAAAAATCATCCATGAAAACTTCCATGATCTCTTTAATCATGTCTGAGAAAATGGACATCATGCACCTTTGGAACGATGCTGGCGCATTGCATAATCCGAATGACATCCTACGATATGCATATGTTCCATAGGGGCAAGTGAATGTGGTCTTTTCTTGATCATCGGGGTGGATGGGAATCTGGTGATAGCCGGAATACCCATCAAGAAAACNAATTTGACATTATATTTGTCTTGTTGAAGCAATTACCAACTTATGGTGAAGAGCCTTTGGCCGCTGTCGGTTATCTATGGCACAATATTCTCAATGTGCATGGAAACCCGGTGAGACGTTACACTGACTACAGCAACGCTCTGGACTGCCTCACTCCTGCACATGTAAGTTGTCTTTAGCACGTTCTTTGGTATTGAGGTTTATTTTCGTTGTCTGTTCTATTGTAATGGTTTTGGCATTGTTGGAAAATTATTTGATTCATGATACCTAGGTGAATTGGCGCCCTTATGATCGAGATGAGGTGCAAGCCATGGAGCTTAGTCCATATTGCATGATGAATCAAGATTATTGGCGCTCGGTTTGTCCCCTCATTTGCTTCTACATTGTCGAGTACCATATTCCAAGTAGAGTGATGAGGCAGTTTGGCTATCTTCAACCTTACCCTCCAGAGTACATAAACACTAATCAAGAGCTTCATCGGTATGTTGTATGTTTGTTCAGTTTATATTCTTGGAATCATGGTATGTTATATACTTGTATTTGATAAAGAATGTGTCTTGAATGTAGTATTGACCGTCGACGCGAGAGGGGTAGAAAGGATTGGGGCATGAAGCACCAAGGATACATTAACGCTTGGGATAGTCGTGGAGCCAACATTGTCATAGGAGGTCCACTTCACCGTGACCCCCTTTTGAAAATTATTTGCAATGGTTGAGAGCGAACACAAGGCTTAAACTTAAGGTGGCTATGGATGCCGGTCCTGTCGAGGACCTACCTTCAGACCCAGAAGATATGTTTGACCAGTATGACGAGATGACAAGGCAGGCCACGCAGACACAGCGGGGACCGGTGGAAGACTACATTGTAAGTTTGGTTGAATTGTTTGCTTATTTCATTAATGTAATTTGGTTTTGGCTACATTGTAAGTTTGGTTGAATTGTGATTAAATGGTTGAATTTTCACATGGCAATGATAGGGACAACAACTTGGTCGTTTTGCTAACGAGTCTCTCGAAGCATTGGGTGTGCCAATTGGGCATCCAGAAGAGGCGAGCAAGCTACGGGCCTTCATACAGGTTAGATGGTAAAGTGCTTTTATCTCTGATTTAGAGCCTACCAATTTAACTTTATTGTGATTTTAGAGATTCCATCGTGAGTGTCGAAAAATGGCCCGCAAGTTGAATTGCATGGCCCCACGAGAACAAGAAGCGGCTGGTGGTCCCTCAAGTTCTGGTACACGTTCAGCTCCATCCACTAGGGGTACTAGGGCCACCTCCACGAGTACAGGTGCGGGCCTGGTTTCAAACTAGTACTGTTTGTGCATTTTTGGTTTCATCATTGGTTTTTGATACAAAATGTATATTTGTTCATGCAGGGACTCTCACCATTCCCGGCCCTAGTAGGGATGTTGACCCGGAGGAGGAGGAGGAGGAGGAGGAGGAAAATAGCTCGAACTCAGAAGATGATGATCCTTCGTATGGTCAAGAAGAGATTGGTTCCTCACAGTTGCCTGATGCGCCATTTGATCCATCACAGGGCAGTCAGAGGCCTAGGAGGCGGGCACGACGGGATCACACAGATGTTGGGACCCCTAATGTGTTGCCTACCAATCCAGGACGCCAGCGTCGCAAGAAGAAGCCCTACACACCCAACCCCTCACGCCGCAAGTAGAGTTACTCAAGTAAGATTATGTGATGGATATGTTTAGTGATGGACTCGTTATGTGATGGACTTAGGTCATGTGAAAACCTTTGTGATGGACTTATGTTTAGTGATGGACTTGTTATGTGATGGACTTGGGTCAAGTCAAAACCTTTGTGATGGAATTGTTATGTTATGTGATGGACTTGTTATGTGATGGACTTGGGTCATGTGGAAACCTTTTTGATGGAAGTGAAGCATGGTGGATATTACTAAATTGCTGAGGGCTAACTTGGCATGTGGATATACTTGCGATGTATGGTTTTTCTGAGATATAAAATGGTTACAAGGGATTATAGATTAAGGATCTAATACATAGGCACCATAATTTGAGTTTGGTACAGTTGAAATATTTTTATAAAGTTGATGTTGTGCCTGTGGCTGGTGGTCCTTCATGTGATTAGATTGTTTGGTTAGACGGTAGATAATAATTGGTTATGGCAATTGGCAAATAACTAAGAGAATCACCTGACAAATACAATGCTAGCTGTTAAGTGGTATATTCTCCATTAATATAAACCTGCTGCCGCCGGTTTCCAAAAAAAAAAGGGCTGCCAAAATGGTGACTAGTAATAAAGTTGGGAACCATCAGAATCATATCTATGCTATGTTGTCCCAATTGCTTGGGCACAATAAATTTCACACTGAAATATTGGGCTTCCATTGCAAAGCACTACAATATCTTGCTAACTGCTGATTGTGTACCATGGCACTGAGCAATAATGGGAAGCTGGTGCCTCTGCTGACCGAGGCTGGAGCGATCGCCAGTTCTACCATCGAGAATGGACCTGAGAATGGAAGTGAAGCACTGCTACTGCATTAGTTCAGTCGCGCCATGAAGCGAGGCGCGACTAAAGCATCAGTCGCGCCATGGATCGAGGCGCGACTACCGCATCAGTCGCGCCATGGTACGTGGCGCGACTCATTTGGTCCTAAATGGCCTACCTGGGTCCTGAGTCGGCCACCTTATTGGCGCGACTACCGCATCAGTCGCGCCATGGAGCGAGGCGCGACTAAAGCATAAGTCGCGCCATGGATCGAGGCGCGACTAAAGCATAAGTCGCGCCATGGATCGAGGCGCGACTACCGCATCAGTCGCACCATGGTACGTGGCGCGACTCGTTTGGTCCTAAATGGCCTACCTGGGTCCTGAGCCGGCCACCTTATTGGCGCGACTACCGCATCAGTCGCGCCATGGAGCGAGGCGCGACTAAAGCATAAGTCGCGCCATGGATCGAGGCGCGACTAAAGCATAAGTCGCGCCATGGATCGAGGCGCGACTAAGTCGCGCCATGGATCGAGGCGCGACTACCGCATCAGTCGCACCGCCTGGATTTTCAACAGCTTGTGTGACTTCGTCCATCCTAATATCTGAAAGGATCAAAGTTCAGCAGACTTTCCTAATATCTGAAAGGATCAAAGTTCAGCAGACTTAACATGCTGATGTGCAAAGTAAGTAAAAACTGACAAACTTGTAACATAAACAGAATCTGGTTTCAATACTTACTTCTAAGTTCCATAGAGAAAATATACCTTTTAGAGTTAAGTGAGAGGAAAATATACTTAGAGAAGAGGAGGCTTGTTCCTTAAGCCTTGCATTCATGAATTGGCTTGGCATATGGATAACATTTCAGAGTAGTGCAAAATTAATGCATATTCCTTCCAAAGAACTAAGCCGTTACAATCACACACAGAGCATGGAGCACCATCCCAAGCCTCAATTATGAGCAAAAACATCATAGGCTACAAGACACCAGTGTCTTGAACTCCCCGATCTCTTCATGTAATAATGTGTGCAACTTTTACCCACGAAAATCAAGTAACATAGAAGAGAACACAAGATTGGTTTAAACATGACACAGACAAAGTTCAAAGTCTGCCAAGTTTGAAACAACACATACAGAGTCCAACAAAAGGAAAAAGGACATAAACATAGTTCATGACAAAGACATGGGAATTCATACACTTCCAGCATCAGGCCTAATCCGACTGACATCCAGGGAACACCTCGTCGTCGCCCCAATCCTCCTCGTCCTCATCATCTGAGCAAATGACGACCTCTCCTTTGCCCTTGGAGTCTCCTTTGCCTTGCCTTGACTTTGGGTTGGGCAAATCTGACACTAGAGCCCTCATAGCCTCCAGCTGTGCCTCTTCTGCCCTCTGCCTCTTCATGTTCTCTGCCTCTATAGTCGGCGGCGTCAGACTTTCAAGAATATCAGCATCTGACCTCCTCCTAGAATTGTTCAGCCACACAGGCTTGTTCTTCTTCTTTCCATTTGGTCGAGGCCACAAACCCATCTGTCGCGCATCCTTTCTTTGCTTTTCCTTATGGAACTTGAGAAAGGTCCTCAGCACCTCTGGATGGAGTCCCGGTTTCTTTCTCCTTGCAATCTCATCCTGTACTTGCCGCTCCAAATAATGGGCCTCATAGTCACACTTTCGAGTACTCTGCAAACAACAAAACATACATTTTCACATTCAACATAAACATATGAACCTTATATAATCGGATATTGATTTCAAGTCACGCTAATGAACTCACCAAATCATCGCCAACCGTATGCCCACAATAGTATCCTATTCCAAGCTCCGAGGGCAGTAAACCATGATTAGCTACTACACCACAAGCACACTTCCTATCTGGGGCAGGGTCAATGTACCGCTTTTCCCCCTTTTTCCTCCTAATCCCTTCCTGCTCAGGCCAATAAGATTTGGGACCGTAGTCATATTCTGAAAATGAACAAACCAGATACCTATTCTGCTTTTGTGTAAAACATGAAATTAGCAACCACAACAAATTAAGCAATGCAGATGGATGGAAACTAGATTACACTTACGGCTGTACGGTTGGGACACCCGAAGGTGCGAGGCCAAGGACAGTTGGGCATCTGCCGACTAATCTCAGCTGGATCACCGCAATTGCATAATGGTGGATTTGACATACGTCTGGCAATGGCTTCTTTCTTCTCCTCAGCTGTCATGGGTGGCGGGTTAGGAGGAGGAGGTAGCCACCGCTGGAAAGTCTCATAATTCTTCGCGGAATTGGGTCTAAAGAGAAGAATGCGTTGATCCACCATCTCAGGGCCATCTATCCACTGAAAAAAGTTGCATTGCTCCCAGTCCTGCATCAACACAACCAAATTAGCAAATCTTCATAATATATGAGAGTTTGGGCAATCAAGTAAGACAGTCTATGATTGCATTATCTTACACGGTAATCAGGACACGTGTAGTACGCTCGAGCCGCAGTATCTGGATGCATCGATTGAGTGACCTTCGCAGGCTTCCCACACTCACACAGAGGTTGCGGGAGAGCGGGAGGAACAGGCGCATCCTTGCAAGACATGTCGGGATAACTCTTCTGTCCACGTTCCTTCCACTTTCTCTCACGCCACAGGGCATCCATTGATTTCCTGTACAATGTGTCAACCCATGACTTTATATAAAAAAAAAACTTAAACCATTCAAAATAAACGCACAAGCAATGTAACACTATCTCACAACCTTACATTGGTGCAAAGATACTTCTATTTCTAATCCTAAGTCATTCACTGCTCCATTCCACTACTACTAGTCCTGGTTTGTTGTCTTCTTTGGTTAGGAGGTCTATTTCTTTTGGTAGGATGCAAATTTTTTGGGCCCTCTTTGTGCCGTTCCATGCGGTGTCCTGGTTTGTGGCATATACCACAAAGTATTGTAGACTTGTCTTGGTTGAAGTCCCCGTAACCGTACATATCATCTCCATAACCATTAGATGCATCCATCTCGTTACGGAGACGCTTTTTCTTCCTTCTCCCAACCTTGTCCTTCTTTGTGGTACTATCCGGTATATACTCAGGACCGTTGTACAATGGCCAAGCAGAAGGGTCAAGTAAAGGCTCAAACCGGGGTGTCCAGGTCTTTAACACGGTAGCCTTTAGGTAAAACTGAGAGGTATATAAAGCGGCCCGATGATCCACCCCTCTAACACGGCACGAAGCAATCATATGGGAGCAAGGCACATGCAACAACTGCGGCACGCAACAAGTACAAGTCACATGTGTGAGGTCAACCTTGTATATACGACCACCTGTACTCTCACCACCCACCGTTAGAGCGTTTGCGGTCCTAACGGAGTACACATAAGAGTTAGGGTCAAACAACTCTGCTGCCATGGTATTCGCCTTGTCCTCTTCCATGCCTAGCAGTTTTGCCGCACTTTTGCCCCACAAATTCTGGTTTGGCCTCGCATCAATTTGACTCTTCGCTTTCTGCCACCTTTTAACAAAGTATGAATTGACCTTGTAGAAGGTGTACTCAACAATTGCCGACACAGGCATGCCGCGAATTCCTTTAAGTACCTTGTTTAGGACTTCAGAGATATTAGTGTTGCAGACACCAAACCTCCAACTACCTTCGTCAAAGGCATTGCACCACTTATGCATGTTTTCCATTTGACTGTCAAGCCACTCTGTCGCTTCTTGATTCATCATTTTCTTAAGTTTCGCAAGCCGTATGCCAAAAGTTCTCTCTGCCTTCGATGAACATACCAACTTCAATTGTTTTATTACATTCTTGTTTTTGTGCCTATGCCATATGTTTGCAGCAAAGTGGCGCATGCACCAACGGTGCACGATCGATTGGTAACCATCAATGTGCTCTTGAACAGCATTTAGAATGCCTTGGTGCCTATCAGAAATTATACAAATCTTTCGATCCGGTCCCACCACATCCCTACGCACCAAATGAAGGAACCAAGACCAACTTTCGTTGTTCTCGCTCTCCACCAAAGAAAAGGCGAGCGGTAACAAACGATCCTCCCCGTCCATTCCCGTTGCAATCAACAAACTCCCCCTATACTTCCCGGTCAAAAAAGTGCCATCAACACTAATCACCGGCTTGCAATGTTTGAATGCCTCTGCACATTGTGGAAAACACCAATAAGCACGCTGCATTACTTCCTTCATTACCCCATTGTGCAACTCCAGTGCTCCCGTGGTGCTAGTGCACCATTTCGTCCCCGGATTGTAATATGCAATAGCATGTAGAATCCGCGGAACTCTACTGTAGGCTTCAATCCAATCACCCCACAGCACGGCCATGGCGTGTTGTTTAGCCCTCCAGGCCTTTCCATACTTCACCCGATAACTAGTGAATCCGACAATTGCTTCAACGAGCGCTGACACGGAAATGTCAGGGTCAGCATACACCATTGAAGCAATCCGACCTCCGATATATCGTGCCGTACACTGAGAGTGCTGGTGGATTGGTCGGGAAGTACCACATGTGTGAGGCTGCTGCACTTTAGTTATCCTCCACTTTTGCCTTTCATCGGTCATTGGACGGGCCCATACTTTCCAACCACAACCAAGTTGGCATGCTACTGTGTAGCGCAGCTTAGAGTCAGAGTGCACCACATCATATGGACGATGGTGCCGCACCGAGTAGTCCCTCAAAAAGAATTTCAGCTCTTCCATACTGTCGAATGTCATCCCTCTCTGTATCAACTCTTGACCACTGTCAGGCTCTAAAGAATTAAGACGCAAGCCAGAATCACAATATGCCTTCTTAGGGGTGCATGGAAGAGAGGAACCTCTGGAACACCCACATGAACTGCTCCAAGTTGTCTCGACTCCTCAATAGTGAGAGGGGCCAATCTAGCACCAAAAATTGTAGCCATACTAGAGGACGGTTCAACCATAGGAGATGGTTGAACAAACGAACGCCGATGCACCACATAGTTCGGCTCAACCGGTTTTGGTACACCATGTGTTGGCTCAACAAACGATGCTTCATTGACTGATGTTGGCTCAACAAACGGTGCTTCATTGACTTGGGTTGGCTCAAAAACTTCTTCTTGGGTTAACGCTTCTCTCATTTCTTCTTCTTCTTCTTCCTCTTCTTCTTCTTCTGATCCCGCAGAGATTTCATCATCATCTTCCTCCTCAACATCAAAAGTGCCCTCGTCAAAGTCATTGTTCACTAGACAATCATCCTCTGGATCTGGCTCATTTGCCATGTCAACCTCATATTCTTCATCGTCCTCAGCTTCACCAACCTTATAATTACTTTCTACACAGACACTCTCACGAACTTCAACTACTAACTCAGCACAGCCAACTTGGGAACCTTTCACCAACTCCTTATAAAAAGACCAATCTTCATCACATGAAATTCTCATAAGCACATAATGAGCCCTTTTGTCACCGGCATCGAATCTACCATGTAGGATTATTTCACTATGTTCTTGATCAACTTGGAATATTGAGCTAGCTCGAACAAAAACTTCATCAAATGAAGGAGGGCTATCAAATCTTGTGACTTCATGCTTCATCCTCTCAAACTCTCCATTCTCATTAACCGAACCACCAGAGAAATAACGAACTAAGCGATCCATCTACATACATTTAACGGCCACATTAAAATTACCATTCATGGACTTATATAAAAACTAGAACCAACTAGTTTCCATAACATCATTCTACAATAAATTCTACAATAAAACCTATATTAAAAGATCATTCTACAATAAATCCTAATTTCCATTTCTTGCCAATATTAACAAGAATATCTACCCACTAAAATCTCATCGAAATCGTTTCATGATACACAATCTACACGTTACAAAAGCGTTGCCAAGAATCAATTACACGATAACGCTCAACTAATCTTACCCTTTTCGTACTAATTTACCAAATCCAAACCAAACCCTAGGTTACCCTACCACAAGCTATGCCAAGGGAAACAAGCAAATGGCACAAATCTACACGGATAAAGTGGAGGAGTTACCTTCCCGGAGTGTTTTCCAACCGTTTCCCCTTCGAATCCGTCGAAGAAAGAGGGGGATCTAGAGGGGGGAGGTGGGGGGCGGCGCCATGGGAGAAGTGGAGCTCAGGTGGAGAGGAGAAAGAAAGGGAGGAGGAGGAAGAAGGGGCTCGGGTGCGCGGCTGTATACAGGCGAGTCGCGCCACGTCCTTTGGCGCGACTAAGTCGCGCCATGACATGTGGCGCGACTCCGCTAGCCAGGTCAGCAGCCACGCTGGCCGCCCGCGGCCCGGCCGGCCGACGTGGCAGCCCAGTCGCGCCACATGCTCTGGCGCGACTACCTCATCAGTCGCGCCACGAGTCGTGGCGCGACCAAAAGGGTTATTTCTTGGAAATACAGTTCGGGTGGGGTTTTTTTTAAAATTTCAGTTTAAAAAGGATTAAAAAATAAAAAAAATTTCGCGACGCAAGGGGAAACTGGTGAGGCTGAACCATGTCTGAGTTTCGTGCCATTTCGTCACCGGTTTTTACAACATTTTGAAACGGGCCCGCTTAGTGCAATTAATGCACCAGTTTTTCGCACCGAATGCTTCCACTCTACTCCGTTAGACCAAAAACCATGTCTGTTTGAGTTTCGTACCATTTCGTCACCGATTTTTACATCATCCCGAAATAGGCCCGCTTAGTGCAATTAATGCACCATTTTGTGCGTCCAAAATGCATGTTGAATTTTTCGCACCGGATGTTTCTATTGCACTCTGTTAGACCAAAAACTATGTCTGTTTGAGTTTCACTTTGTCTGTTTGAGTTTCGGACCATTTCATCACCAGTTTTTACAACATCCCAAAACGGGCCCGTTTAGTGCAATTAATGCACCATTTTGTGGGTCCAAAATGCTTGTTGAGTTTTTCACACCAGATGTTTTCACTCCACTCTGTTAGACCAAAAACCATATTTGTATGAGTTTCATACCATTTCGTAACCGGTTTTTACAACATCCCGAAACGGGCCCGCTTAGTGCATTAATGCACCATTTTGTGCGTCCGAAATGCATGTTGAGTTTTTCGCACCGAATGCTTTCACTCCACTTCGTTATACCAAAAACTATGTCAGTTTGAGTTTCGTACCATTTCATCGCCGGTTTTTACATCATCTCGAAATACGCCCGCTTAGTGCAATTAATGCACCATTTTGTGCGTCCGAAATGCATGTTGAGTTTTTCACACCGGATGTTTCCACTCCACTTTGTTAGACCAAAAACTATGTCAGTTTGAGTTTCGGACCATTTCATCACCGGTTTTTACAAAATCCCGAAACGGACCCGCTTAGTGCAATTAATGCACCATTTTGTGGGTCCGAAATGCATATTGAGTTTTTCCCACCGGATGTTTTCACTCCACTCCGTTTCGGGATGTTGTAAAAACCGGTGACGAAATGGTACGAAACTCATACAAACATGGTTTATGGTCTAACGGAGTAGAGTGAAAACATCTGGTGTGAAAAACTCAACAAGCATTTCGGACGCACAAAATGGTGCATTAATTGCACTAAGCGGGCCCGTTTCAGGATGTTGTAAAAACCGGTGACGAAATGGTAGGAAACTCAAACAGACATGGTTTTTTGTCTAATGGACTGTAGTGGAAACATCCGTTGGGAAAAACTCAATATGGATTTTGGACCCACAAAATGGTGCATTAATTGCACTAAGCGAGCCTGTTTTGGGATGTTGTAAAAACCGGTGATGAAATGGTCCGAAACTCAAACAGACATGGTTTTTGGTCTAACAGAGTGTAGTGAAAACATCCGGTGAAAAAACTCAACAACCATTTCGGACGCACAAAATGGTGCATTAATTGCACTAAGCGGGCCCGTTTTGGGATGTTGTAAAAACCGGTGTCGAAAGATGTTTTCACTCCACTCCGTTAGACCGAAAACCATGTCTGTATGAGTTTCGTACCTTTTCGTCACCGGTTTTTACAAAATCCCGAAACAGGCCCGCTTAGTGCAATTAATGCACCATTTTGTGGGTCCAAAATTCATATTGAGTTTTCCCACCGGATGTTTCCACACCACTCCATTAGACCTAAAACCATGTCTGTTTGAGTTTCATACTATTTCGTCACCAGTTTTTACAACATCTCGAAACGGGCCCGCTTAGTGCAATTAACGCACCATTTTGTGCGTCCGAAATGCTTGTTGAGTTTTTTTGCACCAGATGTTTTAACTACACTCCGTTAGACCAAAAACCATGTCTGTTTGAGTTTTGTACCTTTTTGTCACCGGTTTTTACAACATCCCGAAACGAGCCCGCTTAGTGCAATTAATGCACACCATTTTGTGCGTCCGAAATGCACGTTGAGTTTTTCGCACCGAATGCTTCCACTCCACTCCGTTAGACCAAAAATTATGTCTGGTTGAGTTTCGTACCATTTCATCCCGAAATAGGCCCGTTTAGTGCAATTAATGCACCATTTTGTGCGTCCGAAATGCATGTTGAGTTTTTCGCACCGGATGTTTCCACTCCTCTCTGTTAGACCAAAAACCATGTCTGTTTGAGTTTCGGACAATTTCATCACCGGTTTTTACAACATCCCGAAACGGGCCCGCTTAGTGCAATTAATGAACATACATATTGAGTTTTTCCCACCGAATGTTTCCACTCCACTCCGTTAGAGCAAAAACCATATCTGTTTGAGTTTCGTACCATTTGGTCACCTGTTTTTATAACATCCCGAAACGGGCCCGCTTAGTGCAATTAATGCACTATTTTGTGCGTCTAAAATGCATGCTGAGTTTTTCGCACCGGATGTTTCTACTCCACTTCGTTAGACCAAAAACCATGTCTGTTTGAGTTTCATACCATTTCGTCACCGGTTTTTACAACATCCCGAAACAGGCCCGCTTAGTGTAATTAATGCACCATTTTGTGTGTCCGAAATGCATGTTGTGTTTTTCGCACCAGATGTTTCCACTCCACTCCGTTAGACCAAAATTCATGTCTATTTGAGTTCCGTACCATTTCGCCACTAGTTTGTACAACATCCCAAAATGGGCCCGCTTAGTGCAATTAATGCACCATTTTGTGCGTTCGAAATGCATGTTGAGTTTTTTGTACCGGATGTTTCTACTCCACTCCATTTGACCAAAAATCATGTTTGTTTGAATTTCTGACCATTTCATCACCGGTTTTTACAACGTCCAGAAACGGGCCCACTTAGTGCAATTAATGCACCATTTTGTGTGCCTGAAATGCTTGTTGAGTTTTTCGCACCACTCCACTCCGTTAGACCAAAAACTGTCTTTTTGAGTTTCGTACCATTTCGTCACCGGTTTTTACAACATCCCAAAACAGGCCCGTTTAGTGTAATTAATGCACAAGTTTGTGCGTCCAAAATGCATGTTGAGTTTTTCATACCGGATATTTCCACTCCACTCCGTTAGACCAAAAACCATGTCTGTTTGAGTTTCGTACCATTTCGTCACCGGTTTTTACAACATCCCGAAACAGGCCCCCTTAGTGCAATTAATGCACCATTTTGTGCGTCCAAAATGCATGTTGAGTTTTTTTGCACCGGTTGTTTCCACTCCACTTCGTTAGACCAAAAACCATGTCTGTTTGAGTTTCGACCATTTCATCACCGGTTTTTACAACATCTCAAAAAAGGCTCGCTTAGTGCAATTAATGTACCATTTTGTGCGTCCGAAATGCATATTGAGTTTTTCGCACCGGATGTTTTCACTCTACTCCGTTAGACCAAAAACCATGCCTGTTTGAGTTTCGTACCATTTCGTCACCGGCTTTTACAACATCGGCTCTTGCTTCAATATTCCCATCAGTCGCTTTGCTATTAGTGTAGATGTCAACTGTCGATGCTTCGTTATGAGCTCTGCAGCAGCACAAGTGTGTGGGCTAACAACCTTTGTAATCTTCCACTTATAAGTGTCCTTTTGTTAATCCTTGCACAAACACTCCATTTACAACGTTCCTTGTCACACACACTCCATTCACAACGTTCCTTGTCACACACAATTGTGTACCGCCGCTCTGCATAGGAATGGAGGACCTTGTATGGCCTTTTACGTATCAATGCATAATGCTGCAACCACCTCTTCATTGCCGAGAGGTCCTTGAAAACCTGCCCCTTCTCAATTGTCATGCTCCAACTAGCCTCAGGAGCATCTAGAAGATCATCATCCGGTCCTTCCACATATGCCTGATCTGAAAGTCCAACATCGCTGAAAGCATGAACCCTTTAGTCACGGCCAGGGAGAATACGCCTCATCATCTCATAATCACTCTCTGAAAGCTCTCCAACTAGACGGTCATCATCAGAATCAACTGCCCTAGCAATCCCATAAGGCTCCTCGTCGTTCATTACTTGAGGTTCAACTTCCACACTATTCAAAGCCCAAAATCCATCCTTAAAGTGAGCACCCACATTATCAGGAATAAATGCTGCAACACAAGTACAAAGAAAGGAATTCAATGAGACAAGTGGGATTGAATGAGACCGAAAGAGGGATTGAAAGGGACAAGTGAATAACAAAAAATGTGGATGCAACACTTACTGGGAGGATTGTGTGAGAGTGAAATCTCCTCATTTTGTGACAATGGAATCTCCTCATTGATGGACAAAGGGACACATGAGCAGGAGGTGAAAGATCATCTCCAACTGGTAGAGAAATATGAACCTCATTTGGAGCAGATCTAGCATCGGGCACATTTCGGACGTGAACTATGCGCCTGTGAGGGAGACGGTTGGGAGCAATAAACACCGGACGCAAAAGAATGTCCAAACATTGCAACTGACTCTTCAATGCTAATCTGACAAAATTATCCCATTAATTCTGACACCCAATTAGGATGAGGCGCCTTAGTATGTTGGGTGGAGCACTGAAAGGATCTTAATGTCGCCTAGAGGGGGTGAATAGGCGAGACCTGAAATTATCGCCACTTAAAACAAATTTATTAGCGACAATTGGATATTCCAAATATCACCTTCAGAAATTCAATAAATGAATTTCCAAAGAGATCTTTGGAATCTCCGAGTATCTCTTTGAAATCTCCGAGTAGGATGAATACACGCCTAGCACAGCGGATATAGCACACTGCCACCAAAACCGGTACCACCGGTTATGCAAAATCGGTGCCACCGGTTTTGCCCTGGCAGACAACCCCCAAACTGATAGGGAATGCTAGAGAGCTCGGAATCAAACCAAACTTGGAGATGATAATTGAAATGCCTTTCTTAGTTATATCTCCAACTCCCTGCACTCAAAAACACAGATACAACAATATCGAACAATTTCACCAATAAACCAATATATGCACTAGAAGGTCAAACCAGCGAGGAGACACAAGATTTGTTTTACCAAAGTTTGGATTCACAGCTTGCCCTAAGCAACCACTAAGGCACAGTGAATCCTACTCTCCATTGAGGAACTCTTTAGGATACGAGTCTTACAACTCCGTTCCACCGAGTCGGGTCACACCGGACCACTTCCCCACTTCCACTAGTTTGCTTCTTCCCTTTCGGAGGCGAAGCACGACCTGCACAAACTTTCCCGTAGCTCACCACACCTTGGTAGCTCACGGGCGACACCTAGCCATCTAGGAGCAAAGCTCCAAGAGTGACAAATGTGTCACACAAGCTTGATGACGTCCAACAGTGCTCAAGGGGTTTGAGTGCTCTCAATCTTCTCACAATGGCTTCTCTCTCTACCACCCAACTCAATAGATCTCACAAAGTCAAGTAACCTCACAAAGAGGGGTTGGGGAGATCAAGAATGGCTTTGGCTTAGCAAGGAATAGCAGGAAAGCACAACAGCAACCTCAGGAACAGCAGCATGCCACAGGGGAGGTCCTGGAGTATAAATACTCCACTCCTCAAAAACTAGCCATTGGAAACCCAGTGAAAACCGGTGCCACCGGTTCCTAAAACCGGTGCCACCGAGATTCAAACAGAACTAGCCGTTGGAACATCTGACATAAAACCGGTGCCACCGGTTTTGCCCCTGGCAAAACCTACAAGAGTGCACGTGAGGTTTTTGTGTCTCTCATCAACTCACATGGGTTTCTTGAGCACTTAGACAATTTCAAGACTCCTTGTGATGCATCCCTCTTGATAGTACGGCATACCTATACTCAAGATCAAATATAAATACATAAGATGCACTTGAGCTTCGTCACGATGAGCCATGCCATATTTGATCAATATATCCACTTGAGAGTCGCATCCAACTTTGTCTCTTTGAATTGAGCACTTCAGCCTTGAGCTAGTGACTTGAACCTTTGCCTTTGAATGAAATCCACTTCTAGTTCAATTCATTTTTTTCACAACATGATTCTAGAAAGATTGATACTTGCCAATATGGACACCATATGTGACCAAGATTCATCAAGTTGATATCCAAAGAAAGTTTTGTCACCCTAGCAAAGATATATGACTCAAGACTGCAACTTGATCATACATTGCTCAGTACCTTGAAACACTATCCCGAATTCCACCTCTTCATCCTTGCATCGCATATAGCTTCACACTAGTTTGCATCAGCAATGAACACCAATTCTTAATATGCAATATATCCACTTTACTTTGACCTTTCACTTCCTTCAAAGTCATTATATCTTGTATGCAAGTCATTCTTCAAATATAGACCAAGAATGAGCCATATCACCATGTCTCTTGTCCATTCAACCAAACTTTCATTATTCAACATTTTTATCCAACATGATCTAAGATATCCCATATTAATGTTAAACAAGCTTTCATCAAGTTAGAGACCAATATATCATAAATGTCTTTGTTGTACCATATCTTGCCAATTATCATATTCATGCATAATGGGAACAATCACTTCTTTGTACATGTCAACATGAGCCATCGACATTGTATTCAACCAATGAACAATAGTGTATTACAAATATACAATTTAATTCCTGCTCATAATCTTTAACAAACATGTTAGTCCTTTAATCGTTTTGTCATTCAACTCACCAAAACCCACCTGGGGGGCCTAGATGTACTTTCAAGCACCTAGATGAAGTACACCCTCCACTACAATGTCATCATTAATTCCATGGCAATTTAACTCCTCACGAGTCCTACCAACCAACTCAATAAAACTTGGTCTATCATTGAATAACACAGGCACAGCTTTGCATCCCAACAAACTCAACATATCCATAGTTTTCATCTCTTTCCACACTACCTCCATGATATATAGTCACTAGGTTGTCTATCTAAATTTTCATAGAAACAAATTTTGTTTAGTCCAAAGAACTAAGTACTAACTAAATAACTAAGTACAAAAAACTAAGTACTAAATAACTACCACTAAATACATATATGCTACTCCTACTAAATACTAACTAATGCTAACACTAAGTAATACTAACTAATACTAAGTAATTATATATTTAACTATGTTTCTATATATGAAAAGCTAATTATCTAGGTCTCTAAATGTCAATCGAATTTAAATTTGCATTTTGTTTACCTTGAGAGGTAGGTCTGTCAAGGGAGCCGCCAAGGGCGGCCTAGAGAGTCGACGGGGAGGATGGCACGCCGGGATGGAGCCCTCCCCCGCGGCCCACACACGCGGGGCCCGCCAGTGACGGGCAGGGCGCCGGGCAGCGCGCACCATGGCATTGGTCGCGTGGGGGCCGGGTCGCACCGAGGCGCGGTCGAGCAGGGGCCGGGTCGAGCGGTGACAGGGTCGCGCGGGGGTTGTGGGATCGCGTCGGCGCGCGGGCGGTAGCGACGGCGGCATGGGCTGCGGGAGATGGGAGAAGAGCGAGACAGAGAGACAAAGGAGACCAAGACTCAACGCGAGGGTATGGGGGCCGGGCTTGGCGCCGCAGATCTTGGCGCTGAGCTCGGCGCCGTGGATCGTGGCGCCGAGCTCTGGCCACGTCAATGCCACGTCTGTCTTCCAGGTCGTCGCGTGCCCTAGACCTCGGCGCCATAGCCTACAGCGCCGAGCCTAAGGTCTATTTTTGTAAATCTTTCCACCAAGGGTCTATTTGTGAAATTATTTCGCAAAAAAGGCTAAAGTACAAAAAAGAGTAAAATGCACTTCGGGTCCCTAAACTTATCCCGCATATTCATCTAGGTCCCTAAACTCTAAAAACGTGTATTTGGGCCCCTAATCGTTGTAAAGGGGTCCATCCCAGGTCCCAAATGCGCCACGAGGGCTAGCTATGCTGATGTGGCATGCCACCTTGGTGCTATGTTGACGCTCATTATACGTACACTTTTAGTGTTAATTAAGTGGTATTTTGGGACCAATTCATATACTAACCAGCCACTTGGCACTTGAAATGACCCTGTTTTTGCATATGTATGTATTTTTGGAGGATTTTGGTTTACACAGGTATTTGAGCTATAAATGAGTACTTTTGGATGAAGACCAAGGTCATGCATAGCATGGAGGAATATGAAGGCCAAAACCTAATACAACTCGGATTTCGTTCGCTCTCATCTATGGTGAACCAACCTCCAAGAATGTGGAAGGGCAAAGACTTGATAAGGTCGGATAACTTTGGGATCAAGGCAAATCAGGGAGACATTTGGAAAGCTATCAAGAACCAATCTTATCCCGAAGCAACCGACGTCCAAACACCCACATGCATTGGCACCTGAACTCCTGGAGGATCTAGAAGCTTGCACGCGAAAGATGGGACCGAGGGACCACAAAAAGGCCCTAGGCCGGCCAACCCAGAGAGCCCAGGTCGTCCGGCCTACCCCCTTTTTGCGCCGCCTCGGCCTCCCCTTCGAGCTAGGGTTTCCTCGGACTATTTATAGCCAATGCATGAGGGCTCGCACATCCATCCACCAGAACTCGGCGAAACCTAGGGCATACACCAAAAGGAGACGACGGCCGCTGTAAGTCCTCGAAGTTGTCTAGGGATGGCTTAGGCCAACCCTAGCCACCATGGCCTCCCTGCGTGGTTGTGCCATGGTGGAGTTCATGAGCTAGTTGGAGTCATCAATGATATGTATTCAGTGGTGATGATCCAAACACATCTATTATATGAGTTATGTTCTTCATGTCATCCGATCTCTTAACGACTCAATAACTCCTTCTATGCTTTCTACCTATCATGAATAAGATTGATTCTTAGTCTAATGCTAGTTTAGACTATTTAGCATTCTTTATGTAATCATGGTGATTAGATCTAGCATGTCGGCCCTTCGTGATATCTAAACACGTGCACTTGTGGACGTGCCCTTGTACTAACCATGCCGATAGGGAGCATCGTGACAGGATGTGATCCCGTGTAAGGTGGCGTTCTCGGGAGGTTGACCCGAGGTAAGAGTTTAAAGATTGCTTTGGATGAGATGCATGATGTGCCTTCTCTATTTGGTTAGAACTACAACTAGAAGATGATAGGCCTATTTATCGTTTGGTTGCTCTTTACCTTTGCCTATGTTATGGATGTGATCAACCTTTACACCCACTCATATCCCAAAGGTTTACCTTCATATGCAATCTATGCCTAACGCTAGGAATAGATCCGTTAGATTATATAGAAAGCCCTAGGTAGTTCATTGTCGATCCACGGATTGATAAACCTTGGATGGAATACTCTAAGGGAAAAGCTACAATGATCCGTGCACTTGCGGTTCAAAATTGACGTGTCTAAGGACCGTCAACAAGCTTTTCTGGCGCCGTTGCCGGGGATCGGCAACTCGAACCCTAGGTTGATCTATCTAATTTTTCGGACTAACCTTAATTTTATTATTGCATATACCCTTATTTTCTTGTTTGTGTCTTTGAAAGCAGGTGAAAATCTAGACACTAAGCTTGGGCTTTAACAAGTCCAAACTCACTCCCACAAGTTGATGGCTACGTGAAGATCTACTCTTTAGTGATAGGTGCTAACTTTTGTTAGTGGCCCATCATCCGCTATCGAGCCCACATCCAAAACAAGTAAAGATGAACAAGGTATGCCTCCATGTCAATTGAATTTCAAAGACTAATATCTCTTGGAGATTTGTTAGTCCAAGCTTTAGGTGGTGAGATCCAATCATCATTATCTCTGGAAGGTTGCTGTTGAGAACAGTTTTTTGCCCATGATCAGAGAAGTACCATGGAGGAAAATTAGAAAATATGAAGCTCCATCAAGTCTTCTTTCCAACGCATCAAGAATCGTAAATTTTGGAGATCGGTGCAAGGAGTTATGGTAAAATCTTTCAACACTACGCGTTCTGAAATTGCTCTGGACAGAACATAGTGCCGGAGTAAAACAAGCATAACTCTTTCATCCGGAGTCTGTTTGCAGTGAATAAGCACTCGTTGAAAAGAAAATTTGATGCACATTGCAATGGAGTAGAATTTTGTTACATGTTCTGCACTAGGTGAAGAGGAATGCAATGAAGAATGGGCAGCAGCAAGCAACGGAGAAGCTGATGATGTTGTCAAGGGATGATTGGAGGTCCTTATGCACAAAAGATGATCATTTGAAGTTGATCAAAACTCGAGGCAACCAGATTAGAAGCACCATAATACCACCAATTTTCTCCAGTAGGATGCTCAAGAAGCTTCTAATTGAGTGATGCTATCAACGAAGGAAACCGCTTAGATCATCGACACAAAGCACAAGAGCCACCCATGATCCCGGCACCTTGGGGAAAGTAAGAACTATGGAGAAGACAAATCATTGGAATGCCACTCAATGATGAATCAATGGTGATAACCTTGAAGCTTAGGGATGCACAACATGATGCTCCAAAGACCACAAGATCAAGATCATCAACATCTCAAGATCAATTTACAAGAAGGTACTATTTGCATCAAAATTCTACGCAACCTCTGAAGAAAACAACAGAATATTTTTGGATATTTAAAAGTCCCATGAAGTTCCGGTTCCAATGAAACAAGAATCAAGTCAATCGGAGATTCCTATAAGTGGTTATGATCAAAACATCGAAGATCGTGCATTCTAAAATTTTCTGGACAGCATGCAGCGCTGAAGTAAAATTGGCATAACTCTCTTATTTGAACTCCGCTAAAGATGAATGACCACTCGTTGAAATAATTTCACAAACTTTTCAATAGAGCTATATTTCGGTATATGTTCTATTATGGACACAGGAGAAAATCCATGAAGAAGAGGCAGGAGCAGCTTGATGAGAACAAGTTAGAGGAGATAATGATGACAACAATGAAGAGGAGCTTGGGCAATGCTTTATCGAGCATACAAGATCAAATTCAAAAGCTTAGAACAAAAAAAAGACCCCAAGAGCATTGGCATATGAAGATTCAAGCCGGCGACATTCAATACATAAAGATGTTTAAAACAAACCATGATGAATTACAAAGATGACCTCAAGCTGCATGGATACTTCGAATTCTCGCATGAAAGACCATGGCTTCGAATGAACATAATCGAGGTGAGAAAGTCTAGCTCTATGACTTTAAATGAAGCGCTTCGTGGGAGGCAACCCGATCTTTTGTTTATTATCTATATATATTGACGGTCTATATTGTGCTCTTTAATCGAATCATCAAGTAATATTGTACCATTGCTCTAATAAATGCCACAATTTTATGTTGTATGATCTAAATGTTATTGAGCGAGCACTTTGTTATTTGATCTTAGAAAACTTGTAGACCCTTTATAATAGAGAGATATATGAAGTATGACACTACCCTTTGTTTCTAAGCTTGTGGCTAGTTGACTTAGGCTAACCTTATGTTTTGTTTTTAGACCACTACATCATGTCATATCATTGTGTTCATCCACCTCATGTTGCACCTCATGCCACGTTATTCTCACCCTTGCATTGCATTGCATATTTTGACTTGACCTAACTTTTTGTTAAAACCCACCTAAGCCTTTTTATCACCCCGCCAAAAACCGGAGCCAACAAGGGTAGGATTGACTTGTGTTGATTTGCTTGCCGTCACCGTTCATATTAGCCAAGTCTATCTCTATTCCTTGTTCTAACTGAAAACTTTGATTAGCCTCCCTACGAGATCCTAAACCTTTAGAAAATTCTCTCATACCTATAGCCATCCTAAAACCATAGGTTTTGTTTTCCACCAAATGAAACAACCTTTGTTTTTCTTTTTGTTTTCAACCACCTTAGGTAGATTTTCTAAACTTGACTTCTCTCTTCAAAATTCTTGTTTTAAGCCAAAAATATAGGATACCCATGAACCTTCCCCTAAACCTCGTTAGCTAGGTTGTTCGGTTCTTTTCGATAAATGATTTTCTTGTCGACAATGCTTCGCTTCTTATGAGGTGGTTGGCCAAGGTTTGTCGCTCTAAGCAATAACTTTTTGAGTCAATCGATTGCGGAACAACATTGAAAGACCTTTCAAACCTTGCTAACCCTTGTTTTTGCTAACTCTTTGCATTTGCATTTTGCATCCATTCCATCATTCCATCATGCATTTGCTAGTTTGGCTCTATCATGAAACTTTATGATGAATGCTTCCATATCTATGTCAATGCTTCGTCGGGCATTTTCCCTTTACGGTCTTGTGTAAACATGGTGTTTAAACATAATCGCAGGCCATCATCATTTAGTTTTGAGAACCTTGTTAGCATTTGCATTGCATTGGTTGGTTTATAAGTTTTGTAATGTGCTTTATTTTTCTTCTGCTATATGGAAATATTGACCTTGGGATAAACATGGTGTTTTAACCTTGGTTAATAGATCTTTATGTTTATGGAGAAATTTGGCAACATAGTTGTAAACATGGTGCTTAGAACTAGGTGTAAACATTGTTTTTGTTTATATGCTTTCCTCTCATTTGTATACTCACTTTGTACACACGCACACGCATTAGGATTTTGTTTTTCTCTATTACTAGGTTAATTATGCCACAAGTTAAGGTCTTAGGGATGTCATTGGTTGTTGGCATTTGCTTATACTCCTGACCGTCACCTCGGGAGTAGTTTGTGCGTCTCAATTGTTTTACAGGCATGACGAAGGAATCCCATGAATTCATGGTCAAAGTTGCAAACCAAGATCGTTAACATCTCCAAAGATTGAAAGGGATGCTACTGTTTTCATAAAAATCTGCACATTTTCAGAGATGTACAAGGAATAAAAAGTTGATATTCAGAGGTTCCATCAAATTCTCATTCCAACGCATCCAAGATCAATGAATTTGAAGACCCATACAAGGAGATTCGACGAAAACATTAGGCGCTGCGCGTTCTGAAATCAGCTCGGGACATATTACAGTGCTGGACTAAAAAAGACATAACTCTTTTGTTCGGAATCCGTTTTGGGCAAATGATGACTCGTTGGAAAGAGAAATTTGTGCACTTTGCAGTGGAGCAAGGGTTCAGTACATGTTCTGTTCTGTAATGAGAGGAAAAATTCATAAAAAATAGGGCAGCAACAAAGGCAACAAGCAAGGAGATGATAACGGTTCTAAGAATGATTGGGACCATGGCTTAGTGACAACGAGAAGTGGTTAAAGGAAAAATTAAGGCAACAAAGGTGAAGAGGCATAAAGATAATCTTCAAACAAATGGCAGAAGGACTTCAAAAATTACAAGATGGTCCATCTTCTTTTTCCACGCTTAGCATCATGCTAAGAATGGGGGAGAACTTGTTGGACGAAAAGGAAAAAAGCCATATGGAGTACAATGATCATGTTCACCACAGGATGCTCAAAATTCTTCTTCCATGCTAAACACAATTCTTAAGCATGGGGAAGCCATGCTACACTCCATTACAAGCATCGAAAAGGACGGTAACTCTTCCTCAACCCTCTTTTTGTTCATCTATTTCTTAATGCTTGTATATATGTATGCCATCGACCATAGGTTAGAAACCTTTGTATATCTCTCTTGTTAATAACATGGCTACTAGGAGGACAACCTAGTTTTGTTTTTTGTTTTTAATAAATAATGATCACCACCACTTTGTGCTTACCTCGATGCAATATTTTGAATGCCTTTGCTTATGAAAAAGTGATAAAAGTTGCCGTTTTGTTCTACCTACATGATGTTGTATATGACTTAACCATTTGCTCACTATTAAATGATCTTAAATTGACTAAATACCGGCTTTTTTATTTGTGGAGGTTAAATGATTAAATTCTATACCCACATATTCCTTATGTTGCACTTGGATTTAAGTTTACCGATGACTTTATGCCTTGTATTGTTTTATTTAAAACTTGATTCTTATGCTATCTACAATCATGAATCTCTTGCAAAGTTCTACCTACAAAAGCCTTTACATATACATGATCTTTCATGATGAAATCTTTAGATTTGCAAACTTATATTTTGATGAGTTGGATGAAGATTGATTTCTATGTGTCGAGGTTGTACTCGTCAGATATTTGTCCGGTAGACACCCCGCTTTGTGCGAAGATTGATCACGGTGATGAACAGAAAGACACGGGATTTTTATACTGGTTCGGGCCCTCGAGATCGAGTAATAACCCTACGTCCAGTTGCTGCTTGTATTATTTCGTCGAGTACAGATTACAATGCGTAACAAGTACCCTCGGGTGGATTGTGGAATACAAACTTGGATGTTCGATACCCTCTACGCACAGGACCCCGCTATTTATACCCAGGGAGACGTGCCTTACAAGACAAAACAGACCTAAACCTAGTAGGACTCGAACTGTCTTCGGGCTTCCCTCCTGCGATCTGGTTGTCGTGTCTTGTTCGGAGTCTTGGTCGTCTTGGAGTCGGTAGTCGGCAATCCTCGTGGTCGGGCACCCTGGTATTATGGCCTCAACAGTAGCCCCCGAGCTTATCTTGTTCAGAAAAGGTTGATTCGTTCAAT
>CM014270.1:39751126-39762139 GCA_004135705.1 Alloteropsis semialata
TCCTCCCTTTTCCCTTTCTCCACCACAGCAGCGATCTCCACAAACTAGACGGCGGCGCTAGTGCCCCCTTTTGCTTGGTCAGCCCTCCGCCCAGTCGGCCCGCGCCAGCGGCCACCCGCCCCACCATGCTCTCATTCCTCCTCGTCGCGCCGTCGCTCGCCGCACCTCTCCTCCCTTCTCACCGTCCCGGCCTCCCCGCTGCTGTGGTCACGGCCTCGTGTGACGTAGGCGAGGGCTTGGCGGTGGCGGCTCAGGAGCAGTAGCGCCAGCGCCGCCGCGGCCACATGGGGCGCGGCGCACCATATCATCCCGCTCCATAGGGAGACTTCCTTGGCGGCCTCCGCGTCCGTTAGGTCGAGACACCGTAGGCAAAGACAGGGGAGATGACGAAGACGACGCTGGTGAAGAGCGACCATCCAGCAGCCAGTAGGTCGGCACAAGGTCCGGCGGTGGCGGGGAGGGCGCGAGGCCGTGGTTCGGCAGTGGCGGCCAAGGTCGAAGGAGCAGCGTCATCGTGGGTGGCTAGCGGAGGGGCTCGTGCTCCGGGCGCTGTCGGGATCAGGGGGCGGCGCGGCGAGCCTGGAGCTGGATTGGGATTTGGAGCTTGCATCGCCATGGTCTGAGGAGAGGAAAAGTAGGCCGAGGGGGAGCACGACGAGCACGAGCGGGATCGCCATGGCCGGCCGCCACCGCCGCCGTGGCTTATTCCAATCTCGGATGGCGAGCTGCGATGGCGGAGGCGGCTCTGCTGGCGACGAGGGGGATGGACGGGTCTCGCGAGGCGGACTCGGAGGCGCACTTTTATTATGGGCTGTCGGGAACATGGTTTGGGAGGAGTGGAGGGAGGGGATCAGCAGGTGGAAGCGCAACCGAATCGGTGACGGTTCCAGCGAGCCCTCTCATGCTCGGCCTTGTGCGACGCCATGGGCAGACACCTGAGCTCGGAGAAAAGAAAGATGAATGTCGAGAAGAGGATAAGGAAGACAGGGGCAATTTAGTCAATATATTCTGAGAAACATAATGGAAGGGTAAGTAATGGCATATCTTGGAGACCTGCGAAATGGTAATGGCATGGTTGTGAATAGATGAATTGTAATGGTATATCCCCAAATGGTGATATAGTTGTAAGAGTAAAGTCCACCGCCGGTCCCTAAACTTGTTGGCCTATGTCACCCCGGTCCCCAAACTCAGAAAACGCGGAATCAAGCCCCCTAAACATCGTTCGGGTCTCATTAACATCCAATCGGGTGGGTCCACATGCTGTTCGCTGACGTGGATATTGAAAGTGCATCTAGGCCTCCGATGAGTTTTGGTGATAGTGGCAATTACAATTTGGGATTTGATGCTTGTAATGAGGTATATGCAGGAATAAAAGAAAAGAAGGTGTTATGGATATCAAAAGATGGCCCCCGATTATTTATATGTGGTGGATGAGCTCTTTGAAGATTTAAATTGATTTTTGGTTTGAATTTGAGTATAGGAATCCACCGTACTATCAATGGGGACGTACTTGATGGATCAAAAGTGCTAAAAGTGCTAAATGAGATGCTAACCACCCAAGAGAGAAATCAGATTTCGGTTTTCAGCCTGCTATGCAAGGGCTGGCCGGAAGTTCCGGCACTATGCCGGAAGTTCCGGTCAACACCGGAACTTCTGCCTTGGAAGTTCCGGTAGCCTTGGGGAGAGTTCGGAACTTCCAGTAGGTAGTGTCGAAAGTTCCGACAGGGTGTTTCGCAATGTTGTTTCTTAGTTCAAAATCATGCCTTGTCGGAAGTTCTGGCCCTATGTCGGAAGTTCTGGCAAGTGACCTAGCAGTGCATAACGGCTAGTTTTTAGACCTCAGCCCCCCAATTCATGGTTGCTGACCTAACCCGAGACAAACACCTCCCAAAGCATTAAATCCACTCTCCCAACTCCCTCTAGAGCCAATCCTTGCAAAGATTTGAGTAGGGCATTGGGTGTGAGTGATTCTTGAGGTGTGAGACCAAAGCTTTGAGTGAGTTCATCCCTTGTTCATCACAAGAAGAACTTGAAGCAAGTTTGATTCATCAATTCGCATTCGTTACTCTTGGAGCTGAGGTCCTAGACGATTAGGCGTCACCGGCAACTCCCAATTTGGTGTGGTTGAGTGCCGGAAGTTTGTAATCTTCATCCCTTTATGGGAACAATAGTAAGAATTTCAATCCGGCCTTCATGGTTGATTGAAGGAGGCAAGAGGTTAGATTTGACCTGGCTCTACGTGAGCAAATCAACGGAGACATAGCTTCTAAGTGGAGTGAACTTCGGTGAACAAATCCTTGTCTCTTGTTCTTGTTGTTGTTCTTCGCGTTCATATCATTCTTGAGCTTAAATTCATTCGATCTATCTTGTTATAAGTTTTCGCTGCTAGAGATCATAGTTTTAAGCTTCCTTTCACTTGTGGTGAACTTTCTATTCATATATAATTTGCAGATACTTGTTTGTTTTTGAATCTCGAATTCGTTTATCTCGTTGAGCCAGAAGTTTTGCCCCAGTGCCAGAAGATCCGGACCCTCGGAACTTTCGACACGGCGCCAGAACATCCGGCCCATCCGACATTTGTGTGTTAAGTTTGCAGAAATTTTTATACAGGCCTATTCACCCCCCCTCTAGTTCTAGTGTCGATCCTTTCAGATATGCCATCGTGGCACCTACGTGGCTAAGAAGAGGGGTGAGCTGTGATAAATTTGCACTGAAGCCCTCGAATCTATCCAGTCTCTCATTTCTCCCCTCCAGAATCCCCTGGAGATTCTTGGTTACTCGTTGGGGGCAACGGGGGCGAGGGGGTGGGAATCACGGAGTGCGGGAGAAGTGGAACGAAGCTGGAGCAGGCAGCTGCCGCAGCGCGCAAGGATGGTGGCGAGATTGCGATGGGAACAGGCGCCTGATTATGGTGAGTTCAATCGTCCCCTTCACTTTTTAGATTTTAGGTTGAGCCATATTGTTCTTGTAGTTGTAGGTCTATGTTGGGGACAGGGTATTTGAAATTGGCATCGCAGATTGTAGATTTGGGGGAAATTTGGTTAGGTTTTTGTGATTTGGGTAGGGTTTTTGTTGCTGCGGGAGAGCTTATGCTGTGGCTATGTGTGTGCAATGTAGGTGATGGTAGAGACGAGTTCACACTTGAGATTCATCATGGCGGTTTCTTTGTTGGATTTGGTGAGCTGCGGTCATACGTAGGTGGAAAAGTGGACAACTTTGATTGGATAGAGACTGATACATGGTCACCACTTTGGTTTGAAGACTTTATGCAACAGCTAGGATATCAGAGCATTGGAGGCTTTAAGTTTTATTGGCTGTTACCAGGAAAATCAATAGCTTCTCCATGGCAGTCTGCTTACTATGGTTCACCCCGTTCAATAGCTTCTCCTAGTTGCTCGATGGTACTTAGCTCCTCTCGGTTGCGCAGTAATTCACAGATTTGACTTAGCTCCTCCCGGTTGCGTACTCCGGGTAATGCACAATCCGTTTGGACAAGTCTCATCTGTTCCTTACAAAATTTCAATTAAAAGCACCATCTCCAAGCCAAACATTTTGTCTTGCACTACGCCTGGGTGAACCGGCATAATACAAAACTCAAAGGTATGTCTTGAAGTTGCGCATTCAACTAAAATTGTTTTACACAATCCTTACTAGGTTATGCCATGAAGTCGAATCCAAAATAATTTCAGTTCTATTACCAATGTGCTGATCCTTCTCTTGAATTGTCTGGTCCAGATAAACTGATTTGGGTCATGATGATTGACTCTAACCTACAGGAAGCTTCGGATGGTAAATAACCATCGATGGCAAAATCATATTGACTAACACAGATCCATTGTTGCTATCATCCAATAATTCTTGCTTTCCACTAGATTCCTAACTTTATGTTCCAAAACTAACTCTTTACATCCTTTTCATTCATCTCCTTACCACAAACTTGCTTTTAACTTTTTTTTCCTAAAAGGGTGGTGTTTGGATCATTGTTAGCTATTTATAACCTTGCTAAAGTAGTACTCACCTTCTTCTATCACTAATAGCTTCAACATTCTCCTCATGGTCCATTGACAGTGGCAGTAGAAACTTTGGTGCTCAAACTTCTTCCTGAGCTTCAACTCCCATGGAAACTTACTCTATTCTAATACACTTCAATTTGTTGGTGAAGGGTCATAATCATATGCAATTAATCTAATCTCTTGACTTCAAGCATGGTAATCATGGCACCTAATTCCCTTCGGATCTCCATCGCAGTCTGCTTACTATGGTTCACCCCTTTCAATAGCTTCTCCGAGTTGCTCGATGGTACTTGTCTTGGCGGTAACATTTCTTACATAGGCATTCTCCAGTATAGCTGAAGAATCTTAACTCACCATAAATCCATTGTTAGAACCTGCTCCCTATCTTGAGTATTTGCAAGCTCTTGCTTCTTCTTCAAATATTCGGATTCATACTCTTGATGTAGATTGTACATTAAACTCATGTTCTGGGAAGATAGCCAAGGACACATGATTGCATTCTACTCAGTCTTCTGGTGATGCCTCCAAACTTCATTATCTTGGTATGAAAAAGGGGAATTACTTCGCTTTGTTAGAACTTACGTCGAACTGATAGTTTTATAAAGGACTGTTAAAGCCTTGTGAGTAGTGGTTTCCACTGAGTCAAAAGATTAAGCTCCTTCCTATGGATGCGGAGAATAGCTCCCATTTCAGAATTTGTACAAACTGGAACGTTGACCGTCATGAAACATAGCTATGGTTAGACACAAACTCTTTCCACCATACTTCGGATACTCCGGATGGCCTAATTGCTTATGTGTGCCCCACATCATCTTCAGAAAACTTTGTATGTCATCCAAGTACTCGTGGGTCCATCTTTCATCATCTACCCAACTGGTAGTCATCTAAACAACTAGTGTATACAACCTTAGGCCAGGGTACAACAAGGGGTTTTAAAAGAAAACTACCCAGAACCCATGCAAAGGTATGCAGTGCATGCTCGATACCGACGATCTGAAAGGAAACACACAACCTCTTGCATAAACACGGTGGCCTTTTTGTACGTCTCTCAACCTATAATATTCTACCAGATCTAAGTGTAACAAACGAAGTTAGGGTACCTGCAGAAGACCATTCATTACCATTCACTATAGAAATGGCATCCATGCGTTCAACATTGCATGGACAGTGCTTCATATGTTTACACGTATTCACTTGTCCCATACTCATTACCGTATGGTTGGCATTTGTGTGTCCCATATCATTGCCATATGGGATGCCCCTGAGTAGGCCACTCCTCAGGGTTAAGCGACCGTGATTAATAAGATCACACGGCGGGAACTCCGCACTCCACATCAGGCGGCAGATGTCGACAAGCCTCAAAGACATGTCCAACGGGCTAGCCAATGGACAGGTCACCCCCGAACAATCAGTGAACGGGGCCCCTTACACAAGCAAGCTTGTGCAAGTCAGAGTCATAATATCATATTTTGCTGAATTTAACTTACCAGCATACCTGATTGGAGGTGCGTCGTTACAGAATCACAAGTTTTAACAGAAAGTAAATACATAACTTTAGAAGTTAGTTTACTAGGGCCACCTCATAACACCTTCATAACTAACTACTAGGGCACACTAACTGGGCTCCATCGAGTGTCTCCGAGACAACCCGAATCATTCACTATCAGCTGTCTCGTCACAAATACTCAGGATCCCAACATCAGAGGAAGCATCACAGACATTGCATGAAACAAATATATACAACATAGATAGATAAGAGTTATACAAACCAGAATAGCTCAAATTTTAATTACATAGCACAGGTTCTAAAAGTTCAGCAACAGGGTTCTCAAAGGTAATTAAACAAACTATCAAACAGACCATGTCGTGCCCGGACATGTCTGCAGCTTCAGACCACCACGGCGCCAGTAGCAAGAACTACTCCTCGGGCTCAACTGCAACAAGGGTTAAACAACCCTGAGTACAAAAGTACTCAGCCAGACTTACCCGACAAACTATGTTAAAGGAAGTTCAAGGTCATGCAAGGCTTTTGAGGGTTAAAAGGGAAAAGCAAACAGGCTCTTGCAAGGAACATATTTTACTAAGTTATTACTCTACTTACCCTATCTATAGACCATAAGATTATTAACCTATGCATCTAGGTGAGCCAATCAAATATTGCCAAACAATATGATTAACTAAGCAAAGTAAGCAAGTATGAGAGCTTATTACTTAAAAAAACACTTCCTGTCAGGATCAAGCATGTATCAAAACCGTGACACTCGGCGATTTGAATCGATTTCAAACCCTGCAGGGGAAAACCTGAGACACACGCCACGTGCGCGCCTCGTCAGGCCACACACGAAGCTCCTTTTCCCGCTATGGCCGCCATTGCCTGAACTATGCCCATATAGCCCGGGTTCGCATTTCCAATCCCTACAAAGTGCCCGGGCAAAGGCATGTGGGTTACTGACTATGACCCCGTCCACATTCCTCACCAGACATGGTGGGTCACAGTTCAACCGTTAGTACTACAGAAGTACATCAGTTTTCCGGCTCCCTATACCGGTATGTGCCCAGTACGTTCAAAGCTTGACCTCAGGCAGACATCAAAACAAAACCTACACTTACCAAATGGGGCAGGGCTATCTCTTAACCAATCTAAGCCTCCAACATATTCCACTAACATCAATCTCATGTCCTACCCAACACTTTCAAAGACTCACTAAACCAGTTTTAGCTCTCTAAAGCAAGCACTTCCTAGTGTGCAGGTGATCAGGAAACACCTGATTTCTACTGTTGTGAGCAAGTCTAAGCAACTCTAATTTATCTTTTTAAAAAAAGTGGCAAAGAAACTCTAATAAAGGATGGATCATGCACTAAAATGGGATTCACTCAACTCCTATTCTAATGCGCAATCATGGGCTCGATCAAAACAGTATTACTCAAGCTATCAATAGGACAAGTATGCTCCGGGGCTTGCCTGGCTCACTGATCTCGGGCTCTGCAGCAATAGGGGCTTCTGGAGCTTACGGTACTGCCTCGGCCTCCGACTCGAACACCACCTCGTCTCCCTCCTGGACGTCGTCAGGGACCTCCACCAGCTCAGGCTGCAGCGAATCTTGGTCTACACGACATGATGCAAAAGCATGGAAAATAAATGAGAGACCCTTAACCACCGTAAATCTTTGGAGAAGCACCTAACTAGCAAAAGGAATTACTTAACTTAATTCATGGATTATAAATAAAGGAGTTATCTAATAAAACCTATATTTCTAATAAAACACACCCCTAAACCTATTCTATTAATCAAGGGTAATAATACAAAAACACCTATTATTGAGATCTAATAACTTAGATGCATAAACAAAAATGCAACTAATTAAATAAACTTAATTTCATCAATTTTAGAGTTTCCTACAAAAAGATATGCAATTCTAATCATTTAACCTATTGAAATGCATTTCTTTTAAAAACCCTAAAAACCTAAAACAGAAAACCCTAAACCCTTTTACCCAAAACCCCCTAGCTTTTTCCTTAATCCAACCCGCAGTCCCCCCTTCACCTCCCCTCACTGATCTGCGGGCCCGGCCCAAATCTCCCTCTGCTGGCCGACAAGCCGGCCCTGGTTCCCTTTCTCCCTCTCTCCTTCCTCCTCCTTTCCCCGCACGCGCAAGGGCCCGGCCCTAGGACTGACTGCGGCAGCGCTGCCTCATGGCAACCACACCAGCGAAGAGCTTCCCAACGACCAGAACTCTACGGCCATCTGTTCCACCCCCTCCCGCGCATCCATTCCCCAAACTAAGACTCCGAATCGACGGCCCGACAGTGGTGGACAGCAGCGACGGCGGCGGCATCACCTGAGCACGGCGGCGATGCATGGCGAACAGCACCAGCAGCAGAGGCCTAGGACAACATGTGCCGCCAAAAGCTTCAACGCGGCCTTGGACACCCGATGCTCACACTCTCAAGAACCATAGAGGACGGACGGCTTCCCCGCCACCGCAGCTGGCTGGGCGGTGGTCCACGGAGGCGCACCGGCGTTCCGGCCGGTCAAGCCAAGGGCTCGGGCAATAAGCCCCACGGTAAGCTGCGCACGTCCGAGAGGAACACGACTACGGGGTTGATTGACGACAGAAACGACCGGCAGCAGGTGCTCACCGTGCGGGTGCGAACGACGGCGACGGTTGCAGATGGTGACGGCGGCGAGTGGCTACTGCGGGCGTCTGCATCGGGCACAGACAAGCTGGATGGACAGCGGTCGGGCTAGGGTACTCGCGAGCAAGAGGAATTGGACAGAGAGGCGTCGATGTCGGCAGATTTTTGGTGGTGACGGCGGTGGGAGCTCGGAACGGCGGTGAAGAGAAACATGGACGAGGAAAAAGGACGGGCTCGGCACAGCCGGCCTTAACCCATGCCTGGCCACGCCCACGGCCACCTCCTGCTTCTCCCGTCTGCGCTGGGCGACGATCGTAATGGCTCGTGGCCGACGAAGGGCAGCAAGCAGCTGAGTGGCGCTGCAGCACCGGCTCTGTCTGCCCGAATGTTCCTCCCCTTTCTCTCTGAAATCCATTGATACCAGCGGCTTCAAGTCTATTATCTCCAAATTTAAAAAATAAACATTTCGAGCTCACAAAACAAAAGTTGTAGCCCAAGCATTGAGCTTCATTTTCCTTAATATAACCTTGGCCTATAACTCAATAGATTTTGAGTTATCAGCTGCTGAATGTTCTGTCTCTCCTACTCTGCATTTCTTTCTCTGAATCCCATGCAAACCAGCATGTTTAGCCCTATTTTCCTCCATATTGCGAATGCAAACTCTTCAAACTTCAAATATAAAAATTGTAGCTGAATCATAGATCTACATCTCTCTTATAAACATTATGCCTAACTCTCAAGAAATCAAAAGATACAGGACCTGTAACTTAACTCGAAATTCTGAATTTCTCTGCATTCCTTTGAAATCAGTAGGTTCAGGTCTGTTTTTTTTATCACAATTTCACTTGCGAATTCTTTGAGCTCAAAATACCAAATTTGTAGCCTCAATATAGAGGTCCATTTTCTTCAATATGACCTTGGACTAAATCTTTTTAGATCCCAAGTTATTCTGCTCTAAACTTTGACCTATTTGATCATCCATTCCCCAAAAATTCAGTGAACTCCTTTTTAAACCTGCCATGTTTAGGCCAAGTTTTCTCAAAAACCAAGTGTTACTTTTAAACCTTCAATAACCAAAGTTGTAGTCCTAACATAGGGCTACATTTTGCTCATTAAGACTTTGGGCTAAATGTGCCTAGATAAGAAATTACAAGCTCCCAAATTTGATCAAAATCAGCACAAGCACATCTTATAATCCTCTTCTTTCTTTTGGTTTAACCTTGATAGTGACTAATGTATGCCTTAATCACCAATAGATCTTTCCAAAACAAGGTTTAGGACCTTCATTAACACAGGAGTGTTACAGCCTCCCCCCTTAAAGAAATCTCGTCCCGAGATTTAGCAGGATTACAAGCAAATTCTGAAACAGCGATAGGGAAAATGTGTCATTTACATTACTTCTCTTATACTCATAGAGAGCCAGTAGAAACCATATTACAACTCAATTTACAAACAACTCTGGATACTTGGCCATCTGGTACTCTTCTTGCTCCCAGGTGGCTTCGTCCCCGTGTGGTTGCTCTACTGGACTTTATAGAATCTGATGCTCTTTCTTTGAGTTTCTTGCTTTTTCTGATCCAATATCTTGATCGGGCGTTCTTCATAGGTCAAATCAGATTCTAGTTGCAATTCGGTTTCATTGATAGCTTTTTTGGGCACTCTGAGACATTTCTTAAGTTGGGATACATGAAACACGTCATGCACACCTGCTATATTCTCTTGTAATGCAATACGATAAGCAACTGGTCCTTGGGGCTCCACAATTTGGAATGGTCCAATAAACCTAGGCACTAGCTTTCCCTTTACTCCAAAAGGGTGCACTCTTTTCATTGGAGTGACCTTGAGATAAACCAAATCTCCCTTCTGAAAAGAGCGTGGTCGTCTTCTTTTATCTGAGTAGCTTTTCTGTCGTGACTGGGCTGTTTTCAAATTGTCCTGATGGACTATATCTTCAGCTTCTTTTACTAAGTCAGGTCCAAAGATGGTTCTTTCTCCAGCTTCTGACCAGTTCAAAGGCATTCGGCACCTTCGTCCATACAATGCCTCGAATGGTGCCATTTTGATGCTTTCTTGATAACTGTTGTTGTATGCGAATTCGGCTAAAGGCAAGCATTCATCCTATTTCTTTGAATTGGTAAGGACATAAGCTCGTAATATATCTTCTAAGATTTGATCGACTCTCTCTGTCTGTCCTCCTGTTTGGGGGTGATAGGCTGAACTCCTAATCAAGGTAGTACCCAGCAACTTATGTAACTACTCCCAAAATCTGGAGACAAATTGAGAGCCACGATCGGACACAATCGTCTTGGGAACACCATGCAAGGAGACAATACGAGATAGGAATAACTTTGCATACTTCTGAGCTGCATATGCTACCTTCACTGGAATGAAATGAGCTATCTTGGTAAGCCGATCAACAATCATCCAGATGCAACTATAGCCTGTGGAGGTAGTGGGTAACCCTACGATGAAATCCATGGATATGTCCTCCCATTTTCATCCCAAAATATCTAATGGCTGCAATGATCCTACAGACTTCAAATGATCAGCCTTAACTTTACACCAAACATCACATTCAGAAACGTACTTGGCAATCTCCCTTTTTATTCTGATCCACCAGAATCTTTGCTTCAAATCTTGATATATCTTATTGCTTCCAGGATGTAATGTCAAACATGAAGTATGAGCTTCATCTAGAATTTGCTTCCTTAGCTGTGGTACTTTAGGTACCACTAATGTTCCATTAAACCACAAGATTCCCTCTGTGTCCTATGTGAAGCACTGAGCTTGACCGAGTTGTAGTTTCCTTCCAATGTATTCCATACCACTATTTTCCTTTTGAACCTTCTTGATTTGGTCTATC
>CM014270.1:39767977-39798445 GCA_004135705.1 Alloteropsis semialata
ATGGTGGGGAGGGGAGGAAAACCAGAGAGGAAGGAGGGGGGCTGCGCCGGCGGCGGCCGGCCGGCCATGCTGGCTGCGGCGCGGCGGCAGGAGAGGGAAGGGAAGGGAAGAGAGAAGAGCTAGCCTGATGCCGTGTCAAGGAATAATCCTCAATTGATTCCTCCAAACCCTAGAAGGGTGGGTAATATAGTAGCTGTACATGGGCCTCTAGATGGGCCTAACTACATGGGCCATAAGGGCCATATATATACACCAACAATTTGTAGTCATGTTTTCAGCACCTTCGAATAGAAATGGTTTGTTATGGGCCTGGAGGACCAAACCAGCCTCATGGAGGCAGGCGCAGAGGCGCGCTGGGGTTAGTGCCGCCCTCCTGTGCGAACCAGAAGAGGAGGCGCCTTAGGAGGGGGCGCCACCAGGGGTAGGCTGGCCCCACCCCCACCCGCAGTGTATTTCCATAAGAGGATGAGCCAATAAATTAGGAAGATTAAAGGTAGAAGGAAAGAGTCAGTGTCCTAGTTGTCTTAGGGGTCAAGTCTTTAGGATAATTGGAAAGAATTGGCTTAGGAAAGGATGGGTCCAATGTACAAGGAATCAAATCCTAGTTGCCATGGGAGTCAAGTCAGGGTTCCCTATATAATTGAGGGAGATTTAAACATTGAAAATCAAGAAGGAAGAGAATTCTCTCAACCCTTTATCTCTCTTGCTCTCTATGCCTCCTTGCGCCCCTCCTCCCTCCGCCTCCCCTCTTCCCTCCCCCCTCTTGCACCCTCTCTCCCTCCCTCTCCACCAAAGGCGACAACATTTGGTATTCAAAGACCAGGTATTGCGCTGCCATGTCTTCCTCCAAAGCTGCAATGCTCGACGATCTCAGCACCCAGATCACGGATATGCACGCTTTCATCGACAAACTGCTCTCCACCATGAAGACGGCCATGAGCAGATCTGCAAGTCTTAAGGCGGAGGCCAACGCTAAAGCTAAAGCAGACGCCGCCAACCTGGGCAGGCATGCGGCCACTAGCGCTGGACGCCAGTTCCTCCTCGACAAGGCCAAGGAAGGCAGAGCTCCCTACAATCTTGACATCATTGACAAAGTGGTAAAAACTCTTTTCTCACTATGACAGATGGATCACTGGAGAAGCTAGTAGACGCGCCCCCAAGCTTCTACCCCATGCTGGTGCCTCGCTTGCACGAGATGATCTTCCCGAGCTATGACGGGAAGGACGACCCCTGTTGTGGCTCAACAGATGTGACCACTTCGCCAGGTAGTGGACGTCAGACCATGAGAAGGTTTGGTATGCGTCGTTCCACCTCACCGGTGTCGCTCGGCAGTGGTACATGCGTCTCTCTCAGGAGAGGACGATCTCGGCGCAACCTCCTAGGCGAGCTGGTCACCTTACGGCGAACAGGCACTATGGACGACTACACGGAGGCATTCCTCACGCTTGTGGCACACGCTCGGCGAGCAGCAGCTGGTCAACATCTAGACCGCTGGGCTAGGCGAGCCCCTCCGCACCGACGTCGGGTTGCAGCAACACGAGACATGGAACAGGCCATGGCACTTGCTAGGGCCTACGAGCGGCGTGCGGCCGTGGTGACTGAGCTGCCAAAGACGACATCGACGACGGCGGCTCTAGCAGCACGACTCCAACCCTCGCGCGCGACTTCGTCTACGTCGAAGAGTACGACTACATCGGCAACTACACTTCCAATGGTTACGACGACGACGACAGCTACGACAGGATCTCGCACGTTTTCAAGCGCCTCACACCTGACGAGATGGCGGAGTGGCGACGCTTGGGCCTTTGCTTTAACTGCGATGAGCAGTTCAGCATAGGGCACAAGTGCTAGCAACTGTTTGAGATCACCATCGTCAACGACCTCGACGACCTCGACGAACCATCCTTTATGGTGATCACAGGTGGCCGCGAGGTGCTCCAAGGCTGGCGCATCATTGGTTAGTGATGAAAACGGACGTAAAATATCTCGTCCCGTCCCGCATGTATTTCTATATTTGTCTCGTCCGTTTTTACGGCATCACGTATTTATTCAGAAAAATTCCGTGTTCATCCCGTATTTGTAAAAACCGGAAAAGGCTCACCAATCAACAACTCTCTCCGGCTCCCCAAGTCTGAAGTTGGTGCACGGGTGCCTGCACAACATATAGTGTACACATGCTTGCCTATCGTGAATGCATAAAATACGTGATTAATGTAGTGTTATGTATGCCTGCATGGTGAATGGTGATTAAATTACAAAAACGTATCCTGCTAAGTTTCTGGTTCCCACCCGTTTCCGTAAACCCGTATATCCCTATTCCGCTCCCGCTCTCGGTCCCGTTTTCGGTGATAAAATATGGACATGAAAATGGGTAAAGGGTTTTCCTGTCCGTTTTCATCCCTAGGGTGCACGCATCCTCTTTGACTCGGGAGCTACGCACGTCGTCGACCTCAACTTCGTTCGAGAAGTGCAGATCCTGGAGAGACGCATTGATGTTAGCATCACCATCGGTGGCTCTAGGGTACATAGTTGCGGCCTATGTTTGGGTTTGCCTATCCGCCTGGATCGGGAGGTCTTTCCTCTTGACGCGTTCATCTCCAACCTCGATGGTGAGATATACATCATCCTCGGCACCCCATGGCTCGCATCATTAGGCCCCATCACTAGGGACTTTTCGGCCTTAACCATGTCCTTCTGGCGAGGTGACCGCACTATGGAGTTCATCGAAGTCGTACCAGCACCGGCTACCAGTCCTGCTAGCCCCATGGCAGCAACTTCAGCTACAGCTGCAGTGTATAGCTTCAGGGCAGCAGCACCAACCCCGGTGTGTGCCAACATACTGGGGGCAGAGCGTGGGAACGCCTTCGACATCATCTCCCCATGCTTGGCGATCTTCATCGACATCCGATGAGCAGTTCAGGGAGAGCTTGAATTGGTCACCATCAGACAGGCTATGGAGTCACGCCAGGCGGCCCGTGCATGGACCATCGACGATGGCAACATCTTCTTCGCCCGGCACATGTACCTACCCGCATCATCGCCCCTACTGACGACCCTTGTTAGGTCATTACTTGCAACAAGAGAGTGGAGGCGCCTATGCCTCCTCGCTGTGGGCGGCCACACAATGACGACCACACCATCGGCGCGTGGCTTTCCGACAATGATGGTCTTCACACAAGAGTGGCCATGCTCGACCATACCACAGGTTGACGTTACCCTCCCGGACCTCAGGACGCACCTTCGTCGGCTTCGACAACCGACGGGCCCAGCAGTTGAATAATGGGTATTCAAAATTGAATATACTCTATAATTATATCCATTTTTCTAATATGCATAGCTAATTTTACATTGAATGCCATTGGTTAGTAAAAATAATGGGTATTCAATGAATACCCTTGAATACCATGTGTGCCCGCCCCTGCACGATGGGCGCGCCTCACATCTTGCCATTACCATGGGATCCTTCGGCCGTGCTGTTTGGAGAGGTGCTCGATCTCACAGCACCCGGCGTACGATCACATACATCTTTTGTCTACAGGGTGCCAGGAATTCTAATACCTCGTGAAGGCGTACGACCACGTTTCTTCACCAAGCCTCCACCACCGACAATATTGGAACTCGACATGGGAGTTCCATGACAAGCCATACTGGCACCAGGGGCAGACGACAACCGCGAGGGGCACCACCGCTTGTTGGCTGCCCTCGATTTCATCATCCACGGCTACATCGGCAACCTACGCTCCTACCTCCACTTCCGCATCGACAGGACATTGCGCAACATCACCACCATCATGCCCGTCGGAGCTCTTCACATAACCGTCGTAGCTCGTTGCATAGCAGAACCCCTTCCGCCAGTCGGAGTCGAAGGATGCATGCCACTGCAGCGTGAGGACATGCTGCTTATAAATCCGGCGAGAGATGTTATGGGCCTGGAGGACCAAACCAGCATCATGGAGGCGGCTCAGAGGTGCGCCAGGGTGGCTGCCGCCCTCCTGGGTGAACCAGAAGAGGAGGCACCCTAGGAGGGGGCGCCACCAGGGCCAGCCGTCCCCACCAGAGGAGGGGGCCCGACCAGGGGCCGGCCGGCCCCACCCCCACCAGGAGGGTATTTCCTTAGAGGATGAGTCAATAAATTAGGAAGATTAAAGGTAGAAAGAAAGAGTCGAGTCCTAGTTGTCTTAGGGGTCAAGTCTTAGGATAATTGGAAAGAATTGGTTTAGGAAAGGATGGGTCCAATGTATAAGGAATCCAATCCTAGTTGCCTTAGGAGTGAAGGTCAGGGGTCCCTATATAATTGAGGGAGATGTAACAATGAAAATCAAGAAGGAAGAGAATTATCTCTACCCTCGCTCCCTTGCTCTCTGTGCCCCCCGTGCGCACTCTCTCCCTCCCCCTCTACCAAAGGCTACAATATGGATATAATGATATACAGCTGTAGCATATAAATGTAAACCCCTCAAAGTAATTTTTCCTTCGTCTAATTTGTCATTTCTTTTGATTACAGCTCTTGACATAGAATTGATTTTGACAGCCTCATATTAATATTATATATTTGTTCATTCATCAGTAGCATTCAATAATTCTCTGTCTACATTTTCTACTGTTAGGTTCGTGCCACGGTCACTGAACTTCAGAATGCCATTAGAGTGTTCAGTCTCTTGTCTGTGGCATCTACATACCATTCCCATGGTTTTGATGAGAGGAAAATAGAAACTCATGTTGAGTACTGCAAACATTTACTTGATGCTGCTAAAGTTCACCGTGATGCAGCTGAGCAAGCTGAGCAGCAAAATAAGCAAAAAATGGAAGTTGCCCGTCAGATTGCTTTGGCAGAGGAAGCTCGCCGAAGAGCAGAAGAACAGAGGAAATTCCAGGTCTACCTCTTTCTTGAATTCTAACGCATTTACTGTATTTATTGTTGAAGTATTTAGGTCCCTTTTTACTGTGGTGCTTTAACAGTTAGAAAGGAGGAGGGAAGAGGATGAGCTAAAGCAAATAAAGCAACAGGAGGAGCACTTCGAGCGTGTGAAGGTATTTTACATGTTAGACATAAATTAGAGGAAACTGTTGAAAAATTCTGATGTCAAAAACCGACACACTATCTCATTAATTCTTGCATGTTATCATGTGTTTATAATGCTATTTTATTATATGGCACTAGAAATAATGTAAAATTCATTATTTGGTACTTGGAAGTACAAATTATGTTCTTCTGGTAACCTTTTTTTTTATTATTATGGTTTCTCAATGATTTTTTTTTTGAAAAACTTTAACGAAAAGAATTTGAACACATCAAAATTATATATTCGGCTTGCTTGGGACTGAAGAGCTTTGTTGTTGTTGTAGAATGTCATCACCTTGATGTGCTGGTCTAAAGCAAGTAATGAAATATAAATGGTATTATTAATAATAATAACAACAAATATTACTAGGGAGTCTTAAGCCTAGCTTTGTGGTCCAAGCAGGTGGCATTCTCTGAATCATAATGCGGTGTTGCAAACTACTAAAATATCTAAAAAGATTTGTTGATTGCCAACTAGGCATTGTCAACTCATGCACTTAGGATTCTTTCCCATCTGGTGGAATACTGCAAATGCTTATGCACGTTACTAGACAAATGTTCTGATATTAGTTTTTTTGTTAGGAACAATGGAAAACATCCAGCCACACCCCAGGCAAGAGAAAAGATAGATCCAAGAATGAAGATGAAGAGGGGGGAAGTGAAAAGAGGAGGAGGAAGGGTAATAAGAGGAGGAATCAGAAGACAAAGATGCAATATGGGGAAGAGGAAGAAGATGAATACAGAGATGAACCAGAAGCAGAAGATGACTATGCAAACCTGTCGAGGGACAATGATGGTGACAATTCAGAGAAAGCCCCAGATCACCTTCTTGCTGCTGCTGGTCTTGAAGATTCTGATGCTGAAGATAACATGGTTAGTATTGTGTTCTTTTTGAGAAAAAAATTATCGTGTGATACATCTAATATTGATAATGATTCCATTGGAAAATTTAAATTTCCACTTCTGACTATTTACGGAGTCAAGTTACCTGTTGGATTTAGCTTTTTCTGTTTAGATTCATAATAAGCTATGTGTTGCCTTATACACTGTTTTCTCCAGCAGGCACATCCTCAATCTGTAATAGAACGGAAGAGACGAGCATGGTCAGAATCTGAAGATGACGAGCCGGTCCAGAGGCCAGGAGCACAACCTAGCCCTGTCGCGAATGATTCGAGTGAATGAAAGAATCAGGGAGATGCTGTTTTTGTCAGTGAAGAACTGAAGATGTTGTATATCATGTCGAATTGGAGCTTAATCTATAGCGTTGCTACATATACCGGATCTGTCAGGGGAGTGAATATGCCTTGTAACCAATCTGTGTAGTTCTGTGCGAATCATCTATCGATTAATCTGGCAGAGATGACCTAGGTAGTTTGTTTATCACATCCGGTTTATGGAGGTGTTTAATAGATTTCGCTGTAATGTAACATGGAAACTAATCCTTTTAAATCGGGACCCTTATTTGGTTTCACTGGCGTAAAATTGTGAATTTGTAATTTTAATATTTAATATGTATAATTTTTGCTGGCTTGTTAGTTTTATTTTTTTGTTTGTGTAGTTTCTTTTCGTTTGCCTAGTTATGCTCTCCCAGGGCGTCTTCTATTTTTCTGCTATATGTACAGAAGCACAAACGTCCGGTTTATACATATGAATGCCCAGGGCGTTTGACTAGACCTGCCATTGGGAGGGTATGATCAAACCCACTTTTTGTTCATCCAAATCCAAATATATATTATCTAATAACCATCTTCTCTATTCTCATCCATATTCAATGGATAATTTACTTTTGTACTAGATACTACACATATTTAATGGATAATTTGTTTTCACCTCATACCCAACCCTTCCCATTTCTAATAGATAAGCAATTTTTTGTCTATACTCTCTCCATTTGAGGCGGGTGTGGATTTAGATATGAAAGGTCTACCTTTCATGGTTTATGGTGGCATATTGTTTGGTTCGCTAGAGAGTTGGACTGCATCCTAATTGTCTTGTGATAAAACAATGTCCAAAGCTTCTTTTAACATTTCAATCATAAACTAATAAAAAAGCCACCTATTTCACTAAATCAAGTTACTCAAGCATTTCTTAAATTTCATAGTTTTCATTTCATTTATATTTTTTTTTTACGAAGTAGAAGTCAATGGCGACAAATATTTTGATACAAAGGTTTATGCTCCATGGTCATCAGCTGCCTGTCAATTGCTGTGGCATTGTTGTATTGCCCAATACCCACAATAATATGTACAACCTGTCCCGATGACTATTAACACATACTAACCTTGCCAAGTTGCCATAGAAGGTCATGCACATTGCCTATGCCTTATGGTCGTCTCCCTTTTTTGGCGAAAGACCGTCACAAATAGATTTCTTTCAAAATTCAGTTCAGCTAGGATGTTCGGTCGATTAATAATGCAAATAGTTGTCTTGATACGCGTAGGTATGGATTTGGATGTTCAGATATCCGAATTATCTGTATTCGTATTTGATGAAAACGTCAATATGAATATCTGTATTCGTATCGAATTTTAATATGGATGTTAAATGGGAATATCCGAATTCGTTTTTCACCAATTTTCTCTATCCGAATCTATATCCATATTCGAATAAAATGTGGAATATCTGATATTATTCGTATCCGTGAAGAATATAGACTCAATGAAACTATCTATCTGAATGCAAATCCGTATTCAAACTATTTGTTTTGTATTCGTATCCGATAAGAGTGGACAAGATTCGCATTCGTATCCATATCCGACAAGATTCACATTCGATCCGTATTCGAATTAAAATATGATAAAAGGTGATATTCGGATTCGATTCCATGCGTATCCGATCCGAACCTATCTCTACTGACGCGCACTGCGTGTCCGCCGTGTTTGAACCGATAGGAAGAACAAGCTGAGGGTGCGTGACCGCCGCGTTTGAACCGTTAGGAAGAAGGGTTAACTAGATATATGCCATTACACCTATCGCGGTTTGGAGACATACCATTACAATTCGTCTATTCGCAACCGTGCAATTACAATTTCGCAAGTCTCTGAGATATGCCATTATCCCTTCGATGCTTTTATCAAAAAATTTGGACCAAAATACCCCTATCTTCTTCCTCATGTCCTCCCTTTTCCCTTTCTCCACCACAGCAGCGATCTCCACAAACTAGACGGCGGCGCTAGTGCCCCCTTTTGCTTGGTCAGCCCTCCGCCCAGTCGGCCCGCGCCAGCGGCCACCCGCCCCACCATGCTCTCATTCCTCCTCGTCGCGCCGTCGCTCGCCGCACCTCTCCTCCCTTCTCACCGTCCCGGCCTCCCCGCTGCTGTGGTCACGGCCTCGTGTGACGTAGGCGAGGGCTTGGCGGTGGCGGCTCAGGAGCAGTAGCGCCAGCGCCGCCGCGGCCACATGGGGCGCGGCGCACCATATCATCCCGCTCCATAAGGAGACTTCCTTGGCGGCCTCCGCGTCCGTTAGGTCGAGACACCGTAGGCAAAGACAGGGGAGATGACGAAGACGACGCTGGTGAAGAGCGACCATCCAGCGGCCAGTAGGTCGGCACAAGGTCCGGCGGTGGCGGGGAGGGCGCGAGGCCGTGGTTCGGCAGTGGCGGCCAAGGTCGAAGGAGCAGCGTCATCGTGGGTGGCTAGCGGAGGGGCTCGTGCTCCGGGCGCTGTCGGGATCAGGGGGCGGCGCGGCGAGCCTGGAGCTGGAATGGGATTTGGAGCTTGCATCGCCATGGTCTGAGGAGAGGAAGAGTAGGCCGAGGGGGAGCACGACGAGCACGAGCGGGATCGCCATGGCCGGCCGCCACCGCCGCCGTGGCTTATTCCAATCTCGGATGGCGAGCTGCGATGGCGGAGGCGGCTCTGCTGGCGACGAGGGGGATGGACGGGTCTCGCGAGGCGGACTCGGAGGCGCTCTTTTATTATGGGCTGTCGGGAACATGGTTTGGGAGGAGTGGAGGGAGGGGATCAGCAGGTGGAAGCGCAACCGAATCGGTGACGGTTCCAGCGAGCCCTCTCATGCTCGGCCTTGTGCGACGCCATGGGCAGACGCCTGAGCTCGGAGAAAAGAAAGATGAATGTCGAGAAGAGGATAAGGAAGACAGGGGCAATTTAGTCAATATATTCTGAGAAACATAATGGAAGGGTAAGTAATGGCATATCTTGGAGACCTGCGAAATGGTAATGGCATGGTTGTGAATAGATGAATTGTAATGGTATATCCCCAAACGGTGATATAGTTGTAAGAGTAAAGTCCACCGCCGGTCCCTAAACTTGTTGGCCTGTGTCACCCCGGTCCCCAAACTCAGAAAACGCGGAATCAAGCCCCCTAAACATCGTTAACATCCAATCGGGTGGGTCCACATGCTGTTCGCTGACGTGGATATTGAAAGTGCATCTAGGCCTCCGATGAGTTTTGGTGATAGTGGCAATTACAATTTGGGATTTGATGCTTGTAATGAGGTATATGCAGGAATAAAAGAAAAGAAGGTGTTATGGATATCAAAAGATGGCCCCCGATTATTTATATGTGGTGGATGAGCTCTTTGAAGATTTAAATTGATTTTTGGTTTGAATTTGAGTATAGGAATCCACCATACTATCAAGGGGGACGTACTTGATGGATCAAAAGTGCTAAAAGTGCTAAATGAGATGCTAACCACCCAAGAGAGAAATCAGATTTCGGTTTTCAGCCTGCTATGCAAGGGCTGGCCGGAAGTTCCGGCACTATGCCGGAAGTTCCGGTCAACACCGGAACTTCTGCCTTGGAAGTTCCGGTAGCCTCGGGGAGAGTTCGGAACTTCCAGTAGGTAGGGTCGGAAGTTCCGACAGGGTGTTTCGCAATGTTGTTTCTTAGTTCAAAATCATGCCTTGTCGGAAGTTCTGGCCCTATGTCGGAAGTTCTGGCAAGTGACCTAGCAGTGCATAATGGCTAGTTTTTAGACCTCAGCCCCCCAATTCATGGTTGCTGACCTAACCCGAGACAAACACCTCCCAAAGCATTAAATCCACTCTCCCAACTCCCTCTAGAGCCAATCCTTGCAAAGATTTGAGTAGGGCATTGGGTGTGAGTGATTCTTGAGGTGTGAGACCAAAGCTTTGAGTGAGTTCATCCCTTGTTCATCACAAGAAGCACTTGAAGCAAGTTTGATTCGTCAATTCGCATTCGTTACTCTTGGAGCTGAGGTCCTAGACGATTAGGCGTCACCGGCAACTCCCAATTTGGTGTGGTTGAGTGCCGGAAGTTTGTAATCTTCATCCCTTTATGGGAACAATAGTAAGAATTTCAATCCGGCCTTCATGGTTGATTGAAGGAGGCAAGGGGTTAGATTTGACCCGGCTCTACGTGAGCAAATCAACGGAGACATAGCTTCTAAGTGGAGTGAACTTCGGTGAACAAATCCTTGTCTCTTGTTCTTGTTGTTGTTCTTCGCGTTCATATCATTCTTGAGCTTAAATTCATTCGATCTATCTTGTTATAAGTTTTCGCTGCTAGAGATCATAGTTTTAAGCTTCCTTTCACTTGTGGTGAACTTTCTATTCATATATAATTTGCAGATACTTGTTTGTTTTTGAATCTCGAATTCGTTTATCTCGTTGAGCCAGAAGTTTTGCCCCTAGTGCCAGAAGATCCGGACCCTCGGAACTTTCGACACGGCGCCAGAACATCCGGCCCATCCGACATTTGTGTGTTAAGTTTGCAGAAATTTTTATACAGGCCTATTCACCCCCCCTCTAGTTCTAGTGTCGATCCTTTCAGATATGCCATCGTGGCACCTACGTGGCTAAGGAGAGGGGTGAGCTGTGATAAATTTGCACTGAAGCCCTCGAATCTATCCAGTCTCTCATTTCTCCCCTCCAGAATCCCCTGGAGATTCTTGGTTACTCGTTGGGGGCGACGGGGGCGAGGGGGTGGGAATCACGGAGTGCGGGAGAAGTGGAACGAAGCTGGAGCAGGCAGCTGCCGCAGCGCACAAGGATGGTGGCGAGATTGCGATGGGAAGGGGAACATGAGCCTATTATGGTGAGTTCAATCATCCCCTTCACTTTTTGGATTTTAGGTTGAGCCATATTGTTCTTGTAGTTGTAGGTCTATGTTGGGGACAGGGTATTTGAAATTGGCATCGCAGATTGTAGATTTGGGGAAAATTTGGTTAGGGTTTTGTGATTTGGGTAGGGTTTTTGTTGCTGCGGGAGAGCTTATGCTGTGGCTATGTGTGTGCAATGTAGGTGATGGTAGAGATGAGTTCACACTTGAGATTCATCATGGCGGTTTCTTTGTTTGATTTGGTGAGCTGCGGTCATATGTAGGTGGAAAGGTGGACAACTTTGATTGGATAGAGACTGATACATGGTCACCACTTTGGTTTGAAGACTTTATGCAACAGCTAGGATATCAGAGCATTGGAGGCTTTAAGTTTTATTGGCTATTACCAGGAAAATCAATAGCTTCTCCATGGCAGTCTGCTTACTATGGTTCACCCCGTTCAATAGCTTCTCCTAGTTGCTCGATGGTACTTAGCTCCTCTCGGTTGCGCAGTAATTCACAGATTTGACTTAGCTCCTCCCGGTTGCGTACTCCGGGTAATGCACAATCCGTTTGGACAAGCCTCATCTGTTCCTTACAAAATTTCAATTAAAAGCACCATCTCCAAGCCAAACATTTTGTCTTGCACTACGCCTGGGTGAACCGGCATAATACAAAACTCAAAGGTATGTCTTGAAATTGCGCATTCAACTAAAATTGTTTTACACAATTCTTACTAGGTTATGCCATGAAGTCGAATCCAAAATAATTTCAGTTCTATTACCAATGTGCTGATCCTTCTCTTGAATTGTCTGGTCCAGATAAACTGATTTGGGTCATGATGATTGACTCTAACCTACAGGAAGCTTCGGATGGTAAATAACCATCGATGGCAAAATCATATTGACTAACACAGATCCATTGTTGCTATCATCCAATAATTCTTGCTTTCCACTAGATTCCTAACTTTATGTTCCAAAACTAACTCTTTACATCCTTTTCATTCATCTCCTTACCACAAACTTGCTTTTAACTTTTTTCCTAAAAGGGTGGTGTTTGGATCATTGTTAGCTATTTATAACCTTGCTAAAGTAGTACTCACCTTCTTCTATCACTAATAGCTTCAACATTCTCCTCATGGTCCATTGACAGTGGCAGTAGAAACTTTGGTGCTCAAACTTCTTCCTGAGCTTCAACTCCCATGGAAACTTACTCTATTCTAATACACTTCAATTTGTTGGTGAAGGGTCATAATCATATGCAATTAATCTAATCTCTTGACTTCAAGCATGGTAATCATGGCACCTAATTCCCTTCGGATCTCCATGGCAGTCTGCTTACTATGGTTCACCCCTTTCAATAGCTTCTCCGAGTTGCTCGATGGTACTTGTCTTGGCGGTAACATTTCTTACATAGGCATTCTCCAGTATAGCTGAAGAATCTTAACTCACCATTAAATCCATTGTTAGAACCTGCTCCCTATCTTGAGTATTTGCAAGCTCTTGCTTCTTCTTCAAATATTCGGATTCATACTCTTGATGTAGATTGTACATTAAACTCATGTTCTGGGAAGATAGCCAAGGACACATGATTGCATTCTACTCAGTCTTCTGGTGATGCCTCCAAACTTCATTGTCTTGGTATGAAAAAGGGGAATTACTTCGCTTTGTTAGAACTTAACTCCTTCTCCCGTCTCAAGAAATCAAAAGATACAGGACCTGTAACTTAACTCGAAATTCTGAATTTCTCTGCATTCCTTTGAAATCAGTAGGTTCAGGTCTGTTTTTTATCACAATTTCACTTGCGAATTCTTTGAGCTTAAAATACCAAATTTGTAGCCTCAATATAGAGGTCCATTTTCTTCAATATGACCTTGGACTAAATCTTTTTAGATCCCAAGTTATTCTGCTCTAAACTTTGACCTATTTGATCATCCATTCCCCAAAAATTCAGTGAACTCCTTTTTAAACCTGCCATGTTTAGGCCAAGTTTTCTCAAAAACCAAGTGTAACTTTTAAACCTTCAATAACCAAAGTTGTAGTCCTAACATAGGGCTACATTTTTCTCATTAAGACTTTGGGCTAAATGTGCCTAGATAAGAAATTACAAGCTCCCAAATTTGATCAAAATCAGCACAAGCACATCTTATAATCCTCTTCTTTCTTTTGGTTTAACCTTGATAGTGACTAATGTATGCCTTAATCACCAATAGATCTTTCCAAAACAAGGTTTAGGACCTTCATTAACACAGGAGTGTTACAGCCTCCCCCCTTAAAGAAATCTCGTCCCGAGATTTAGCAGGATTACAAGCAAATTCTGAAACAGCGATAGGGAAAATGTGTCATTTACATTACTTCTCTTATACTCATAGAGAGCCAGTAGAAACCATATTACAACTCAATTTACAAACAACTCTGGATACTTGGCCATCTGGTACTCTTCTTGCTCCCAGGTGGCTTCGTCCCCGTGTGGTTGCTCTACTGGACTTTATAGAATCTGATGCTCTTTCTTTGAGTTTCTTACTCTTTCTGATCCAATATCTTGATCGGGCGTTCTTCATACGTCAAATCAGATTCTAGTTGCAATTCGGTTTCATTGATAGCTTTTTTGGGCACTCTGAGACATTTCTTAAGTTGGGATACATGAAACACGTCATGCACACCTGCTATATTCTCTTGTAATGCAATACGATAAGCAACTGGTCCTTGGAGCTCCACAATTTGGAATGGTCCAATAAACCTAGGCGCTAGCTTTCCCTTTACTCCAAAAGGGTGCACTCTTTTCATTGGAGCGACCTTGAGATAAACCAAATCTCCCTTCTGAAAAGAGCATGGTCGTCTTCTTTTATCTGAGTAGCTTTTCTGTCGTGACTGGGCTGTTTTCAAATTGTCTTGAACCTGATGGACTATATCTTCAGCTTCTTTTACTAAGTCAGGTCCAAAGATGGTTCTTTCTCCAGCTTCTGACCAGTTCAAAGGCATTCGGCACCTTCGTCCATACAATGCCTCGAATGGTGCCATTTTGATGCTTTCTTGATAACTGTTGTTGTATGCGAATTCGGCTAAAGGCAAGCATTCATCCTATTTCTTTGAATTGGTAAGGACATAAGCTCGTAATATATCTTCTAAGATTTGATCGACTCTCTCTGTCTGTCCTCCTGTTTGGGGGTGATAGGCTGAACTCCTAATCAAGGTAGTACCCAGCAACTTATGTAACTACTCCCAAAATCTGGAGACAAATTGAGAGCCACGATCGGATACAATCGTGTTGGGAACACCATGCAAGGAGACAATACGAGATAGGTATAACTTTGCATACTTCTGAGCTGCATATGCTACCTTCACTAGAATGAAATGAGCTATCTTGGTAAGCCGATCAACAATCATTCAGATGCAACTATAGCCTTTGGAGGTAGTGGGTAACCCTACGATGAAATCCATGGATATGTCCTCCCATTTCCATCCCAAAATATCTAATGGCTGCAATGATCCTACAGACTTCAAATGATCAGCCTTAACTTTACACCAAACATCACATTCAGAAACGTACTTGGCAATCTCCCTTTTTATTCTGATCCACCAGAATCTTTGCTTCAAATCTTGATATATCTTATTGCTTCCAGGATGTAATGTCAAACATGAAGTATGAGCTTCATCTAGAATTTGCTTCCTTAGCTGTGGTACTTTAGGTATCACTAATGTTCCATTAAACCACAAGATTCCCTCTGTGTCCTATGTGAAGCACTGAGCTTGACCGAGTTGTAGTTTCCTTCCAATGTATTCCATACCACTATTTTCCTTTTGAGCCTTCTTGATTTGGTCTATCAGAGTGGATGAAACACTGAGGTTATGCACAAACCCCTCTGGTACTATACTAAGATTTAGCTTTTCCATCTCCAGACATAGAGTAGTATCTAGATGCTTAGCGGTCATGCATGTACATTGTGCCTTCCTACTCAGAGCATCGGCTACCACATTGACTTTGCCTGGATGATAATGGATTTCCAAATCGTAATCCTTTACCAACTCCAACCATCTTCTCTGCCTCATATTCAGATCTTCCTGAGTAAAAATGTACTTCAAGCTCTTATGATTAGTATAAATATGACACATACTACAAAGAAGATAATGGCGTCATATATTTTTAAAGCATGGACCACAGTTGCTAACTCTAAATCATGAGTTGGATAATTCTCTTCATGCTTCTTGACTTGTCTTGAGACATATGCAATAACTCTCTCTTTTCACCTCAGCACACATCCTAACCCAATTCTTGATGCATCACAGTATACATCAAAAGGTTCTTCTAATTCTGGCTGTGCTAGAACTTGTGTATTTATTTGCAAGGTCTTCATGTTCTGAACAACTTCTTCACCTTCTTCATTACAGTTACACATGAGTTTTCTTCTTGACTATCTTAGCAACAGCTTAAACTACTTTGAAGAAATTTGGGATAAACTGGTGGTAAAATCCAGCAAACCCTAGAAAACTCAGATCTCCCAACATAATGGTTGTAGGTTTCAACTTCAAAACATCTTGAACTATTGCTAAATCATTAACTATTTTTCCAACTGAAAGCATATGTCCAAGAAATGAAATTTCCTTTATCCAAAATCATACTTGTTCAACATAGCATATACTTGATATTCTCATAGCCTCTCCAAAACAAAACGTACGTGTTGAGCAGTTTCTCTTTCCTCCTGGGTGTATACCAAACTAACTTAATCCAAAAGTCAAAATCAGCCATTCATATAGCCCATGTTGGATTAAGTCTTGTATTGATATACCTTCCTCCTTAATCCTGTTCTAGTGATAACCTGATCTCAATCCTATGTCGGAGAACACCTTTGTTCCTGTTATCTTCTTCCTTGCAAATAAGGTAGGATATTTGCAAGGAGATAAACTTGGTCTGATAAAACCTTAGCTCACAAGTTCCTGCAGTTACTCCTTTAAGTCCTCCAATTCCTTATACGACCTTCTAAAGATCAGTGGTATACTAAGTTTTCAACTCAAAGCGAACCCATCCGTTCCATCTGGAGACATTCCCTAGCTCTTATAGGAACACATCAAATCCCTACTCATGGCATGGTTATATACTAAAGACTATATTCTTCTAGTTTGAGCATGGTCCACTGCAACTTGACTGGACAAGTAACTAACATCTGAATGATCACAACCAGAATTCTTCTAGAACAATAGTGTGGGTACCCATTTTGATATGCACCTTGTTTTGCTTCATCAATAACTTTCTTTCTCTCATCGGGTCCTTAGGTATAACCAATCTATTTTAGAATAAAGCACTACTTTTTTTGAGACATTAAGGTCAAACTGGTGAACTTATCAAACGTCTGGCAACAACAGGTATCGGATAGAGTACAGTAATTCGCAGATTTGACTTAGCTCCTCTCGGTTGCGCACTTCGGGTAATGCACCATCCGTTTGGACAAGTCTCATCTGTTCCTTACAAAATTTCAATTAAAAGCACCATCTCCAAGCCACATGTTTTGTTTTGCACTATGCCTGGGTGAACCGACATAATACAAAACTCAAAGGTATGTCTTGAAGTTGCGCATTCAACTAAAATTATTTTACACAATCCTTACTAGGTTATGCCATGAAGTCGAATCCAAAATAATTTCAGTTCTATTACCAATGTGCTGATCCTTCTCTTGAATTGTCTGGTCCAGATAAACTGATTTGGGTCATGATGATTGACTCTAATCTACAGGAAGCTTCGGATGGTAAATAACCATCGATGGCAAAATCATATTGACTAACACAGATCCACTGTTGCTATCATCCAATAACTCTTGCTTTCCACTAGATTCCTAACTTTATGTTCCAAAACTAACTCTTTACATCCTTTTCATTCATCTCCTTACCACAAACTTGCTTTTAACTTTTTTCCTAAAAGGGTGGTGTTTGGATCATTGTTAGCTATTTATAACCTTGCTAAAGTAGTACTCATCTTCTTCTATCACTAACAGCTTCAACATTCTCCTCATGGTCCATTGACAGTGGCAGTAGAAACTTTGGTGCTCAAACTTCTTCCAGAGCTTCAACTCCCATGGAAACTTACTCTATTCTGATATACTTCAATTTGTTGGTGAAGGGTCATAATCATATGCAATTAATCTAATCTCTTGACTTCAAGCATGGTAATCATGGCACCTAATTCCCTTCGGATCTCCATGGCAATCTGCTTACTATGGTTCACCCCTTTCAATAGCTTCTCCGAGTTGCTCGATGGTACTTGTCTTGGCGGTAACATTTCTTACATAGGCATTCTCCAGTATAGCTGAAGAATCTTAACTCACCTTTAAATCCATTGTTAGAACCTGCTCCATATCTTGAGTATTTGCAAGCTCTTGCTTCTTCTTCAAATATTCGGATTCATACTCTTGATGTAGATTGTACATTAAACTCATGTTCTGGGAAGATAGTGCAAGGACACAGGATTGTATTCTTCTCAGTCTTCTGGCGATGCCTCCAAACTTCATTATCTTGATATGAAAAAGGGTTACTTCGCTTTGTTAGAACTTACGTCGAACTGATAGTTTTATAAAGGACTGTTAAAGCCTTGTGAGTAGTGGTTTCCACTGAGTCAGAAGATTAAGCTCCTTCCTATGGATGCGGAGAATAGCTCCCATTTCAGAATTTGTACAAACTGGAACGTTGACCGTCATGAAACATAGCTATGGTTAGACACAAACTATTTCCACCATACTTCGGATACTTTGGATGGCCTAGTTGCTTATGTGTGCCCCACAACATCTTCAGAAAACTTTGTATGTCGTCCAAGTACTCGTGGGTCCATCTTTCATCATCTACCCAACTGGTAGTCATCTAAACAACTAGTGTATACAACCTTAGGCCAGGGTACAACAAGGGGTTTTAAAAGAAAACTACCCAGAACCCATGCAAAGGTATGCAGTGCACATGCTCGATACCTACAATCTGAAAGGAAACACACAACCTCTCGCATAAACAAGGTGGCTTTTTCGTACGTCTTTCATTCTACCAGATCTAAGCATAACGAACGAAGTTAGGGTACCTGCAGAAGACCATTCATTACCATTCACTATAGAAATGGCATCCATGCGTTCAACACTGCATGGACAGTGCTTCACACATTTACACATATTCACTTGTCCCATACTCACCACCGTATGGTCAGTGTTTGCATGTCCCATATCATTTCCATATGGGATGCCCCTGAGTAGGCCACTCCTCAGGGTTAAGCGACCGTGATTAATAGGATCACACGCCGAGAACTCCACACTCCACATCAGGCTGCAGATGTCGACAAGCCCAATGGGCTAAGCAATGGACAGGTCGACCCCCGAACAATAAGTGAATGGGCCCCTCACACAAGCAAGCTTGTGCAAGTCAGAGTCATAATATTATATTTTACTGAATTTAACTTACCAGCATACGTGATTGGAGGTGCGTCGTTACAGAATCGCAAGTTTTAACAGAAAGTAAATACACAACTTTAGAAGTTAGTTTACTAGGGCCACCTCGTAATGCCTTCATAACTAACTACTAGGGCACACTAACTGGGTTCAACACAACACCTATGATATCCTGAGGATATAAGCTCTGATACCAGCTGTGACAGAACAGTCCTACTTGAACTGACTCAGGTGTGATCTATAGTGTAAAACACCATATACGTCACACACCTAGGTCAGCATAAGTCCAGAGTTCCATCTATAGTGTAAAACACCATACACTAACGCGGCCTTGGACGCCCGGTGCTCACACTCTCAAGAACCATAGAGGATGGACGGCTCCCCCGCCGCCGCAGCTGGCTGGGCGGTGGTCCGCGGTGGCACACTGGCGTTCTGACCGGTAAAGCCAAGGGCTCGTGCAATAAGCCACATGGTAAGCTGCGCACATCCGGGAGGAACATGACTACGGGGTTGATTGACGATAGAAATGACTGGCAGCAAGTGCTCACCGTGCGGGTGCGAACGGCGGCGACGGTTGCGGAGGGCGACGGCGGTGAGTGGCTACTGCCGGCGTCTGCGTCGGGCACAGACAAGCTGGAGGGACAGCGGTCGGGCTAGGGTACTCATGAGCAAGAGGAATTGGACAGGGAGGCATCGACGTCGGCGGATTTTTGGTGGCGACGGCGATGGGATCTCGGAACGGCGGTGAAGAGAAACATGGACGAGGAAAAATGTTGGGCTCGGCACAGCCGGCCTTAACCCATGCCTGGCCACGCCCATGGCCACCTCCTGCTTCTCGGTTCTACACTAGGCAACGACCGTAATGGCGTGTGGCACCACTGATGAAGGGCGGCAAGCAGCTGCGTGGCGCTGCCGCACCGGCTCTGTCTGCACGAATGTTCCTCCCCTTTTTCTCTGAAATCCATTGATACCAGCGGCTTCAAGTCTACTTATCTCCAAATTTAAAATATAAACTTTTTGAGCTCACAAAATGAAAGTTGTAGCCCAAGCATTGAGCTTCATTTTCCTTGATATAACCTTGGTCTATAACTCAATAGATTTTGAGTTATCGGCTGCTGAATGTTCTATCTCTCCAACTCTGCATTTCTTTCTCTGAATCCCATGCAACCAGCATGTTTAGCCCTTTTTTCCTCCATATTGCGAATGCAAACTCTTCAAACTTCAAATACAAAAGTTGTAGCTGAATCATAGATCTACATCTCTCTTATAAACATTATGCCTAACTCTCAAGAAATCAAAAGATACAGGACCTGTAACTTAACTCAAAATTCTGAATTTCTCTGCATTCCTTTGAAATCAGCCGGTTCAGGTCTGTTTTTATCACAATTTCACTTGTGAACTCTTTGAGCTCAAAATACCAAAGTTGTAGCCTGCATATAGAGGTCCATTTTCTTCAATATGACCTTGGACTAAATCTTTTTAGATCCCAAGTTATTCTGCTCTGAACTTTGACCTATTTGATCATCCATTCGCCAAAAATTCAGTTAACTCCTTTTTAAACCTGCCACCTTTAGGCCAGGTTTTCTCAAAAACCAAGTGTAAACTTTTAAACCTTCAATAACCAAAGTTGTAGTCCTAACATAGGGCTACATTTTTCTCATTAAGACTTTGGGCTAAATGTGCCTAGATAAGAAGTTACAAGCTCCCAAATTTGATCAAAATCAGCAAAAGCACTTCTTCCTATAATCCTCTTCTTTCTTTTGGTTTAACCTTGATAGTGACTAATGTATGCCTTAATCACCATTAGATCTTTCCAAAACAAGGTTTAGGACCTTCATTAACACAGGAGTGTTACAGTTGTCACCGAGACTTCCGCTGTTGATGGCTCTAATGCTTCCGCTACAGCCGCTCAACTCATGAAGGGTGGTCGTACAAGTCATCCCCCAACTCCATATGACTCAAGCTCAAGTAATGATGATTATGATGTGAGTGATGTTGAGGGTGACTTCAATGATGAAGAAAAGAAGAAGAAAAGAAAGGAGAAGCTAAAGAAGAGGATTAAAGAGTAAGCCGAGAAGAAGGCTCAAAAGCTTCTAAAAAAAGATCAAAGAAGAAAGGGAGAAGAATCATCTTGCCGGGCTTCATGCGGTGTCTCATTCATATGGGGCTCCTTCACAAAATACTCCTAACCCTTCCTCACTTTCATTTTCTCTGGTTCCAATTGGCAAAGCCCCTCACTTTGATGGGAGTGACTATGCCCGTTGGAGTGATGATATGAAAATGCATCTTTATGATCTTAATCCCGCTCTTTGGACGGTTGTGGTTGTAGGTGTGAATCAACTCGATGATGATGAAGCTACCACTCCGGAGCTAGAACATGATATGTTCCGGAATGCCCAAGCCGTTCGGGTTGTTAGAAGCTCTCTTTGATTAGAGGGATTGAAAGTGCCAAGAAAATTTGGGAAATTCTCCGGTTGTCTGATGAAGGCTCCGATGAAGTCAAGGAAGGGATGATGGATCTACTCCAAGGGGAATTGGAGTCATTTGTCATGAAGAAAGATGAAACTCTTCGACAAATGTATGATAGACTCAAGCTACTTGTGACCGAAATTAGATCTCTTGGAAGCAAGGATTGGGAAGATAGCAAGGTCACAAAGAAGGTACTTAGAGCTTATGCTCTCAAGAATCGGATGTTGGCAAAGGTCATTAGAGGAATGGAGAACTACAAGAAGATGAAGCCAATCCAACTACTCAATGAGTTGGAATATCATGAGATGAATGACTTGGATATCACCAAGTCAATTGGGCAAGATGAGGTCAAGGCCATTGCTCTGAATGTCGAACCTAGCAAGAAAGTAGAATCAACCGAGAAGCCATTAAAGTCAAAGAAGAAGGTTGATTCAAGCGAAGATGAGATCACCGATGAAGAAATTGCCATGATGGTCAAGAACTTGAAGAGGTTCATGAAGAGAAGAAGTGACAAAAAAGGAACAATTTAAGAAGATGCTATTCTTGCAAGAAAGTTGGTCACTTCATTGCCGAGTGTCCGGACAAGAAAGATGATGATGATCAGGACAACAAGGAAGAGAAGAAGTCCAAGGACAAAGAGAAGAGGTACAAGGAGAAAAGCAAGGAGTACAAGAAGAAGAATGGGCATGCTCATTTTGGTGAAGGATGGGATTCTAGTGATGAGTCCGATGATGAAGGTGTGCCATCCATTGCCATGCATAAAGCTTCATCAACATCAAGACTCTTCAACAACCTCTTCGATGATGAAGATGATTACCCCATGTGCTTCATGGCCAAGGGGACTAAGGTATCAAGTTATTCCAATCTTCCATCATCTCCTACCTCCTCATCTAGTAATGTAGAAAATGACTTAGATGAGGAGGAAGAAGCCGAACACAAAGCTAACATGATAAAAGAGTTTGGAAAAATGGGCTATAAATAAATTAAAAAGCTTATGGAGAAAATGGAGAAAAAGAAAGAGGCACTTAGAAAACAAGAAAAATTGCTTATCCTTGAGAAGGAGAGAAACCTTGTTCTAGAAGAGTCTCTAGTTGAGGAAATTGTAAAGGTTGAAAAGTTGGCAACGGACTTGTCTCTTGCCAATGATTCATATGAGAGATGTCAAAGGAACATGCTTTGGCAAATGATGCTCTAGCTAATCTAAAGAATGTTCATAGCGAGTTTCAAGAAAGGCATTCACGTCTAAAGGACACATATAAAGAACTTGAAGTTAGCTTTGGTACTCTTTGGGAACGGACCAAAACTAATTCCAACACTATTCTTGACTCCAATGTCTCCACTAGCAAAGGTTGCTCAAGATGTTATAATATTGATATCGATGCTTGTGCTACTAACCTTTCAAAGCTAGAAAAGTCAATCAAGGACAAAGATGCTCAAATCCATAGATTGAACAAGTTTATTGGAAAGGGCAAGGTCAAAGGTAAGAGTGAGTTTGATACTCACCCGGCTTACAAAGCCAAAATGTACCCAACCATTCGTGATGGCCTTGGCCACACAAGAGGAAGCAAGTCAAATGGTGAAAAGATTGTGGATGGCAAGTCATGTCCACTATGGAGGAAGGGTGCTAATCCTGGTGACTTGATAGACGTGGCTCATGGTGTCACCAAGAAGAATGTTGTGCAAGGTAAGGCCGTGGTTGAGAGCTCAAACAAGGTAAACATCAAGAGGTCAACCAAGGTTAATGCAAGCAACAAGAATGTCACACATTCTCCTTCACCCAACTACACCATTGACTACACGGTTGTATTTCAAAATGGCAAGATGGTGGTCAAGTACATTGGTGCTCACTATGATGAGGAGTGTGTGGATGCCTAAGATAGCTTATTTTAACCTTGAAGGACCCAAACAAGTTTGGGTACCTAAAACTTGAGCTTAACTTATTTTGTAGGCATATTCCTCTAGTGGGACTTCATGGTTGCTTGATAGTGGATGTTCAAATCATATGATCGGAGAGAAGAATATGTTCTCTATATTAGAAGAATATGATATACATATTGAGAAGATCACATTTGATGACAATAATATGGTGATGTGGTAGGTCAAGGTAAAATTGCTATCTCAAATGATTCATCACTTTCAAATGTTTATCTAGTTGATTCTTTGGGTTACAATTTGTTGTCGGTATCACAACTTTGTGAGATGAGCTACAATTGTCTCTTTACTAATGAGAGTGTGTCCATCTTGAGAAGGAAGGATTCCTCTATTGCTTTTAGGGTCAACTTAAGGGAAAGCCTTATCTAGTTGATTTCACAACTACTAAAGTGGCACCAAAGACTTGTTTAGTGGTAAAATCTAGCATGGGTTGGCTTTGGCATCACCGACTAGCTCATGTTGGCATGAGGAACTTGGCCAAACTTCAAAAGGATGAACACATTCTAGGACTAACAAATGTTGTCTTTGAGAAAGATAGGTTGTGTAGTGCATGCCAAGCCGGGAAGCAAGTTGGTGCTCCACATCCACCCAAGAACATATTGTCTAGCTCAAGACCCTTGAAGCTTATTCATATGGATTTATTTGGACTCATTGCTTACATTAGCATTGGGGGTAACAAATATGGTCTTGTCATTGTAGATGATTTCTCTCGATTTACTTGGGTATTCTTTTTGAAAAAGAAGAGTGAAGTTCAAGGGATTATCAAGAAGTTTATTAGAAGAGATCAAAATGAGTTTGAATTGAAGATCAAGCATATGAGAAGTGACAATAGTTCGGAGTTTAGGAATACCGGTGTTGAGGAATTTCTTGATGAAGAAGGCATCTTGCATGAGCTCTCCTCTCCATATACACCTCAACAAAATGAAATTGTTGAGAGAAAGAATAGAACATTGATTGAAATGGCAAGAACCATGCTTGATTAGTATAGAACTCCAGACATCTTTGGGCCGAAGCAATTAACACCGCACGTCATGCATCCAACCGACTTTGTCTCCAAAAGTACTTGAACAAGATTCCATATGAGATAATCACCGGTAACAAGCCTAAGGTGCATTACTTTAGAGTTTTTGGTTGTAAATGTTACATTCTTAACAAGAAGGCCAAAAGTTCTAAGTTTGCACCTAAGGTTGATGAAGTTTTTTACTTGGTTATGGTACCAACGAACACTCCTATCGTGTCTTCAACAAAACCACCGGTTATGTTGAGGTCACGGTGGATGTGAAATTTGATGAATCAAACAGCTCTCAAGTAGAGCAAGTTGAAAATGACCTTGTAGATGAAGAAGAGCCTCCAAGCGAACCCATCTTGAAGATGGGCCTAGGTGAAGTGAGACCTCGGGAAACTCATATGAAGGATCAAATGCAAGCTCAAGCTCTGGATGATGGAACTAGTGATCCATCTTCTTCAACAAGAGTTGAACCATCCACTTCTTCTCATGGTCAAGATCAAGTTCATGGTGACGACCAAGGTCACGGCATTGATCAAGGGGAAGGTCAAGATGAAGAAACTCACGACATTGCTCCTCAAGCTAATGAAGAAGATGATAATAGGCCTATTCAAAGGCAATCTCAAATATCTCATCCTAGAGTTCATCAAAGTGTTCAACGAGATCACTCCGTGGACAATATTCTTGGGAGCATCCGAAGAGGGGTAACTACTCGTTCTCGTTTAGCAAATTTTTGTGCATGTTACTCGTTTGTTTCCTCTTTGGAACCTCTCAAGGTTGAAGAAGCACTTGATGATATGTATTGGGTAATGACAATGCAAGAAGAGTTGAACAACTTTACAAGAAATGAAGTTTGAGAGTTAGTGAAAAGACCCAAGCAAAATGTGATTGGCACCAAGTGGGTATTCCACAACAAACAAGATGAACATGGTGTTGTCACAAGAAACAAGGCAAGATTGGTTGCTCAAGGGTTCACTCAAATTGAAGGATTAGACTTTGGTGAAACCTATGCTCCGGTGGCAAGACTTAAATCAATTAGAATATTGCTAGCCTATGCCACTCATCATGATTTCAAGCTCTATCAAATGGATGTGAAAAGTGCATTCTTGAATGGGTCTCTATCCGAGCTAGTGTATGTGGAGCAACCGCCGGGCTTTATGGGCTCAAGCATCTCGACTACGTGTACAAGCTCCATAAGGCGCTCTATGGGCTCAAGCAAGCTCCTAGAGCATGATATGATGTCTTAGGGAATTTCTTCTCAAGAACGGTTTTGTAATGGGCAAAGCCGATTCTACTCTCTTCACTCAAAAAGTAGACAATGATTTATTTGTTTGCCAAATATATGTTGATAATATTATCTTTGGTTCTACTAATGAAAAGTTTTGTGAGGAGTTTGGTAGGATCATGACCAAGAGGTTTGAGATGTCCATGATGGATGAATTAAAGTTCTTTCTTGGTTTTCAAATCAAGCAAATAAAGGAAGGGACTTTCATATGTCAAACCAAGTACCTGAATGATATGCTCAAGAACTTTGATATGGCCGATGCAAAACCTATCAAGACACCCATGGCCGTTAATGGACATCTTGATCTTAATGAAGATGGAAAATCCATGGATCAAAAGGTGTATCGCTCCATGATTGGTTCTTTGTTTTATCTTTGTGCATCTAGGCCGGATATTATGCTTAGTGTGTGCATGTGTGCAAGATTTCAAGGTAATCCTAAGGAATGTCATTTGATTGCCGTTAAAAGAATCTTGAGATATTTAGTGCATACTCCACACCTTGGCTTATGGTATCCCAAGGGCTCCACTTTTGATTTACTTGGCTATTCTGATTCAGATTATGCCAGTTGCAAAGTAGATCGAAAGAGTACTACTGGGACTTGTCAATTCCTTGGCCGGTCTTTGGTGTCTTGGAGTTCTAAGAAACAAAATTCCGTTGCCCTATCCACCGCCGAGGCCGAGTACGTTGCAGCCGGTGCTTGTTGTGCTCAAGTACTTTGGATGAAGCAAGCCTTGAGTGATTTTGGTTGTGAGTACAAAAATATTCCTCTCTTGTGTGACAATGAGAGTGCCATAAAACTAGCCAACAACCCAGTCCAACACTCAAGAACCAAGCACATTGACATAATGTCGGTTTTTTATACCGGCTAGCCTACTATAGGGGGCCCTAAGTAGTCGAGTTGTTTGTAAGGGCCTCGCCAGAACCAGAAGCACGATGGTGAACACGAGACGATTTAGACAGGTTCAGGCTGCCTCGAGAGAGAGTGTAATATCCTACGTCCTGTATGGTGGATCGCTTCGTATTGATGGTTAAGGGGTCCCTGCCTCACTTTATATACTCGGGAGACAAGGTCTACAAGGAAAGAAATACAAACTCCTAGTCGGATACTAAACATAGAGTCCTAATATGAGTAGGCCAGGTTGTTTCCTAGTAGCCAACTAGTCTCCTTAATCTGTACGCCTCTTCCTCGTATCTGTCAGAGTTGCTGGCCCAATCTCCTAAAGGGCCTACAGCCTATAAGGACTCCCATGGATTTTGGTCCGTCAGACCCCCGAGCGTCTTTATGTCTTCACGCCTGCCGAGTTGTTTCTCAATAGTTTTAGCATCAGTTGAGTTGTTTTCTCGTCATCCTGCTTCTTTATTGAAAACCTTCAGAAGTGAACATGATGTGCTCCTTGCCGACTACTTTTGCAATCAGCCCCCAGGCTTTGATTTTTAAATCAAAGATGATGCAAAAACTTCCCCATTTACAATAATGGTGTCCAGCTTTTGAAAAAAGATGGACCCACTATGGGTCTAGCGCCCGAGCCTAGAAATGTTTTCAAGGATTAAAAATAATTCCAGGGTCTTTAATGAAAATCTTTCCAAGCTTAATGCAGATAACAATAAGCTTAAAGACTTTTTGCATAAATAGGTATATTCTTTGATTAGGAAAAAACTCATCCTATTAAGCATCAGCCCCCGAGTATGTAAATACTTCAGAAAATAACTTAGCCCGTTAGGAATTTGCCACACAAATATGCATCTGGTGAAAAACCGCGAATACACATGTGTTGACGTATTTAGTGAAAATGACTTTTGTGAAATACGCCTTGTCGGATGTTTGGACCCGGCAGTCCACACAGGGTAGCCTACGTGGTTGATTTGTTGAGGGACAGATCGAGGATCAGAAGCCGATGGTTACACAAGACGCAAGGATTGAACAGGTTCGGGCCGTCAAGATGATGTAATACCCTACGTCCTGTGTTGGGGGTGATTGTATTGCTGTGTATGAAGTTCCTGAAGGATCTCCGTAGTTGGGTTCTGTCCTAGGTTGAACGATTGCTCGTAATGTCGTGTTCTGGAGGGGGGTCTCAAGGCGCCTTATATAGTCCGGCTGCCTTGAGTTACAAGTTGGCTAGAGATCGTAACCTACCCGAAATACAAGGATGCGATCCTATAACGATTACAGATATCTTTCCCTATAATTCCGGCTAGTTTATCTTGATCTCCGAGCTTTCTGCGGGATACGCCGTCTGCTTCCTTGCCGCGCGGGCCGTCGCGCCCATCCGGCTCGTCCGACTGGTGGGCCTCCCGACTGGTGGGTCATCCAGTCTGACAAACCGATCCAGTTGCACTCGGATTGGGCCGCCCCTTGCTGGTTGGGCCAATCCGCCTTCTGGGTACCCCTGGGGGTCTACCCCCGACAAGCCCCCGAGTAGTACGTGGTTGAGAGACAAGTCGGCGAGGTCGTGCTGTCTGACGAGCGTCGAGCCTGCTGCAGTTGGAAGCGAAACCGCGTGATACTGGAGAGAAAAGAGCCGTCTGCAATGGATGCGCCGCGAGGTGCGTCCGTTGGCCGTAGCCCCCGAGCCTTGAAGCGATTCCGAAGGAATCGGTCCAAGGGTTAGTAGCTTTCTTCTGAGGTCGTCAGACAATCAACGGATGCGCCGCGAGGTGCGTCCGTTGGCCGTAGCCCCCGAGCCTTGAAGCGATTCCGTAGGAATCGGTCCAAGGGTTAGTCAAGGAGCATCTGGCTAGATCATCCGACGTTAATTTCGGCGCCCAGCCCCCGAGCGTGAGGGCCGGGTCGAGCTGTCCGAGGCACGCCGAGTAGTCGCCCCAGCGCCCAGCCCCCGAGCGTGAGGGCCGGAGCACGCCGAGTGGTCGTCCCGGCGCCAGCCCCCGAGCGTGAGGGCCGAGCACGCCGAGAGGTCGTCCCGGCGCCAGCCCCCGAGCGTGAGGGCCGAGCACGCCGAGTGGTCGTCCCGGCGCCAGCCCCCGAGCGTGAGGGCCGAGCACGCCGAGTGGTCGTCCCGGCGCCAGCCCCCGAGCGTGAGGGCTGAGCACGCCGAGTGGTCGTCCCGGCGCCAGCCCCCGAGCGTGAGGGCTGAGCACGCCGAGTGGTCGTCCCGGCGCCAGCCCCCGAGCGTGAGGGCTGAGCACGCCGAGTAGTCGTCCCGGCGCCAGCCCCCGAGCGTGAGGGCTGAGCACGCCGAGTAGTCGTCCCGGCGCCAGCCCCCGAGCGTGAGGGCTGAGCACGCCGAGTGGTCGTCCCGGCGCCAGCCCCCAAGCGTGAGGGCTGAGCACGCCGAGTGGTCGTCCCGGCGCCAGCCCCCGAGCGTGAGGGCTGAGCACGCCGAGTGGTCGTCCCGGCGCCAGCCCCCGAGCGTGAGGGCTGAGCACGCCGAGTAGTCGTCCCGGCGCCAGCCCCCGAGCGTGAGGGCTGAGCACGCCGAGTGGTCTCCCGTACCCTGCAACAAAGTAAAAATTCGATAGGAGAAAGCATTCGGCGATATGTAATGTTAACGAACTCCGCTTCCTGCTTTTAAGTCTTTTTGATTTCTCCGAGGAGTTGGCCTGTTACGTTTATGCACCTGATCCCCGATAGCCATAGTCCATAGCGCAGGGAGCTGGGCCGCGTGCACGCGTAGGAGCGTAGGCGTACGGAAGAGCCGAGGTTTCACGGATTAAGGCGTGTGCTCCCCGAGTACTTTAGCAACTTGTTTTAAAGCTCGCGGAATTGACGAAGTTAATCGATTGATACTTATCTTGGCGAAAGGTTCGAGTCCCGAAGGATTCCTTCTCTGTCAGGTATGCCAAAGGAGAGGCAGGCAAAGCGGTGTCGTATCTGAGATGCGGCGTTAGGAATAGTGTTTCCGTGATTGCACAGGGCGCTCCCGTGGTCGAGTGGAGCCAAAGGCGATAAGGGTGACCTGTGCATTTCGGGCTGAAGGGGAGACGCGTGGCGCGGAATCCGCGCTCGTCATCGTGGAGGAAACCTCTTGTGCTCCGGTGACTAGGGGCTATAAATACCCGCCGGGGAGCCTGAGCTGCTACCCAAGAGCGAATAGATATAGGATCCTTGCGGTCAACATGCCGGAGGTTCATTGTTGGGTTCATCCACCGGGGAGAGTTCATGGAGTCAGCATGGTATGGTGCTAGAAGAGTGCTTGCGAAGGTCCTGAGGCGTTGATCAGCGTGTGAGTGCTGTCCCGTTCACCCCCGCATTCCCATGTGATGAGGGCCATGTGGGGTGAAATGCCTTGTAGAGCAAGGGATAGCGGAAGGCATTCGCAATCAACCCTCCGCCGGCGCTGTCCCGTAAACGGCTGCAGTGGTGCTACAAGAGAGCTTGCGAGGAGCTCATGTGAACCAAGCTTGCTCCGGATGTAGCACTAGGCGCAGGGACGAGTGCCCCAGGCCGTCATCTTGGCGGTTGATGTGTTTGATGTTTGTGACCAGCGCAAGTCCGGCTCCATTGTAACTGTATTTCCTGCAAAAGGATAGCATTTTTTGTCTGTCGCAGCGTCAGTTCCCGAGCGTTTCGGGGCTGATCGAGCCCGAATGGCGCGCTGCTTTTGATGTGGCGCCAGCCCCCGAGTCCGAGTGCCGGTCGAACCTTAGCGGTACGCCTTCAGTTCTGCAGTGTTGGCTTCCGAGTGGTTCGGAGCCAATCGAGCCCGAGAGGCGCACTGACTTAACCGTGGCGCCAGCCCCCGAGTAGGAGCGCTGTTCGAGCCTTAGCGGCGCACCACTTGATCTGCAGTGTCGGCTCCGAGTGGTTCGGAGCCAATCGAGCCCGAGAGGCGCACTGACTTAACCGTGGCGCCAGCCCCCGAGTAGGAGCGCTGTTCGAGCCTTAGCGGCGCACCACTTGATCTGCAGTGTCGGCTCCGAGTGGTTCGGAGCCAATCGAGCCCGAGAGGCGCACTGACTTAACCGTGGCGCCAGCCCCCGAGCGTGGGAGCTGTTCGAGCCTTAGCGGCACACCACTGGATTTGCAGTGTTGGCTCCCGAGTAGTTCGGGGCCAATCGAGCCCGAGGGGTATGCTGGCTTTGTTACGGCGCCAGCCCCCGAACGTGGGAGCTGTTCGAGCCTTGGCGGCACGCCGACTTCTTTGTCTTGCTCGAGTGCTTTGGAGCCGTTTTTTACCGTTGACGCCCGGCGCGTAACGGAAGGCGAAGCGCCCAACGGCTCTTTTTACCGTTTCGCCCGCCCCCGCTAATCGCGTTATCTCGCGGTAATTTCGGGCATCAAGGCACGCTATAAAGGGTGAGGATTAGACCCGGAGGGA
>CM014270.1:39799445-39815436 GCA_004135705.1 Alloteropsis semialata
TTCATCATATCCTGAACAAGCTGAGCATCTGCATCCTGACGCATCCGTTTCTCCTCGGCCAGCTCCTCCACGCAGTCACGCTCTCGCTGCTCGGCTTGATTGGCGCGCTCTTGTTGCCGATAGAAAAGATTCTTCATATCGACTACTTCGGCCTTCAGAGACTCGATCTTCTTCTCGCCCTCTTCATCAAACAAGTCTTATTATTTTGATATCTTATGATTTGTGCTAACAATGGAAAGAGGAAGTTGGCGACATACCTGCAAGTTTTTGCCTAAGCGACTTGTTCCTCTCAGGACATCCTCGCGCTGATCTTGATACAAGTTGATTTTCTTGTATGCTTCATCCAGCTCATCGCTTGGCGCGCTCTGTCTCCCATGATAAGTGACCTTGCGCCAAGTCTTTCACTGCCCTTTCTACTCGAGTAAAGCATGCGCTGGCCCTGCGGAGCATCTCCGACTTCTGGTGCCAGCGGTGCAAGATACTCTGTTTTCACAACAAGGCAGCAGGGTTCTTAGTACAATACTCAATGGAGATAAGTACATTTATAGTATTAAATTACTTTATACTAAACTCTGTGAGCCTGCTAAGTTGCTTTTGAAGCTCTGCAGCCTTCTCAAGATCTTCCTGATCAACTTGGGAGTTGAACAAGAAGGCGTTGTCATCATCAGGGCCTGCGCCTGGTGTTCCAGTGTAGATCTGGAACGGCTCAGGCAACGGCTCTCGGGCTTTCTACTTCTCCCGGATTATTTCTTCAATAGTCGAGGCCTTCACGAGTCCGGCAGCCGCATCGAGTTCCTCGGTACGCAGACTCGCCATCCGGGTACTTTCTGCGGATTTAGGCCATGCGCCCTGAGCAGAAGTACCCGGAGCGGTTTGCTCGAGTACTTTGGAAGATGATGAAGCCTTGGCGCTTGATTCCTGAAGGTGAGGCTATGGCGACATCTAGGGGCTTAGCTCTTGCTCCACTCTCGCTTCCTTGGTTTGATTATCCACGGACGGGTTGACCTCCGGGATTTCTAGCGACTGAGCGGGCGGGGAAGTGGGCGGCCGGCTGAACAAGATAGGAGTATACAATGATCAGATTACTGAATCTAGTGCATGCATAGATTTCAGTGGCAAACAAGTCAGAATTCATACCTAGCAAAATCCATGTCGAACTCCGGTTCATCTAAATCATAGGAGATCCCCGTGGATGGAATGTCTTGAGGCTCAGGGGTTTTCTCCTTTAGCGAGGATTCTTTCTCCTGCATTTGTTGCATAAAACAACTCGGATCAGGAAAAAGAACTCGAAACAGGTCAAGACGAAGGGTTTCAAACACTATTTAACATACCTTGGGTGGGGACCTATGTAGTGGGATACCAACCGGTATCTCTGCGTCCTTCTCCGCTTCCGTGCCAAGTTCTTCTGCTTCAGGCAAGCCAGCGTCAGCAAGCTTTTCATTAGAAGACTTGGTTTTCTTCCGCACTGGCCGCCTCTTCGTGGGGCCTGTTAGTAGTTTTAACGATCACAGATAAATCCGCAAGCGTATGGATACCGATGTAGCTTTCACCCGAGAGTATTCCAGGGTACCGAATCCACAGGGAACTTGTGTGCACTAGTTAAGAATCAAGAACAACCGAGGACAAGAGAAGAGATATATGTGTAGAAGGTAGAGAGGGTTATTTCTATGTATTGTGGGTAATTAAAGATTAGTTCAAGTTGTTTACGATATTACTTGCTTCGGGACGCCCAACCGTCCTAGTCCGGAAAGGGATGCGAAGGGGACTAAGCAAGCCAAGCAATGGTCCTACTGTACTCTAGTGCTTCTCACGTGGTGGACTACGTAGGCCGTCAGGGCTGTCACCACCTGGGGCTACCCCTACAAATCCGTGGCACTAGGCACACTCCAAGGTATTCAAAAGACTATACACCACGTATACTCAATTAAATACTATCTTAGCTTTGCAATTACTAAGACACTTATCACAGCAAGGAGCCCACAAGTATAAAGTAAAGCTTGAACTATATTAAATAAATATTAATCCAGAAATACAAGAGAAAATACCCGGATGTTACTCGAACCTGAGCTGCATCCGCCGAGGTACAAGAGGAAGGGAGGAAGCCGACAGCCCCGGCTTCTCCCCGGCTCACACCTCAACTCTCTCCTATTTCTACTAACTATGTGGATATAGCTTCGCCTTGGATCTTCACTGCTTCTCTGTGTGTCTTGAAGTGAAGGAGGGGGTCTCAATTTATAGGAGAAGCAAACTTGGGCATGTGGAGGATCCCCACTAGAAACTAGGGGGTACCCCTCCTCCCCTCACGACATCTGGCCTACTACCGACGTTCTGGAGTCGGTAATTCATGCCAGAATAGGTCCCACCGACGTTCTGAGGTCGGTGGGGGCAAAAATGGGAGAAAATCATGCCAAAACAGTCAAAAACCGGAGCAGAACCGGATCTGCGTAGTATCTGTACGTCGGTAGCAGCCAAAACCGAGGGAAACCAGGTCAAAACCTGACCTCAGGGATAAAACCAGAGAATCAGCGCTCTGAACCAGGCAAAACCGCGCCCTGTCCACCCTCGGCGTGCCACGTGGTCGGGCAGAGCGGCTCCCGCGTCGCTCAGTGCGTGCGCGTCCGCCGAGCCCCCACGGCCACCTCTCCTATGCCGCCACGTGGCTGGCCGCGGCGCCTCCCCGCGCGTGCCTGGCCCACGGGCCGCGTGGGAGGGACAGCTGGGCCGCCTGTGCAGCGCTTGCCGGGCCCGTTGGCCACCTGCCGACGTCAGCAGTGCTGATGTCAGCTGTGACATCAGCGCTGCGTAATAAATTGGGATCTTTATATCTTTTTCTCCCGAGCTCCAAAAAATATAAAATATATATTCATTTCGATCATCTTGACGAGCTCTACGCAGTGGTGCAATCCATATTGCCATTTGAGATACTTTGTGATAATGATATATTTGGATCTTTCTCAGGCATGTTTTGTCATTTCCTGCAGGACAAGGTAAAACACCAAAACTCGTGGAAATTGTTAGTAATATATCCTACCACTATGTTTGGTGATCATGTTTGACATATCTTTGGCAGGAATTGATGGCGAAAAGTAGCACTTAACGACCGTCAACAAGCTCCCCCATACTTAGCCTTTGCTCGTCCTCGAGTAAAGCTCATGACTAAGGTAGAAAACAACATGATTCCAAAAGATATGATGCGAGCATATAAGTTATTCCATGACATACCTGCTCTTGTGACTTTGTGAAGTGTCTATCATGTCATCTTGGATGGTTGAGAAACAGAATTGTCATGATTCAAATCACCCCAACTCTTTCTGAAAAGTAACTTGGGTTTTTTTGATAAATTTTCAAAACTTAGCCTTATTTGACTCCTCAAATGATTCTCTCAGATCGCTCATTATGTATATTTCCTTACCAAGGCATTGCTTTACCTCTTTTCATCCTGCTTCTAAAAGGCTTATGTGGAGCTCCTGGTAGGCAATGAGGCACACTTGTATCACATAATATTGCAAAGCCAAAAACCGGATCCAAGAAGAAAACTAATCGTACAATCTGATCAAGATGTGCATACGTGTGAATGGAGAATGGATGTGGAAATTATGATAGCTCCTTTTTGTATGATCTCTCTCCTCTTAATTTTTGAGAACATAGTTATCTCAATAAATTTCTCTTTAAGCATGTGCTTTTTCTTTTCTCTTTTCTTTTTTTAAGCCCATGTCTCTTCTAAAGGAATTAGTAGGAGAGAGATTCACAAAACTCATGGAGCATTTATTTTGTGGATGGATGAAAGTTGCTAACTTCCAGTGTAGAAGTTTAGCATATGACTGTGGAGTGTACGTGATCTTGATCATGAAAGCATGAAAAGCATCTTACAAGGGTCACAACAATTTGACAAAGCTCAATGCAATAACAAGCTGCATATGTGTAAGGTTTTGCAATGTAAACAACATATGGCTTTGGTAGGAATATATATCACTGAGGAGTTTGTAAAGCTAAATTTATTTCTAGTAGAACATACCAAGCACTTATACAGAATAAGCAAGGTTCATGTCATCATACCATATCTCATTCATCAACCATTTAGATTAACATGCTTTCCTAATGATATATGTTCACAAGAAACAGGTGTATGTGCTAGGAATAAGGAATATGCAAGCCAATCAAGGAAGATCATGTATATCAAAAGAGCACCAGGATTCATTGAGTTTAATTTAGTGATAAACAAGAATTAAATAAACTCATGAATTGGGGAGTTTGAGAGATAGAATTGTGCAAATCATGATGTCCCTTTAAGTGTTGAAGAAGATGTCCTTGGTGCCTCCCCCACACTATTTTCTGCTGCGATGTCTTCTCCTGCACATTCTTAGATACAATGATGAGATACAAAGATTTGGCTAGTACAAGTGTACTAGCCAAATCAAAGCAAAGCATTTATTTATTTATTAGAAGTTAAAAGGTTTTTATTATTTTATTAAGGGTGAAACATTTAATCACCAAAATCAAGGAATTCGATTTCATCGACTTCCTTCATCTTTTCAGGCTCGAAATAAACTTTTAAGCGATGGCCATTTACCTTGAATATATTACCTGAGTCGTCCTGAAGAGTAATGGCCCCATGGGATGATGTGTCAATCACGTTGAATGGTCCTTCCCACTTGCTTCTAAGTTTACCATGGCCGTAAAGCTTCACTCTGAAGTTGAACATGAGGACTTTGTCTCCGAGTCTGAACTCTTTGTGTTTAAGCCTCTTGTCATACCACCTTTTTGTTCTATCCTTATAGATCTTGGAGTTGTGGTATGCTCTCTCCCTCCATTCCTCCAGCTCGGATATTTGCATCTTCTGGTTGTTTCCAGCGACATGGAGGTCCATGTTCAATTTCTTGATAGCCCAGTAGGCTTTGAACTCCAACTCAACTAGAAGATGGAATGTTTTACCATACACGAGCTGGTAGAGGGCATACCAATGGGTGTCTTAAATGCTGTGTGGTATGCCCACAATGCTTCAAGGAGTTTGTTCTTCCAATTCTTTCCCATCTCATTGATGGTCTTCTGCAGAATATTTTTGATTTGTTTGTTGGACATTTCTGCTTGACCGCTCGTCTGTGGGTGATAGGGTGTTGCCACATTATGGCGGATCCCAAAATCTGCCAGGTATTGCCTGAAAGTTTTGTCGATGAAGTGGGATCCTCCATCACTTATCACCATTCGGGGCGTGCCGAATCTAGGGAAGATGACCTCATAGAACATCTTTTTGGCATGTTTGGAGTCGGCAGCCCGGCACAGTAATGCTTCTACCCACTTGGATACATAGTCCACAGCTACCAAGATGTACTCGCAGTCGTGAGATTTGGGGAATGGCCCCATGTAGTCGATGCCCCACACATCAAAGAGTTCAACTTGCAAGATGCTTGTGAGGGGCATGGCATCTCTTTTGTTGATGTTGCCGTGCTGCTGACATCTATCACATCTTCTGATGAACTCTTTGGTGTCATCGTACATGGTTGGCCAGAAGAACCCACTTTGCCAAATTCTGGCATGGGTTCTAAACACTTCATAGTGTCTCCATATGGAGATGCATGACATCTGTCTATAATCTTGGTGGCTTCAATTATCGGGACACACTTCCTTAGCAACCCATCGGCGCATACCCGATATAGGTATGGCTCATCCCACAAGTGGAAGCGGCTTTCATACTCCAACTTCTTCTTGTTTCCACCTGGGGGAACATAGCCTGCCACTATATAGTTTACGATATTTGCATACCATGGGTTATCATTTGTCACCTTAAGGAGTGTGTCGTCCCTTAGGTAGTCGTTGATGGGATGCTCATGTGTCTCCTCAACCTGCAACTTGGATAGATGATCGGCTACCAAGTTTTCTACTCCCTTTTTATCACGGATTTCTAGATCAAATTCTTGGAGAAGGAGGATCCATCGGATGAGCCTAGGTTTAGCATCCTTCTTAGTGAGGAGGTATTTCAGAGCAGCATGATCTGTGTAGATGATTACCTTTGCCCCCACTAAGTAGGATCTGAACTTATCTATCGCGAAGACCACAGCCAACAACTCTTTTTCAGTGGTGGCATAATTTAGCTGGGCTCCGGTCAAGTTTTTGCTTGCATAGGAAATGGCGTGGTGCCTCTTGTCCTTGGTTTGTCCTAGGACAGCTCCCACGGCATAATCACTAGCATCGCACATGATTTCAAAGGGTAGCGCCCAGTCGGGTGGTTGAATGACTGGGGCCGAGATGAGTGCCTTCTTTAGGACTTGCAAGGCTTGATGGCACTCATCAGTGAAGACGAACTCCGCTTCTTTTGCTAGAAGATTAGTTAGGGGTCGGGCAATATGAGAGAAGTCTTTGATAAAACGCCGATAAAACCCGGCATGCCCTAGAAAGTTGCGGATTCCCTTCACATTCGTGGGAGGTGGAAGCTTCTCGATAACTTCAATTTTGACCTTATCCAACTCTATGCCACGTTCGGACACCAAGTGTCCAAGCACTATTCCTTCCTGAACCATAAAATGGCATTTCTCCCAGTTCAGGATTTAGTGCTTTTCTTCATACTGTTGTAAGACCGTGTCTAAATTCTCCAGACAATCTGTGAAGGATTTGCCATAGACGGAAAAGTCGTCCATGAACACCTCCATGATTTTCTCAATCATGTCAGAGAAAATAGACATCATGCACCTTTGGAATGAGGCTGGGGCATTGCAAAGACCGAAGGACATCCTACGGTAAGCATATGTTCCATAGGGGCATGTGAAGGTTGTCTTACTTTGGTCATCCGGGTGTATGGGGATTTGGTGATATCCGGAGTATCCATCAAGGAAACAAAAGAAGGAGTGGTTTGCAAGCCGTTCTAACATCTCATCGATGAAAGGCAATGGAAAGTGGTCCTTCTTAGTAGCCTTGTTGAGTCTCTGGTAATCGATACACATACGCCACCCGGTGACGGTGCGTTGAGGGATCAACTCATTTTTGTCATTTTTCACCTCTGTCATCCCTCCTTTCTTAGGTACCACTTGCACCGGACTCACCCACTCGTTGTATGGCACATGATAAATAATCCCTGCATGAAGTAGCTTAAGGACTTCCTTCTTAACTACTTCTCGCATCGCGTTGTTCAACCTTCTTTGGGGTTCCCTAGAAGGTGTGGAATCGGGATCGGTCGGGATGCGATGAGTGCAAAGAGTAGGACTTATGCCCTTAAGATCATGGAGCGAGTAACCCAGGATTGAACGATGTTTTACTAAGACAGCAACAAGTCTATTGGTTTCTTCTTCGGTGAGCTTGTCGCTAATGATAACCGGGGTTTGACGGTTACCATGAAGGAAAACATATTTTAGGCCTGGCGGGAGAGGTTTTAGCTCGATTGTGGGTGGTGGTGATTGTTCTATTATGTCCAACTCAATGGGCTCGGCAATGACCTCTTCTTCATGAGAGAAGTTTATTGCGTCGTCGTCCCAGTTTGGTTGGGCCATATCGGACAATGACACTCCCATAAGCTCTTCGATAGGGTCAGGAATTGGCATTGGCTCCGCTATCGAATTATTTGCATGAGCTAAAGGAACGGTGTAGGTGGATTTTCCTAATTGAATGGCAGGGCCTCCTTTAGGCATTTCTTGGAAGAGTTTCTCGATAGGTCTGCCGATAAGAGTGCACATCCGGACCGTCATAAATATGGAAGTCCAGGAAAACCTCGGCCTTATTGAAAACTACAGGAATCGTTCTAAGGATGCCGTATCACTCCAAAATGTTCCCATCAGGATCTTGCATAAGCTTTTGGGAATGGGATAAGGCTGCGTTGGGACAAAGTGTTTGGGCAAGAGATTTTGAAATGACATTTATCCCAACGGTAGGATTGTAAAGGATATCCATAGTGACCCCCTGTATTTGATAGGAGTGAGGGATTAAGGGGCTGACGAGTCGGACTACCTCGGGCGATGTCTCTGCTTCCTTTAGCCATTCTTTACTCATAACCGCCGATAGATATTTCAGATCTTCTTTAAGAACGGGTTTATCGGATGGGTTACGATCTTGTCGAAGCAGAGATCGATGCGCTCAGGGTTTAGGCTGAGTTGGTAAATTTGAGGCATTACCAAAATCTGTGAAAAGATCATCCTTGATTTCACCAATAAAGTCCATCGGATGAGTTTCCTCATCTTCTGGACTATGGGATTTCCCCACGGGAGGCTCTTCTTTTACGGGCTCAGAAAGAGGGCTAGTCACAGGTGTGGGCTTGATAGATAGGACCTCTTGTTCTGGCTCGGGAATTTCTTCAACTTCTGGTTCGGGGAATTCATCAAAGATACCAGTGAAAGGGGTGTTCTCAAGTATTTTACTAAGGACAACTCTTCCTTCACTAGGTGTCAAATGAGTGAACGACCCACCTGAAGACGTGTCAAGAATGACAGCGGATTCCTTGCTAAGTCCTCGATGGAAATGCTGTAAAAGCATAGGTTCGGGGATAGCAAGGTCGGGACCAAACATGTTTAGATTCAAGAATCGAGCCCAGGCCGCTCCTAAGGTTTCTTTTTCCCTTTGCCGAAAGGTTAGGATTTCTACTCGGAGGTCCACTATTTGGGAGATTGGAAAGAAAGCTAGACAAAATTTGTCTCGCAGTACTCCCCAATCTCCATTGGTACTACCTACGGTTTGAGCATACCATCGCTTGGCAATTCCCGTCAAAGAGAACGGAAAAAGCTTCCACTTTAGTGTTTCCTGCGACATGCCAGGAATGACAAGGCAGGAGCACACTTGCTCAAAACCGCGTAGGTGAGTGTATGGACTTTTCTCTTCTGCTCCAGAAAAAGATTACTCCCATACCATGGCTATGAGGGTGGGGCGAAGTTCATAGCCAGGTGTATGGATGGGTAATGATGAAGGTGGAGGCTCCAGATATTTGCCCTTTGGAGCCGAGTACTGATTGATAGGTGTTGATTCCATGCGGTAGGTGTAATGGTATGGATGGGGATACATGGACGAACTTGGTTCGAAACTAGTACAGCAACCGTTCCCCGGCAACGGTGCCAGAAAGCTTGTTGGTAGTTTTAATGATCACAGATAAATCCGCAAGCATACGGATATCGATGTAGCTTTCACACGAGAGTATTCCAGGGTATCGAATCCATAGGGAACTTGTGTGCACTAGTTAAGAATCAAGAACGGCCAAGGACAAGAGAAGAGATATATGTGTAGAAGGTAGAGAGGGTTATTTCTATGTATTCTGGGTAATTAAAGATTAGTTCAAGTTGTTTACGATATTACTCGCTTCAGGACGCCCAACCGCCCTAGACCAGAAAGGGATGCGAAGGGGACTAAGCAAGCCAAGCAATGGTCCTACTATACTCTAGAGCTTCTCACGTGGTGGACTACGTAGGCCGTCAGGGCTGTCACCACCTGGGGCTACCACTACAAATCCGTGGCACTAGGCGCACTCCAAGGTATTCAAAAGACTATACACCACGTATACTCAATTAAATACTATCTTAGCTTTGCAATTACTAAGACACTTATCACAGCAAGAAGCCCACAAGTATATAAAGTAAAGCTTGAACTATAGTAAATAAATATTAATCCAGAAATACAAAGAAAATAACCGGATGTTACTTGAACCTGAGCCGCATCCGCCGAGCTACAAGAGGAAGGGAGGAAGCCGACAGCCCCGGCTTCTCCCCTGCTCACACCTCAACTCTCTCCTATTTCTAGTAACTATGTGGATATAGCTTCGCCTTGGATCTTCACTGCTTCTCTGTGTGTCTTGAAGTGAAGGAGGGGGTCTCAATTTATAGGAGAAGCAAACTTGGGCATGTGGAGAATCCCCACTAGAAACTAGGGGGGTACCCCTCCTCCCCTCATGACATCTGGCCTCCTACCGATGTTCTGGAGTCAGTAATTCGCACCAGAATAGGTCCCACCGACGTTCTGAGGTCGGTGGGGGCAAAAACCAGAGAAAACCGCACCAAAATAGTCAAAAACCGAAGCAGAACCAGATCTGCGCAGTATCTATACGTCGGTAGCAGCCAAAACCGGGGGAAACCAGGTCAAAACCGGACCTCGGGGATAAAACCAGAGAACTAGCGCTCTGAACCGCACAAAACCGCGCCCTGTCCACCCCCGGCGCGCCACGTGGTCGGGCAGAGTGGCTCCCGCGTCGCTCAGTGCGCACGTGTCCACCGAGCCCCCACGGCCACCTCTCCTGCGCCGACACGTGGCTGGCCGCGGCGCCTCCCCGCGCGTGCCTGGCCCACGGGCCGCGTGGGAGGGAACAGCTGGGCCGCCTGTGCAGCGCTTGCCGGGCCTGCTGGCCACCTGCCGATGTCAGCAATGCTGATGTCAGCTGTGACATCAGCGCTGCGTAATAAATTGGGATCTTTGCATCTTTTTCTCCCTAGCTCCGAAAAATATGAAATATATATTCATTTCGATCGTCTTGACGAGCTCTACGCAGTGGTGCAATCCATATTGCCATTTGAGATACTTTGTGATAATGATATATTTGGATCTTTCTCAGGCATGATTTGTCATTTCCTGCAACAAGGTAAAACCCCAAAACTCGTGGAAATTGTTAGTAATATATCCTACCACTATGTTTGGTGATCATGTTTGACATATCTTTGGCAGGAATTGATGGCGAAAAGTAGCACTTAACAACCGTCAACAGGGACCTGAGGACTTGGCGCGTCCTCGGAAAAAGGCCTCTTCATGCCTGTTACTCCCTGACCAAGAATCTTAGGGCGGGGCTGTGGTGGAGTGTCATCATCTGATGAGGTCTCTTCAATGAGCACCTCGTCTTCAGCGTTTGGCTCTGCCAATTTCCTTCCCTTTCCAGAGCCACCAGCACTCTGCTTGGGCAGCGAGGAGAGGGGCGGTTCAGGCAGCCCAGTTTGCGTTCCCTCCATGGCAGGAGGCGCGGAGGCAAACCTTGTGCGCGGATCCTGTGATTGGGCACAAAGAGACTTGTCAGAACATGCACTAAAAAAAGCTGGATATCAAAACACATAATATTCGGGTTGATTTTGAACTTACCGATGGTGGAGGACAACTTGCCGAGTACTCAGGTACCCGGCATGGCAGCTCTTGCGCGTCCATGAATAATGCTTGGACACGGACGGCGATTCATCTGACGACAAGTCGACGATGGACACCCTGGTCGGATCATTGGGGCCGGTGTAGTTGTAGCCAGCGTGCGCCCGTTTTTGGCAGGGCTGCACGCGACGGCGGAGGAACGAGCTGGCGACCCCAATGGCTGTCAGGCCCTTCTCCTTTAGATTAGCAATCATCTTCAACAACCCGGTGAGTCCAGTAATTTCATCTTCGCCGAGTGCTTCATTCCAATTGCTCTAGGGTTGCGGCAGGTGGCCAGAATGCTTGGTCAGCCTTGGGGCTGGTTCTCTACATAGAACCACTTGTCCGCCCAGTCCTTGATGGAGTCATTCATTTTGAAATCAAAATAAACGCTCTTCATTCCTTGGCGGAGTTGGATTCCGGCGCCGCCGATGACCTTGTCTTGGCTCGATTTAACAAGGAAAAGAAGCCGGAATAGGTTGAAATCGGGGTTGATTCCAAGGAAGGCTTCGCAGAGGTGGATGAAGAGAGAAATTTGAAGAATGGAGTTGGGGTTGAGATGCACTAGCTCTAGTTTATAAAAAGCAAGCAGGCCGCGAAGAATGTCATGAGCGGGCAGGGCAAATCCCCACTCATAGAAAGAGGAGAAAACAACGATCTCATGAACCTCATCAAAGGGCCACGGTTTTCCTACATCCGTGCGCCAGCAAGAAATAGATTTGTCAAGAAGATAACCTTGATCCACGAGGGTTTGCACCATCTCGTCCGTAGCCTTGCATGGCTTCCAGACAAGTGCGGGTGCTGGAGCGGTCTTGAAGACAGGCATCCCAGTGAATGGGACTTTTGGGGTTTTCTTGCTCGCCGCCGTCTTGGTCACTATGGATTTGCTTCCCGCGGGCTTGCTAGATGCCGGTTTCCTGCCCATCTTGCCAGCCGAGGTCCTTGGGAAGGGGATCTTGAGCGGGGCTGGAGCGGATTTGAGGGCGTGCCCGAGTACGAAGGATTTGAGATTTGGGAAGTGGCGGCTGGAACAGATATGAATGCGAAGCGGTTTTTCCTCTGTTTTTACTAACGGAGTGGTAACCCTAGGCGTATTTCACAAAAGTCATTTTCACTAAATACGTCAACACATGTGTATTCGCGGTTTTTCACCAGATGCATATTTGTGAGGCAAATTCCTAACGGGCTAAGTTATTTTCCGAAGTATTTACATACTCGGGGGCTGATGCTTAATAGGATGAGTTTTTTCCTAATCAAAGAATATACCTATTGATGCAAAAAGTCTTTAAGCTTATTGTTATCTGCTTTAAGCTTGGAAAGATTTTCATTAAAGACCCTGGAATTATTTTTAATCCTTGAAAACATTTCTAGGCTCGGGCGCTAGACCCATAATGGGTCTATCTTTTTTCAAAAGCTGGACACCATTATTGTAAATGGGGTAGTTTTTGCATCATCTTTGATTTAAAAATAAAGCCTGGGGGCTGATTACAAAAGTAGTCGGCAAGGAGCACATCATGTTCACTTCTGAAGGTTTTCAACAAAGAAGCAGGATGACGAGAAAACAACTCGACTGATGCTAAAACTATTGAGAAACAACTCGGCAGGCGTGAAGACATAAAGACGCTCGGGGGTCTGACAGACCAAAATCCATGGGAGTCCTTATAGGCTGTAGGCCCTTTAGGAGATTGGGCCAGCAACTCTGACAGATACGAGGAAGAGGCGTACAGATTAAGGAGACTAGTTGGCTACTAGGAAACAACCCGGCCTACTCATATTAGGACTCTATGTTTAGTATCCGACTAGGAGTTTGTATTTCTTTCCTTGTAGACCTTGTCTCCCGAGTGTATAAAGTGAGGCAGGGACCCCTTAACCATCAATACGAAGCGATCCACCATACAGGACGTAGGATATTACGCTCTCTCTCGAGGCAGCCTGAACCTGTCTAAATCATCTCGTGTTCACCATCGTGCTTCTGGTTCTGGTGAGGCCCTTACAAACAACTCGACTACTTAGGCCCCCCTATAGTAGGCTAGCCGGTATAAAAAACCGACATTATGTCAATGTGCTTGGTTCTTGAGTATTGGACTGGGTTGTTGGCTAGTTTTATGGCACTCTCATTGTCACACAAGAGAGGAATATTTTTGTACTCACAACCAAAATCACTCAAGGTTTGCTTCATCCAAAGTACTTGAGCACAACAAGCACCGGCTGCAACGTACTCGGCCTCGGCGGTGGATAGGGCAACGGAATTTTGTTTCTTAGAACTCCAAGACACCAAAGACCGGCCAAGGAATTGACAAGTCCCAGTAGTACTCTTTCGATCTACTTTGCAACTGGCATAATCTGAATCAGAATAGCCAAGTAAATCAAAAGTGGAGCCCTTGGGATACCATAAGCCAAGGTGTGGAGTATGCACTAAATATCTCAAGATTCTTTTAACGGCAATCAAATGACATTCCTTAGGATTACCTTGAAATCTTGCACACATGCACACACTAAGCATAATATCCGGCCTAGATGCACAAAGATAAAGCAAAGAACCAATCATGGAGCGATACACCTTTTGATCCATGGATTTTCCATCTTCATTAAGATCAAGATGTCCATTAACGGCCATGGGTGTCTTGATAGGTTTTGCATCGGCCATATCAAAGTTCTTGAGCATATCATTCAGGTACTTGGTTTGACATATGAAAGTCCCTTTCTTTATTTGCTTGATTTGAAAACCAAGAAAGAACTTCAATTCATCCATCATGGACATCTCAAACCTCTTGGTCATGATCCTACCAAACTCCTCACAAAACTTTTCATTAGTAGAACCAAAGATAATATTATCAACATATATTTGGCAAACAAATAAATCATTGTCTACTTTTTGAGTGAAGAGAGTAGAATCGGCTTTGCCCATTACAAAACCGTTCTTGAGAAGAAATTCCCTAAGACATCATATCATGCTCTAGGAGCTTGCTTGAGCCCATAGAGCGCCTTATGGAGCTTGTACACGTAGTCGAGATGCTTGAGCCCATAAAGCCCGGCGGTTCTTGAGAAGAAATTCCCTAAGGCATTCATACCATGCTCTAGGAGCTTGCTTGAGCCCATAGAGCGCCTTATGGAGCTTGTACACGTAGTCGGGATGCTTGGGGTCTTCAAAGCCCGGTGGTTGCTCCACATACACTAGCTCGGATAGAGGCCCATTCAAGAATGCACTTTTCACATCCATTTGATAGAGCTTGAAATCATGATGAGTGGCATAGGCTAGCAATATTCTAATTGATTTAAGTCTTGCCACCGGAGCATAGGTTTCACCAAAGTCTAATCCTTCAATTTGAGTGAACCCTTGAGCAACCAATCTTGCCTTGTTTCTTGTGACAACACCATGTTCATCTTGTTTGTTGTGGAATACCCACTTGGTGCCAATCACATTTTGCTTGGGTCTTTTCACTAACTCTCAAACTTCATTTCTTGTGAAGTTGTTCAACTCTTCTTGCATTGTCATTACCCAATACGTATCATCAAGTGCTTCTTCAACCTTGAGAGGTTCCAAAGAGGAAACAAACGAGTAACATGCACAAAAATTTGCTAAACGAGAACGAGTAGTTACCCCTCTTCGGATGCTCCCAAGAATATTGTCCACGGAGTGATCTCGTTGAACACTTTGATGAACTCTAGGATGAGATATTTGAGATTGCCTTTGAATAGGCCTATTATCATCTTCTGCATTAGCTTGAGGAGCAATGTCGTGAGTTTCTTCATCTTGACCTTCCCCTTGATCAATGCCGTGACCTTGGTCGTCACCATGAACTTGATCTTGACCATGAGAAGAAGTGGATGGTTCAACTCTTGTTGAAGAAGATGGATCACTAGTTCCATCATCCAGAGCTTGAGCTTGCATTTGATCCTTCATATGAGTTTCCCGAGGTCTCACTTCACCTAGGCCCATCTTCAAGATGGGTTCGCTTGGAGGCTCTTCTTCATCTACAAGGTCATTTTCAACTTGCTCTACTTGAGAGCTGTTTGATTCATCAAATTTCACATCCACCGTGACCTCAACATAACCGGTGGTTTTGTTGAAGACACGATAGGAGTGTTCGTTAGTACCATAACCAAGTAAAAAACTTCATCAACCTTAGGTGCAAACTTAGAACTTTTGGCCTTCTTGTTAAGAATGTAACATTTACAACCAAAAACTCTAAAGTAATGCACCTTAGGCTTGTTACCGGTGATTATCTCATATGGAGTCTTGTTCAAGTACTTTTGGAGACAAAGTCGGTTGGATGCATGACGTGCGGTGTTAATTGCTTCGGCCCAAAAGATGTCCGGAGTTCTATACTCATCAAGCATGGTTCTTGCCATTTCAATCAATGTTCTATTCTTCCTCTCAACAATTCCATTTTGTTGAGGTGTATATGGAGAGGAGAGCTCATGCAAGATGCCTTCTTCATCAAGAAATTCCTCAACACCGGTATTCCTAAACTCCGAACTATTGTCACTTCTCATATGCTTGATCTTCAATTCAAACTCATTTTGATCTCTTCTAATAAACTTCTTGATAATCCCTTGAACTTCACTCTTCTTTTTCAAAAAGAATACCCAAGTAAATCGAGAGAAATCATCTACAATGACAAGACCATATTTGTTACCCCCAATGCTAATATAAGCAATGAGTCCAAATAAATCCATATGAATAAGCTTCAAGGGTCTTGAGCTAGACAATATGTTCTTGGGTGGATGTGGAGCACCAACTTGCTTTCCGGCTTGGCATGCACTACACAACCTATCTTTCTCAAAGACAACATTTGTTAGTCCTAGAATGTGTTCATCCTTTTGAAGTTTGGCCAAGTTCCTCATGCCAACATGAGCTAGTCGGTGATGCCAAAGCCAACCCATGCTAGATTTTACCACTAAACAAGTCTTTGGTGCCACTTTA
>CM014270.1:39815494-39827798 GCA_004135705.1 Alloteropsis semialata
TTCCTCCGGGACAACGCCGATATATTTGCATGGACTCCATCAGATATACCGGATGTTCCGAGGGAGGTGGTCGAGCACTCCTTGAAGGTTGACGCGAACGCCAAGCTAGTTCGCCAAAAGCTCCGACGCTTCGCGCAGGACCGCAAGGAGGCCATTAGGGCAGAGATTACAAGGCTGTTAGCCGCCGGGTTCATTAGAGAAGTCTTTTACCCTGACTGGCTCGCTAACCCAGTCCTTGTAAGAAAAAAGAATAATGAATGGAGAATGTGTCTTGACTACACGGATCTCAACAGGCACTGCCCTAAGGACCCCTTCGTCCTACCCCGCATCGACCAAGTCGTTGACTCCACCGCCGGATGCGTACTCTTATGCTTCCTTGATTGTTACTCCGGCTACCACCAGATCGCCTTGAAAGAAGAAGACCAGGAGAAGACGTCCTTCATAACTCCGATCGGCGCCTACTGCTACACCAAGATGACGTTTGGCCTCCGCAACGCCGGAGCCACCTACCAGAGGGCCATTAACTTGACCCTGGGCACTCAGATCGGCCGCAATGCCGAGGCCTACGTCGACGACATAGTCATCAAGACAAAGATCGAAGCCGAGTTCATCGCCGACCTCTCCGAAACGTTTAACAATCTCCGCAGGCTCAACTGGAGGCTGAACCCGACTAAGTGCGTCTTCGGCGTACCCAAAGGGAAACTACTCGGTTTCATCGTCAGCAACAGAGGCATTCAAGCCAACCCAGAGAAGATAGACACCATCCGGAGGATGAAACCGCCGACTGGGAAGAAAGAGATCCAAAAGCTGACTGGTTGCATGGCGGCCTTGAGCAGATTCATCTCCCGGCTGGGGGATAAGGGCTTGCCGTTCTTCAAGATCCTCAAGAAAACCGACAGGTTCGAGTGAAACCAAGAGGCGCAGCAAGCTTTCACCGACCTCAAGAACTACCTCTCCAATCCACCAGTACTCGCCGCTCCGCATAACGACGAAACGCTACTCCTGTACATTGCTGCCACGACCAACGTGGTGAGCACCGTCATCGTCGTGGAAAGGGAGGAAGAAGGAAAGGTGCAACGAGTGCAGCGACCAGTCTACTACGTGAGCGAAGTACTCAGCGAATCCAAGTCTCGCTATCCCCAGGTGCAGAAGCTACTCTACGCACTGCTGATCACGTCAAGAAAACTCCGGCATTACTTCCAAGCGCATCGCATCAAGGTGGTCACGCAATTTCCACTCGGGGAAATCCTCCACAACAGAGACGTCACGGGGCGAATCATCAAGTGGTCCGTCGAGCTCGCCTCCTTCATCATAGACTTTGTCCCGCGCACCGCCATCAGGTCACAGATCCTCGCCGACTTCGTCGCCGAATGGACCGAGAGCCAGGACACGAAAGAAGACACCAGCGGCGAACACTGGAAGATGTACTTTGACGGCTCCCTGATGATCGACGGAGGAGGGGCCGGGGTACTCTTCATCTCGCCGAAAGGGGAACAGCTCCGATACGTCCTCCAAATTCGTTTCCCTGTCACCAACAACGCCGCCGAGTACGAAGCAATTCTCCACGGGCTCCGCATCGCCACCTCACTAGGCATAAAGAGGCTCCTGGTCTATGGCGACTCTGCTGTTGTTATAAACCAGGTGAACAAAGAGTGGGATCGCCACAGCGAGCGGATGAACGCCTATTGCGAGGCAGTGCATAAGCAGGAGGGGAAATTCTACGGAGTTGAGTACCACCACGTCCCACGGGAAAACAACCTCGCCGCTGATGCACTCGCCAAGCTGGGATCCACCCGCGCAGAAGTTCCAGGGGGAGTGTTCGTGCAAGGCCTCCTCAAACCCTCGGTTAAAGAGTTGGACGACGAGCCAGAGCCTGCCCCGGAACTCTGCGAGGTGCTGGCCATTAACGCCGAAGAAGAAGACTGGATGGCCGAGTTCATAGATTTCCTCGCATACAACAAGGTGCCAAAGGACCCCACGGAGCGAAAGATCCTGGAACGCCGAAGCAAAAACTACGTGGTGGTCGGTGGCGCCTTGTACAGACGAGCCGCCACAAATCAAGTATTCATCAAATGCGTCACGAAAGAAGTCGGCCTCCAGATCCTTGATGACATCCACTCGGGAGTTTGTGGAAGCCACGCCGCCGCAGGAACACTAGTCGGGAAAGCATACCGAGCCGGGTTCTTTTGGCCCACCGCCGTCTCCAACGCCAAAGCACTCGTCCGCCGATGCCAGGGGTGCCAATTCTTCGCCAAGCAGAAACACCTCCCGGCCCAAGCTCTACGCACCATCCCGCCTTCGTGGCCATTCGCCTGTTGGGGGTTGGACATGGTGGGACCATTCAGAGCAGCCCCGGGAGGTTACACACACATCCTCGTCGCCATCGATAAATTCTCCAAATGGATAGAATACAAGGCCATCGTCGGAACTCCAACGTCAAAGCAAGCCGCCGCCTTCATCGAAGAGATCACCCACCGTTTCGGCGTCCCTAACAGGATCATCACCGACTTGGGGACACAGTTCACCGGGTCTGCCTTCTGGGACTTTTGCGAGAACAGCTGTATCGATGTATACTACGCCTCCGTCGCCCATCCCAGATGTAACGGACAGGTGGAATGAGCCAACGCCATGATACTCCAAGGACTAAAAGCAAGAGTCTTCGACCCATTGAAGAAATTCGCCGGACGGTGGCACCAAGAGCTACCACAAGTCATCTGGGGACTCAGGACTCAGCCGAGTCGTGCAACAGGTCATACTCCATTCTTCCTCGTCTACGGCTCCGAGGCAATCCTCCCCACCGACATTGCTTTTGGATCACCGCGCATCGATAACTACGATGAAGGCGAAGCAGAGGCAGCTCGCGAGGTGGACCTAGTCTCCATCGAAGAACACCGAGTTAACGCGCTCATACAACACGCGCGCTACCAGCAACAACTCCGACGCTACCACGACAAGAACGTCCAGCAACGGGACTTCAACATTGGTGACCTCGTCCTACGCCGAGTGCAATCCACAGCAGGGGTTCACAAACTCTCCGCCCCATGGGAAGGCCCGTTCATCGTGACTCAGGTCATATGTCCGGGTACTTTTCGTCTCCAATATGAGGATGGCACCGAGGTCCCACACCCGTGGAACATAGAGCATTTACGCCGATTCTACCCATGAAAAGCTATGTATCACAAAGTTCAATAATAGTATATGCTTTTTCCTTCATATATTTGTTCTCCTTGCAAAACCTCTCGGAATCACTCCGTTCCCGAGTAGTTCTTAACTAAATGCTGTGTAACCGGGCCTGGAACAACGCCTAAGCCTTCTACACGTGCACGGGATCTGCTCTCGACGTTATGAACTTAGGATAAGTGAAGCAAAGGGAAAAGCACATTTCAGCCAAAAGCTACTCGGGCAACATTAAAACATAAAACAAAGTATCCAACACTCTTGTTTTACTTGTTTCTGACTACTTGTATATACAAAAGTTTACATCCACTCTGCTACAGAATACAGGACTCTACTCAAACTTGAGAGCCTCGCCAACTTTCTCGGCGATTGGGCGAGTTTCAGCCATCGCCGCATCAACCTGCTCCGCCGTGGCGTCCGCCGCCACCCCATCGCCAACCGGTGCAAGGTCAATCCGCGGGTATAGTGTCCGAACACGTGCCAAGTCGTCGTTCGCACACACAACGGCCGATTCCTTGATCAGCTCGGTGATGCGGATTGGCGCAGCTTGAAGACGCGCGACTAAGGCAGTCGGCTCACCCTCCTCCGGGGCCACGGAGTCCAGCAGGTCCCTCGCCGCCTCATTGACCTCCGTCAGGGCCAGATGCGCCGATGTCAGATCTTGCTCCAAGCCTGTTATGATTTGAGAGTTATTCTGAATTGTATACATGGCCTGGAGCATCGTCATGTCCGCACCTTTCCGGAAGTCCTGCTCCTGCTTCAACTTGCCCGCCATCACCTCCTCCGATTGCTGCAGAGTTGCGTTCGCAAATCGCAGCTCCTTCAGCTCGTTGATGTGACGGTCCCTCTCCATCTCTTTCTCTGGAAAGGCAAGGAAGCACTCGGTCAGGATGAAGACAACACGGTAAAGTCCCACAGTTCAGCAACTACTCGGGAGCTACAAGGAGAGGGCCTTACGATGAAGACTGTGTCGATGCTCCACAATAGCGTCGTTCAAGCTCTTCTTGGCAGCGTCACGCTGACGCTTGACCCGTTTGAGCTCTGCTTCCGCCTTCGCCGCACGCCGGAGCGCCGACTCCGCGTCCTGAGTCTGCGCAAGGCGCGACTGCCGGAGCGTAGCCAATTTCTACAACCGTCCGAAAAGGCGAAGAACTCAGAAAACCAATAAAGAAAAAGAAAAGATCAACAAGACAGGGGAGGAATCTAACCGCTGCAAGGCGCTGGGCGTGGTCGACAGCAATCTGAAGTTCGGCGATCACCGAGCCTTCCTTCTCCGCCATGGCGTCAACCCCGGGGACAGTGATGGTCCCCGAGGTGTCTGACTGCTTCGGCAGATCCTCCTCCTGGGCTTCTCCCCGAGCAATGTCGCCCGCGCCTGCGGGCGAAGACTGGATCACCGTGACCACGTCAGGATCCCCAGTGACACTTGGAGTAATCGCCGTATCGTCGTCGGCCGCCGGCACCTCCACTACCACCTCCGGGTCAGGCCTGACTGGGACCTCCGCCGTCTGCGCCGCTCCCGGCCCTTCGGCCGAGTTCGTCACCTCGGGCGTAGCACCCGAGGATGACTGGCCTGCAGGTGCGGCCGGGGGAGCACTCGGGCCTCGCAGGGCATCAGTTGAAGGAGCCCTCCCGCTGGCCGCCTCACCGTCCAGATCGGAGGCATTGCTGAAAAAAAAAGCACTCGGAAGTTAAAACAAGAACTCGGAGATAAATGATAACAAGAAGAAACGCGAAGACCGACAACTCACCGAGTACTCTTCGCCACCGCGACTCGGGGCCGGAAGACAGGGAGCTTAGGACGCCGCTGCGCCGAAGCCGCCACGAGGATTGGCCTGGTCCCCAAATCGAAGACTGGCCTTGCATCCGCCGTGGCCTGCACAAGCGTCTCCGCCACCCTGCGCCGCCTCTCCTCCACTGAGACGCCCATGGCCCGGGCGTGCTCCTGCTCTTGGAACACGTCGTCGGGCACCGCCTCGTCCTTCTCCTCTTCCTCCATGACGGCCGGGGAAGGATGTCCCGGCTCGTCAACATCGGCGTCAGAACCCGCAGTCGGCCGCTGAGCCGGCTGCGCGTCCGATTTCTTCGCCGCCACCTTCTTCGTGCGCCTCCGCTTGGGGGGCGGCGGCAGCGTACCCGCCACTGCATCCCGGACGGAGGGCGCTTCATCCGACAATGCGGCCGAGTCGTCGGCTGCCCCGTCGTCAACGGCCGCCGCCCGCTTGGAAACGCCGCCTCCGCGATTATTCATTTTCGCCACAGCCGCCCGGCGCTTCCGCGGACGGTCCTCCACCACCTCCTCATCCGAAGGACTCAGAGAGCCCTCCGTGTCACTCGGTGCCCATATACGGGGAGCAGGCGGATCAACCGCCCCCTCTGCCCGAGTGCCGCCCTGAGCAGCCGGAGGCGCTTCCTCCAGAATCACTTTCCTCGGGAAGTCTTCTGGAAGTGGGGCAGCAGAGAAGTATTCAAAGACTCGATCCTGCGCAAGAGAAGACGCAAAATCAGACGGCCAACGGACGAAACCAGAAATTACGTCAAGAAAGAACATTCAAAAAGCACTCGGAATGGCAACTTACCGGTGGTGGAGGCCTCTTCAGTGAAAAAGGACGCGGCTGGTCCTTCTCCGACACGTGGCCGAGGAAGAACCCGCCCACGCGCGCCTTCATCTCTTCCTTGCTCACGGTGCGGTTGGCAACCCGGGTGGGATCATCCCGGCCCGAGTACTCGTAGCTCGGGTGCTTCCGCTCCTGGATCGGCTGGATCAGCCGCCTGCTGAAGTTGCAGGCGATACCAATCGCCGTCAAGCCTTGATCCTTCAGCTCCTTGATCAACACAAGGAGCTCGTCCACCTCATCCATCTCGGAGGCGTCAGGAAGTTCATTCCAGCAATCCCTAACCTTTGGCCGCTCTCCGGTGTGGCAAGGGATCGCCGGCTCGTGGTTCCCGAAATGGAACCACTCGGCTTTCCATCCTTTGTTGGAGGTGTTGAGGGCGATACCGAAGTACTCGTCCTTCCGCCCTTGACGCAGCATAAATCCAGCGCCTCCAACCACCACCATCTTCTCCTCACTTGGCTGGGGCTTCAGCCAGTACAAATACCTCCACAAGTTGAAATGGGGAGAGATCCCCAGATACGCCTCGCAGAGGTGGATGAAGACCGAGATCGCCATAATGGAGTTGGGGTTGAGGTTGATGGCCTCGATCCCGTAGTAATGCAGCAGCCCTCGGAAGAACGCCCCCGTAGGCAAGCCGAGTCCCGCCTCGAAGAAAGGCTTGAAAAGGACCAACTCGCCGGAATTCTCCGACGGGAACACCTCTCCGGCGCTCGGCCGCCACTCCGCCACAGCCTGAGGCGGGAGGATACTCCGCTCCACCATCTCCTCCAGCGTCCCTGTGGTCACCTTCCCCCGCACCCACGCGAGGACAGGGGAGGGGATCTTGTCAGACTTGGGGACGCCAGTGAGCTTCTTCCTCCCCGCCATTGATCTAACGGCAGGGGTCTTCGATCGCATCAGCGAGATTGCGCTCCCCGTGGTGGTTAAGATCGCACAGCGGATTGACGAGCAATGGGAGCTTTGGTGGCGGCGGGATGAAAAGCGAAGAACAGGGAGGACGGATCTGGGAATGGGAAGATTTCCCTCCGGATCTAACCCTCACCCTTTATAGTGTGCCTTGATGCCCGAAATTACCGCGAGATAACGCGATTAGCGGGGGCGGGCGAAACGGTAAAAAGAGCCGTTGGGCGCTTCGCCTTCCGTTACACGCCGGGCGTCAACGGTAAGAAACGGCTCCAAAGCACTCGAGCAAGACAAAGAAGTCGGCGTGCCGCCAAGGCTCGAACAGCTCCCACGCTCGGGGGCTGGCGCCGCAACAAAGCCAGTGTGCCCCTCGGGCTCGATTGGCCCCGAACTACTCGGGAGCTAACACTGCAAACCCGGTGGTGTGCCGCTAAGGCTCGAACAGCTCCCACGCTCGGGGGCTGACGCCACATTGAAGACAGTGTGCCTCCCGGGCTCGATTGGCCCCGAACTACTCGGGAGCCAACACTGCAAACCCAGTGGTGTGCCGCTAAGGCTCGAACAGCTCCCACGCTCGGGGGCTGACGCCACATTGAAGACAGTGTGCCTCTCGGGCTCGATTGGCTCCGAACCACTCGGAAGCCAACACTGCAGAACTGAAGGCGTACCGCTAAGGTTCGACCGGCACTCGGACTCGGGGGCTGGCGCCACATCAAAAGCAGCGCGCCATGCGGGCTCGTTCAGCCCCAAAACGCTCGGGAACTGACGCTGCGAACAAATTGCGACGGACAAAAAATGCAATCCTTTTTGCAGGAAATACAGTTACAACGGAGCCGGACTTGCGCCGGTTACAAACATCAAACACATCGACCGCCAAGATGACGGCCTGAGGCACTCGTCCCTGCGCTTAGTGCTACATCCGGAGCAAGCTTGGTTCACATGAGCTCCTCGCAAGCTCTCTTGTAGCACCACTGCAGCCGTTTACGGGACAGCGCCGGCGGAGGGTTGATAGCGAATGCCTTCGGCTATCCCTTGCTCTACAAAGCATTTCACCCCACATGGCCCTAGTCACATGGGAATGCAGGGGTGAACAGGACAGCACTCACACGCTGATCAACGCCTCAGGTCCTTCGCAAGCACTCTTCTAGCACCATACCATGCTGACTCCATGAACTCTCCCCGGTGGATGAACCCAACAACGAGCCTCCGGCATGTTGATCGCAAGGATCCTATATCTATTCGCTCTTGGGTAGCAGCTCAGGCTCCCCGGCGGGTATTTATAGCCCCTAGTCACCGGAGGACAAGAGGTTTCCTCCACGATGACGAGCGCGGACTCCGTGCCACGCGTCTCCCCTTCAGCTCGAAATGCACAGGTCACCCTTATCGCCTTTGGCTCCACTCGACCACGGGAGCTCCCTGTGCAATCACGGAAACACTATTCCTGACACCGCATCTCGGATACGACACCGCTTCGCCTGCCTCCTCTTTGGCCTATTTGACAGAGAAGGAATCCTCCAGGACTCGAACCTTTCGCCAACATAAGTATCAATCGATTAACTTCGTCAATTCCATGAGCTTTAAAATGGGTTGCTAAAGTACTCGGGGAGCACACGCCTTAAACCGTGAAACCTCGGCTCTTCCGTACGCCTACGCTCCTACGCGTGCACGCGGCCCAGCTCCCTGCGCTATGGACTACGGCTATCGGGGATCAGGTGCATAAACGTAACAGGCTAACTGCCCGGGGAAATTAAAAGACTTAAAAGCAGGAAGCGGAGTTCATTAATATTTATATCGCCGAATGCCTTCTCCTCTCGAGTTTCTACTTTGTTGCAGGGTATGGGAGGCTGCTCGGCCCTCGCCGGGACGACTACTCGGCGTGCTCGGCCCTCACGCTCGGGGGCTGGCGCCGGGACGGCTCGGCCCTCACGCTCGGGGGCTGGCGCCGGGACGACTACTCGGCGTGCTCGGCCCTCACGCTCGGGGGCTGGCGCCGGGACGACCTCTCGGCGTGCTCAGCCCTCACGCTCGGGGGCTGGCGCCGGGACGACTACTCGGCGTGCTCAGCCCTCACGCTCGGGGGCTGGCGCCGGGACGACTACTCGGCGAGCTCAGCCCTCACGCTCGGGGGCTGGCGCCGGGACGACTACTCGGCGTGCTCAGCCCTCACGCTCGGGGGCTGGCGCCGGGACGACCACTCGGCGTGTCTCTCAGGATTCCGCCGGCCCTCACACTCGGGCGCATCCGTTCCAGACGGCTCTTTTCTCTCCAGTATCACGCGGTTTCGCTTCCAACTGCAGCAGGCTCGACGCTCATCAGACAGCACGACCTCGCCGACTTGTCTCTCAACCACGTACTACTCGGGGGCTTGTCGGGGGTAGACCCCCAGGGGTACCCAGAAGGCGGATTGGCCCAACCAGCAAGGGGCGGCCCGGTCCGAGTGCAACTGGATCGGTTTGTCAGACTGGGTGGCCCACCAGTCGGGAGGCCCACCAGTCGGACGAGCCGGATGGGCGCGACGGCGCGCGCGGCAAGGAAGCAGGCGGCGTATCCCGCAAGAAGCTCGGAGATCAAGATAAACTAGCCGGAATTATAGGGAAGATATCTGTAATCGTTATAGGATCGCATCCTTGTATTTCGGGTAGGTTACGATCTCTAGCCGACTTGTAACTCAAGACAGCCGGACTATATAAGGCGCCTTGAGACCCCCCTCCAGAACACGACATTACGAGCAATCGTTCAACCTAGGACAGAACCCAACTACGGAGATCCTTCAAGGAACTTCATACACAGCAATACAATCACCCCCAACACAGGACGTAGGGTATTACGTCATCTCGACGGCCCGAACCTGTTCAATCCTTGCGTCTTGTGTTACCATCGGCTTCTGATCCTCGATCTGTCCCTCAACAAATCAACCACGTAGGCTATCATGTGTGGACTGCCGGGTCCAAACATCCGACACACCCCAGCCCACCCAGTCTTCGGACTGCGGCGAGTTCCAGGTCGCCACAAGCGTGCTCTTGCCGGCTCCGGCTGACTCGAGCAACGACTCCAGCTACACCACGCCTCCGGGGCGTGAAGTCTTCGTCTCTGAGGATTCCGTTACTCAGGACGGAGATACAGATCTGGCTAGAGATCGCAAACGGGAGCGAAACGCCGCCCGAGCTCGCCGCCGCGCCGAAGAAGCCGCCCTGCCCCCTACAGCGGCCGGAGACCCTGCAGCGGCCGCAGCGGCCGGAAACCCTGCTGCTGCTGCAGCTGCCGGAGTGGTCCCTCTGGGGGCACCACCAAGACCGCCGCCTCCTCCTCGGGGCCCCCATGGGGTCCGACCCCAGAACCTCGATGGAGCCTTCGCCAGGGTGCCGTTCCGCACGCCCCAGGCTAACGTCGCCGCCGCTTTCGCCGAGCTGGGACACATGCCTGACACCCCTGAGGTGCAGCGGGCCCGAGCTCAGTTGGAAGCAGCCCAGGAGCAGATCGAGCGTTCGTATCGTGCTGCCAGATCCCGATCTGGACGATCAAACTCAACTCGCTCGTCGAGCCATCGCTCTGCCCATAGCAGATCGGATTGGGGTCACCTTCGCCAGAGGAATCCCCCGCTGCCCGTCGTGGAAGAAGAGGTGGCTCAGAACCACCATGAAGACGAAGAAGAAGAGCGGCGTAACCCGCGCAATGCGGATCACCGCCGCGAACGCCACCAGAGCGGCGCGACAGGCGCCAACGTCATCAACCACCTGAGGATCTCCGTGATCGCATCAGGGACTACGCCCGGGATCTCCGTGCCGACCTCGACGCTCGGCATCAGGAGCGCGACGCCGCCGAGCTCGAGCGCCGCGAGCGGTACGACCGGGACTACGGCCGACCCGACTGCCAGCCGGTGGGGGAGGCTGGTGACGCTGAAGCAGAAGATGACGAACGCCGCGTTGTCCTTGAGCTCATGGAGCGTGAGCAGTACGACGCACGGTATGGCGACCGCCGCCAGAGGCGTGATGATGTTCGGCCCCGAGCCGACCCAGTTCAACCTCCCCGCCGCGACTACCGCAACGAGGAGATCTACGACGGCTTCGCCGCCTTCACCGCCCGACTCCGCGCCATCCGTTGGCCCGAGTCCTTCAAGCCAGCCCTCGTGGAGAAGTTTGACGGTCGCTCCGACCCCAAGCTCTGGCTCAAGACATACCACACAGCAGTCAAGGCTGCCCACGGCTCCAACGACCAAGCCGCCGCCTACTTCCCTGTGATGTTAGGCAAGGAAGCACTCCTATGGCTTGAAGGCGTCCCCCGGGACACCATCGATAGTTGGGCAGACCTATGCCATGCCTTCACCAAGAACTACCAGGCAAGCTACACCTGACCAGGCACCAGATTCGATCTGGACAATGTCAAGCAGAAGAAGGGTGAAAGTCTCCGAGACTACACCGACCGGTTCTTCGATAACCGGAACAAGATCGCCGATGTCCAGGACCGGGACGTCATCGACGCCTTCCGGCGAGGCCTCATCGACACCCAGCTGTTCCGCACGCTCTTCAAAACCAACCTTGTCACGGTCTCCGACCTGATGGAGGTGGTCAACTTGGAGGTTCGGGCAGATCAGGCTGAGCAGGCCCAATTCAAGAACAAGCAGAAGCGCCCGGAGGACGATGACCGGGTCGACAACTCGAAGCGCCACGAGCCGTCACGTGGGCGCAAGGGAGGCCCTGAGCCCCTCGTAGCCGTAGCAGAAGCAGAAGGCCGGCCGGAACCCAGGTTCCTGCCCGAGGAGTTTTACGACACACTGAACGATCAGTGCCCCTTTCACAAAGATGCAAAGCACAATCTCCGTGATTGTCACGCATTGCTCAAAGAACTCGGCGCCCTCCCGCCAACCAAGAAGCAGCGCTACAACAACAACGGCGGCCGCTACAACAACTACCGCCGCGATGGCTACAACGGCGACCGGCGGGACGACTACCGCCGCAGAGAAGACCGCGACCGCCGCGACGACTACCACCGTGGTGAGCGCGACCGCGATGCTCCGGCTCGCCGGGATGATCAACGTCGTCACGATGACGAACGCCGACCACCGCCACCGCCGGAGGCACCCAGGCGCGACGCCAACGGTGACTTCCAGCGTGCTGACCGCCAGGTCAACGTCATCATCGGGGGGCCCGGCGCCTTCCCAGATCGGCGCAAGGGAAAACTCCACAAGCACGAAGTGAAGATGGTCTCCACCAAGCCGGTGGAATACCTCCAGTGGTCGGAGATGCCTATCGCCTTTAGCCGAGCCGACCACTGGGTTTACCTCCCCGAGCCAGGGTCTTACCCACTCGTCGTCGCCCCCGTCGTGGACAGGGTCCTCCTCTCCAAGGTCCTGATCGATGGCGGGAGCGCTCTCAACATCATCTTCACCAGCACTCTCAACAGCATGGGATTCGACTACAGCAAGCTCCTGAGCGCCGAAGATCCGTTCTTTGGCATTGTGCCAGGAAAAGCTTTCTACCCGATAGGAAGAGTCGCCTTGCCTGTTACATTCGGCACGGCCGACAACTACCGCACGGAGTACCTGTACTTCGAGGTAGCCGACTTCAAGAGCTCATACCACGCCATCTTTGGTAGGCCCATGCTGGCCC
>CM014270.1:39828798-39854376 GCA_004135705.1 Alloteropsis semialata
TAGCAAGGGATAAACATTCATAGGAGGGTAGTGTGACACACAGAAGGTTTCATTGCTCAAATATGTAAGTCTAGTTAATATGAAGATCCTAAGAGAGAACCAGGGATTCTATATACTTCTCACTTATGAGTTACATACATTATAAGTATACACTACACAAGCTCAGCAAGGGACACATGCTAGAGGGCAAATCGAGGAGTCGTGGGATCCCCTCATCCAAGGGTACTGTCACGATGTTTATCACGAAGGCCTGCAAACGCCCAAACCCAAACGATGAGGATTACAAGGACCACACGGGGCTATTGTCCAGATAAACAGAGCAAACTTGCGGCGCATTGGGCCATTCCCATAACATGCATCAGCTAAACTAAGGTGCAAGACATACAACTTATATGATGAACAAATAAAGTGATAAGCCAAATAACATAAGCAAGATAGTAATTCCATTAAAAGTTCAAAGTCTTATGAGTAAACAAAAGATACAAGATAACTAACCTCTAGGCTTACCAAGACTCCTTCGGAAGCCCGTAGAAGCTCAACTTCTACGACTACTTCACTACTAACTAAGACTAGAACTTGTGGCAAAGAGAGCTCTTCCTTCTTTGTGTGTATTGAACTGGAGCCGAGGCCATCTATTTATAGCTTGGTAGGACGGTGGAGAGACACCTCGAGGCGGTTGAGGCCATTTGGCCCCGGGACCAGGTCAGCTGATCCCCCTAGGTCGGACGACCCTCAGATGCACCGCCTTGCATCGTGCACGGTCCATATGCGTCCCTGGAGTCGGTATGGAGCTGGTCGTCGAAGGGGGACCAATTCCGTCGCCCTTGGGGGTCGGCTGACGTACCCAGGTCGGCCGACCTGGCACCGACTCCTCTCGGGCCCATCTTCACCTGGGTGACTGTAGAGTGGGTCCTTATGACGGTTCAAGGTGGGTGGCCCGATTTGAGTACGTTTAGATGTGTTGGTGGGCCCCTCAATCCATGTGGCCTCCTCTTGGACCATTCCCATCTCTTGGATCCAACCATCATGGAATCAACGGCTATGATGGTCCTGGAGTGTGTTTTCTTTGCTGTGGCCAAATATGGGCTCCAGTGGGCTTGGCCCAGGTCGGCCGACCTAGGGGGGTCAGGCGACCTGGCCCTGAGCCCAAATCTCCTTCACTTTTGCTAATTAGACACTGCATTCACATATTCACCAAAACTTGTGGAACTAATTAGATATAAACCCTATCACTATGTTTGGTGATTATATTTGACATATTCTCTGCAGGAGCTGATGGTCAAAATTGGTATTTAAGGACCGTCAACAAGCTCCCCCACACTTAGCCTTTACTCATCCTCGAGTAACGCTTATGACTAAGGTGGAAAACATGAATCCAACTGATATGATGCAGGCATATAAGTTGTTCCTAAACATACCTGCACTTGTGAATTTTGAAGTGTCTATCATGTCATCTTGGGTGGTTGAGGAATGGAACGGTCTTGATTCAAGTCATCTCAACTCTTCTGTTAAGTAACTCGGGTTTTTGAAAAGTTTTCAAAAACATATCCTTACCTAGCTCCTCAGCTGATTCTCTCAGATCGCGCACTGTGTATGATTCCTCACCAAGGCATTTCTTTGCATTCTTTCACCCTACTTCTAAAAGGCTTATGTGTAGCTCAAGGTAGGAGTAAAGATAAGGTATACTTGCATCACATATTTTGCAGAGTCAAAGAGCAGATCCAAGAAGAAAACTATTCATACAATCTGATCAAGATGTGCATGTGTGTGGAACAATGGAAAATGTATGTGGAAATTATGATAGCTCCTTTTTGTATGATCTCTCTAAGTGCACAGAATATTTTGGATACTTCCCTGATGAATTCCTCCAAACTCTAGTCTTGCAAGCAAATGCAAGATTTGAGCTTAAGAGTGCCAAAAGATTCATCCACTGTTCATCTTGCTTCATCGTGCACATTCCTCCCATGTGACTACAGATGTTGAATATTGAAGTTATACTCACCTTACTTTAGTCATCATTTCATCCCTGCAAAAAGTTAGTGGACAACAAATACCTGAAGGACTATAAAGAAATAATCATTGTCGTCATCGGGTTAGTTGTTCACTTCCACGCTTCAAAACCAGATCAGTCCTTCACATATTAAGCGTAGGTCCTGTTTGCCATTTTTTCATATTTATTTTTCAAATGTTCTCTTCAAATTTTATTTTCACCACTTTCCTTTAAGCATAACTCAAACAAGGCTCGATTTAAATCGCATCAACATGATCAGAGAGGGTTTTGCAATATACTCACAGTGAACCATCGGAAGGTTATGTACCTCCTCGTATGTTGTGCACAATGTGTTGCAGCGCATCCAATGCCTTGGTTTGTCTCAAATTCGAATCAAGCTCGAAGACTTACCCGCTCAAGTTTGAAATCTTTCCTGCAGGGGTTAGTCCATGCATACAATCGATATCTATTCATGCATTTACTCAAAGGTTCATTAATCAAACTTGACACCATGTTTAATTTGATAAAAGAAGACCATTCTAACCTAAGCACCATGCTTAATTTAAAAGGTCTATGAATGTACCTCGAGGTACCTCGAGAATATATTCAAATCAGAGCATATGAGGATAGATAAAGGAAACATGATAACCTGACCAAGCATTTTTTTCAAATGGAGAAATCATGAGTATATAAGTGGCGAAATTCGGGTTACCTCCCGGAAGGGCTTTGTTTAAAGTCAAAAACAAGTCATGATACTTACTTTGGCGTACTTATCGTTGGCGGTTAGTTGATGACAAGTTAAGAATTGTCGTCATGGTAGTTCCTTTGCTCTTGCTGATATCACTAACGGTGACGTGGTCGCACGTGGATAGCTTGTGCTCATTAAATGTTGGGATTTCCCAAACAAGTAGTTGGCAAGGCGGTAAAACACGAGCATACGTCTTTTCTCATGAAAGCAAGCACAAGAACCAAGGATGCAAGGCAAGGCGGAGCCAGAAGCCATATGGGGACTACCGAGGTGTAACGCCACAATGGCATGTATGCCCAGCTGTCTCAATCCCACTGTGCCTTGCTGGCTCTTCTTTCTCCTTTTTTATTTTATTTTATTTTTATTTTTTAAGAAAGATAGGATACAGGAACTATCATCATCTATAAACCAAAAATAAGAATTTGGCATGGATGAACTTGTTACCGGATACTTGCAGAGCTCCCCCACACTTGGATTTTTATGTCGCTTGACAACAAAATCAAGTGTGTGTTGGCCTCCTTTGAATTTTGTTCATCACCAAAACTTACCAAGGTATTGCAGCTGATGTAGCTCTTATGTTCTTAAGCATTGTACCCCAATCGTTCTTTTCAATTTCAACCTGTAATGGTTAGTGACCAAAAATAATCGAACGGAACTCATCCTAAAAACATGTTCTTGCTTTTATTTGTATATTTTTTTAATAAACTTGGGAGCCAATCACTTAAAAATCCTAAGGAGGGATAGGAGAAAGGCTGAGGGCACTTGGTAGTTTAATTGGGGGTGAGAAATGACGGTGGAGGGCACCGACTTTCATTGAACAGAGGAGGCCTGGGGTCGGCCGACCCTAGCACGACCCCGTTTCAACCAAGCATTCAAGGCTTGCACTGGACTCGCTGGTATGAAATGACGGTGATTGAATTTGCTGCAAAAGGGCCAGGGCTAGGTCAGCCAACAGATGGGGTCGGGCGATTTTGGCACAGGGCCCATTCTATTGATCCTTCGAAGCAGTATACCAGATGCAAAATTTGTTTTGAATCTGAATGAATGCGGTGCAGGAAAGGCAGCCACAGGTCGGGCGACCCATGGGGTCGGCCGACGGCCTGTTGGCACCTCTCAGGCCCAGCTGGCTTAGCTGTCCTATGTGGTCCCGGCTCATTAAGATTATGTATGCGCATGCAGGAGCGGAGAATCCAAAGGGATTTCAAGATAAAGGACTCCAAGTTTAAATTTCAATGCACAAAATTGGTTTGGAATTTAAACATGCAAAGATTGGAATTCAAAAAAAATGCAATGTGAAATAAATATGAGATACATACCAATTTACCTGTCGGTGAGGACTTGTCGGTTTACGTCCGTCGAGTGAGGACGTCTCCATCATAAATTTTGGCTTTATGTAACATTTGAAGATGGTTTGTATTGTCATATCTGTTTGTCTTCTTCGGACAGGATCATGTAGGCCTTGGTGTTGAGCCCTGGCCATGGGTCCGTTCGCGTTGGTCTTCCCATGTAATGGGCTGGTGTGTACCAATTTGATAGATGCTAGCCTAAGATCGAACGCGGTGTCTAATGTTCACCTCTGGGCCAGTTTGCGATCCAGAGGGAATCGAGAACTCGCTAATCGTTCTTTCGGCAGTAGCTCTCGTTGATATTGGTGCGGGAGTGACTGGAGTTGCTGTCGATAAGATTATCTAGGAAGATACGACGCAACATCGTATTTCCTGATACCCTTGGGTTGTCAATGAAGTCCATTGGCAGTTCAAAACCAGTCATACACTACCATGTATCACATCAAAGAGAAACAGAGCAAAGGTAACCCTGCCGGAGCAGCGGTAATTAATCATGCTATTAATTGAGTACATGGGTTACCAACACTCTTCAACCAATGCCATTCCCCGGCAATGGCGCCAGAGAGCTTGTTGGTACTTCTTACGGTCGCAGATAAATCCGCAAGCGCACGGATACCATTGTAGCTTTCACCCGGAAGTATTCAGGGTATCGAATCCACAGGGAAGGCGGTGATTGAATAGAGTAGTTATCCATTGTACATCAATCATAACATTATTAATATACCAAAGTCTAGCAAAGGATAAACATTCATAGGAGGGTAGTGTGACACACAAAAGCTTTCATTGCTCAAATATGTAAGTCTAGTTAATATGAAGATCCTAAGAGAGAACCAGGGATTCTATATACTTCTCACTTATGAGTTACATACATTATAAGTGCACACTATACAAGCTCAGCAAGGGACACATGCTAGAGGGCAAATCGAGGAGTCGTGGGATCCCCTCATCCAAGGGTACTGTCACGATGTTTATCACAAAGGCTTGCAAATGCCGAAACTCGAACGGCGAGGATTACAAGGACCACACGGGACTGTCACCACCCGGAGGCTACCTCTGAATACGTGGGGTAGGGTATCCCCAATGGTATTTCATATACCAAAGACCATGTTTGCAATATGAAATACTACTCTATTTATTGTCCAGATAAATAGAGCAACCTTGCGGCGCATTGGGCCATTGCCATAACATGCATCAGCTAAACTAAGGTGCAAGACATACAACTTATATGATGAACAAATAAAGCAATAAGCCAAATAACATAAGCAAGATAGTAATTCTATTAAAAGCTCAAAGTCTTATGAGTAAACAAAAGATACAAGATAACTAAGCTCTAGGCTTACCAAGACTCCTTCGGAAGCCCGTAGAAGCTCAACTCCTAATACTACTTCACTACTAACCAAGACTAGAACTTGTGGCAAAGAGAGCTCTTCCTTCTTGGTGTGTATTGAACTGGGGCTGAGGCCATCTATTTATAGCTTAGTAGGACGGTAGAGAGGCACCTCAAGGTGGTTGAGGCCGTTCGGCCCCGAGACCAGGTCGGCCGATCCCCTAGGTCGGCCGACCCTCAGATGCACCGCCTTGCATCGTGCACGGTCCAAATGCGTCCCTGGAGTCGGTATGGAGCTGGTCGTCGAAGGGGGACCGATTCCGTCGCCCTTGGGGGTCGGCCGACGTACCCAGGTCGGCCGACCTGGCACCGACTCCTCTCGGGCCCATCTTCGCCTGGGTGTCTGTAGAGTGGGTCCTTATGATGGTTCCAGGTGGGTGGCCCGATTTGAGTACGGTTAGATGTGTTGGTGGGCCCCTCAATCCATGTGACCTCCCCTTGGACCATTCCCATCTCTTGGATCCAATCGTCATGGAATCAACGGCTATGATGGTCTTGAAGTGTGTTTTCTTTGCTGTGGCCAAATATGGGCTCCAGTGGGCTTGGGCCCAGGTCGGCCGACCTAGGGGGGTCGGGCGACCTGGCCCTGAGCCCAAATCTCCTCCTCTTTTGCCAATTAGACCCTGCATTCACATATTCACCAAAACTTGTGGAATTGATTAGATATAAACCCTATCACTATGTTTGGTGATTATATTTGACATATTCTTTGCAGGAGCTGATGGTCAAAATTGGTATTTAAGGACCGTCAACACTTCCCAGGATTGCGTGGTACGAAGATTCAAATTCGGCGACCTCGAATGTGATGTACTCGGTCCTGTAGTTGGCCTCGGTACCAAATGTGACTGGAAGTGATACCTGGCCAAGGGACACGGTAGCGTTTCCTAGGACGATACCATAGAAAGGTGAATTAGTAGGCTTGAGCAAATTGGTGATGTCCAAGCCCATCTTCTTCAGTGTCTTGGCGAACAGGATGTTGAGTCCGCTTCCGCCATCAATCAGTGTCCTCGTGAGTCATGCGCCCTGCCACTACCGGGTCTAGTACCAGAGGGTACCTTCTCGGGTTCTTGATGTTGGTCCATTGATCGTCACGAGAGAAGCTGATCGGAACCTCTGACCACTTTAGGAACATCGGGATAGTAGGCTCGATGCATCCAATCTCGCGATGGATCAGCTTTTGCTTGCGCTTTGAGTCTGTCTGAGCAATCCTGCCAAAGATGACATTGGCAACCTTGTCGGCTTGTTGGTAGCCGGTGTCTTTGTCGCCTTTGCCTCCATTGTTCTTGTCGGGTTCATTGGGTTTGGAGTCGCCTCCGGTGCCGAAAGTTTTCCTGAGCCCGATGCAGTCCCTGCTGGAGTGCTTGTCCTTTGGATGGAAAGGGCATTGCTTGTCGAGTAGTTTCTCAAATCTTTTGCGGGAGGAGCCTTTCTTAGCAACGTTGACTGAATCCTCGGGCTTGCGTTTCTTGTCGTTGAAGTCACGTTTGCCGCTGTTCTCAACTTGCTTGCCCTTGTTTCAGTCATTGTTGTTGTTGTGCTCGCCGCCCGACTTGTTTCGATTGAATCTTTCATGATGTAGGTCTTCGGCGTCGGACCAACGACCGATGAGTTCACGCATGGCCTCAAGCGTCTTTGGCATGTTCCTCCCGAAGTCGAGATGTAGCGTGGGATCAGTGAGACCGCTGTGGAAGCAGTCGATGACGTCTTGGTTAGAGAGCCCGACACATGTTGATTGCTTCTCCCAGAATCAGCGGTTATAGCTTCGGTGGTACTCGTTTTGGCCTTGTTTGCACTGGGCTAGATCAAAGTGAGTACCCAGCTTTTGCCATAAACCCTGAAAGTTGTTGATAAAGATCTTGCAGAGCGCATCCCATAAATCGATGGAGCCTGGTTTTAGTCCTTCCAACCAGGTCACTGGAGCCTAATCGAGGACTACTGGGAGGTAGGTGCACATGGTGTCAGTGTCGCCTCTTGCTGCCTTGATCGCCGAGTAGTAGATGCGGAGCCACTGCTCGGATCATGCTTTCCATCATATCACTGAGATGACGGTGCATGCGTCCTTGCTCTGCAGTTGGTGTCGCAAATCCCTGTAGTCGTCGCGGTAGTTGCGGCGTGCGTCTATGTCCCTTTGCCGTCGCGTCCGCCATTGTGACTTTGTTGAGCAACGTGGTGGCTAGGCCCGGTGCCGTGGTTTCTAGCTCCAGCACTGACTACCATGCCTCCCTCGTTGCCGGGTTCATGGCGGGCTCTGCTTGGGTGATGGGACTGATTGCCGTGGTTGCCTTCAACAGGTCGGCTTCTTGCTTGGCAGCTTGGTGCCTTGGACCTGGTGATGGTTTTGGCAGGGTTGATTGCGTCATGCCGGATCGCCGCTGTCTCCAACATGGTCTTCATCCTTGGGATTTCCGGAGTTTGGGCCATGTTGCCCAGCTCTGTTGCGACAGCCAAGATATTGGCTGCGGCGTTGGCGTAGACATCTTGCCCAGTGACTTGCACGAATCTTGCATTGAGGTTCTGCGGAGGAAGTCTGCGACCAGCACGGCGACGATGCTTTGCGCGAGCAGCGTTTCGTTCCCTGCGCCGGTTTTGGTCGGCTTCGACTTCGTTCTCCACTGTTGGCTCATCATTGGAGACTTCTTCTTCTTGTCTGATGATCACCATGGCTTGACGCCCTGGTGAGTAGCTTCCTATGCTTGAAGTTGCTGGGACTGTTGAGCCACGCCCGCTTGAAGAGTCCAAAGGCTGCCCGTGTTGAAACGGGAGTGGATCGATGCACGCAATGATGTGAGACATGTCCAGGTCTTCTTGCGGTGTTGCTCCGAGATTTGGCTTACGTCCGGGCCAGTGGATGAATCTTCCCTCTGGAGTCGAGGTGATGATGAGTCCGACTTGTTTCCCGCTTAGAGGGAATTCATCGCGTTCGACCAGATATCGGAGTTATTTCGAAGATGCCGCCTGGTAGACGGAGGCGGTTCCTGCGAGACCAAAAGAAATCTAGCTCAGGGTGTTGACCTCGCGCTTAGCAGTGGCTGAGCTCCTCTTCTTCTGGATTCGGCGCGATCGATGGTTCAGAAACTGGCTCGGACCGCCTAGTCCGCTTTGGAATCTTCCCAGTTCGAGTTGAAGTCGAGTTGGGACTTGAAGTTTCCCGAGTCCGAGTTGAATTCGAGCCCAGGGGCGCGATCTCGTCGAGCTTGTCGGCAAGTTGCTCCGGAGTCGGCGACTTGAGGATGCGATCGAAGTTGCCCGCGCCGTCCGCCGTGCGGACCCAGGAGCCAAAGACAAAGGTGGCGCCCTTCTCAAATGCCATGTCGCCTTCGCAATTGATGATGACTGGTGCCATCGAGCTTTCATGACGATTCTCGATGAGAGCCCCTACCTGGCGCGCCAGCTGTCGGTTTTTTATACCAGCTAGCCTGCTATAGGGGGTCCCTAAGTAGTCGAGTTGTTTGTGAGGGCCTCGCCGGAACCAGAAGCACGATGGTGAACATAAGATGATTTAGACAGGTTCAGGCCGCCTCAAGAGAGAGCGTAATACCCTACGTCCTGTATGGTGGATCGCTTCATATTGATGGTTATGATTTTACAAGGGGTCCCTGCCTTACCTTATATACTCGGGAGACAAGGTCTACAAGGCAAGAAATACAAACTCCTAGTCGGATACTAAACATAGAGTCCTAACATGAGTAGGCCGGGTTGTTTCCTAGTAGCCGACTAGTCTCCTTAATCTGTATGCCTCATCCTCGTATCTGTCAGAGTTGTCGGCCCAATCTCCTAATGGGCCTATAGCCCATAAGGACTCCCATAGATCTTGGTCCGTCACATAAGACATTATTTCTTGAGAGACCATGAAGCCAAAGGAGATATCGCTCTAAGCCATGTGAGTACCAAAAAATAACTAGCCGATATCTTCACAAAGCCCCTAGATGAGCAAAGGTTTTGTGCTTTGAGGAATGAGCTAAATATCTTGGATTCTCGTAACGTGGCTTGAATTGTTGCACACAACCTTGTTTGATGCTTAGACTAGGCAAAATTGCTTTATTTGTGTGAGTTTTTCAAAATATTTGGAGTTGTGATCGTTGGATCATTTCTTGGCTCAAATGATCATGGTTATGTAATGTTAAATGTGGCTGATCATTTTGAGTCAAGTATCTTACATGTCCAATCTCTAAATCTATCACAATCTCAAATCAAATCTCATCTTGAAATCAGCTTTTGGTCACTGTGATTCCAGGAACTTTGCCCGGAACTTCCGGTATGGAAGTTCCAGTAGCCTCGGGCTGAGGCCGGAACTTCCGGCCCATAGTGCCCCCAAACCGTTTTTGTCAAACCCTAACTCCCATTCATATCCACTGCCGTCGACCCTCACTCTTCCCTCTCAAGCCCGTGAGGGGATCTCAAGTTTGGACCGTGGGATTTCGTTTCTTGGTGATTCCATTGCTTCCCCACGCTTCAGAAGTTCTGATCCTCCGCGAAACATCATCGAATCCTCAAGGTATTTCATTCAAAATCCCCAAATCCCGATCTCTCAATGCTATAGTTTCTAGTGGATTTCCTCTTGGGAATAGGCTCATATACCTTCCTAGATGTCATGCCTATGATTTTGCAAAGTTTGGTGGGCTCAATCGATCATTCCCTCTTGTTCTTGGTCGGGCGCAGAGCAGGTCGGAACTTCCGACCCTGTGCCGGAAGTTCCGGCAGGTTTCTGTGAACGCCATGTAACTATATCATGGATTCTTGATCAATTTTCTAAGCTTTATCATTTCATATCTTTCTAGATGGGCCGCCAACGCCGAGGCAAGGCTATTGCATCACCTTCTCCGTCCCCTTCTCAAAGTGAGACCGAATCGGATGAGAGGGTTGCTCCATCCAAAGGAAAGGGGAAGCGGGTCAAGAAACAAACTGTGCCCAAGAGGACTCTTGGTACAGGACGTCCTAATCCTCCAGCTCCTGCTGCTCCTCCCCATGGTCGCCGCACCAAGCATGCCAATGTTAATAAAACCGGGGAGGCGTACAATGATGATATTGACTTGTCCATTGTTGAGAGGCAAGTAATCAAGGTACATCCTCCTATTAGAAGCTCTGAAGATCCACCCATGGTTGATTATAGCAAGGTGGAGACCAATATGAAATCTCTAAGGTATGGTGAGGACCCTCGCACCTGTCTTTCCAAGCAATTTAAAGGTGATACTCGCTTTTGGCTTCCTTTTCAAGACGATTGGTATGAATCTGCCATCATGGGAAATAAAAGCATCACAACTGATATGAAGTAGATTGATTGGGCGTATCTTCAAACACTTAGTTCTCCAGTCAAGGAAGTTGTTGATGCAGTTCATGATAGATGCAATGAATTGGATTTAGTGAATCATATGGCATTTAGATTTGATTGGAATGAAGAAGTGATGGCTCAATTTTATGCCACACTTTATGTGGATAATGCCCGTTCAAGGTTTCATTGGACTCTTGGTGGAAAATGCTACACCATTAGCTTGATTGACTTTGCTCGCCTTTTTGGAATCTATAGAGGCGACCCAAGGACTAATGTTAGTCGTGATATATATAAGGACTATCTCCATGATAAGGCCGATCTTGAGGTTACCAAGATGCATTTCATGTATGATCATGCTTATGGTGAACATGGGCAATGTGTTTTTGGGAAGACCAAGGGGCTCACTCCTTATTATAAGATGCTCAATCAATTGTTCAGATTCACTCTTTGTCCTCGTGGTGGAGATGCAAGCAACATATCTCATAAGGCAAAGAATCTCTTAGCTCAAACTGCACCAGATAGAGCTAAATTTGAAGTGATTGATTTTATTTGGAATATGATTATGATTTGCTCTCATGATGCTTCTAGTGCTTGTTACTATGCTCCTTATATTTTTCACATGATCAAGCAAGTCACCGGGCTCAACATATTGACTGACATGCCACATCTTCCTTACAAGTCATCAAAGGGCAAGATTATGTAGCTTCTCATGATTGATTCCTCCAGAAGGACTCCATTTCCTCCCAAGGGACCTTTTCTGGGAGTATATCCTTTTACAGGTTCGGCTTCCAAGCTCAAGGTGCTTCTTCTTCACAAGCTCCTCCAACATCTAGTGCTCCTTCTTCTTCTCATGGTCCACCGCAAGCTCCTACACGTGGTTCTCCCAAGAAGAGGGGCAAGCTTGATTTAATTGCCCATGGTATCTTTGCTTGCTTCAATATGTGCTGGCACAATGTAAATGTAATTGAAGAGCGCATGAAGCAATTTGATGCGGATCTTGTCAAGCTTGATAAGAGGCAAAAGGATCTGCTTGATAAATATGATATACCTCATTCTCTGGTTCGTGCTCCTAGGGACTATCCTCCTCCACCTCCCTTCTACAACCCTTTGGAGGAAGGTGGTTCATCTTCTCATGCTCAAGGTTCTTTCTCTCATATCTTTGGTGCTGAAATTGAAGAAGAGGATCTTGGTGGTGGTGAGGAGAGTGGAGAAGATGAGGAGACCGAGGCCGAGGGCTCTTATGAGAGACAAGGCGATGATGATGAAGGCAATGGTGATGACAATGAAGAAGAGGAGGATGAAGAAGAAGAAGGTGATGGCGATGACGATGAATAGCTCTCTTTTTGGTGCTTGTTGCCAAAGGGGGAGTGAATTTGGTAGCTTTGGTGGTTGGAGACCCACATCTATCTTTTCATTCATGTTTTAATCTTTAGACATGTAAGAACTATGTGATTGTGTTATGTGTGGTGTGCCAAGCGAGACTTTTATTTGTAAGACTTATTTGTGCTACTTGTGCTAGTGTGATGTTTGACCTTATCTATTTATGATGTGATGCTTTATGGATGGCGTAACGTTATTCTCTACTTTTATTGTGTGATATATCATGTCATATGCATCACGGTTATATTTGACACTTTTGCACATTTGTACCTCTGTATGCAAAGATATTGGGTGAGTTCTTACATAAATATGTGCAATGGCATTTGAGGCCACTTGTGTTGGATATGCACATATTTAGGGGGAGCTCTTCTAAATATTGTTGGGTACAAAATATGATTTTATTCATATCTTGTGAACCCAAATTGTGTTATCATCAATCACCAAAAAGGGGGAGATTGAAAGTGCATCTAGACCTCCAATGAGTTTTGGTGATAGTGGCAATTACAATTTGGGATTTGATGCTTGTAATGATTTATATGCAGGAATAAAAGAAAAGAAGGTGTTATGGATATCAAAAGATGGCCTCCAATTATTTATGTGTGGTGGATGAGCTCTTTGAAGATTTAAATTGATTTTTGGTTTGAATTTGAGTATAGGAATCCACCGTACTATCAAGGGAGACATACTTGATGGATCAAAAGTGCTAAAAGTGCTAAATGAGATGCTAACCACCCAAGAGAGAAATCAGATTTCGGTTTTCAGCCTACTGTGCAGTGGCTGGCCGGAAGTTCCGGTCAGCACCGGAACTTCTGCCTTGGAAGTTACGGTAGCCTCGGGGAGAGTTCGGAACTTCCGGTAGGTAGTGTCGGAAGTTCCGGCAGGGTGTTTCGCAATGCTGTTTCTTAGTTCAAAATCGTGCCTTGTCGGAAGTTCCGGCCCTATGTCGGAAGTTCCGGCAAGTGACCTGGTAGTGCATAACGGCTAGTTTTTGGGGCTTGGGTATATATACCCCCTCAGCCCCCCCATTCATGGCTGCTGACCTAACCCGAGACAAACACCTCCCAAAGCATTAAATCCACTCTCCCAACTCCCTCTAGAACCAATCCTTGCAAAGATTTGAGTAAGGCATTGGGTGTGAGTGATTCTTAAGGTGTGAGACAAAATCTTTGAGTGATTTCATCCCTTGTTAATCTCAAGAAGCACTTGAAGCAAGTATGATTCGTCGATTCGCGTTTGTTACTCTTGGAGCTAAGCTCCTAGACGGTTAGGCATCGTTGGCAACTCCCAACTTGGTGTGGTTGAGTGCCAAAAGTTTGTAATCTTCATCCCTTCGTGGGAACAATAGTAAGAATTTCAATCCGGCCTTCGTGGTTGATTGAAGGAGGCAAGGGGTTAGATTTGACCCGGCTCTAATTGAGCACCTCAATGGAGACGTAGCTCCTAAGTGGAGTGAATTTCGGTGAACAAATCCTTGTCTCTTGTTCTTGTTGTTGTTCTTCGCGTTCATATCGTTCTTGAGCTTAAATTCATTCGATCTATCTTGTTATAAGTTTTCGCTACTAGAGATCATAGTTTTAAGCTTCCTTTCACTTGTGGTGAACTTTTTATTCATATAGAATTTGCAGATACTTGTTTGTTTTTGAATCTCAAATTCGTTTATCTCGTTGAGCCGGAAGTTTTGCCCCAGTGCCAGAAGATCCGGACCCCCGAAACTTCCGACACTGCACCAGAACATCCGGCCCATCCGATATTTGTGTATTAAGTTTGCAGAAATTTTTATACAGGCCTATTTAACCCCCCCCCCCGCTCTAGGCCTAGTGTCAGTCCTTTCAGATATGCCATCGTGGCACCTACGTGGCTAAGGAGAGGGGTGAGCTATGATAAATTTGCACTAAAGCCCTCGAATCTATCCAGTCTCTCATTTCTCCCCTCCAAAAGCCCCTGGAGATTCTTGGTTACTCGTCGGGGGCGACGAGGGCGAGGGGGTCGAGGCAGGCGTGGAGTAGGTGATCAAGGTACGCGGTGGTGGGAATCACGGAGTGCGGGAGAAGCGGAACGAAGCTGGAGCAAGCAGCTGCCGCAGCGCGCAAGGATGGTGGCGAGATTGCAATGGGAAGGGGAACAGGCGCCTGATTATGGTGAGTTCAATCGTCCCCTTCACTTTTTAGATTTTAGGTTGAGCCATATTGTTCTTGTAGTTGTAGGTCTATGTTGGGGACAGGGTATTTGAAATTGGCATCGCAGATTGTAGATTTGGGGGAAATTTGGTTAGGTTTTTGTGATTTGGGTAGGGTTTTTGTTGCTGCGGGAGAGCTTATGCTGTGGCTATGTGTGTGCAATGTAGGTGATGGTAGAGACGAGTTCACACTTGAGATTCATCATGGCGGTTTCTTTGTTGGATTTGGTGAGCTGCGGTCATACGTAGGTGGAAAAGTGGACAACTTTGATTGGATAGAGACTGATACATGGTCACCACTTTGGTTTGAAGACTTTATGCAACAGCTAGGATATCAGAGCATTGGAGGCTTTAAGTTTTATTGGCTGTTACTAGGAAAATCAATAGCTGATGGATTGAGAGTGATTAGCTCTGATCATGACACTATTGTTATGGCATCAGTGGTTGACAAGTTCCAGACTTTAGTTTTGTATGTTGATCATGAGGACAGCATGGGAGGTATTGATTGGGATGATGTTGTTGCAAATCCAGTGGTTGACCTTTCAAAGGTTATTAGCCCAAGGAAGGTTGAGTATGTGCAAAGGAGAGCAGGTGAGAAGTTGCCAGTGTTCTATAAAGATCTGAAGAAAGGAAGAGTTGAGCAAGGTCCTAGCATTGAACATAATGAAGCTGATAGTGAGGCCAATGAGACTGAGGATGAGGAATTCATTGACAGCGACAATGAGATAGACAATGGAGATGAAGATTTGTTTGAAGATGTTGTAAATTGATGGCAAAGGGATCAAAGACAACAAAAAGGCCAAAGGAAGCAAGCTCAAGTCATATGAAACAAGTCGGCCAGCAGTACTGAATGATGATGAAGAAACTGAAGATGAGGATTTGGAACTTCCAGAATCAGATGGGGAAGGAGAAGAGAGGATCAGGTTGAAATCATGGAGGGAAGAGGACATGCAGAATCCAGCTTTCTCTGTTGGACAGGTCTTTCCATTTGTTGTGGAGTTGAGACAGGCAATTACTGAGTATAGTGTCAGGAACAGGGTTAAAATCAAGCAGCCCAGGAATGATAATAGAAGCATAAGAGCTCACTGTGCTGATGGTTGCCCATGGAACCTATATGCTTCAATGGATAGTAGAGTTAAGTCATTTGTGGTCAAGACATACTATGGTATACACAACTGTGAAAAGGAGTGGGTTTTGAGGAGATGTACATCTAGGTGGCTAGTTGATAAGTATGTTGATGCATTCAGAGCAAATGACAAGATGAGTATAACCAACTTTGGGAGGACTATTCAAAAGGACTAGAATTTGACACTGTCTAGGAGCAAGCTTGCTAGAGGTAGAAGGCTTATTCTTGCAGCCATCCATGGTGATGAGGTCCAACAGTACAATTCCCTGTGGGACTATGGACATGAGTTAAGGAGAAGTAATCCTGGGAGCTCATTTTTCCTGAAGCTTGATGGCAATTTGTTCAGTACATGCTACATGTCTTTAGATGCTTGTAAGAGGGGTTTTATGGCAGGATGCAGGCCTATCATCTGCTTGGATGGGTGTCACATCAAAACAAAGTTTGGAGGACAATTGCTGACAGCAGTAGGAATGGATCCAAATGATTGCATCTATCCAATTCCAATGGCTGTTGTAGAGGTGGAGTCCTTGGCTTCTTGGATGTGGTTCTTGCAGACCTTAAAGGATGACCTCACTATAGACAACACATATCCTTAGGACCATTATGACTGAATAAGCAAAAGGGTCTAATACCAGCTGTACAACAGGTGTTCCCTGAGTCAGAACACAGGTTCTGTGTTAGGCACCTATACTCCAATTTTCAAGAAAAGTTCAAGGGTGAGATACTAAAAAATCAGTTGTGGGCTTATGCAAGGTCATCTTCAGTTGACCAATGGACCAGAAACATGGAAAAGATGAAATCTTTAGATGTGGATGCATACAATTGGTCGGAGAAGATGGCTCCTAACACATGGGTGAGCGCATATTTTTCTGAATTCCCCAAATATGACATCTTGTTGAACAACAACTGTGAGGTATTCAACAAGTACATTCTGGATGCAAGGGAGCTTCCTATTCTCAGCATGTTTAAAAGGATCAAGTGCCAGCTGATGACTAGGCACTATAACAAGCAAAATGAAGTGGCACAAGAAATACAAGGAGCCTTCTGTCCAAAGATCAGAAAGAAGGTGGCCAAAAATGCAGAGTTTGCAAACTTATGCTATGCTGTGCCTTCAGGTCAGGGGGTGTTTCAGGTCCAAGTTAGAGATTACAGTCACATTGTTGACATAAAAGCAAAGACATGTGACTGCAGAAAATGGCAACTAACTAGTGTGCCTTGCTGCCATGACATAGCATGTCTAAGGCATCAGAGGATTAGACCTGAAAATGTGCTTCCTAACTGCTATTCAGTGGACTCATTCAATAAAGCTTATGGATTCAGCATTTGGCCTTGCAAGGATAAGAGGAATTGGGAAAAGGTAAATGGACCAAAGGTTCTACCACCAGTTTATGAGAAAAAAGTAGGAAGGCCACCTAAATCAAGGAAGAAGCAACCTCAAGAAATACAAGGAAAATATGGACCCAAGTTGTCTAAGCATGGAGTAACAATGCACTACATGCACTTCTCCAAGGCAGAACACAACAGTGGAGGATGCAAACTGAAGAAGCAAGGTATCAGTTCTATAGAGGCCATGAAAATGGTGGCAGCTGAACTAGCTCAACAGCAACTTCAGGCTGAACAAGATTCTATTGCAGCTGCTACACTTGAATTAGTACAAGAACCTGCTGCCACTTCAACTGATCCTCTTAACCAGGTACATTCACTGTCATTGCTTTACAACAACTTCACTCTTTATCATTAGTTGCTAAGTGAAGAAATGATATCATATTGTAGGACATCGGCCTTGAAGAAATGCCCATGACACAAGCTAGTACTACCTTGCTAAGTCAGATGTTGTCTCAGGAAACTCAATCTACAATGCACTCTCAGCCTCAAGGCCCATTGCCAGACAGCTCATACATCATGTCAAACCAACCAGTGGCAAGACATGTCCCCTTGACAACAAGCACCAAGGCAGGTAGGGGAGCTGCATCAAGAAAGAGAAAGGCATCAACAACCAAGGATGGAAATGCTGCAGTTCCAAAGAAGAGCAAGTCTACTAGAGTGAACAAGGGAAAGACCAGCAACAAGGGTGAAGTGCAGAAAAAGTGAAGCTACTCTGTCAGATGCTTTTGAGAGAGAAATGTTCAACCTTTTGTTCTTTTGTGTATAATAGTGAAAGTTTAGGCAAATGGAAGTTTAAGGATCTCTTGCTTTTGTGTATAATAGGGGGGCACCAAAACTTCTGTGACTGGTGATGAAACATGGCCTGTGTGCCAATGCTTCTGTTAATGGTGATGCAACATGGCCTGTGTGCCAATGCTTCTGTTAATGGTGATGCAACATGGCTGTTTCTATATCTAAAATCTGTGTCCATGCTTCTGTTAATGGTGATTGCAATGGCTGTTCATAGAGGCATTTTCATAGAGGTTGACACATAAGAGGCATTTTCATTCCATTTTATTAAGCATCAGTTCACATATAGCATTACATTCAGAAACCATAATCTAACTCCTCATAGTAACATACACACTCAGAATTAGGCCCATACAGAAAACAACAACTAAACACTAATTGCACTACAATTTCTTTTCCAACACAAACTAGAGCTCTAATCTCAGTATCCATATCTTGTTCTTCAACAATGTTCTTCTTCCTTTTCAGCTCCTCAGTCCTGGCATTCCTCTCCTGCTCAGCACTGATCTTCCTAGCAGTCCTCTCCTCGACAATCTTCTTTACCAGGCTAGCATAATCCTTCTCCCAATACCAAAATGGGCAGCCACTTCCATCACGTTGCCACAAATACTTCAAATCTGAACAGTTTAAGACCACTAACCTTTCGAGCAGGGCACCTGAAGAAAATGCGGCCTTGATTCCATTCTCCTCTTTCTTCACCTCGAGCTCCAATACCGTGTGGCGTCCGCACTCGTTGCAAGTGATGAGCGAGAGATCTGGCCTCTTGCGCCCCCCTTTGCACAGCAGAGGAACTACTACCTGGCGAGCTGGGCGTCATGGACTTGCTGCGGCAGCGACCGCGATGCAACGTGCGGGATGGGGCTTGCACAGCGGGCGACGAGGCTGCGCGGTGGCGGCGATGGCGGCAGTGGCGGCGTTGGCGCTCGACTACCCTGAGCCAATGGAGACGGAATAGATGGCGAAGCCGCTAGGGATTTTGACTCAACAACATTTTTGTTGACCTCGACGACACGTAGACCAGCCGCGTCGATGTCGGATTATGGGTAAAGACCCGGAATAGATGTTAATAAGACCTGGACGGTGTTTAGGGGCTTGATTACGCGTTTTCTGAGGTTGGGGACCGGGGTGACATAGGCCAACAAGTTTAGGGAGCTGGCGGTGGACTTTATTCTAGATGTAATGTATCCAATTGACCCGAAGAAGAACAAGCTGAGGGTGCGACGGGCAGGAAGCAGCCAAGCGGCCGTTGGTTGATCCACGGAGCAATCCAGGGGGTCCCGCCTTGGTGGAGTGGGTCGGTCACGCGCTCGGCTCGCAGGTCGCAGCCAGACCCAGTCTCCTCACCCTTCCTTCCCCAGTTGGCCAATCCCGTATTCCCATCCCAATCTAGACGAAGGAAAGAAAACAGGCGAATTCGCTGCCGCGGCAGGTAGAAGAAGTCACGCGGCTGCCCCCGCCGCTTCTCTCCTGCTGGAGGCCGCGGCGGTAGTGGAAGCCGGAGATGCACAGATCGGGGGCGGCGATGGCGTGGAACGTGTTCAGGTTCTGCACGGCGCTGCGGGGGCTGGGCTCCGTCATGATCCTCCTCGTACTAGGGATCGTCGGCGTCACCTACTATGCGCTCGTCCTCTGTAACTACGGGCCGGCGCTGCTCGCCACGACAGGGCCGCTCGACGCCCTCGTCGCGCTCGCCGTCCTCCTCCTCTTCCACTTCCTGGTGCGCCCTCGGCCTCTTGCGCCGCCCTTTCCTCTGCTTTTGGTGATTCTTGGCGTGATTCGGTGGCTTTGGCGCTCCATTTCCGGATCTCTGGTTGGAGGGGTTGGATCTTTGACCTTAATTTCGAGATGCAACTTGATGTAGGGTGGGCTTAGAGATCCAGCTTACTGGATTACCTTTTGTTACTTCTCTCTGCATTTCCTGTTGCCTGAAATGCTTACGATCATCTTTTTTTTTTTTGTGATGCAGCTTGTCATGCTTCTCTGGAGCTATTTCTCTGTTGTGTTTACTGACCCTGGTGGCGTTCCACCAAATTGGAGGCCAGATATTGATGAAGAGAGAGGCGAAACTGCACCTTTGTCCACCACAGAGTTCAGTGGTCTCATGAATTCACAACCTATGGCTATCAATGATACAGGGAGTCCAAGAATCAGGTACTGCAGGAAGTGTAACCAGCTAAAGCCACCTCGGTGCCATCACTGTTCTGTTTGTAAGTTTTTCCCTCAGAATTTTAAATTTGGTTACAGATTTGGGCATATTTGGTTCATGGCCAAACATTCCCAAACCACAGTTTAGTTGCAGTTTCTTAGGCTGCTGTTGGTCCTCTGCCAAAATTGTGGTCCATCCCTTTGCCAAAATATGCCAAAGGTGTGGCGAACCAGGCAAAGTTTGGCCATCATCGAAACACGCCCGAATGCAAGCATATACCTCTTCCTTCTTGTTATACCTATACCTTTAATTGATTTCAGGTGGAAGATGTGTGCTTAAGATGGATCATCATTGTGTATGGGTTGTGAATTGTGTTGGGGCACTGAACTACAAGTTCTTCCTTCTCTTTCTGGTAGGATGGAAATCACATTTTCTGCACGTGTTTGAAGTATACATTATTTAGCTTATTTATCTGTGCATAAAATCTTTGAGCTATGTCCTTTCGAGATTAACATATTAATTTTCAAAAGTTTGTTTGTGTATCTTGTTGTTGTTCACTTTTTAATCATTTAGTACATGAATGAGAATACTGATTTAAATTCCATAAATTAAATCATACAAAAGCGAAAGAGCTATGTGAATTTAAAACGCACACTATGTGAATGGTTGAACTTGTGAAATCAGCTGGCCCTTGGTTTGAATACCAGATTACTTGAAATGTGACTGAATATGAAAACCGATATGATTCATATCAAATTTTATGCTATGCCCCTTCCATTTTCATTTCACTATTTGACTAATCCAGCAATCATCTGCAAATATAGTATTAATTTTTAGAAGCTCTGATGGTCTGTGAGAACCTTTCAGTAAATTTGAGGAGAATTTATATAGGAGCTTGTGTAAGGTATCTCTTCTCTGCTCCACAAATGCCAACATCACTCTACTAGCACACTTTCTGTTGATTGTCGACTGCACCAATCACCAAGTGTTTTTGGTCAGAAATGAGTAATGCACTTCATAGTTGATACAATATACTTTACTAGCGCACTGCTTTTGATCTTTATACTATCAGCAGTGATGGTGCAACCTACTTTTGCATTTGTCATTTCCACTCAAACCGGGAAGGCTCGGTACTACCTTGATTCACAATATTTGTTATTTTACCCTACTTTACAATCTTCAAAATGATTCTAGCCTACTTCATTGGTTCATTTATGCTGGGTCTGACATGGTGGGTTCACATCACATGTCAATTGGACATCTGCTTGGCATATTAGGATCTGCGAAAAATGATTGAATGAGTAAAGGATTATTTAAATCAATTCTCTTTATTACTAGTATATCTTATTATGGATCGTAGTTGTGCTCAAGTTATTTTGTTATCTTTTGTACAATGCAGTTCTACACTTTTCTGGAGACGGCGCTTGTTACCCTATCCTTATTGCCCCACTTTATTGCTTTCTTCAGTGATGTTGAGATTCCAGGAACTCCTGGAGCACTTGCAACCACCTTCCTGACCTTTGGTAAATACATTCTTTGAGGTTCATTCTTTCCATAGAACTCTTTTGCTTGGAAAAAATTGAAGTTTGCAACTTTCCCTTTTTCCTGGCAGTACTGAATCTGGCCTTTACTTTGAGTGTCCTTGGTTTTATGATCATGCATGTATCACTTGTTTCTGGTAACACAACAACAATTGAGGCAAGTACCTAAATGTTCCAATATTTTTCCATGCTAAAAAGGCCAGGGTAAATCTCATCTGTCATGCTAAACGTGCAGGCGTATGAGAAAAAAACTACCCCATTCTGGAAGTATGATCTTGGCCGGAAGAGGAATTTTGCTCAGGTCAGGCTTTTTCAGGCCTTTATTTTCACTCTAAAACTCCGATGATCTGATCAACCACTTTGACAGTCCACCGAAAAATGTCTCTAATACATTCTGTGCGTTATCAGATTAAGTCGTTAAAAAAAGATATGTGATTGTTTCTTTTTGTATTGCACGTATGAATGATAAGATAAAATTATTTTGCACTTGTAATACAGAATTTACTACTTAGATTAACTCATGCTTTGTTGTTTTAAGTGTTTTATCACATGGAGCCATGGGTGGTTTGACTGCTTAAAACAATTCTGTCTTGCTCCTGGGGCCAATTTTGTTGATATAACATTTGTTAAAATTATGATGCCAATTGCAATGTGGCTTTACCACTTGTACATGTAGCAGGACGTACTATCACCATCATCACATGTGCATTCCAGTTGACGCAAACCGAGGATTGGAAAACCTGAAATGTGAAAAATACAGGACCAAGATCAGTAGAGAAAACCAATCAGTTACCTGTGTATAGCAGTCAAATTCAACACTGGCTGTTAACCAGCCAAAATTTACTAGTTACCACTTACCAGTGGCTGACAAGTAAGCCCATTAGAATGTAGATGTTGAAGCGAACAAATATTTATAGCACAAGCAACCATCAGCCTCATCGGCAATCAAGGGCCATACAAATATTGAACTTTGCCGTGTCATGTAAATGAACAGCACTTGTTTACCTTCACTGAGTAAACAAATCTCCACTAGTCTCGCACTAACACTTTCAATAGCTTGAGCTGAAGGAAGTATGAATTGTTAACCAGTGGTTATAATTTAAAATAAAAGTTTTAAAATGTAACTTTTGTACTGGTATGGCCAGCAGATGTTCTTATTCCTGATTCGTACTTCGAAAATTGAGGTCTCCAGAATTTGTACCACCATTTCTGTTTTCTAATCACTGTGATTCCTTGGCACAATCAAGACAATCTAAGAGGCATGTGTAGCAAGTGGTGTTGGATTTTTAATACCAATTGACAAGACTTTAGTACATGCAATTCATGTTATTGAAAGTCTACAACTCTGTAGGAGTTAGGATTCACTTGTACATTCTGGCAGATATGAATAGTGACTTCCTGACAACTGTTATTCTTTTCAGCTTTGTTAGCTTTAACAATCTAGAGGCATGTGTAGCAAGTGGTGTTGGATTTTTAATACCAATTGACAAGACTTTAGTACATGCAATTCATGTTATTGAAAGTCTACAATTCTGTAGGAGTTAGGATTGACTTGTACATTCTGGCAGATATGAATAGTGACTTCCTGACAACTGTTATTCTTTTCAGCTTTGTTAGCTTTAACTTTTTGTATCCATTTCTGATGCATTGATATCTCTTAGCGAGGTTATTTTTCCGAGATTTTGTGCACTGACTCGATTCAATTTCAACCCATGTTATGCTGCCACTATTGTATCCCTATAGGACACATTGCTTTTGTTATTATGAAATGTTTTGTTCTTTAACATGTTCTGTTACCAGGTTTTTGGAAACAACAAGTGGTATTGGTTCATTCCATCATACTCAGAAGAGGACTTAAGAATAATACCGGCTCTACAGGGCCTGGATTATCCTGTCAGATCAGATTTTGATGGGCAAGGGTTGTAATTAGCCAGAGTTCGATGTGCCAGTTTGCCCTATGTATAACATGTTTGATGTTACAGCCATGCCTTCATTACCAGGTGTCTCATGATGGTCGATATGTACTTGTAGAGCATCCCTTGACAACTAACATCAGTATGGCTGATCTGAATGGAGATGGATGTAGACTGTAGAGTATATATACAGGGACATGTGAATTCATTTCTGATGCCTAGTGGTAATTGAAGGACTCGTGGAACTCCTGTATTTGTCCACTGGAGTGATCTGTTGTACATTTGTTTCATGTATCTGAAAGAAGCTTGGGAGTTTCTTTCTTTTTTTTTTTGTGCAAGATACATTAAGTAATGGATGTGCCAGGTATTCATATAAATTCCTATTGATTCTGTTGCCTTAATTTTAAAAAGCTAATTCTTAACTCTTAGAGGACGAGTGATTGCCGAAGACAAAGTAACACTAAATCTCCATGATATAATTTTATGTCAAATTATCAGATAACTGTACTCTGATTTTGAACATAAATGCTACCTGTCGACAGGTTTCACTACGTTGCATCGGGTAAAAGCATAGACTAACAAGGGATTTCTGATGAAGCTTGATTAGGGCCTTGTTTAGTTCGTGAGTTTAAACTTGCAAAATTTACTATAGCAATTAAATCTAAGATTAGGAGGACTAAACATGATCTAATTATAAAACTAATTACACGGATGGACGGAAAATCGCGAGACGAATCTATTAAGCCTAATTAATCCGTCATTAGAGATTGTTTACTGTAGCACGACATTGTCTAATCATGGCCTAATTAGGCTCATTAGATTCGTCTCGCAAAGTTACCTGGGGGTTATGGAATGGATTTTGTCATTAACACACGTTTAATACTTCATACATGTAAGATTCCTTTTGATGAATAGTGAAGTTTGAAAAGTTGAAGGTAACTAAACAAGGCCTAGGTTTCTGATTGGGGTACTTCATTCATGTTTCTACTTCATAAGAGAAAAAAATACATGGTCATCTTGAAGTAGAACACTTGGTACGATCAACAAGATGATACTTTTTTCTTGAATTTTCAATTAAAATATGATATCTAAGTGAAATTTGTATATTTTAAAAGCATATTCAAGGATGGATCTACTAACAAATATCTTATATTATCGGTCCATGAAATGTTTTATATATTCGTGGTCGAATCCTAAAAGTTTGATTTAACACAGATTCTAAACACAAACCTTCGTTTACCATTTGCCTGAGCGCTCCTTTTTGGACTGTTGCTGTTGTGCACCGTGACCATTGGCCAGTTGATTGTCTTTATTCCCAGGGTTACTCCATGTTTCAAATTTGTGCTATTCATCACTGTAAGTCTGTAACACACGGATGGTTAGGAAAACCTCATCTCAAACGTTTTTTTTTTACTTGTCGGACCATTTCTTATTTTATTTACCACTGAATCGCCGAGGACTCAAACTCACCACATCATACTAGTGACCTAAACAAAACTCGTATCAATTATTGACCCAACCTTCTGACCAACCGTGGTAGAACGCTAGCTAGTAAGAAGGAATGCTATGTTAAGAACAGAAACAACGAGCAAGGAAGAACTGTCCAAATTAAACCGTTAGTTCAAATATCAACGATAAGAAAACTAGTAATCTGCTCCTGCATATTACCTCAACGACTGTCATCTCAACATTCCCTTTTTAACTAAAAACCCCACATGCATCTCAATTCTCAATGGAACAAATGATGATATATATTGTGAACATATCAAAGGTTATAAGAGGTGTGAATTAATTGGTGCTCCTTATAAGTTCAATTACTAGGTCTAGTTTTCTAAATTGTGACACATCATAGGTTGGAGGAGAGCCTAAGGGACATGTCAATCCAATCTGTGGGTGCGGAATTTCACCCGTGGATGTGGTGCACGAATAAAACCTGTGGTGTATTTGTGTGGTTTTCACTTGTGGTTGCTTAAATGAAATAAAAGTGGATCTATCTATTCTACCTGTGGTGTATTTGTGTGGTTTTCACCTGTGGCTGCTTAAATGAAATACGAGTGGATCTATCTATTCTTACTAGTCACTAATTTGGACGGTAATTTAACCAATGAGTGTGGGTGGCGGATGAGGAGGAGGTCCAAAATTTCTCCCATTGAGCAATATGTTGTGGGCAAGTTTTTGCTCCACCTCAATGAAATGGAACAACTGTCGTGGCCTCGTGGGTAGCAACTTGACATTTGTCTATTATGATCAACATTGCTGGTTCCAAGGCTGAACACTAGGTTACTAACCCTGGTGTCGCATGGTTGATGTTGTTGGTGAACTCATCTCCTCTCTTTTCTTTTTTCATGTATTTCATTAAGAAAAGAAAAAAGAAGAAAGAC